>CAMZMU010000128.1:34938923-35599830 GCA_947311845.1 Poa pratensis
AATGGAAGGGTCACTTCTCAGTCCACCGTGTGGTCCAGTGTCTGGGTCGAACCAGTGGCATTGGAACACAACGAGCTTGAGTTCTATGTTGGTACGATTGAACGTTAGCTCGTATACCTTCTCTAACCTTCCATAGTAATCAACACAATTGGCTCCATCGACTCCTCTAGATCCTCTCGTGAATACCCCAGTATTTATAGTTTTTGCATTCGGCCGACTCTTCTGGTGATTCTCTGTATGGAAGCGGTACCCATTCACATCATACTTCTCATACTTCATGACGGTACGGTCAAAACCTTGGGAAACACATCTCAACTCATCCGTCATCTCAACGTTTTGATCAGCTCCCTAAAAGAGGGACAAGTTAGAAATTGTATTGTGCATTAGTTACGTGTAAGAGGGACATGTTAGAAATTACTTTATCCCTGAACCAAGACTCAAAATTTGGCCCTCCGGGAGCACCCTTTTTCAGAAGCGTGTCCAGCTCCTCGGCAGAGGGATCCGCCGTTCCCGACCAGTGTTCATTCCTGAATTGCCTAAAAGGAGAAAAATACGTATTAGACCGAAACCGAGTTACTAGTTGCAAAGTAATTTGTTCACCATTTTACCTGATGAATTGGACTACTTCATTCATGTTCGTAAGCACATAGAACATTATGGAATTCTTCTCTTCCTTGGTCAAGTAATATTTTACTTGGCCACCGGCCTTGCCACCGGGACACTGGAAGAGGAGGAGCTTGGGGTCATGCTTGGGCTCGTCGACATTGTACCGAGAGACCGGGTTATGCTGAGTGGGAACTTCATCGGGATAGTACGTTGTCACAGCGTCTGCCATCTCCCGAAGTATTGTTGCCTCAGCTATGCATGCTTCAATCTTATTTTTGTTTCCAGTTATGTTTCGAATATACTTAAACTCTCTCTCAATACAAAACTGCCAACGAAACTGCACCGGTCCACCCAAGAGTGCCTCGTTCGCGAGATGCACGACGAGATGTGCCATCGGAACAAAGAAGCCTGGCGGAAAGATCATCTCTAAATTGCATAGCAACTCCGGCACAAGATCATGCAGCTTCTGAATAACCAGGGGACATATCTGCTTAGCACAGAGCGTGCGGAAGAAATGGCTCAACTCCGCAAGCACTCGCCAGATACGATCGGGGAGATACCCTCGAACCATCACCGGCATCAGCCGCTCAATCCATATATGATAGTCGTGACTCTTGAGCCCGGTGACCTTTCCCGTTCCAATATTGACTCCATTACTTATATTCGAACAATAACCATCAGGGAACATCACGAGGTGTTTGAGCCAGTAGAATGACTCCTTCTTTTGGAGACTATCAAGGCAGAATGGCGCATTCGGCTTGAACCAATTTTTTCGACGACTGTCAGGAGGCTGCATGTGTAATTTCTCCCTATCACAGAGCTTCTGAACATCAACTCTAGCCTTGACATTATCCTTTGACTTCTCAGGAATGTTCAGAACTGTGTGAAAGATCATCTCTCCGACATTCTTCTCGGTGTGCATCACATCGATGTTATGGGGAAGTTCGAGGTCCTTGTAATACTTTAGCTGCGTTAAGCCTGCCACGTGAGTCCAGTTGTGCGTTACACCATATCCCTGATATCGTGGGCCTGGTACCACAGCAGGCACGAGAGCACTTAGCTCGGCATCAACAGCTGTACCATCGAACGTCGGTATCTCTTTTACTTCAGGCACAACTTTGCCCTTCATGAAGTTCTTTGTGTCTTCTCTGAACCGATGCCTTCTTTTGAGGAACTGTCGATGCTTGTCAAAAGCGACATACTTGCGACCTCCCGTTAGCCAACGGAACTCAAGTCGGTTCCTGCACACTGGGCATGGCCACTTACCAGCTGTACTCCATCCACAGACTAGTGCATACCCGGGTAGGTCGTGCATGGAATATTGGTACCACACTTTCATCAAGAAGTTTCTCTTCGATGCTCGGTCGTATGTCCACGTCCCATGTTGCCAAGAGTGGATCAAATCATCCACAAGCGGCTGCATGTAGACACTCAAATTCTTCCCCGGGTATTCGGGCCCTGGAATGATCAGCGACATAAATATGAACTTCCTTTGCATTAGGACTCCGGGAGGGAGATTGAGCGGAATAACAAACACGGGCCAGCAGCTGTACGAGGCAGTCGACATACCATATGGATTGAATCCATCTGTTGCAATCGCAACTCTGACATTCCGAGCCTCTTTTGCCTCATCGGGGTATTTTTCATCGAAGTGCTTCCATGCGTTACCATCAGATGGATGTCCCATCTTTTCCCGTCCGGCCTCGTCCGCGTATCTCTTCCCCTTCTTGTGCCACGTCATCTGCATGGCAATCTCCTCGGACAAGTAAAGCCGCTGGATTCTTTTTATAAATGGGAGATATCGAAGAATCTTCACAGGGACTTTTGTCTGCTTCTTCTCACCACATCTGGCACAAAAAAAATCAATGATACACAATAATGAAGATGTCTCATGAACATAGTTGGATCTACGATGTACTCACAATGCAATTCCGGGTAGATGATCAATACTTGCAGGGATTGCAACAGTGCTTCCGACATCTAGAACATCAGAGAGGATCAATGGATAAGCAATGAATAAGAATTTCCATGCCGATAGTAGGATTTGAAAGTGTTCTTACAAAGTAAATCCTGTGAGGCAGATGATTCCGGTACTTTGTCATTTACGCCAACAGATGTAGCTTTCTTCTGAAGTCGAGACAATCGTTGTTTTTTATGTATTCTGCTTTCCTCTCATTGGACAGTCCGGCCTACCAATTCTGGCCACACCGTTTATTTTTCCCGACCTGATGGTCTTCAGAGCGTTCAGCCGTACATGTTGCATCTGGCGCACCGGAGATAATATGTAAAACATAAACATATTGTTGTTAATAACACATGTATCTATATTATGGATGGATACCATTTAGAATTCTCAAGGTTGAAGCCTTTTTTTGCTGGCCGGTTATACGAAGCTTTTTGAGATACTCCGCTTTCTTCTCATCAGAGAGGCGTGCATACCACCCTTGACCTAGGTGCATCCCCTTCCGTAGGGATGTTTGTTAAGTCTATAAACGGGGAGCGATCCCCTGATCCTAACGGCGAGGTAGATGTATGATTATTTTTCATCTAGGGACGATAACATGGGGAATCAGAAAAGAACACTGGTCCAAAGAATGCAGAAAAGACCAAAGTGAAGTAAATCAGTCCGAACTATCTGAGTTCATTTACAGAAGCAAGTCAATGCTACGCAAAAAAAAAAAGAGAATTGCAAACAGTCGAAATCAAGTACTCTCGATTCTTAGGTAATCACCATTGGCCAATGAATTACAACCAATTCCCGCAAAAATATCAGTATATGGAACATAAAAGAAGATATCTGTTATGTAATGTATTAAATTTTAGATTTCAAATCAAATTTTGACCTCTGTCTATGTGATCAAATATAGTAATACAATTGGTAAAATTTCAGATCGATTCATTGTTACTGTACGTAAATTGGTAGTATTGAAGAACAGAGTACCTTCTTCGTGCAGCTGGGTGCGACGCTCACGGGCGTGGGCGTGGCGCAACGGCGTCCAAGTTCGTAGGCTGCAGGCGAGCTCGGAGTCGACGGCGGCAAACTCGGAGGGGAGGGCGTGTGCACACCGGAAGCCGAGCTCGGACGTGGCGGCGGTGAACTCGGAGGCGAGGGCGAGCTCGGATGCGGCTGCAGCGAAGTCGGAGTCGACGGCGGCGAACTCGGAGGCGAGGGTGTGGGCCCAGCGTCGGCCAAGCTCGGAGGATTCAACCGAGAACTCGGAGGCGAGGGCGGGGACCGCGCTCAGGGGCGTGCGTAGGCGTAAGAAGAGCTCGGAGGCGGTGGCGACCTCGATGGCGAGGGCGGCGATGGCGAGGAGGATCGTGGAGAGGTGGGCATGGGCAGTTGTCGTTTTTTTTTAGGCAAGAGATGGGCGGTTGTCGTTCGTGCGCTTGGGGGAAAACAGGAAGTGGTACTCAACATGTTTAGCGTCAAACATAGTTGCGTTATAGACCGTACGATGCCCGTGTTGAACGGTCTAGATCCTCTGAATCTCCGCCCTCTGGTTCTTTTATATATTAGTCTAGATGAAGGCTAGTGAGGAATACATTTTCGTCACTGCGAGAAGATTCGGTATCTCATGTTCTCTTGTTTTTTTTCACGTGCGCTTGGACTCTGGAGCGGCAGACAGTAGTATCTGCTTGAAATACAATAAAAGTTATCCATTGAAATGAACATGTCGACAAACCGGGATGCATATTATATGGCCCAAATGCAGGGAAAGTCTTTATTATGTAAAAAATATTAAAACTATATTTACAAGTTAAAAAAATTCTGGATGTAGTCCATGATGCATGCTACAATCACGCAAAATGTGAAATTCTTTGTATTATGTGCTACACAAAAATGACAACATCTTGTCTATTTTGGGATTTGAAAGTGTGTATAATCAGTTCCACACATTTGTCATTTTCGTGTATCTTTGAATATAAACTATTTCAAATTGAGATTTTGCAAGTTTGTGGGATAAATTATTGACAGAATGCACGATTGTTTTCTTTCAAAATTTCAAAACTTGTAAACATTATGTTTGATTCTTTAAAATAAAGGGATCACTGAACCTCGGGAGTCAGAAATCTCCACTCCCTTATGACATACGTGTAATGTTAGAAAATGGAAAATGTAAACCTTAAACCATTTGACACAAGAAAAGAGCCTCTAGAGTTTCGGGCGCCTTTGGCGATCATGTGGCGATTCTTCCGCCGCCATTTTTCCTGATGTCCTGCCGGAGATCTCCGGCCACTGTCGCGTGCTTGCGCCCGTGTCCTTGTTCCAGTCCCTGTTGGTGACGATCAACGTCCGTCCCTTGGGTGATGGCTGTGTGATCCGTGAGTTTCGGGCGATCGTGAGGCGGTTCTGGTCGATTCAGATCTCGGTTCGCCGGTGTCGGTCATCTCTTCCTTTTCCGATCGCACCCACCTCCTCCCTCGTTGAATCCCTTCCACCCTCCAGCCTTCCGAGTGCACCAGGGCACTTGGTCGTAATACACCCCACCCTGGATTTCTTCGTTTCTTCCGGTTCGGGAGGAGGGCGTTTTGGGTCTGGTGGTGTTGGAGAAGGCCGGGGGACTCATGAAGAATCTGAAGCTCTCAGCGGCGAAAATCGAAAGAATCTGAAGCAATGAAGATAGTTTCCCAAAATTGCCGGGGGCTTGGGAACCAGCCTGCAGCCGATAGCCTTGTGGAGCTCCAGAAGGCGGAAGATCCCGACATCCTCTTCTTGTCAGAAACAAAACTAGATGAGAAGGAGACGGAGCGTTTTCGTTGGAAGTTGAACATGCAACACATGATCGTGGTGGACTGTAAGGGGCGTAGTGGTGGGCTAGCTCTGTTCTGGCGCAGGGGGTGGATGTGCAGCTACGGTGGAAAGGTCGTTACCACATCGATGTGGATGTGGTAGAGGAGAATGGCAGGAAATGGAGGTTCACGTGCATCTATGGAGAATCGAAGACGGGGAGAAGGAGAACATGTGGAGGTTGCTGCGTACTCTCAGGGCACAATCAGATGGACCATGGCTTTGTATGGGTGATTTTAATGAGGTGCTATTCTCCCACGAGAAGGAGGGGGGGTGGGGGGGCGGCTCGGGCTCCTGCATGTATGGAAGCATTCCGAAGAGCTCTCGAGGATGCAAAGCTGAGCGACCTCGGGTATGTAGGTGATACTTTCACCTGGCGGAATAATTGGCATGTGGCGGAAGGGTATGTAAGAGAGAGGTTGGATAGGGTGGTGGCTAATGCTGAGTGGAGGTGTATGTATCCCCTATATAAGATAATCAATGCAGATCACCGCCACTCTGATTATAGGCCGGTGATAGCGGTCCTCAATGAGCAAGCAATGCAACCGAGGGAAGAAGTAGGAGAGCGTGTCTTTCGGTTTGAGGCTGCTTGGTTAGAGGAAGAGGACTGTGGGAAGGTGGTGGAGGAGGCATGGAATTCGGTGTTCCTTGAAGAGGGAAGATCGGTGGAGGAAGGGGTGAGGGAGGTAGGGAGAAAGTTATGGATTTGGGATAGAGAGGTCTTGGGAGAACTAAAAAGCAGAATAAAAAAGGCGCGAAAGGAACTGGAGAGGTGTCAGAGAGGTTGTATCACTCAGGCCAATGTTGATAAGGAGCACATTCTGAAATATAAATTGGGTAGACTGGAGGAGCAACATAGTATCTATTGGCAGCATCGAGCACATGCCAATTGGCTCAAGTTTGGAGATAGAAACTCGAAGTTTTTTCATGCTTTTGCTTCGGAGAGAAGGAAGTTGAATTTCATTAAGAAGTTGAGGAGGGGGGGGGGGTGTTGTAGTGGAGGGAGAGAAGGAGTTAGGGATTTTTATATCTAATCACTACAAAAGCTTGTTCATGTCTTATGCAGGGGTTGTAAATGATGATCTTCTAAAACATGTGCCTAGGTCGGTGATAGATGACATGAATGAATCTTTGGGAAAGAGTTTCACGGCACAGGAAATAAAGGAGGGCCTCGAGTCCATTGGGGATCTCAAAGCACCTGGACCGGATGGCATGCCGGCAATTTTCTACAAGAATTTCTGGGAATGTGGTGGGCCGAGAGTGCAGCAAGAGGTCTTGGATGTGCTGAATGGGGGCAACATGCCTTGTGGGTGGAATGCAACAACTATTGTGCTAATTCCCAAAGTGAAGAATCCGGAAAGAGTGATGGAGTTCAGACCGATAAGCCTTTGCACCGTCCTCTACAAACCATAGCAAAGGTATTGGCAAACAGACTGAAGGTGATCTTACCACATATCATCTCTCCTACACAGTCGGCGTTTGTGCCAGGGCATATGATCACAGATAATGTGTTGCTAGCGTATGAGATCACCCATCCGATGCACCGGAAAAAAGGAGGTCATGATGGGTTGGTAGCAATTAAGTTGGATATGAGTAAGGCCTACGATCATGTCGAGTGGAACTTCCTCGAGAGGATCATGGAAAAGATGGGATTCGCAGCTCCATGGATCAGTCTTATCATGAAGTGTGTGAAATCGGTTTCTTATAGGGTGAAAGTAAACATAAGCTTGCAAGATGGCTTCACTCCTGAAAGAGGCATCCGTCAAGGTGATCCGTTGCCACGTTACCTTTTCATCTTATGTGCTGAGGGCCTCTCGGCACTGCTGAAAAATGCAGACGAAGAAGGCAGTCTTGAAGGTATACGGTTATGCCAAGGAGCCCCAAGTATCAATCACCTTTTCTTTGCGGATGATTCGCTGATTGTTATGAAAGCCAATGCGGCAAATGCGAGAAAGCTAAATGAAATCCTTGCCCTTTATGAGTCCCAGTCAGGCCAAATGATCAATAAGGATAAATCATCAGCTATGCTTAGCAAGGGAACAAAGGAGGGTGCCAAGCAAGCGGTTTTGGGAGTGCTCGGCATACCAAGGGAATCTAGGAATGAGCGGTACTTGGGACTTCCCTGCCACTTGGGTGCATCTAAACAGAAGGAGTTTGAGTACATAAAGGAGAAGATTTGGCAAAGGATCCAATGATGGAAAGAGAGATTCTTGTCCAAGGCAGTGAAAGAGATTTTAATAAAAGCCATAGCTCAGGCCATCCCCACTTATGCGATGTCGTGTTTTGATCTTACGAAGGCCCTATGCGATGAGATTAGTAAAATGATTTGCCGATATTGGTGGAACAATCAGGAGGACAAGAATAAGTGTCACTGGGTTAGCTGGGAGAAGATGTCACGTTCTAAGGAGGAGGGAGGTATGGGTTTTAGGGATTTGCATGTGTTCAACTTGGCTATGCTTGCTAGGCAAGGATGGCGGCTGCTCCAAAACCCTGACACTCTTTGTTGTACGGTGCTAAAGGCTTTGTATTTCCCTGACTGTTCTATCCTCGAGGCTGTTCCAAAAGATGGTATCTCGTATTCTTGGAGAAGCATTTTGAGGGGGACATAACTGCTAAAAGATGGGGTGATATGGCGGGTTGGCTCAGGTGAGGACATTGACGCTTTCAAGGATCCATGGATCCCGCGGGGTACTACGCGTCGACCTTGTACCCCACCCCCACGAGACTCCAACGGAGAAGAAATCGCGCTGAAGGTGGCTGACTTGATTGATCATGACTCAACTACTTGGAATGCTGATCTTATCAAGGAGATTTTTCAGCCTGATGATGTAAAGGAGATCCTAGCCATCCCTCTCTGGACAGAAATGGAAGATTGGTCGCTTGGCATTTCGATTCTAAAGGCGTATTCTCTGTTAAGTTTGCTTACCGATTGGGGGTTAGTTTGAAAGATGAACGAGCAGGCCGAATCACGAGCACCTCAGCATCTTCGAGCAGTAGCAACCCGATTTGGAAGAAGATCTGGAGTCTGAAGCTACCAGGCAAGGTAAAAGTGTTTATTTGGCGTCTTTGTTACAACAGTCTTCCGACACGCATGAATATTAAGAGGAAGTGCATTGCATTGGATACCTTATGTCCGATGTGCAATCGGGCTGACGAAGATGGCGACCACTTGTTTTTGAAGTGTAATAGAAGCACCCAATGCGATGGTTGTTATCGAGCATATTCTGGCTCTGAAGGCAGTGAGGCGAGACCTAGTTCTGATTTTATTGTGGGACTGGTGGACAGCCCGCAACAAGAAGAATGCAGAGGAGAAGACATCTTCTACTGCTGCAGTCTGCCATAGAATTCATGTGTTGGACTTCACCCAGCAACTACACACAAGTTCGCTCAGTACTTGTCCGTCTACTGAAGGGGTGTCTACCGATGTTAGCCGATGGGTCAGACCACCAACGGACAGAGTGAAGATCAATTTTGATGTTGCGTTTTTTGAGAGCACTAGAGAGGGTGCCTGGGGTTTTGTGGACAGAGTGAAGATCAATTTTGATGTTGCGTTTTTTGAAGATCAATCCTACTAGTTCCAGTTCGTGCCAAGAACGTAATGCAGTGGCTCATCTTCTAGCTCAGCATGGTCTGCGCATCGACTCTACATGTGTGGGCTGGGAAGATTATGCTCCAAGTTTCATCGCTGATTTGGTCGCCAGCGAGTCTGCTGTGCACCCCATGTAATGGTCCCTCCATTTCTGTATTAAAAAAAGAGCCTCTGAGTCGGATTTTGAATAGTTGCTAGTGTATCTATTAGTATCGCCTCTTTATCAAGGATGAGCCGTTGGATTAGTCCCCAACGGACTCGAGTCCAGAATATCAGAGTTGCCAGCCTCTTTGGGTGTGTGTGTGCGACCGTGCAGCGTGCACTGCGAAAGCGCCCAAAATCAAACCCTCTCGCCACCATCAATGGCGGTTCGCCGCGGTTGGCGGCGATTTCTACCCCCCTCCCCTTCCCACGAACGTGCCCTCCGCGTCACATCGTTCTCCGTTAAGAGGTCGCGTAAGGCAGCCCCCTCGGCGAGCATACGAGTTTCTCTTTCCTACTGACGGCGGCGCCGCGGGTGCAGGGGCCTCCACAGTTCCACTCCTGCGGGATCCGATCCGGTGATTGTTCGCGCATCGGGAAGCCCATGCTCGCGGCGCGATAACGCCCTTCGGACACCCGCCCGAGAACTTCGTCCTCACACCTTGGCGAGCGCCCTCGGTGAGCTAAATCCCATCCCTACTTCAGTTAAACCGAGTTTTCCTGAGCGCGTGTGCCCATCTCATTGCCGACTAAGGAAAGTATGACGCTTGGTTGGCTAGTTGACTGTAAGCGAATATTCGAGACTAATCCAGGTTCAGTGATGTGAATTACGTAACATTAGGCTATGCATGATGAGTGATAAAATTACAGCAGGTAAATTTTTGTTTTGTATCAATGTGCATGTGCTGGTTCGATAGACTCGAGTAGATGTGGGTACTCTTAGCTGGGACCTGCTTTACCAAATTCACCTCTAGCTGCAGTATTGCGCACCTACTTTACCAAATTCATCTCTAGCTGCAGTATTGCGCTGACTAATTGACCATTGGTTGTCTCCTAGAAACTCTCGTTTTGTTCATTCCTTCCCAGGATTCAAATAACTGGCTGGATTGGTTGCCTCTTGGGTCTCTGTATAAATAAAACTAGTTTAACCCATGGGTGAAATTGTTTTCAGTAGAAACCATATATATAGGGAAAATAGTTTTCAAGATTCAAGACAATGTGGCTTCGAAATAGAGGAAATCTATACCATTCAGTACTCACTGTAAGGTTGAAAACAACAAAGTTGACTTCTCTTAACTAACAATAACTGTACTTATTGAGAAATAACTGCATAAGAGTATATAGAGTATGCATGGAAGGAAAGTGTCTTATGAGTATCTCATGAATTCTCGCTTGGCTTTTACTTTTCTAGAGTCTAGATACATCTATTGTAGGCTTGCAGCTCGTGCATTGTAAAAGAGTGGGGCATTAGAGAACACTACTACATGACGATCGCCGAACATGATATTGCTCATTTGAGGAATGTTTGGTGGTTGGTGTTGATTGGAAAGTGAAAACAACCTAGTGTGTCAAGTACCCAAAAGGTCTCCATCGTGCAATTTTAACTACTGAACAGTGACAGTTCTAGTGACCACTCAGTTGATGTAAACAGTTGGAACACTCAGTGGCAGAAGCCTGGGCATCAGTTTTATTTATACTGCTAAAAAAACACAAAATAAATAAGGCATACACACAAATTGCTTTATTCGTTCAAGCAAATACACACAGCAAAGTGGGGGCCAAGGTCTAATGTACTCCAGCAGCCCAGCTCATCAGAAAAGCATCCATCGTCGTCATTAACAGTACACCATTATTGCCACATTATATAATTATAACCTGGTTGCACAGAAGTTTATTTATCCTAGGCCTGTAGTTCCACAATAGGCTTATTTCCCTGTTGACATGGGTATGCCTATCGGGTATCCTACCATGAGGGTACCTGGTGCACGTATCGACTAGGCCCAACTATCAAAGCCTACATGAAGCCCATGAAGGGAGGCCCACGAAGATGGAGTATCCTCCAAGTTTGGCGAAGCAAATAGTCGGTTTAGAGTTTCCTTACTTGTAAATCGAGTCGGTTACGAACACCCGAGACCCAGCCTATTATTTAAGGGCTGGGAGGGCCATCGAACCAGACGACGGACGACCAGAGCCACAAACCCTAGCGAGATCGACATCTCGCCGGGATCCTTGTAACCATCATATTCACCAATCAATAACAGACAGGCAGGACGTAGGGGTGTTAGCTCCACACGAGGGCCCTGAACCTGGGTAAAATATTTGCCCTGCTTGTCAGCCGACGATACTTCCAGCTCTACCACGTTCTCTCCCCCATATTCATAACCTAGGGACATTAACCATGGGTCTTGATGAGTCTACCCCTCGTCACCTGTGCACCTCAATTCTCATTAAAGCGCCTCTTTGGCCATTGAGATCTCTAAACTGGCAGGTCGGTGTTCTCATCAAAGGGGAATGGCTCCAGTTTCGGTTCCGCTGCCTGTATGATCTTTTCAATTGTCATTTCTGGCTTTGATCTTTCCAGGGGCGCGATTGGATCAACACTGCTGTCATGACCCTGAAAAGAATAATATGTTTATTATAATGGGCAACTGCAAATGATACATCTGTGTAATTTTAGATGTCTTGATGTCCATGAATGGCACTAACCTCGTTAGCATGCATTCTCTTGACAAAAGTTTGAAAAGTGATGTAGTTCTGTCCCTCCAGTAGCTCATCCGATACCCGGAGGTAGGTGAATCCAAACAGCTTGTGCTCAGGAGGGCCGTTCTTGTTGACGCCTACTGGTCTAGCGTTTCTGAGTATCGTGTCGTAAGCAGTTGCGTCATATCGACCGAGTGCGTTTTCACATGCCACACCTGACAATTTTGATGAGAAGTGCTTCAGTGTTTCCGTACTAGAGAAGTGCAGAAGTCCCGAGTCATAAATTACTTGTGGTAATGGTGTAGTTACCTGTTGGACTAGTTCTTCTGGTGCACTCTTCGCCTCTGAGCTCTGCTCGGAGTCCCTCATCTCTGCACAAGTGAAGTTAAGGCTAGCACGATGCCTTGTGAGCATGCGTGCTATGGTTCTGTAGCCGTCTCTGTCATCTAAGTTGTAGTAGTACCCGGCAGTGAGCTCGGCTGCATGGTTGGGAACCGTGTACCACCAGTGAATGCCAGAGATCTGCAGCCAAACGTTGGATCATGTCTCATTTACATTCTGAATTAAGCAATTTGAGCTGTTTATACTTCCTCATTCCTTTAGCCTACATTCTAATGTTAGTTAGAGTGAATATTTGTGTTGTTTTTGTTTATCAGATGTAACTTCTCAACTGTATCATGATTTTATAAAACCTTGTCTACTATGATAAACTGAGATCTTTAGCATAGTACTTACTTTGATAGCCAGCTGCACTCTGCATCCCAAGAAGACCTTGTTCGCTTCATCCAAGATCTTGTCACCATGCTTGATCAGTTTGTTTGAGTACCATGACAGGAAAAACTTCCCCTTCTCGGTGAGGTATGTCCCATTGTCCTTGAAGAACTGGGTCTTCTCAGGAGTATCATTGTACTCTCCAGCATCGTCAGGCAATTCCCACTCAGGATTGCCAGCTTTCACTGCTGCTGCTTTGAAGTCTGCTTCTAGATACTTATCATAGCACTGCAGATTATATTTGTTGCAATAGTTAGAACATTTTTTTTTGGAATAATATAGTTAGAACTGTTAGATGTATATGTTTACTGTTCATGACACACGTGTATAAGTACTGGCCTCTGGCCCCTGGAAATATAGTTGCTCATTCCCTAACATGGTATCAGAGCCCAGGTTTGGGTCTCTCCCGCACGTTGCAACTCCGTGCATTCTCCACCACTGCCGTCGGTGATTCCGGCCGGATTTCTCTTCTTCCTTGCTCGAAATCGAGCTTGCCGGCTGCTACTCCCTCACCTCCTCCTTCTTCCTTGCAATTTCGTGTTCAAATCGAGCTCTCTCGAGCTCAAATCCGACCTCTCTCCGGCCTGCCCGCGCCGTCGCCGCCCGTGGCTTGCCGGAGGGCCGCCGCTCTCTCCCCGGTGGCCGCTGCCTTCCACAGGCCTCCTGCCGGTCGCTGCTTTGCTCCGGGCCGCAGCCGTGCTCCAGGACGCTGCGGGCCGCCGCCCCTTGCCGGCCTGCCCTCAGGCCGCCGCCCTTGCCGGCCTGCCCTCCGGCCGCCGCCTCTAGCCGGCCTGCCCTCTTCGGTCGCCGCCCCTTGGATGGCCTGCCCTTTGGCTGTCGCCCTTCGTCTCCCTCAGCCCCGTCCGTGCGCATCGGGCTGGTGAGCTCGAGCTGTGAGATCTATTTTCTCTCTCTTCGTTGACTTCAAAAAAAAAAAAAAAACAGAGAGCCCCGATGTCTTCTCGGGCTATGCTGCTGTCCCTCGCTGCTCCGTGATCTTTGATGGCACCAACTATGCCGATTTTGTGGGCTTTATGCGCATCCACATGCGCGGCCTCTTTCTGTGGGGCGTTCTCTCTGGCGAGGTCTCGTGTCCGCCATGCCCCGTTGCTCCTGTGGTGCCTACTCCCCGGTGCCACCTGTTCTTCCGCAGATGCTTCTCATGCTGATAAGGATGCAGCCAAGGATGCAGATGATCGTGCAGTTGAAGTCTACGATCAGCAGGTATCAGTTTATTCCGATGCTCTTTCCATCTATCGGGATGAGTTGGCTGCTTACACTCAGTGGTGCAATGATGATGCTCGTGCTGCTGTTGTTCTCACTGCTAGTGTCTTGCCTCAGTTTGCTTCTGAGTTTATGGGTTAGGCACTGCTGCTGCTATGTGGACTTATCTTTGTCAGCGCTATCAGCCCTCTGGTGATGCTCTCTACCTGTCTGTGGTGCGTCAGGAGCATGAGCTTCAGCAGGGTGACTCTACTGTTGATGAGTTCTACACACAGTGCTCTGCCATCTGGCGTCAGCTTGACTCTCTGAGGACAGTTGTTTGTGGTGCTTGCCGATGCTGTCAGACAGTGAGGTCAGACTTGGAGTTTCAGCGTGTTCATGAGTTCCTGTCTCGCCTCCGTCCGAGTTTGAGCCTCGGCGTGCTCACGTACTTGCTCGTGGTCGTGTTCCTATCTCAGAGGTGCTGGCAGAGGTTCGAGCTGAGGAGACACGCCTCCGTTCTGCTGGTTTGCTTGTGACTCCCACTGTGCTTGCTGCCCGAGCTCCTGTGCCGTCTGCTCCACCGCTCCTACCCACTCCTTCACGGGGGATGGGCGGCGCCCTGCAGGAGCGGGTCGGCCTCGCATGTTCTGTGACTACTGCAAGAAGCCAGGTCACCTCGTGTCCCCTGTTTCAAGAAGGAGCGTGACTTGGGTCGCTCCTCTACAGTGGGTCGTACGCCTTCACCGAGCTCGTCACTCACTGATCTGGACATTGTGCGGCTCAAGCGTCTGCTGGCTTCCTCGGGCTCTTCCTCAGGCTCTTCCTCGACAGGCACCGTTGCCTCGCTGACTGCTTCCACTACTGCTGCTCCGTCACCGTCGCCTACACAGTCAGGTACATCTCCGTGGGTTCTGGATTCTGGAGCTTCCTTTCACATGTCTTCTGATTCTTCTGCTCTGTCTTCTATTCGACCTCTTGATTATCCTGTCAATGTTCTCACTGCCGATGGCACACCTCTTCCTGTTGCTAGTCGTGGCACTCTTTCTACCCGTCTTTCTCTGTTCCTAGTGTTTCTCATGTTCCCCGTCTTACTATGAATCTTTTCTCCGCTGCTCAACTTACTGATTCTGGTTGTCGTGTCATTCTTGATACCGACTCTTGCTCTGTTCAGGACCGTCACCCAGGCTCTAGTTGGAGCTGGCCCTCGGCGCCGTGATGCTCAGGGCCTTTGGGAGGTTGACTGGCTTCGTGTTCCTTCCGCTGCCACCACACCGCCAGTCCACATGCTCTTGCTGCCTCCTCTTCGCGTCCTTCCAACAGTGGCATCATCGACTTGGTCATATCTGTGGCTCTCGCTTGTCTTCATTAGTGCGTCAAGGTGTTTTAGGGTCTGTCTCTGGCGATGTTTCTTTACATTGTAATGGTTGTAGACTTGGCAAACAGACTCAGTTACCTTATCCTACTAGCGAGTCGGTATCCCAGCGCCCTTTGACTTAGTTCATTCTGATGTATGGGGTCCTGCTCCCTTCGATTCGAAAGGGGGCCATCGCTACTATGTTCTATTCATTGATGATTTCTCTCGCTACACTTGGCTCTATTTTATGAAATCTCAGCGAGGTTCTCCCTATATACAAGCGATTTGCTGCCATGGTTCACACCCAGTTTTCCACGCCCATTCGTGTTTTTCGTGCTGACTCGGCTGGTGAGTACATCTCCCAGATGTTGCGTGGTTTTCTTGCCGAGCAGGGTACCCTTGCCCAGTTCTCTTGTCCTGGTGCCCACGCTCAGAATGGCGTTGCTGAGCGCAAGCATCGCCACCTTCTTGAGACGGCTCGTGCGATGATGATCGCTGCCTCTCTTCCTCCCCACTTTTGGGCTGAGGCTGTTTCTGCATGCACCTATCTCATCAACATCCAGCCTTCCGCGGCCTTGCAGGGTGGTATCCCTATGGAGCGTCTCTCTGGTCGTTCTCCTGACTACTCCGCTCTTCGTATGTTTGGGTGTGTGTGCTATGTCCTTCTTGCTCCACGAGAACGCACCAAACTGACTGCTCAGTCAGTCGAGTGTGTTTTTCTTGGATACAGCGATGAGCACAAGGGTTACCGGTGTTGGGATCCTGTTGGTCGCGGCTGCGTATTTCGCGCGATGTGACTTTTGATGAGTCTCGTTCATACTACCCGCGTCCTAGCTCCTCCACCTTTTCAGTTGAGGATATCTCCTTTCTTCTCCTTCCCGACACATCTCCCTCTGTGCCTCATGTTCCTCCTCCACCTCCACCCCTAGTGAGTCCTCCTGTTCCTGATACACCACCGACCACCCTCCTCTCCTCTCCTTCGTCCCCTACCGCTCCGGTGCGTCCTCCTCTTTCTCCCTTTCCTCTCCACTATACTCGTCGCTCTCATGCCGTCGATGATCCTTCCGATGAGCCTTCCACTTCCGGCGCGACTCCTTCCCCGCCTACACCGGTTCATAACCTTCGTGCTCGGCCTTCATTACGGTCTCCTGATCGCTATTCTCCTGCCCAGTACGGTCTTTCTGCTGTTGCTGAGCCCACTTCCTATCGGGATGCCATGGTCAGTCTGAATGGCAGCTTGCGATGGCTGAGGAGATCGCTGCCCTTGAGCGCACTGGTACGTGGGATCTGGTTTCCCCTCCTCCTGGTGTTCGTCCCATCACATGCAAGTGGGTCTATAAGATCAAGACTCGCTCCGATGGTTCTCTTGAGCGTTACAAAGCTCGTCTTGTAGCTCGTGGCTTTCAGCAGGAGCAGGGACGTGATTATGATGAGACGTTCGCTCCTGTAGCCCACATGACCATGTTCGCACTCTTCTCGCCGTGGCTTCTGTTCGTCACTGGTCTGTGTCTCAGCTTGACGTCCAGAATGATTTTCTCAATGGTGAGTTGCGTGAGGAGGTTTACATGCAGCCACCACCGGGGTACTCTGTTCCTGATGGTATGGTCTGCCGTCTTCGGCGCTCCCTCTATGGCCTTAAACAAGCCCCTCGCGCCTGGTTTGAGCGTTTCGCCTCTGTGGTGACTGCTGCTGGTTTCTCGCCTAGCGACCATGACCCTGCGTTGTTTGTCCACACTCCTCGTGGTCGGACGCTTCTCCTCTTATATGTTGATGACATGATCATTACTGGCGACGATTCTGAGTACATTGCCTTCGTTAAGGCCCGTCTCCGTGAGCAGTTCCTGATGTCTGATCTTGGTCCACTTCGCTATTTTCTCGGGATCGAGGTTTCTTCGACCTCTGATGGCTTTTTCATCTCCCAAGAAAAATACATTCAGGATCTTCTTGCTCGCGCCGCTCTTGGTGATGAGCGCACTGCTGAGACTCCTATGGAGCTCAATGTTCAGCTTCGTGCTACTGATGGTGATCCACTCACAGACCCCACACGCTATCGCCATCTTGTTGGGAGCCTTGTCTATCTAGCTGTCACTCGTCCAGATATCACATCCTGTCCACATTCTGAGTCAGTTCGTTTCAGCTCCCAGCTCTGTCCACTATAGTCACCTCCTCCGTATTCTACGATATCTTCGTGGCACAATCTCTCGCCGCCTTTTCTTTCCTCGCTCCAGCTCTCTCCAGCTCCAGGCCTACTCTGATGCTACGTGGGCCAGTGATCCTTCTGATCGCCGCTCGATGTCTGTCTATTGTGTTTTTCTTGGAGGTTCTCTCATTGCCTGGAAGACGAAGAAACAGACTGTAGTTTCCCGCTCGAGTGCTGAGGCTGAGTTGCGAGCGATGACTATGTTGACGGCTGAGGTGACCTGGTTGCGATGGTTACTAGAGGACTTTGGTGTTTCTGCTGCTGCACCGACTCCTCTATTGTCTGACAGTACAGGCGCCATCAGCATTGCGCGTGATCCGGTGAAGCATGAACTCACCAAGCATATCGGTGTGGATGTGTCCTTTGTGCGTGCTGCTGTGCAGGACCAGCTTCTTGCCCTTCACTATGTGCCCTCTGACTCTGAGTTACAGTTGGCGGACTTCTTCACGAAGGCACAGACTCGAGCGCAGCATGAGTTTTTCTATCCAAACTCAGTGTTGTTGACCCACCATGAGTTTGAGGGGGGGTGTTAGATGTATATGTTTACTGTTCATGACACACGTGTATAAGTACTGGCCTCTAGCCCCTGGAAATATCTATACCTAATAATAAAAATGATAAGGCTTCCGCCGTTTGGTTTGATAGGTCATTGAATTTACCCCTAAAGTTGTGAATAATTACCCACATATGCCACCCGTAAGTGAAAAACTGTTCGGTGTCGGGTGTGGCGTGTGGGATCGATTGCATCGCTGGGTGTAGGATTGATCGCTCCGTGTGAGCTGGGTGTAGGATTGATCGTTGGCATGGGCTCGTCTCCTGCGCACGCGACCAAAACCGGAAAAAACACAAACCAGTCCCGTAGGAGAAAGCCGCATACAACTCACGCCGACGGAGGTAGACCTGCTCTTTCCAATCTGGGGCGCATCCCATCTCTTTTTTAGTTTTTTGGGCTTCTCCATATCACTGGCTCATCCTGCGCCTCCATTTTTCCTACTCCATGGTGGCAGTAGCAAGGCAAGGAGCACGCACGGGCACGACCACCTTTTTACATACTCCAAGGCAGCAGGAGCAAGGAGCGTGGCCTAATTACACAAAGATCAGTTTAGCAATGCATGCGCAAGATATGTATAGGTAAGTTGGGAATTGGAGAGACAATGGGTATTTGTTCCTTTCGATAACTGAATGGTCCATGCTACTATACTTTTTTTTAATGGACTGCATACGGAAGTGTCATTTCTAACTCAGATTTCTTGTGCTGCTTGATTGCAAATTCTTCTGAAATTTTGGTTATTTTTCATCCAAGATTTAAATTTTCAGTTTGTGTTTTTTGTCTGGTTTTCAAAGAAAATACTAATTTCACCCCTTTCAATTCTTTTGCAGCAAAAAACTCAACGTAATTCAAAACCTTCATAAACCTAGATGGGGCTCAGTCGATCTTGAAGGGTCGTCATAGGTATGCGTGACGAGGGTGCCGCGACGGAGATTTCGACAAATTGGGAGCGGATTTGGAGCCGTAGTTGTCGTAGACGAGGAAGACCCGAAGTTAGTAGACCGGGCAGGAGCGGGAGGGAGCAGCATGATAACTTGCCAGCAAAGGACTTCGGAAATAAGGGAGTGTGCGGTCATGCGGCTGTAGGAATCTGAGCGGTCATGACGGAGAAGTAGAGGTCCGCGAGCCAGCGGTTGATTGCTAGATATAACTAGATAATATATACCCAAAATCGAACATCCGAAACTCCGAAGCCAAATCGCTAAGAATAACATATTCGTTATGTTAAACATTGTTTAACGCCAAATCAGCGTGACACCGTTGCAACGCACGGGCTCTGTGCTAGTAGTTGCTCATTCCCTAACAAGAACAATTAAGCGAAGTACTTTTGTCTTTACTGGTGATGTTTTAATTTTACATTTGTTTTATGTCGTATCCTGTCTGCTTAGCTAGATGTACATTTGATTTCTTCTACTTTTGCCACCTAACTATGGGGCCATGGTCTTGTGTTTGCTTCTGATACTTTTCTTAAAAGAACAGTATGGTCTCTCAGAAGTCAAAAGTAGTGATAAGCTGAAATTACCAAACGTCTTTTTTTACCGGCACCATTGGGTGATAAATCTTAAAACCTTTTTCAATGCTGATCGTCACTTGGACAAAGATTGAACTGCCTTTGGTCATCACATGTACTCCATACGTATTAGAATAGTTTGTAAGAACAGAAGAGGATAGTTTTAGTTTGGCAAAAAGAACTCACGATGAATTCTCCGATGCCAGGCTTGTCGCCTGTTAGTGGCGAGTAGTCCCTTTAGGACTAGTTTTTCCCTTTTTTTCGTGTTTTTCTCTGTGTTGGCCAGGCTCTCTCTGGCTTGTAACTGAACCTATTTCTTCTCCACTTAATTGAATCGGCAGAACACCTGCCAAATAGCTTCAAAAAAAAAAGAAAAATTCTCCGATGCCTGGGAACACCCATCCCTGGCTCTGAGGATAGGATGGGTATCTCATCTCTCCAGCTGGGCCGAGTCCCACCTCAATGTCCACGATGACACCAGCATCCAGGAATTCTTTCATGTTTTCCCTGAAGCTCGTCATGTAATCAGCATACATCTGTCACAGCCACAAAGGAATGATCAAAGCTTGCTACTGTCAGCATAGTAGTACCTATAAAAACCACAACTATACTGTTGCCAAAACTCATCTGAGTATCTGATCACCAAAAATGCAGGAGAGCTGAAGTGGTGGTTTATCTTAGCTAACCTGGACGGCAGTTCTTCCGTGGAAGAGAGGCAGGTCATCCACTCCAAGAGTGAGGTACTCAATGTTCCTCGTCCTCTCCGGTTGGTGTAGAAGATGTCGGGGTCGGTAGCGCCGATGTCCCGCGCCCACTGCGGGATGGGGATGTTGACGACGTCGCCGACGTTGCCACCACATTGATGGAACGACATGATGGCCTGCAGCTTCAGCCCGGCCTCCTTCACCAGCGCGAACTAGGCGCTCCAGTCGTACGCCTTTGGGCCTTTGCCCTCCACCAGCCCCCACCAGACGTCTATCATGACGCCGTCCACGCCGGCCTCCACCAGCTTCTTCAGCTGCGCCCTGATCTGGTCGCCCTTCTCAAACTTCTTGTCGACGCTCACCACATCCAGCTATTTGCACAACGAAATTGAAGTCATGGTTAGTACAAAAGCGCCATCTAAGCTTTTATTGATGGATTCATATGACTTCACTCTTCAACTGAAGTGTTAATGTGTTATACATATCGCTAGATACACGTACGACAATGTGAATTAGACCCTTGAAATGGTTTATGCATGCTTAGTGAGGTGAATGGAGCTTACAGGGAGCATGACGTTGACTTGGACATAGTTGGCAAGCATGTTCGCTGCCATTGTGGCTGTGGCTAAACGTGCGCTCTAGAAAACACTGGCTTCCGTGCTCGCTCACTGAACTTGGTTTGCTGGATGTTGCAGGGAGCTCTGGGGGTCTATTTATACTGCGAAAGAGGAGTATATGGGGTCCTCTTCTCCAGCGAGGCGAACGGGTGAGCCTGCAGCGTTTCCAGTCCGCCACCTACTTCCTGTCAGAAATTAAGGTCGCTCCGTGAACTGATTTTGGTCACCGCGAGCCCATAGCCAAAGCTTCAAGGATTCCGAGGATTCATCTTCTCTGGAGTGGCACGGCTTTGTTTTTTGATTGGGATGAAGGCTGGTGAGGAACACATCCTCATAGTTCAACTTCTGATTTGTTCATGTGCGTTTGGACTTTGGAGCAGCAGACTATATAGTTTCTGGTTGAAATACAATACGTTATCCGTTGAAATGAAAATGTCGACGAACCGGGATCCATACAATTGTATGGATAGGTGACGAAATAACGGCTGTGCTACATAGCAAGACATCATAGGGTTTTTGTATCGTAAAAATAACACTATGTCAGACGGTTACACATAGCTGGATGCCTGGATCGACCTTATCTGCTACAATTCCTAGGTCTGTGATGATGCACTACTCCCTTAAATGCAGGTACCCGTCGAACCGTTAATTCTGCTTGTACGCGTGTGTGTGTGCTGTGTGAAGGGCGCAACAGAAATTTGTTTTCGTTTTGGACGTGCACTCAAGGTTTCGGATACCGATTCAAAAAAAATTCCGGAGGGGGCCTGTATTTCCGGTAACCGGGGTTACCGGAAAATACCGGCCGGTAACCGGACCAATATTTCGGCAAGAATTCAGGATTTAAACTTAAAATATCGAATTTTTTCAAAATTTAAATTTTTCGAGCACAACAAATTTGACTATTCGAGATTTTTCATCCGAGATATGCAAATTCCGGGGGGTCCGAGAAATCCGGTTACCGTGGAATTCCACGGAATTCCGGCCGGTAACCGAAACCTTGCGTGCACTGCCGCAGCCTGTTGTAGTTTTTTGTTTTGTTGAAACGGGGCAAATTCTTTTCTCCAATCTACTAGTGTGGAGGTTTCTGACTCCCGAGTTACAGTGATTCCTTTATTTTTTTAAAATAAAAAATCATATTTACACGTTTTTTAAAATCTGATTTTTTTGGGATGTTCTCAACAATGTATCCCATAAACATGCAAAATCTCAGTTTGGAATACTTTGTATTTTGAGCTACACAAAAATGTAAAATGCACCTATCTTAGTATAGTGAACAATGTATATTTTCAAATCTCTAAAATTTGTCATTTTTGTATAGGCCATAATACAATTAATTCTGTGTTGTGATTTTGCATCCTTATAGGATACAACATCAACTATATTCATTTTTGAAACTTATAATTTTTTAATAAAAAACAAAGAGACTAATACTTCTATTAATTAAGAAACAGAAAATTGTCAAGTTAATTTGCAAAAAACCAGGCGAAAACCGACACAAGAAGAGCATAAGCGGACTACTCACAGAGCATGAAACCCAAACCTACATAGCCTGGCAAACTCTTCTAATACACAACAAACGCAACCGTTGACACTTGATAAACCTCAATTAGAACACCTAACAAAAGTCAATGGGCAATGCCAAAACAACAATAATATCCCAAACCCTAAGGACGAGCCGAGAGATCGAAGATCATCCATCAAGCAGCCGTGAGAACTTTTCCTTCGAAATGTCGGTCAGAGAAAAATTACCACCCTTGCTGCTTTTGTCCCTGTTGCAAGTTTAGGATGCCGGTCACCTCGATCTCTCGGTCGGTGCGTTCGTGCTGCCACAAAATGCAATTCAGGTAAAACATACTTAACATTCAAAAAATCAGTTGGATAGATCTAGTAGCTATGTCCCGATAGACATTCAGTTCAGTCGCTACATCACACCCCAATACTACTAAACAAACCTATCCAAATGTTGTATACGCCGGTTCAAGCAAGTTTGTTCTTTGATAGGGCCTCAAATCATTTACATCTGATGTGGTGTTTCCGTATAAGTGTTTGCCATTTGGTGGGTGCGGCCCCATGCTTACTCATCAACTTACTCGAGTCCTGAAAAAGTGATGGCTTCCCGCCACACCGCGCCTTTATCGGACGACTCAAATTAAACCGATTGCATGTGCCAATATTCTCAATGTTCAAATTGCCGAAGTATTTCGACCCATGGGCAGGGTCATGGGTCGGCGACAAACCCGATAAAGCTTTCGGGCATGGGTCTGATTTAGGCTGACCCAGCCTAACCCGACCCGATTGCCACCTTATTCTGAACATCTCCGACCGTTCAATTTTTGCATTATTTATTGCTCACTCTGATTTTCGTTGAGGTTTTTTTGCCAATGATCTAGGCAAATTGGCCTAGAAAAATAAACTAGAGACGGTGAAGTAACATTGGCATGACAAAACTTTTTTGTCCATCACCATTTCTTGTATAGGGTACACTTTGGCCACAATTCAAATCAACGGTGTGGAGTTGTAGCCGCGCTTGAATTAAAACGTGCCATAGCGGATCTTTGAAATCCGACCGCGTCTATTCTCAAAATGGACCATCCCGTGATTCAAGGGGAGAGTCGTGCAACGTACGCCATATACTTTGGTAAAACTAACACTACATCGGGACCAAGTTCTAAATTTTACCTAAGAACTTTATTGAAATCTTTTTTCGTCAGAGGGAATAAATATAGAAATCTAAAAAATTTACTTTCACATTTTCTAAAATCATGGCAAATGGCTATATCATTTGATGAAATTTTGCATGCATAAGTTTGAATTCAACACTTATGTGCGTGCTTTTTGTTTTCAAGATTTTACGTAATACACAAATGTGTTTTTTGTTGATATATAAAAAGTGTGCGCACCTATCTTTATTGATAGTTACTAGCATGCCAAAACGTTTTATATTTATTCGCGAAGAAAGTTTTATATTTTGGAACAATGGTAATATTATTTTGGAACAAAGTGTTGTCACTTTGGCCGATCCTTAAGCTGTAAACCTTATACTTTGATACTTTGAAAACTATACAATAAACTGAGGCTGTGTTCATCGTCATAATGCAGAGACCGGGGTGATCCTCATTTCAAAAAAAAAAAAAAAACCTAGACGGGATTTGGCTGGTGGTCCATATCTTCTTGAGACTAGCCGTTAGTGTGATCAGACACACTTTTTCATAGCACGTGGCTATGTCACACGTCCGTTTATAGCAGGTGGATGTGCATACGAGTGAAAATAAGGGCATGTGAAGGAGCGTGGCCATATTGGTAAGTTGTCGTATTTTGTTAAAAGTTAAAAGCAATCTAATGTCCTTTGATACATCCATATTTGGTGGATGACAAGCCAATTAAATTGGAACGGAGAGAGTACATGATAGTGACAACATGTTACATACTCCTTTGATCCAAAATATAAGACTTTCTAATTTTTCTGAGTTTGTCCTGTTTCGTACATATGTAGACATATTTTAATATGTTGATTCACTCATTTAAAAACAAAACAGGACAAAACCAGAAAGTCTAGGAAGTCTAATATTATATTTAGTAATGAAGGAAGTACTATGGACGCTAGATCTCCTTTGTTAGAAATTATAGAGAATTCTATTGTTATATAATTCTCCTATTAGTGGCAGAGCGGAACTTGGTGATAGTTGTTCGCAAAATCTTAGTTGGGGCCAATTCGTGATTTGGGCGAGGAAACTTTTGTAACACACACCAAACTTATGCACCCTGATGAGTCTTACATCAAAAGATTAGCTAATAACTTAAAAATAAGCCTAAGTTTTAAAACTTAAACCATAGCATTATTGCCTGATGCATTATTGTATATGTTATATTTTCTAATTGTATTTTTTCATAAATAATTCGTATTACGTTGATCAAATTAATGATTCAGAGATACGACGCATGCCTTGAAGGGAGTAGGTGGTCATGACCGACGATTACTAGCGCAACCCTGCAATCGGAACTGAGTACAAGTTCTAGAGTTTTTTTTTTAACAAAATGCCAACTGACCCGTAGACATGGATGAATTCGAGTTATTTTCTCTAATTTGAAGCATAAACTAACACGACCAGACAAAATTTACATTTGGTAGAAAAATAAATTAGAGACGGTGAAGCAACATTGATATGCCAAAAAGTCAGAAAGTATATAAAGAGCGACTAATTTTTTGGCCATGACATTTTTTTGGGACACAATCCGAACATATCCTTAGGTGTGGAGTTGTGCTTGCGCTTGAATTAGAAAAGTACATGGGCAGATCATCAAAAACCCAATGCCGCAGTCATAGACCACCCTATGATTCGAGGAGAGAGTCGACTCACGTCACGTACGCCATACTTAGAATAAAAAATTGCATAAGTATTGAAATCTAAAAACTTATTTTCTTGTTTAAAAAAATAGGAAATGGCCATAATTTTTACATGCATAATTTCAATTCAATATCTATGTGCATGTTTTTTTAAAGATTTTACAATACTTATAAATGTGTTTTTTTCAAGTATTCCCTCTATCCCATACTATAGGACTTTTTGGCAAGCTCCATGGTGGAGGTCCGAGTTTGACGGCAGTTTCGGCGAGATCCTCTTCAACAAGCTTGTCTGCTCCTCCGATCGAGGTGAAGTGGTTGTTCTTCCTCTTCCTCCAGGTCATCGAGATGATGGCGACAAAGAGCGAGCTCTATCCATCTACGACTTTAGATCCTGTGAGCGGGTACGTATGGAGACTGCTAGTGTCTTCGGAAGCATTCTCAGTGGCCTTCCGCCGGCCTTGGTGGGCTGGCGTGCTGCAGACGTTTCTGGCCAAATGCAACCGCTCGGAGTTCTCGCACCGGTTGTTATCGGATGCTATCTCTTCGGCAACCTCCCGAACGTCAAGCTTCTTTATAAGTACTGCCTGCTGCATGCCAAGTGGCGCAGTCTCCGACCATGGGGTGGGTGGCCATGTCTGGGAGTTCCAGATAAATTCAGGTGGAGGATCTGATTGCGTAATTTCTGTTTGGGGCCCGCGTGTAGAAATTGGAGGGGCGTGATGTGATTTCTATCTTCTTTGGAGTCCTTCTTATAATTCGTAATTCCACCAACGAAAATTAATGAAGTGCTTGGGCACTCTTTCCTTGTTCAACAAAGAAGATGGTTGGAATCGCTAGGTGGTCCACAAGCTCAGATTTTGATGAGTCGAGCCATTTTCGCTGTGAGAGGCATCACTTGACATGTCTCCTCGTGGTAAGAAAAAGAGAGTAAAAAATTCATATTAGTTGCTGCTGAATCGGATGTACTCCGTATCAAGTATGTCTACGACGGAGTAGTAACTTGGGATGCATGCTAGCTGTGCCTATTCACAGCACTGCACCTACCACGTAGTAAGTACTACCCTCTGATCCACCGGTAAATGTAGACGAGGTGAGCAGAACAGGAGGAGTAATCCCCGGGGTCAGGTCATGGATCATGATTGATCGTGATCGGGCTGCGGGAGACGGAGCGCCTCTCCGCCGCGAGAATTCCTGCATTAATCTGGAGATGGCGCCACTCAGTAGTAGCCGTACCATAGTGCTGCGTCGTCGATCTTCGTCGATCCACCATGTGCTCTCTTCGTCGAATCATGGCCACTACACGGCTCGTTTTATTGGGTGGGGTCACTCACAGTAGCTGTCTCCTGTCATACGATCCCGACTCATCGGGGGCATGCACTCAATGCATGCAGATACGGTCACGTACGAGTGCACATGGAGCTGAGGTGTATCCCATCTTCCGGTTTTTTTTTTCCTTCTAGAGTACAGTAGTACGGAGTACTCCCTCCGTTCCTAAATGTAAGATGTTTTAGGTGTTACACATTTTGTCTAGATACACACTACAATGAATGAATATATACCTGAAATGTGTCTATATACATTTGTATACATGTGTATGTGGACAAACTCTAAAACATCTTATATTTCGGAATGGAGGGAGTACTTTTGAACGGACGGTGCATCGTCGTGCTGTCGGGTCACACTATTATTCTGTTGTTCCGATCAGTGCAGTGGGTCCGTCGTCACCGTTGCATTTCTACTCCTGTTGCTCCCGGACAGCCAAAGGCGTCCGTCCGAGAAATGCGAAACGTTTTCCTCCGGCTGACGTACTAACAAGAAGGTGGCGATCCATCTAGTCTAGGTTTCACCCTAGCCGACGCCACCATCTTCACGGTAAATTAACGGGTCCCCGTCTTATCTATTGCCACATCAACGACTGAAGGGGTGGGGATCTCGGACTCTGTGCTAGGCGCTAGAGTAATGTCCCTAAATTTAGAGTTTAGTCAAGCGATATCGATTTATGGTGTCTATGGCTATGACGACGATGTGCTAATAAAGAACAAGGTATACATGTCTCCTCGTCTATCTTGTCAGCGACAATCTCGCCGGTGGGGTCGAGAGGGTAGGAAATCGTCTAGGCACTCCTCCCATTGAGTGGTGGATATAGCTCGGTATACATGTTACGGGTTTGTTAAACAATGCGTGAAATTCCTGGCGCTACGATTAAGTCGGCAAAGTGCAGGGACAAATTTGCAGTTAGTTGGACCTTTTTACCCCGCCTATTCCTCTCGCAGTCCAAAGATATTTAATAAGCTACGCATGCAACCCGACATGGCCAATCAAAGCCAGGTTTGTAAAAAGCGTGTAGTTACTGTAGCATAGAGAGTAGGGCAATACCGATAGATATGGTGCCAATCTGCTCTTACGCCTTGGTTTATGGAGAAAAAAAATGGAAAAAGATATGTGCCTTGTTTAAAGAAACGGAGGGAGTATCAGTTTAAGGGTTCAATCGGCTATCTGGGGTGCTCGTCCTTAGGGAATATGAAACAAAAACTTCTGACTTTTTTTTTTTGATAAAGGGCTTTTATTACTTAAAAGGTTTAAGCACACCCGGCCTCTGCATAGCTAAGATGCACACAGCCACCAGTTCACCATCATTCCAGTCGGTAACCAAAAAGTAAAAAGGCGAATTACATATCAAAATGAGAAATTGTAAATCCGCCTAAGATGCTGGTAGGTCTATCCGGAGTCTATGTTGCCACCCATGCCGGGAAAATAACTCCCAGGCCGCAGCCTCCAGTCTCGACGCCACCTCCAAAAATAAGTCTCGGTGCTCCACACGCTGCAGGGTTGACCATGCTAGTAACGTCGCTGTGCACCGGTAAATAACCTGCATAAGAGAAGCATTTTTATCATTAAAAACCTTGTCATTTCTACATAGCCACAGCGACCAAATAACAGCAATCGCTCCAACCCTACTGAACAGTTTGAACCTATGATCCACTCCATTTAACCAGTTGCCAAAAATGTTAGCAACAGAACTAGGTGGATGTAAGGTAGAACCTATCTGGATGACTGACCATATAGACCTAGCGAACTCGCACTGAAAGAATAAGTGTGTGATGGTCTCGTCGTGGTGACAGAAAACACACTTTTTACTTCCGTGCCAATTGCGTTTGGCAAGGTTATCTTTGGTAAGAATTACTCCTCGACGTAGATACCACGCAAACACTTTAGTTTTTAGTGGTATCTTCATCTTCCAAAGTTTGTTGTTGTTTGAACTATCGACTGGAATTTCGGGTAGAATTAATGCTCTATACATAGAATCAACCGAGAATTTACCATTCTTCGTGAGATTCCACTGAAATTTATCAGGACCTTCCGTTAGTTGGATTGAATCCAATCGGATAAGCAGAGCATTCCAAGATGCTAGTCTTGTTCCTAGTAAACTTCTTCTGAACGAAACATCTGGTGGGAAGTACCCAGCACCTTCGCGATCGTGTCGCTCTTGTTTCGTACAATAGAATATAGAGCCGGATATTGTTCTTTGAGGGTAGATTGGCCTAGCCAAATATCCTCCCAGAAGTGAATTTCCGATCCATCCCTTATTGAGAAAGATCCATGTGGAAAAAAGAACTTCTTTGTAGCCATGAGGCCTGCCCAGAAGTGTGAATCACCAGGTTTCCAAAGAACCTGGGACACAGATTGATCTCCAACATATTTTCTCCTAAGGAGGGTTTGCCAAACTCCATCTTCCGAAAGAAGTTTAAATAGCCATTTACCTAGCAGCGCTCTATTCTTGACCTCAAGGTCATGAATTCCAAGCCCTCCTTGGTCTTTAGGGCAACAAACCACACTCCATTTAGTCAGTCGATATTTTTTCTTCTCACAATCCCCTTGCCAAAAGAATCTAGATCGGAAATAATCCAATCTTTTTAAGACCCCTTTAGGCAATTGGAAGAATGAAATCATATACAGTACCATGTTCGTTAGTACCGAGTTTATGAGAACCAATCTTCCTCCCAGGGATAGGAGTTTGCCTTTCCAGCTATTTAAACGTAATTGAAGCCTTTCCTCCACCCTTTTCCATTCAGCATTTGTAAGTCTCCGATAGTGAATCGGAATGCCCAAATAGTTGATAGGAAATTGACCTTGCTCACAGCCAAAAAGCTCAGCATACAAGGCGGCGTTTTCTTGGGCCTCGCCAAAACAAACAATTCACTTTTATGGAAGTTTATCTTAAGACCCGAAAGTTGCTCGAAAGCTGACAAGATCAACTTTAGGTTACGAGCTTTTTCGATATCATGCTCCATAAAAAGAATTGTATCGTCGGCATATTGAAGAATAGATAATCCACCATCGACAAGATGTGGAATCACTCCATCAATTTGGCCATCAGTTTTAGCGCGTTCGATCAGGATAGCCAGCATATCCGCCACTATATTAAATAGTATTGGCGATAGTGGGTCACCTTGTCGGAGGCCTTTTTTCGTTTGGAAGTATTTGCCAGTGTCATCGTTGACCTTAATGGCTACACTTCCTCCGGAAACAAAACTATTAATTAACGCGCGCCACTCCGAGGAAAAGCCTTTCATCCTTAGGGTTTGCTGGATGAAAGACCACTTCACTTTGTCATAAGCTTTCTCAAAATCAATTTTAAGAATTACCCCATTCAACTTTTTCCTATGTAGTTCGTGGACTGTTTCATGTAGAATTGCAACTCCATCAAGGATGTTGCGACCTTGCATAAAAGCCGTCTGGGACGGACGAACCACATGATCTGCCACATTGTTCAATCGAATCGTAGCCACTTTGGTGAATATTTTAAAACTAACGTTAAGGAGGCATATAGGTCTAAACTGCTGGATCCTTTCTGCCTCGTTAACCTTAGGTAACAAAATTATCTCACCAAAATTGATACGAAACAACTCCAATTGTCCATTGTGAAGACAGGCGAACAATTGTAGCAAATCTGCCTTTATGACGTCCCAAAAGTTCTGATAGAACTCAGCCGGGAAACCATCAGGGCCAGGAGCTGAATTGTGTTTCATTTGAAAACCGCCTTTCTCACTTCCTCCTCTGAATAGGGTTTAGTAAGTAGGCTATTTTCCTCATCTGAAACCTGGGGTATGTCCTCTGTTCGGGCCTCATCTAAAGAGAAAGATCCCTCCTCTGGGGCCCCGAACAGACCTTTATAGTAATTTGTAATGTACGACTTTAGTTGTTCCTGGCCCTCAATCGTTCCTTCATCCTAGACTAGGGAATGAATGCGTTTTTTCCTGTGTCTGCCATTGGCAATACTATGGAAATAACGAGTATTCGAGTCCCCTTCTAGAATGAATTGAGCTTTAGAACGTTGGTACCATTTTAACTCCTCCTCACGCAGCAGTTTCGCTATCTGCGCATTGGATTGGCTCTTTAGCTCAATTTCTTGCGCGGACAGTAACCGAACTTCTGCTAATGCTTCTAGAGCATCGATAATCGAGGATAGTCGTACTTTTTCTTTTTTGAGTAAACCGGTAGTATGACGAGCCCAACCAACGAGCTCAAAAACTTCTGACTGTCATCAACAACGTCTCGACGGCTCGCTCAATTGACAGTAGTGTGTAATTTTTATGATTTTTAACACGTTTTGTACTTCTGTCTTGTTCGATAATAGAGCAAGATGATGCTTACAGGAGCTGTCGGTCGCTCTCCTCTCCCCTACTACTGTTCGGGACAGGCGATTTTTGAAGCTCCTCCGTCCGGCCACCTCGCTCGCCGCGGATCCGCGGGATTCCTCCCCTCCGTCGGCCGCTCCGGCGGCGGGAGGGTGGGGGATCCCCGGATCCCGGCCTGTATATAGTGTAGGTCGTGGTAGAGGTCCACCGGCGGCGTCGGGGAGGCGGCGATGGTGTCGGTGGCTAGGTGGTGGTCGTCGTGCTTCCTCTCTGGCGGTGGCGCTCTCCGGAGCTTCGCCGCGGCGCGGGCGACTTTTGGGCGCTGCGGATCTTTCGATCCCGCAGCTTTTTGCTGTCCTTCGTCCTCTTTTCAGGCCGGCGAGGATGAAGACAACTCTGTGGGAGTTTGCAGGCGGGTGGTTCCTCTCCGCCGGCGAGCTAGGTGGGGCGTGTGGAAGAAGGGTGGTGCTGGCGGTGGCCCGAAGCCGAAGCTCGTTCATCGGCAAGCTTGCGGTGCTTGCGCCGGATGGCTTATGCGGCTGCTCAACAAGGTTGTTCGGGCTACTGGCTACGGAGCGCGGCGTGCTTGCCTCCTTCCTCCCCGGCGGCGTGCTGCTGGTGGGTGAATCAGGTTTGCTGTGTGGTGGATCCCGGCGTCGCTGGGGTGTGTGTTCTTCTTTGCCTCTGTTCGTGTGGTGCGTGTGTGTTGTACTCTGAGGATCACGAACTCCCTTCAAAAAAAAAAAAAAGATAATAGAGCAAGATGGACCAGATCCGTCTTACAAAAAAAAATGCGTGGCTGCGTCAGCTAGATAGACATCTGCTGTTACTGTGTTACAGTATTTATAATTACGCTCTACTCCTGCATACGCGTGCGTACCAATCATATTTTCTGTGGGAAAGGGCGGAATTTTCAACCGAATATCCATTCGATTTTGTTGAGCACCCAGTCGATGAGCTCCGCGAGGTCGCCACCGACGCTCATGTCCGTCTCGGGCTCGAACGGGTATGCCGTCTCCGGCGAGGTCGCGTCCAGCAGCCGGTCCATGGGTATCGCCGCCCTTGACCGCTCCAGAGGCTTCAGCGGCCGGAAATACTGGGCCGGATCTAGGCAGTAATCCTGAAAACAAAACAATCATCACAGCCCAGTCCATACTGTCAGATTTTTTTTTTTTGAGATTCGTCCATATTGTCAGATGGTCATAGTCCTTTCCCGTAGATCGCTAAATGGGCCTAACCCAGCCAATGCTACTCGGCCTACCTGATCGGCGTGCATCTTTTTTACGAAGGTTTTAAAGGCCCGGTACTTGTTCCCGTGCAGCAGTTCATCCATGAGCCTGAGGTACGTCACGGCTGCGACCCGGCGCGCCGCCGGGACTTTTTTTTTGCAATTTTTCCACCACATATATTCAACACATACCACATACAATTTCAAAAAAAAAAAAAAAAACACATACCACATACAACGTACACGGTAGGAAATACAAGTACAAAATACGTAGGGGAAATGGACCAAAGATCGAAGAACACGCCGTCGCCGGCGTCGGAGTCGAAGGCGGCCAGCCACCACCTCGCCGCTGTCAGGGAGAGCTTTTTCCCTATCGAAGACGCTGCCTTGACTCTCCGCCGCGCCGGGACTTGGCCGAGGACGATGCCGCTGGGCCTCGCGTTCTTCAGCATCTGGTTGTACGCCCGCCGATCATGCCTCGGCAGCGCGTTCTCGCATGCCACCTCGATCCCTTCTCTCCACCCGGCGCTAAGCACCTGCTGGACGAGCTCCTCTGGGGCGCTCATGGCCTCCTCAGGCTGCTCTGCCCGGGTACGGCGATACGGATACGAATACGGATACCACGATACGTCGATACGCCGATTTTTCAAAAACACGGATATTGGGATATGTTTGTATATATATAATTAAGTTAATAATATATATAAATTAGTGATTTTTTGTACGAGAATGAGAATTACTAGTAGTATATAGGAGTCTTCGTAACTTTCTGTACATGCCTGCCACTTCCGATCATCATTTGGAGGAATACATGAGCAACATTCAACATCTGGACTGCATTTGATCGATGCGGATAGCAATGCATCAAGTTCGATGGAGGCGTTCTGTATCCTGATGTATCCGATATGTATCCCGTATCCGATACGTATCCAACCCTGATACACAACTTTTCTGATGTATCCGCGCTTTCTAGGCTCCGAGTTCCTCATCTCCGCGCACGTGAAGTTGAGGACAGCGCCGTCGTGCCGCGCCAGCATCCGCGCGATTGGCCGGTACCCGTCGCGGCCGTCCAGGTTGTAGTACCCGGCGGTGAGCTCCGCGGCGTGGCTCGGGTGCCCGTACCACCAGTGTATCCCGGACACCTTCGCCGCGAGCTTGACATTGCAGCCCAGGAAGACCTTGTTCGCTTCGTCCAGTATCCTGCCCCCGTGCTCGATCAGCTTGCTGGAGTACCATGTCAGGAAGAACCTCCCCTTCTCGGTGAGATACGTTGCCGCGAAGAACCGCGTGTCGTCCGGTGCGTCGTTGTACTCCCCGGCGTCGTCAGGCAGCTCCCACTCCTGGTGTCCGGCCTCCGTTGCCGCCGCTCTGAAATCCTCCTCCAGGTACTTGTCGTAGCACTGCAGCAACGTTGTTTCAACAACCAGAGCACTACCAGTACTTGTTCTGAATTTCTTTTGCATCTAGCAAGACTTTGTCAGTCTGACAGAGAATTTTTTGCCCTACTTGGAACTGTCCGATGCCGGGGAACGCCCACCCCTGGCTCTCCGGGTAGGATGGGTACCTCAGCTCGCCGGCGGGGCCAAGCCCAACCTCTATGTCCACGATCAGGCCAGAGTCCAAGAAATCCGCCATGTTCTCTCTGAAGCTCTCCATGAAATCAGCATATAGCTGCCAATCGCAATTCACAAATTATTTTGATGCATTGATCGTCGTTCAATTTCTAAGAACTACCAGTAGCAATTTCAACGGCGGTCAGCAGAGGCTGGCCAGAGGAGCCGCACAGTACCTGGATTGGATGGCAGTTCTGCCGTGGAACAGGGGCCGGTCATCCACCCCGATTGTGAGGTACTCCTGGTTCCTGGCCTCGCCGGGACTCGTGTAGTACTCCCTCCGTTCGGAAAAGGATGTCATAAAAATGAACTATAGATCATTTTTGTGACATCCTTTTCCGAACGGAGGGAGTACACGTCCGGGTCTGCCTCGCCGATGTCGCGCACCCACGCCGGTATCGGGATGTTCACGGCGTCGCCGATGTTGCCGCCGCACGCGTGGAAGGACATGATGACCTGTAGCTTCAGGCCTTCCTCCTGCGCCAGCCGGAACTACTCCCTGTACCCGCGCCACTCGTACTGGGCTGGCCCGGCGCCTTCCACGATTCCCCACCACACGTCCGCCATGACGCCGTCGACGCCGGCCTCCCGCAGCCGTCGCAGCTGCGCCCTCAGTCCCTCCGCGTCCCCCACCTCGTTCGCAGCGGTGATCACATCCAGCTGTTACAGTTCCGATCTTAGTTAGTATACCGAGGCTTTGCAAAACCACTCATGAATTTGCTTAGGTTCATACGGGGAGCATGACGAAGACCGGGACGTAGTTGGCTTGCATCTTCTCCTCGTCGGCGTCCAATGGCGGAGGCTTCGGCGAGCAACAGTGACAGGAACTCAGATTCACGTGGCCCAAGAAACCTTTGTTTCTTTCTTTCTGCTAGGGTGCATGTAACGGATGCGGTAAATCTTTGGCCCATGCGCAATCTGGGCCATCGATCTCAGCCATTCGACGGCCCAGATTCAGTGTTGACCCAAAGCTGGGTCAACACGGGTCAACATTGAATCTGGGCCGTCGGATGGCTGAGATCGACGGCCCAGATTACGCATGGGCGCCATTACGCATGAGCAAAATCCACATTCGTAACGGATGTACCTGTGATTGCGGTGCAGGAGAAGTCTGCGCACTCTCGGCGGCAACAACTCGGAGAGGAGGAGCAGATGCAACTGTCCTCCCAGTGACCTTCGGTGGCAGAAGCGAACGAGAGATGCCGGCGCCGCTCCTCTCCGGCAGCTTCCCCATGGCTGTAATTTGACTAACTGTGATGTCGGTGAGGTCGCGAGCATGGTGCGCATGCAATTCTGGAGTGTTCGATACTGCTTGTTACAGCTCTGATTTTGCCTTACTCGGTCATTTTTTCGTGGTTTTGGCGTGTCTTGTGTATGTGAGTGGCCGTCGCCGTTGCCATGGCATCCTCGTGATACACGAATTTGTTCCTTCCTGGCGATGTCCATGAAGGTGTGGTTTGCGTGAGCTGTGGATTTTTTTTGTTGGAGACCGTGCGAGGTGTGGTTTTTGTGCGTGTGGTTTTCATTGATGTCATCTTCTTTTTGCTCGTATGGCGCGAATGTTGACAGGCATATGGTCTCTATATCTGTCTCATTGGCTTTGGCACTGTGTAGTGATTGCTCTAGCAACGTTGTAGATTCAACATAACGCGACGTAGCAATAATTTTCGAAGGTAATATTCGGCGACAAAATACTGAGTCCGAAGCTTCATGGTTTCAGATTCTTTTTCACTAGAAAGAGACAATTTTCTGATTATTGCGGGAAGAAGCCAGTTAAGGTGAGACCATTACTTGATATAAAAGCAGGTGAGTAGCGTCTAAAATAGAATATTTCAAAGAAATTTGTGAAATACCACAATTTTGACAAAATCTTTACGAATCAACATCTCTGGCTCCACCTTTTGTTGCTCATCATTATTCCATAAACCTCCGACGAAAGAACCAAAAAAATTCAAGTCAATATTAGATAGACTACCCTTAGTGGTTTTGAAGATCTGCATTAGCTACACACCCCAATAGATGACAACATAAGATGTCGTCATTCTGTCTGTGAAGAAGATTCCGAGCAAAAAATAACGTAAAGGGATATCTTAACCAAACAAAATTGACACCACCGTACGTCGCCCTACCACAACCAAATCCGTTTAAAGACAACTCGTCCCATTTAGAGTCGAAGATCAATACATGACATGACCCTATTGGATGCTACGTCGATCATAACCACCCATAACAAGTTATGGTCAAGATGTTGTCTTGAATCAAGACGTCGCCGCGAACACTCAAACCTAGCATAGAAGAACTAAAACTGTACTTCAAGAAGAAGCTAGCCCGCCAGCCCATCTAGTCAGGACTCGGGAGAATGGTGGTACATTGTTACTACATTGGTTCAAGTTCTCACAAACAAAAAATTTGGTCATTATTCTTTAAAACTAAATCGATAAGGTATGATGAGGGTAGAGCAATATCATACCCATACATGTAAAGTCAATGAAATTTTTCCCTCTATTTCTTAAACAAAATTGCATTTCAAGTGTCAGTTCAGTAATTTCCCAAGTAGGCGTGGTGTCACCACTAGTCGGTAGTTTAGTGGCCTTAGAGCATCTCCACCGGCACCCTCCAAATGACCCCCCAAAAGCCCATTGGGGGTCCGGACACCAAAAAATGCCACCAGCGGCACCCCCAATGGCTCGCCCCGAGCGAAATCGTTTCCGGTACCCCCGAAAGGGCCCCCAAGTTTGGAGGCCCTCTTGGGGGTGCCGGACACTGCCCGGACATGCCTTCGACATGTCACCCTACCCGTCATACACACAGGGCGCCGGAGCAGGAGGTTAATGACGTCGTGCAGGAGGCCGTTCCGCCCGCGTTAATGGCGTCGCGTTTCCACAGGCGTCGATGGGACGGGACGGCGATGCGTCTTCCGCACGCCTCACATTTACGACGGCGCCTGTTGAGCGCCCAACCTTTCCCGACTTCCCAAGCGGCGCAGTGGCGGAGACGCGTCACCGCCATTAACTCCGACGTGACGCGTGCTCACCCACCCGGTGCTTCCCGCCCAGCGTCACCGCTTCCTACCTGTGTTTCATGCCTCGAGCCTCGACGGCTATAAAAAGGCCCGCCGTGCTGCCATTTCACCACACCACCGCCGACGCTCACCGTAGCCCACAACAACATCATAACTCGCCACCTCATGGGTCACCCTCACCCAGGCCGCTCGCCGTGCTCACCCCACGGCGCAGGAGGCCGCCGATGAACCAGCCTTCGATTGGGCGGAGGTGGACGACTTGGACGTGGACGAGCAGGAGCCAGAGCAGGAGGTGTCGTAGCCCGGGCAGGAGTCAGAGCAGGCGCTGCCGCCGCTGCTATGGCCAGACCAGGTGGTTGCCGCCAACTCGTTCGAGAGCTGGCACAACGAGCAGGCAAGCCGCTAGGTCAGGCTCGGCTGCGAGGCGGTTGGCGATGCCGTGGAGGCCGCCATCATCCAGGCCTCCATCCAGAGCGCAGAACGTGATGAGCGTTGCCGCGCCTTCATGGCCGTCGAGCGGACGGCGTACCAGCAGCTGAACGCCCAGGCGGCGGCGCCCGAGCAGCAGCATCTCATCGCCCATGCGGAGGAGCTGCAGCATGCGGCCTCCCAGCTGCTCGTCGAGCAGGCGGCCCACGAGGAGCTGAACCAGGCGGGACCGGGGAGGCAGGCTCATGCGAGGGCAGGGGCAGCGGCAGATCGAGATGCCATGCGTCGTCGGGCGGCGAGCGCGCTCCGGCAGGAGAGGCGTGTGCGGTCGCGCTTGGCCCAAAGCCAGAAGGCCGCGCACGACGACGAGGCTGGCCCGAGCGGCGGCGTTTAGTTTAGTTTTAGTTGTAACGGTAGTTTACATTTCAATTTGTATCCGTTATAGTTTAAATTTTAGATTTCAATTTGAATCAAAGTATGCCCGCAAGGTGTTCGACCGGTTGCTCGTCGTTTTGGGGGACGGGCCTTTGGGGTGCGCCGATGTAGGCTGCAAGCTACACTCGGGCGGACACATGTGCGACACCCCCAATTGGGCCTCAATTGGGGGGTGCCGAACACAAATTTGGAGTCTCCGGTGGAGATGCTCTTATGGAGCGGGTGTGGCTACCAAGGATGACAATGGATAGGGTATGATACGGGTAGAGCAATACCATACCTATAACCATATAGTCAATGATATAAAATTATACCAATACCCGTATCCACGGGTATAAAATTTTATCCATACCCATACCCGACGGGTGCCCATATGTATGGTTCCAATGGGTAGATCAAAATGGTATTTTTTTTTTTGAGAAACAAATGGTATAATAACTAAATAACACAAAATTATATAATTCGAAACAGGAACACAGGGCCCATATTGTATTACCATTCCTATGTCCAAGCTCGCCATTTTTAGGCTCATTCATATAAAAAATCTTTCGGCTCATTAGGCCCAGAGCCCCAGACCCAAACAAGTGTCCGTACTCGTTAACCTCGTGCTCCAACTCGTCGGTTGATACTTATCTCGGCGCCGGAGCCCACGACCGCTTCCCCTCGTCCCTCTTCACCTGACCACCCCCGAAATTTCCCCCAAATCCCGACGCGACCGCGAAACCCTAGCCACTGTCGCCTGCGACGGCGAGCCGCTCCGCCGTCATGGCATCCCTGGAGAGCTCCAGCTGGGTCTTCGACTGCCCCCTCATGGACGACCTCGCTGCCGCCGACTTCACCGCCACGCCCGCAGGAGGCTTCTTCTGGGCCCCGTCGATGCAGCCTCAGATGCACACTCAGGCGCAGGCCGTATCCGCCACCCCGGCTCCCATCCCCTGGTAAGTAATCGCGATTTATAGCCTTCTCGTGCTTGATCGCGCTTGCCAGCGGCTAGGCTCGATGGTTATACATCCCGTTCCTGATATGCTCAACTGAGATGAGTTTATTGCCTAACTGTGGTTATTAGGCGGGTGACTGTAGATTGGTAAAGCCTATGTGAATGTGTATCATGGAGTAGAAATCGCACGCATGTCAGAACACAGAACTAGTTCCATGCGGGAGTATCATTATTTGCGTGCTAGGAGTGTTGTTGGTTGTGGCATGGTATTAGGTTAGAGGAAATGATTTTGTACATGAATGTTAAACGGGTCTTTTTGTGAAAGGTGCATATACTACATATGCAGTCCATAGAATGCATACACAGTTTTCATGCTTATTCTGGATTAAAGGGGAGAGTTCAAATGACAAAAGTTTACATGATCAGCGGTGACATTTCGAGGTGCAAGGGTCCGTTTGGATGTTAGAACTGAATTGGGTTTGTGGAAATCGAAGCCCAATTCATTTTCAACTGAAATTGGAATAGGCAAGTAATCCTTTTTTTTTCATGTTTGGTTGCTATAGAAACTACCGCTTTGAAATGAGCATCCAGATCAATTCAATTTTCTGTTTGGATGTAACTAGGAATGAATTGGTACATACGAAAGAACGACCAGATCAGGACATCGCGAAATGATTGTGCGAGTCATTGTCGGATGCTCACTGGGGATGTGGCCGTGGTAGGAGATGGTAGAAAAACCTTGAAGATCCTAGATCTGGACTCATAAGTGATGCCTGTTGCTCGCTAGATGGTTGCAGAGAGGATATGTGAGATACAAACGGTGGTGCGGTCCAGGACGCTAGCAGCGGCGATGGAAATGGAGTGCACAGACAGGTTGTTCTTTATGTCGATGGCGCGGAGGCTAATAGGCCCAGTCCGCAGTGATGGAGCTTGGAATAAAATGAAGGAGGTGTCATCGGTGATAGTTAGACGAACTAAACTATAATTTTAATGTTTAAGTAGCAAAGCTTCACATAGTGATATTTAAGAAAAAAAATACAACATCAACGGTGGCGGAAGGCCCACCTTGGTCACCACTTCGTTCTGCCAATGCTAGTCAGTGGAGGTCATCGGAATAAGGTTGCTGAAGATGAGGTCAACAACGCCTGGACATGGTGGCGAACTATGGGCCCAATTGTGGTGCAGGTCGCTGTAGTGGCACCACCGAAGGGGAAGTTGCCGAGGTTACCGGGATGGTTTCTGTAGGAGGGGTGTCGCTGAGGTCGCCGAAGATCAGTCGCCGTAGTTGAGGTGTCATGAAGGTCGTCGGAGATGCGCCACCGTAGGCGAGGTGTTGCCGAGGTCGTCAGTGATGTTCCACAATGAGCGAGGTGTTGCTGTAGTCGTCGACCACCTAGTGGGTGACAGCAGATGAGTGCAAGAGTCTCACTTAGTTCGAGCGTTTCGTCAGGATCCGAGGTCATGTGCTAGGTATCGAGGGTTTCCCATTATAGCTGGTTCCCAATTCAACTGGCATTGCTACCCAATTTTAATTGCCAATACCGAAGTCATCCAAACACCAGGAATTTACAGGACTCGATTCAAATTCTGTGATTCCAAGCTCAATTCTGACATCCAAACGGGATGCGAGTTCTTTCTTGGGTTTGCGAGTTGAATTAATTTTAAGTCTAAAGCTAATGTCAGCAAATATACATGGCAGATGTTTGTATTTTGTCACTGATCCAATGTTCAAAAATCAAAAGTGTACTTACAATATCACGTGTTATTTTGAGCCAGATAGCGATCAATCATATGTTCCCCCATTAACTGATGTCTCAAGTACAAGTTTCAAAAAGCGGTAAGCGAGCGGTGAGGCTCCGATCAGAGGAACTACAGCTTAAGCGTTTTGTACGGATCTGTACGGACAGAAAATATGAAGCACTTCTAGGCATATATAAGCCTAATAAACATGTATTCCATGTTCCCAACAAATTGAAGTACTAAATTAGTATCATACCTGGTGGTTGCTCTTATAGAAATAGCATTAGCAGCAGTCTACACTTAAAACTGAAAACTAGCAGCAAGTTGCAACACTATACGTAGCAGCAGGCAGTACATGTACATGAGAAATTCAGAAAACAGAAGAGAGAATAAACATAGCACAACAGAGACGTGTGGGGGGAGGAAGAGCAGAAAGAAGGAGAGAGGGGGAGGGAAGAGGTAGCATAGCTTGTTGATCTGATGGCCCGATGCACGTAGCAGCAAGTGGTGGCCGGATTGGACCCTAGTCCGGCAAGGTGACCTGCTCTGCAGCTCGCGGATCTGGAGTTCGACCACGAGCTGAAGCTGGGGAGGAAAGGGGGCTGACGTGAGGAGGGGATCGTGGCGGGGGCGGAGGGTGGAGCTGCTGCTGTTGGGTGCTCGTCGGAGAGAACAAGGTCCAGGTACGTGGCTAATTTCCCCCCGCCATGGCCGCTTCACTCCTTGTGTTTCTCAGTTTCTCTCCTCTCTCTGTCTCTGGACAGATATTTTCCCTCCTTGTCCCCTTCTCCTTCCTGCCAGGTTCCTGGTTCCCTCCCAATTTTTCATCTCCTACCGCCGGCTACCATCAAGGTTTAGCGCTCAGCAGGCGCTTTTCTTCGCTTCCGCGCCGCTCCAGCAGGAGGAAGCATACGCGAAGAAGAAAGCGAGTCGATTTTCACCGCTCAGCGCTTAATGGGCCACACATACCCAAAGCGAAGCGCTTTGCTGCCGATGCGCTCGCTTTTACGCTTAAGCGTATGCTTCGTACCGCTTATTTGACGTTGATCAAGTATCAGAGAATGTGTGAGATAGGGGTTATTTTGCAGACCCAACAATTGGGATTCCATCAGAGAATGTGCTTCGTACCGCTTATTTGACGTTGATCAAGTATCATAGAATGCACATGTATTGGTATATTTTTCCATGTTAAGAATTATTTATGATAACACTATGGGCATGACTTCTCTTTGATTTATGTTAGTTCTCTGAGTCATCACGTCGCCACATGAACTGAGTTAACCTCTCTGTATGCTATCTGTGTTAAATATGCACGAGTCTTATTATATTACCCTTGCTATGCTAGTTTGGCAACCTTTTTGTTGTGCACTATATTGTGATTTTGACATTCTTAACTGCAACGTTACTCTTTCACCAGTGCTTACATTGCCATGCTGTACTATTTTTTCCTTATCATTTCAACTTTTATATTCTTAATAACTGCAATTTTACTTATTCACAGTGCTGAAATCAATAGCTCTGTTTCTGTGGACTGTGACCATGCCAAAGGACAACCAACAAATAAACGGTTTGTTTTTGTCTGCTTGTTTGGAGTCCCATAATTCACTGTTTTCTGTTGAATGTTGTTAACTTAGCATGAAATTACAACAGCCCTAGGTCGGAAGCTGGTGCTCAACCCAGCTCCAAAGCATGCAGGGAGAAAGTGAGAAGGGACAAACTAAACGAGAGGTATGCGCCTGCCAGGAAATGCATTTTATTACGTTCTTGGGTTATTTTCTTGCGGCAGCATTTTATTTGTTCGCTTCAATGGAGCTTATGGTTTTGTTTCTGTTAGGTTCATGGAATTAAGTGCTGTCTTGGATCCAGGGAAAACACCTAAAATTGATAAGTGTGCTATATTAAATGATGCTATTCGTGCTGTAACTGAATTGCGTAGTGAAGCAGAGAAGTTGAAGGATTCAAAGGAGTCTCTCCAAGAGAAGATAAAAGAGCTGAAGGTTTGTACTTCTCCAAGGCCGTTTACAATATGTACAAGACTGTCTCAATATATTTCTCTATATGTTACGCACTTCGGTTTGTTGTTTCATACAGAAGTAGATCTGATATCCACATAAGATTTTCTAAACCTGCCCCACTGTATATGGGCTACAATCTACAGTTGATTCCATAGGCTTGTACATCTCAAGTAATCCGTTTACTCTTCAACCCGCTCTATATTTTTGTGTTTGTTTCTTTCTGTAACCATTAATTGTTATCGAGAGGTCATGTAAGATATATTTGTGGTAAATCCGTTTGTCCAAGAAACAAGTTGATTCTGAGATCTTTGATTTGCAGGCTGAGAAGAACGAGCTGCGGGATGAGAAGCAAAAGCTGAAGGCAGAGAAAGAGAGCCTGGAGCAGCAGATTAAGTTCATGAATGCCCGTCAGAGCCTCGTACCACACCTCCCACACCCTTCGGTTATCCCGGCGACTGCATTTGCTGCTCCCCAAGGGCAAGTGGCAGGGCAGAAGCTGATGATGCCTGTCATTGGCTACCATGGATTTCCCATGTGGCAATTCATGCCACCCTCTGATGTTGATACCTCTGATGACCCCAAGTCTTGCCCTCCTGTTGCATAAGCCAGCGAATATCATTGGCCTCATCAACCCAGAACAAAATTCAAGCCTCTTCGTTGCATCATTTGGTGACATGTGATCTTGCAACACCGTTGTACATTGTTAGTAAATAAATACCACCCGTTGAATGAAATGGCGATCTGATGTTGTCGAATTATCGTCTTTGGTGACCTTGTTTGCCATGTCATCTGTGATTTGGCATATGTCCAATAATATAGTTAGGCTATATATATTGGTTGGTCTTCTTGGACCGAGTTGGTCCCACGATTCTCGCATGTGCAACGAGTTGCAGCGGTAATGGTTACAACGTGACGACCTCTCTTAGCAAGACGTGCCGTCCACTGATCTTATACTAATAATATTCGTGCTCTTTTTGTCTTCGTAATTGGCTACCTTTGATTTGATAGCTCGTTTTGATGGAGTATCAATTTTGTCAAGAACAACTGTGTCCATTCGTTGCTCGTAGTGTTTTCAGGAGGAATGGGCGAGCACTGTAACAAGACCAGCAGCAAGGTTGCATCGAAAAGACGAAACCAAAAATATTTAGGATAATATACTCCCAAAGCAGACTAGGACAAACCGAAATGAAATATCAACTTCCGCTCAAAAATTCTATAGTATTTTCAAAATGGAGTTACAGAGTATCCTTACATCAAATACAAGGAATTTACAATGGAAGATGGAAATAAATAAAGTTTAATAAACGAGAAAAAAGAGAGCCTTTGATACCAAAAAAAAAAAACTACGGAGTACTTAATCATGTCACGCCTCGAAACGAATACTCAGATGCATATACAACGGTCAACGTTCGTAGAAATCGCCCGTTTGTTGCTTGATTTACGCCGCAATGGCCACGAGGGCAGCGAAGGCCAGCCCGGCGATGGCCGCCGACGTCTGCTCATACCGCGACGCGGACGCCGATGACTTGGTCGATGACGGGGCGCCCGCCGGCGCGGTGCTGGCGTCCGCGTAGACGTCCGCGGGAGGTGAGGGAAACGGCGCCCCAAAAGGAGCGGCCCCGGGCGCCGCTGCTGCTTCTATTGCGGCGGCGGTGGCGGCGTCGTAGGGGACGGTGGTGATCTTGACGTGCATGGTGCCGTTGGTGCAGTGGCGCGGGATGCCGCAAATGAAGTAGCGCGTGCCGGCCTCGGTGAGCGCGAAGGTGGTGTTGCCGCCGGAATAGGTCTTCTCGGGTGGCTGGTGGTGCAGCTGATGTAGTCCGCCTCCAGCACCTCCAGCACGTTGTGGTACGGCATGTACTTGAACTCTGTCAAATTAAGTTGATGGACGCAATGTGTTACACTACCATTGTACGAAGAGAACATGTACTCCTAGATCATAGGAATGTTATACGGTCATCGAAGTCGAGGGTTACCTATGAAGTCGCCGACCATGAAGGTCTTGCGGGCGGTCCACTTGTCGTAGTCGACGTACGTGTCCCAGCCGTTGGAGCCGTTGATGGTGTAGTTCTTCGCCAGCGCCGTCGTGGCCAATGCGGCGACCGCCAGCATGACGGCGAGCAATGCTCCGGAACTAGCCTTCATAGCTCCCCTCGTACGTAGGATAACGAGAAGCTGCAAAGGGGATCGGGAAATGTTTGGTTCTGCGATCGTCTGATGAACGATATTGCTACAACCAGGCTAGGTGGGGGTACATATACCGTGCGCTAGAACAGTCAAAGATGTTCTCTACCTATTGTTTTTTCGATTGGAAAATTGTTTATGGCCTGCCATGAAACGAACATTTGGAAAGGAGAAGAGATTACAGGTTGATCTGAGTACACGTAGCTAGCTAGGTATGCCGAGTTCAATAATTTGGGATCGAAATGATTAATTGTACGTCTCACCTGGTTGATTTTGGAGCCGTGTTAAGATATCACTTTGACATGCGAGATTTACTAGTAAATTATTGATATAATCCCTCTACGTAAGCACAAGTACCCGAGAATAATAATAACTCTCTTGTTCGTGCCTTCGTGCTTCCCATGATCGATCTTACATGTCACTGTACATGCTCTCACAACACGTTGTCATTATTGATAAAATTCTTTGCCGACGAATACGGTGTATGAAGATCTTGATTCCCATGTTTAAGCATAAGCTATCAGCCTAAAGTATCTTGCACCAAAATTGGTAATTGGTAATTTGTTTGAACAATATATGTTTTTATTATAGCTTTTCTAGAACATTTTAAATTGGTAATTTGTTTGAGTATATTAACATGCCTTTGCTGCGGAAATACATTTTCGAAATGTCAAAAAAGTGAATCTCAAGAATCGAGGCTCTCGCGACGCTGGCGACCTCGCGGCCGCCGCCGCCGCCACCGCATAGCTCCGCCCCGCCAACCCCTCCCACCTCCAAAGCATGCCCCATGGCCTCTCCAACCTCTGTCCACCCCGCGTCAGCTATTGCCCCTCCCCTCAGCCCCCTCTCCCGTAGTGAAGACTGCCCCGATCCAGATGCAGTTCGTGCCTGCCCTCCGGTGGTCGCCGGTGCGGGGGATGGGCCTCCTGGAGCCACGAACATCGACAATCGACTGGCCTTCCCGGCTGCCCTGCTGCCCCGACGCGACTGCCGTCTCCTCCAGATCGGCTCCCGCCCAATTTCAAGCCGCAAGTGATGGAGCTGCCGGCGTCTGCTGGACCGGAGGTTGTGGACGACGAGCTAGGATGGCAGGTGGTTCGCAACCGGCGCCGTCCGGAGCGGAGCTTGCCGCCCCCATCTCCTCCTCGGCTGGGTGAAGACCGAGCCATGGCCTTCCGGAGGAGGGTGCGGGGCAGGTGTTTCCGTTGCTTGGCGCGTGGTCATCGCGTGGCTGGCTGCCAAGGCCAAATCCGGTGCCTTGCCTGCAACCGCTCTGGCCACCGCGAGCGTGACTGCCCCCAGCACCAGCAAGCCAGCCAAGCACTCCTCTGCTCTGTCCTTTGGGCCGTTCCTGGGCTTCCATTGCCACACCTCCTCCGCGCAAGGGGACCGAGGGTCCGCTATTCTGGCAGCTCCGCCTGATGCATTGCAAGAATCCGTCCTGGCTGAGTTGCAGGGTTTGGTGGCGTCTCAGTTCGAGGAGATGCGCGCGTCTCAGTTGGCGCAGGGGGCGCTATTGCGGGCCGAGCAGGAGCAGGCGTCGCTGTTGCGGGCAGAGCTGCGAGGCTTGGTCGCGTCTCAGCTTGAGGAGATGGTCGCGGCTCAGCTCAAGATGCAGGCATCTGTGCAGGGATTGATGGAGCGTGTGGGGAGTTTGATGGAGCGGGCAGAGGCTGCTATCGAGAGGCTTTCGTTGCCGCCTGCTGTCATTGTTGGCTGCGTGGATGGTGGTCTCGAGCTTTTCGGTTGCTACTCCCCTAGGGGTGTGACCGATCCAGTGCTTGCCCTGAACTCCATCTCCATGTTGGTGGCTGCTGCGGAGCTTGTTTCTCCGGTGGTGCATGGGCCCTCGGTGTAGGATCTTGGAGTGGAGATGTTTGTGCCTATGGCATTGAAGGAGTTGAGGGGTACTGATGCCACTAGCCCGGAGGAGAAGATAGCGAAGGTGATGGCCCAGTTTGACGCGATTGAGCCACAGGAGAAGACCATGCCATTCTCGATGGAGGAGCTCTACCGAGAGATTGCCGACATGCCCAAGGACAAGCAGGTTCGAGAGGATGCTCCCTCTTTGGCCGAGCGACGGAGCATCCGGCTGGACAAGAAGAACAAAGATTGTGTCATTCCCGCAACCAAGCGCGCCAAGTTTAGGAGGGCGGAGGCTTTTGGGGAGAACCCAAAACTCAAGAGCAAATGGAAAGCCACCGAGGAGGTCCTAGATGAGAAGATGCAATTTTATTTGCAGTTGTACAAGAAGCAGCACACACCGGTGACTCCACAGGTGATGTAGGCTGTTCGAGCTTTAGTTGCAAGCAATGCATGATCCCTTCTGTGGGGAGGGTGCACTTCGGTGCATCTCTGGTGGAGAGAGTTTGTGTGTGTTTGGAGAGGTTTTTTTAGTTGGTTTTGTGGTGTGACCTATTAGTTTGGGTTTAGGTTCCTTGTTTCAGGCACAGACGATGTCCATGAGTTAGAGTGTGTGGTTTTTAACCGCGTTTTGTATGGTTTTTGGATCCGGTTTCCCTAATTAACTGGATCAATTCTCTTCTTCTATATGCAATCGGGAACTCCCCGCCCTGGTTCTCAAATGTAAAAAAAATTCGAAAACATTTCGGGTGTACCTATAAACATTTTATGCTGGCACATAAAATTTCAGAAAAAAGGCATTTGTTTGTGGCCTGTGTTAAAAAGACAAAAAATCTTTTAAAAACTTATTTTATAGCTCCAAAATTTGTCTTGTTTACACAAGTCACAAAAATGTCTTTTCGTCGCAAAAGTTTATGGGTGGACATAAAATGTCAAGATGAACATTCATTTTTTTTATTTTTTTACATTTTAAAATGTTTTAATTTTTTCTTAATGGGAGTAGATGCCTTACTACCGAAATGCCGCCTCCACCTTTGCTGTCTCTATTTTATTGCGTATGATGGGAGTCTGGGAGGTCTCTGGAAGAAGCGTGTCCGGTGTATTGGCTTGTAGGATTAGATACTCTCACTATGAAAAATATAATTTTTGAAAATTTTAAAATGTCAAAAATCTGATTAAAAAATTCAGAGGTACATCCGGGCACTTTATGCTATGCACACAATTCGTGAAAAAAAAGACATTTTTTGTGGCTCGTGTAAGAAAGACAAAGTTTGTTCTACAAAACGACATACCACCCGACATTTTTTTTGTCTTTTTAATACAGGCCACAAGAAAATGTTTTTTTCATGAAATTTTGGGTGTGAGTATAGAATGTTGGGATGTTCAACCAAGAAAATTTTCAATTTTTTTTACATTTAAAAACAAACCAAGGCCCGCCTCAGCCAACTTCTATGGCGTACTTCGAAAGCCTGTAGTCAGATCGAAAAGAGCCTTCAAAGGATGTTGGGCTAGTGAGCGTTTGCTTTTTTTTGCCGCTCTTGTTTACTTTTTTTCCCCTAGATCACTACATCTCTTTTATAAATTGTAGTTTCTGTTGAACAGTTTATATTCTACTTTTTTTTGGTATATAAACATGCCTTTGACGTCTCTGTTATATGAGAGAACCGTTAGGAGGCCTCTGGACGCATGGCGTCCAACGGAGCCAGCTCATCCGAGGCCTCACCTGCTTTCAACGAATAGTCATTTTAGATCCTGAGCTCCATGGTTATTTTTGAAAATTCAGAAACTATATATTTAAACATAGACAATCCTTAAAAATATCTGGTTTCTCGAGCTTCAGGGATATTTCTGAAAACTCAAAAACTACAATTTTGAACTTTGAAAATTATGAAAAGTACCTGGTTCTTTTAACGAATAGTAATTTTTCATCCTGAGCTCCACAGATGTTTTTTTTAAATAAAAAATAATTTTAAACTATTTTTTGAAAAATATTGTTATTAATTTTAATGAAAACTTATAGACAGAGTTAGAATATATTCTTCTTTTCAGAGATTTCAGGAAGAAACGTCTCTTGTTATTTTTTTATCCTTCACTGCACAGAACACAAATAAAAGATTATTTATTGTTGTTTACAAATATCCAAATTTTTACACCTAATACTCCATAGATAGTCAAAATTGGATAGCAGCAATAATTAATTTTTAGCGCGAATTGTTTGGAGGAGAACTCTATCTTTTTAATGCATTCGGCACGTGCAATTTCTTGATGGCCCGCAATTTTTTACTTTGACTTCCTTTATAAATGCTTTTTAATTAATTCAATTGCTTTTTCATTGCCGTTCGGAATGAAACTCTATTTTTAAATGAAAAGCTATATATTTTGCTAAAATTTTAGGCTGTTTATAAGGATTTTAACTGTTTGATAGAAATATTAAGTCTCTGGTTTACATAGTGAATTTCCTTTTGTAGATCTTTCTCTAATTTTTTGATTGCTCAGGTACATAGATTGTCTAATGTGTGTGTACTATTTTTAATGAAGAGTGGTCTACAAAAAAATTGCGATCAAAATTAGTTTTTTCTTTTTAGAGCCACCATTTTATTTGTTTTTGCGTAGTGCAAAATGAAACATATATTATTTAACAGAACTAAACATCTACATAAATATATATTCATGGGTAAAAATTTAGAATTCTTTTCAACTTCTTAATACCATTTTCTACTATTTTTCTCAAAATTCTGGGCTCACTGATGCCCTGAGCCAAAACGCAGCATTCATATTTCAAGGCCTTCCAAGAGCTGTAGTACCATGAGAACCAACAATTGGTTAGATATTTAGGTGGGTGGTTGTACCCTCAGCGTCTTAGGGACTAAACCCTTGGTTTGGTGTTTGTTTGGTGTAGTTCGTTGTAATGCTTGTTTAGTTTATGTTGCTTGTAGTCTTGTCTTGAGTGCTTGGTTGTTTCGGCCTAGTTTTAGGTTTATACGGTTGTGATTTCTATCAAGATGCAAGATTTGGGTTTTCTCGAAAAAAAAAGGTCAGTGCCATGGAAGGCTTAGCCTGTGAGCTATAGATTAAAAATTGGATAAACGGCTCAGATCCATTGGTTTCCTGAAATTTCCACTTCTTATTTTCGTATAGAAAATTGAAATTTGTGACAATTTATCATGCTGTACACCAACATCACTGACTTCTACGATTCAGTCCCACCAGTTTCAGCCCCTTAGCATAGTAGCATAGCCATTCTACTTACATCCAGAGCGCAAGATTCAGTAATACCGATACAGCTCTCTATCAGGATCATTTCCAGAAATTAAAATACTGTACACAGCTGGTTCAGCAAACTGCTCCCAAATATTAATGACTTATCTCGGCGAAAGCTCCGTGATCGACACATGGTTCGAAGACATCAAAGTTGAACTTTCCGTGAGCGGATATGCTTCCGAATACGCAGTCGAGCTTTCACGGACACTGACCTCCTGGATGCAGAACGCCGGCCTGGAGAGAGAAGGGAGACGGACAGTGTGGCTGCTAAACATGATATTCACCGACGACATTGTCGGCCTGCTCGCCGGTTTTCTCTGCACACACAAGAGCCCGACGTGAATGCACTTCAGAATCTGGTCGAAGGGAGGATGGTTGCTCAGGGAAGGATCGATCAGCTCGAGGACGTTTCCCCGGGTCCAGTGCTCCCATACCTGCAGCAAATTCGGCAAGGTTATTCAGCCATTGTTTCCAGAAATCTGGCTGCGTGCAGGGTTTAATATGAACATGCTTCAGGTGCTCACGAGATTCAAGAGATCGACGTCTTGCTCGGTGTTATATGAGCCACTGTTTCTTCTCCCAGTGACGATCTCTAAGACCAACACGCCGAAGCTGAACACGTCCGACTTGATGGAGTACTGACCGCGCATGGCGTATTCCGGCGCCATATATCCGCTGTGATAGAAACAGAACTTTCAGAACCTCATTTAACTTTGGTGTTTTGCCAGAGAAATATATATATACTTGACATGCTTACTATGTTCCAGCGATACGACGAGTTACATCTTCTGATTGATCCCCTCCGAATATCTTTGCTAGGCCGAAATCAGAAATTTTGGGATTGTAATCCAAATCTAGTAGTACATTGCTCGCTTTGAGGTCACGGTGAACTATCTTGAGTTGAGAATCTTCATGGAGGTACTGTAAGCCTCGAGCAATTCCATTGATAATCTTGAACCTCTTTCCCAATCCAGCGTTTTATTTTTCTCAAAATCTGTGAATCAAACAAGAATATCATTGTACCGTAATCGTGGTGGCACGTGTGTCACTCCTGTGAACAAAATGTTAAAAAAACAAAAGCAAAAAATAATACTAATGAGAAAATCTTACCGAAAAGAATGGTATCAAGGCTTCTGTTGGGCATATATTCATACACAAGTATTTTCTCATGTTCTTCCAAGCAAATACCAACAAGTCTGACAAGATTCTTGTGGTGAAGCTTGGCAAATAGAACCAGTTCACTCTTCAGTTCTGCTATTCCTTGTCTGGAAGTCTGGCCAAGCCTTTTGACGGCTATTTCTTGACTGTAAGGTAGGACACCCTGTTCAAGTAAAAATACTCACTACTAGGCAAAAACCTGACTGACAAAGCTACATATGGTTTTTTGTCTCGAACCTTAAGCTACATAAGGTATGATTCTGTACCTTATAAACCATACCGAACCCTCCTTTACCAAGCAACTTGCTTTCGTCAAAGTCGTTAGTGGCAACTCTTAGTGTTGCCAGATCGAGAAGAAGCGAATCGACGTGTTGAAGATCATCTGAGCTAGCTGAATATGTTGGAGGATATGATAATAACTGGATAAGTACACAATGTTGAAGAAGACTTTTAGCTTGTCAGGAAATATATTTTTCCTCCAATCTAGGGACAATATATGGTATTAACTAGTAATAAGATTTATGAAAAAAAAAATCGACTAAACCAAGTGTACAGTCATCTGTCAACTGATCGAACCAACAACTGCTGGATAATCAATCGATTCATTACTTGACTGGCTATCATTGGATATTTAAAATGGTTAAGAATGTTGTATCCTCTAGGATCAACGAGCTCAAGTTTGAGCCACAACCAGAAGATGATTAGAAAAATTACCTTGATCTTGTGGTGCTGCCATCTTCTTCTTCTACTTCCTTACCACCAGCAGCTTGATCTGGTGGATGAACTGGTCCTTCCCAGTGCTTACAGTGCTAGCTTGATCGGTAGCTGATTACTTGAGTGTGTGTGAGAGAGAGGAAGAGAGACTGAGAGCAGCAACAGCAGCCGTAGCTCACTTCTCCTCTGGATGGCTCTCTCATCCTTTTATTTATCTTAGCACCGTGCACTGGGGGAACCAGCACCGTTGGATCTTAATTTGATGTCCCCGATCAGGACACCTCTGATAGGTACTGTAGCACCGACCTACTGTAGCAATTTTACTGTGTCTACAGTTTAGACTGTAGATCAAAATATCCAACATTCTCCCCCTTGATCGTAAGGCTAAACTTTATAAGCCCACTTCTCAATGAAATGACATATGAGATAAAAGGATTACTGCGGTCAGTTATTTAGTACCACAGAAACCCAGTTACTACAATATACCACCTCATCTAAAATGGGACTTCTTTAACTTAGGAGCTCCATAAACTTATTCACATAATTCATTAACTTTATTCACATAATTTTTTACATAAACATTACTAACATTACAGATTCATTTCTTGATAAAATGATACATCAAGACAATAGATCACAATAGTCAATTAAGTACTGTTGAACCAATTGACTATGGTTCCCATCCGATCTCAAAATGAGCCTTTTGGGGAGATGGTGCCATAACGGTCCCAAGAGTGCAGTTTGTTCTCTTATGTATAGATATACTTATGCTTATGCGCGCGCTTAATGAGAGAACGCAAATACGCTTTCCAGAGTCATAAATTTGTCCCTTAACAATAGGATGCCACATAATCTTTAATGCCGGTATCATTAGGAGGCAAGCCTTTCATAATATGGTGCTTAGTACTTAATATCTTAGTGTAATGCTTATACACCAAGCACCCAAAACTTAAACTTATATGGTGTTCAACACTTACGCCTTAGATCTAATATTTATTTTTTGAACACTAAAACTTAATTCATCAAGGCCTTGAACATAATTGACTCTGTATTCAAACTTTCACAATGTCTTAGGTCTGACAGAAACCTCTTGACATGCTACTCGAATTGACTGCACTCTTATATAATGTGTCCCGGGATGGATAAATTCCTTAAGAAAAATCCTTATTCTTGAATTGATATGGATCAGGGACAAAAATCCATATATTAAATCATAGGGATAAAAACATGCCACAATTTAATTTGCATCTTAATGATGCCTTTAAGAATTCCATTCCACAATATGGCTCCCCTTGCAAGAGTGAAATTTTTGTGAATAGAACTTAAAAGGATTTTCACTCCTTGCAGAATACCTTAAAGATCCACAACTTGGTGGTCATTATTATTTCTTGAATGTGAGCATGTAATCCCTTAATGTGATATATTATCACACAATTCTTAATAATTTTCCAGGGGGTCCAATCCTGGACTTATGTCTGCCAGATATCCCGGTCACAAAATCTTTAGGGCACATAATAACTTAAGCATTAGTGACGACGTAAGGAAAAACTTATTGCCCTTGAGGGAGTAAACATAAAACTTTAGAGATTAACTTAATACTCCCCTTTAATGGACCAATCTTAGTGAGTCTTAATAACTTAAAGAAAATCACCAAGATGAACTTATCAACCCCGAGAGAAAACTCCCAGGTCTTATGCAATATCCCTATTGCTCATAATTAACATAAGATTGATTCATCAAAAAATTATTATTGAACTTATTTCTACTTGAGCTTCGTACCACCGTCAGATGCTTATTGTTAAAAAAATATCAATCACAATAATTGATTCCTTATTTCATAAAAGATGGTTTCCATCTCCAAAATTTTAAATTCGGTGATCATGTGCCACTTTTCTCACAAACTCCCAGTCATATCATTATATCAACAAGTCTTTTGCCAAGACCTATTGCTTAAACTTTAGAGAGACCAATTGGGAAAAAAATGGTCCATAATTTTGTCAAGGTGACCCTTGACAATCTGGGAGTTAGTAGATGGCTCTACTCATGGTATCCATGATGGAGTTCTTAATTGCCATGCAATATTTGACTGCTCTCTCTTAAATTTCAACATCATATTTCATTTCAGAGTATCATAATTTTATTATCCTCCTTAAGTGATTTAGGAGAACTATTGTAGAGAGCAGACTTGTATCTTACTTAAGAAACATGGCATAACCATTTAGCATTGAAAGACAATCTAATAATTCTTAGTCATAATTATAATGATGCCCTTAGGAGATGGAGTCTTTAATAAATCTGACTAAAAGTGGTACTTAGCTCAACTTAGGCTTGCTAAAAAAAAAACCAACTTAAAATCAAACTTAAATACCTTATTGATAGAATCTAAACATACCTGATAAAATACTTCTTCCTAAGTTGAAATTCATGGAGAAGTTCAATGCTCCCCTTCGAAATGTGGACTGAGCCATAGCTTAACATTTCGACGAACTTCCATAATAAATATTCCACATTTAGTAGAGAAGTGAATAAAATTTGTAGCACGAATCACATTATTGGAATGGAGAATGAAGAACTTAATTTATGCTAATGGATATCTTCCAGTAGATTTAAACATTAGCCTCCAGTCCTTTAAGACTTCTCTTAAAACTTCCTTATTTATGAGGCCATAATAATATTATGCATATAGCATCTTTATCCAAAATGTTTACACACTTTCTTATGGATATAAAATCCTTTGAGCTTAATCACAGTCCACTTTTGTGCTTTATTGTAGATGACATAATAAAGTGAACTCAAAAGCTCGATAATTAAATCATGAGAATTTTCATGATCAACATAATCCTATAGAATTTTGAGAAGATTCTTCAAACTACTTTTCCATTAATGCCAGATAAACTGTATTTTGAATGGACTAGGAAATTATTTTCCTAGATCCTTATTGGCACACTCCCCCAGATTCTTACTGGGTCTTACTCCCAATAAACATTAATAGACAAGAAATCCATTGGATTCTCGTCAATACTTTAGTAACCAAAATTTATTTAATGAGAGCTCATTATTTTTGTATATACTTCATTACTTATGACCTCATGAAACAATAACATGTACATAAGCTTAACTCATTTCTCATAAGAAGCATTAAATCAGCCGAAAACATTATGGCTAAATTGAAAAAGATTAGCAATAGGGATAAAATTCATGATCACAAATATTTTATAGTGATCATGTAGAGCATAATTCCTCATGTAAACATTAATCTTTAGGGAATGACACATGTATCCAATCAACTTTGGTCGGAATGAATTCACGTGCCACAACCTATCCTAAAATAATCATTAAATCTCCAACCAAGAATTCCCTTTGGTTCCATCATAATTGGAGATTACTTAATTAGGGATAACTTGATTTCCCGAAGGTACTTAAATATTTGTGGCATGTTGCATTATGTCCAAAAGCCTTATGCATGAAAATCTTTCCCAAATCATAAACTTCTTCTGTTGATCTGATCCACATCAGCTTTGGCCAGAAATAGATCAGAACAACAAAATTTTGTGAGCAAGTATTCATTAATCAGCTTTGGCCAGAATAACAAATACATGTCACACTTTATAGCCTCTTTATTTTCTTTCACCGATCTAGTCCACCTCTGATAGGTACTGTAGCACCGACCTACTGTAGCAATTTTACTGTGTCTACAATTTAGACTGTAGATCAAAATATCCAACAAAGAAGACTTACAAGGTAGAATTACATCTGCTTCTGGTCTTCTCCTCCTCCAACAGAAAAGGCATACCATGGCGATGGCCGATATCAGCGCCACTGTGGGCATCACAATAGCTAGAACTGTACCTGTATGATTTCTCGTTTTCGCTGCAAGTAAATGTATACTATCAAATTCAGAAGGTAAAGGTATATACCTCTTATTTGCAACTAAATCAGAATCTTTTAGTACATATATTTTGCTACATTTTGTTTCCAGGAATTTTCATAATAAAACCTTTTCATAGCTGACAAAACCATTTGCAAGATTTTCTGTAGTCAAGACTCATGCCCTTTCTATATGTGCATTGCAGTGGCAAATTGTTAGCAGTTTGCACAAGACATACATACAAATATAGTTCTGTCCAGTCAAGCAAATCTGTAACTGATATATCAACTTCTCAAGTGCTATGGAGAAGTCATGAATCATGAGTAGGAAATGAAACAAGCAGGTATCGTTAACTGACTCAGAAGCTGTATCAGGATCATTTCTTCACTGGTTAATTCCTGTTTTACAGAAAATCGAATTGGGATTCTCGGTCCTGGAAGGATGGAACCATAATCATTTGGTCAAGAAATCAGCCGTACGTTCTTACATATGCACGTAATTGCACATCAAACAAGAAACAACCAATAAAACAGGCCTTCAGATTGCATAATTGCAGAACAAACTAAATGGTTTCGCTTGGTACCGCCAACTGACCTCCTCCTCTGGTCACCGGTGGCGCAGAAGCAGGCGGCCTCTCCGCGAACTGCGGCAGCTGCAGCAGCGGCCGGCCGGAGAAGAAAGGGTACACCTCGTACCGGAAGTTGCACCACACCCCGAAAATCCCCCCACCTGTCCTCCCGCTGAACGACACCGGCAGCTGCCCAATTATGACGCTAAGGCAGGTCCGGCAGACGTCGGCCGTCCTGTCCGGCGCGCACTGCGACAGCGCGTAAATCTTGGGGTTTCTCCTGTCGTCGAAGCCCTCTTCCCCCGTGCCGAACCGCCTGGAGGAGTCCCCGACCGCGTGGTCCGCGGTGGCGTTAACGAGCAGGCCGACGGCGGCGTCGAACGCCGCGGCCACCGGCGCGCGCACGAGCCGCGAGCGCTGGAGCGTGTACGTGGTGACGAAGTAGTCGTCGTCGAGGAGGAAGTTCCGGTTGGAGAAGCGGAGCTGGCAGAGGTCGTAGAAGATCATCACGTCCTTGTAGAGAGGGCACGCCTGCTGCTCGCCGCGGAAGGCGGTCGCGACGCAGCTCTCGCAGGCGGACGCGTTGGCGACGTCGCCGCGGCAGAGCGCCTGGCCGTAGACGATGTACGGGACTTCGCCGACGCTCCCCGTGGCGTAGAGCGACGGGGAGGAGGAGGCGTTCCTCGGAAGGGACGCGGCGAGGAGGTTTGATGTTGGCCTCGTAGGTGCTGTTCTGTGTGTAGTTGCCGGTGGGGGGATAGGGCCCGCAGGTTGGCCACGGAGGCGGTTCGTCTGCCGCGGTGGTGAGTGGCGCATGAAGGAGGGCGAGGAGGAAGGTGGCGCTGACACCCGCGAGGTACCGGGAGAAGCGGCGGTGGGGATTGGCCATGGCACTCCGCCGGGCGTCAGCGGTGGCTCACTGGCTTGTCAGGAGAAGGGGTTGTTCGTCGTCCGTGTATTAGCAGGTGGGGTCGGTGGTGTTGACTGGAGCAAAGCATTCATTGACTTTTTACTGTGGCTAAACATCTGAAGCAGCCAGAGGCTGTTCTTTCCAGCTACTAGTGGATTCGAGGTAGCCGAAGCCAAAAAAAAAAAACTTTTCTAAGCCGTTTTATAAAGCAATAAGGTGGTCCCAGCCAAAATGCCACTTGCAATTTATATGGAGATTACCAGGTTAAATTTTAAGAGTTATTGGAGATTTTTAGTTCAAATTTTAAACTAAAAATCTTCAAATAAAGTAGATGTGTGATTTTGCCGGGATTCGGCTTACATCTATGGACAGCAGCCGTCCCACCCATAATGGCGGGTGAGCGGTTAGTACAAGTCCTTTTATAAAATTGGTTAGAGCAGTTTTTTCTTTTTCTTTCTTATTTCACTTATCGGGAAACGCAGGAAAATGATAATTCAGGAAAATGATAATTCAATCTAAAGTTTTGTTTTTTGAGTAAAACATGAGTTTAGACATAAAACGTAAATCGATATTGGGGGGGGGGGGGGGGGGGATTTCTGATCTATTGATCAACTCTGTAACTGAAATTACATCAAAATCCATACAACACAGCACTAAAGCGAGCCAAAGTCGCGCGCATTCCTTGCCCTTCCCTCACCGAAGCCGGGCAAACCTTGTTAGATGATCGAAAAATTGTCGTGCTAAGACCCCACTCTACCCAGGGCACCAGAGATGAACCAACTTGTAGACACAAGAATGCAGATGAACGAAGACCGGGACCAAGCAGATCCACCGGAGACACACCTCCGCGCGCCCAACGTCGTATGCACCGCCGGGACAGGGATAGACCGTGAGAACATTATTCCATCACCGCCTCACTTTTCTTTTTTGCGATAAAACTTTCGATCTATTCATCAACTGTCAAGGTAGTACAAAGAACACAAGAAATAACTAAAATTACATCCATATCCGTAGACCACCTAGCGACGACTACAAGCACTAGAGCGAGCCGAAGGCGCGCCACTGTCTTCGCCCCTCCATCACCGAAGTCGGGTAAAACTTGTTGTAGTAGACAGTCAGGAAGTCGTCGTGCTAAGCTCCCACAGGACCGGCGCACCAGAACATCAACCGTCGCCGATGAAGATAAGCTTATATCAGAAGGATCCAAACTGTAGACACACGAACAAAGACAAACAAAAACCAGATCCAAACGGATCCACCAAATACAAACACTGACCGAATGCCGCGAGATCGCGGAGACACACCTCCACACACCCTATGACATCGCTAGACGCGCTGCCGAAATGGAGACTAGACTGGAGGACCTTATTGCATCTTCAGGGAGCCATCGCCGCTTTATACCTAACCTAACCCAACACAATTTTTTTTTGGAGAGAAGTGGGTGCGTCAGGAAGAAAGCTGTGTTTTCTGAAGACCGGCGGCTAATGGTGAACCAACAAACCTTTGATAACTGAACTATCTTCATGGGAGTCATCCTACTATCCTAGTACAGATCATTTCCCCATGTTGCCAAGTTTTATTTCTTGATGTTGACACCCCGTCAGTCCATACCTATCCATCGCCATTGGTACGCTGTACCCGAATACCTGACGCAGAAAAACCACAAGGAAATAAACGCAGAAGCCTCCTCGCTTGACCAAGTGCCACGCGACCCAACCGCACCCGCTAAATTTCCTCCCTGATCATGACCTCGCTGATTGACTCGCCGTACTCCGTTCGCCATCAGCTGCTCCACCAAGGCAGCAACAGTTCGATCGGTTCCGTTTGTTCGTCGCTGTCGCCTGCCCGGTGTCAACCACTACCCGCAGTTCTCTGCCGCTCAACCTCAGTTTCACCAGCTCAACCTCAACTCCATGACGGCCATGACCATGCGACGCCGTCTTGCTCTTTCCAACCACCACGCCGCAGCCCTCCTCGTCCTCCTTGCGTTCTTCTTCGGCTCTCCGCTCACCGGCTGAAATAAAATTGCTCTAAAAATCATAAAATACTCCAATAAAACTTACGAGTCTAAACTGCGACAAACAAAAATAATACTCCAATAAACTTTTAAAGAAAAATTCACTCCATCATAAATAAATTTACCTTGATAAGCATAAAACATAGGGCATTCAATATGCGCACTATGTCTGTATAGCTCAAGGCATAAAAATCACAATGGATTTGGAAATAAACGGTTCATACTAACCTGGTAAAGAAGTGGATGCTCAAATAAATGCATCGCACAATCAAGCTCCAGTATTAAGAGCACATAAAAAAGTCGCACGTAATAATATTTTTAAAGAAAAATATGCAACTTCATTTTCGAGCTCTAGATCCGAAATAAGACAATCCTATTCGCATCTAAATCTCGAGGGGCATCTGTTGACACTGATTTTGTCTTCAGATATAAAGTAAATTTCAAAATATGATAAAATGATTAAATAATGAGATTAATCTTAGAAAATAGGATTTGCCTCATGATAACCCTTGGGAGATTTGTGGTACTACATCTCCATGTTTTCTTTAGCCTCTTATGACCAACATGGAGGCACCCTGCCTAGAGCATTTAACTTGCATCTTGCACGATGTAGTCGATCAAGATAAATTATTGGAATGATGTTTTTAAATACCACAGTTTATACTCTTAAGTTATTGGAGTATTTTATCTCACATAATATAGTATTCATGATGTCAACAGTTTATACTCGTAAGACTTTGGAGTGATTTCTCTAAAAAAAGGGGGGGGGGGGGGGGGGGGGGAATGAACCTTCTCATATATCGGTGACCCTGGTACCTCTTTATATTTTCAAGGTTCATATATGGCGGCACTTTCAAAGTACCAATTATTTTGTTGGATCAATATGGATTCCATTTCTTGTAATTATGGAAAGTTGGGTTCATATATTTTAGATCATGTTACCGTGGCACCTAAATAGTACTTATAGATGATCTCACGGATTCTTTGATTTCACAAAATATCATCGTGAAAAAAAAAATCAACAATTTCTCTATGCAAGCTCCCTGCCATCACATCATGATGACGAGTGGACATATCATAATACATTTTTTTAATGCTTCATAGATTTTGGTATGTCTGTAACCCCTTTCTTACATATTAAACTCGGGTCCAGATATTTAAATGGGACCTAACATAACAAGTGATATTGGAATGCCGCCTGAAGACTTCGAAGCTCGCGTACACATCCAGGCATGCATACTTGATCTATTTATGATTCAGGTTGGAGCTCTCCCGCATGTCACACAAATACTCTTGTCTTTTTGTTTTGAGTTATATTTTCTTCACCTTCTTGGCCAGCTTCTCTAACTAAACCAATTAAAATTTTTGTGTCCAACAACCCTGATACAAAGTTGTTGCAATTCGACAACATTTGTGACACTCTGGTTATTAAACTTGAGCTTTTTTTTTGCAGCTCCCGCAAATTAGATATAGCTGGTAAACATGGCAATGTTTACCCACGCAAAGCTATAGAACACCAGCCTGTTGGGGCTCTTTGTTTGAGAAAGCGGCTTCCTAGCTCCTCAAGTGGCTTTTGCCGCTCAATTTTTTTTGTAGATATATCTAGTATACTTACGGTCGAGGCTCATGACAGATGCGTGGCGTGGTTTAGATATTTTTTCCAATAGAACCTAATAAAAGCAACACACAATAAAGGGTTGCTAGTCACGTTATGTGGATCATGAGGCCACCTTTGCTGATACGGAAACGATGATCCAAGAGGTTGTTTTCCATATTCTTGGAGAACTGGACACGGACCTTGCCGACTATAACACGACAATGGTTTATACAAAGAGCCTTTTGTTTTTGACAATATTGATATTGCACCGGATCATACGAACCCTCAAAGGATTCTTGTACACTAGGTGCCGATGATGATATGGGATATGATAGCACCATGGTCGAGTACACATGACCAGTTCCACGGTCATGGGATGCTTGTACATTTGTTCGTAGCATCCTTTACTAGATTTAGCGGACACTGAAGGAGCAAGCACTAGAGCATCGGCTAGAGTTTACTCAGAGCACTCCTAGGTGTTGCTATTGATCCAAATCTCCATGGCAATATGGCCACGACTTGACATATTTCGTCATGTTTCATGTGATGGGTTTATGCACCATCTTTTATTTCCCTTGGGAATATGTTGCGGAAACTCATGTTTGTTGAACACCGCTAGTATTCCCTTGTTCTTGGGCTGCTGGTAGGATGGTTGCCCCACTTTGACAGCCTTCCCTTTTGTATGTGGGGCTGGAGTTGGGGTCTCATCACCTGGTGACGATGACTTTTATAGCAGGTGACTATTACTTTTATAGCAGATGTTGTATTCTTCTCCGCTGGCTTTAAAAAGACATGGGCCGAAAATACCTTTTTTTTTGTCTTGCTTAATTAGTGATGGCACCGTGCTCCTAAGTCGAACTTTGTCTTAGTAATGTCATAAGAGGACCGATTGGCACATCAAACCAAAGGGATCCGATGTTCATAATCACATGTTGTCGGACTGATATTCCATACCATCGAAACTGTAGAAACCATATATTAGTCCTCTGCAATTTGATGTATTTGGAATATTTATTGATCAACAATGTCACATGTTGTAATCCTATGTTGGAATTCAAAGATGAGGAGAGAAATATGTCCCACCGAGCGTGCCAGAATATGATGACGGGAAAATGGGGCGATCACAAAAATACGTACGCGTCTGCGTCATAGAGACAGATAGTATAATTTAAATGCGTAAATGCATAAATGAGTATAGATAGGGATCAAACATTGCATGTACTTTATTTCCAGAACTCTTACATATATAAAAGATCTGTTAATTACATCTCCGGAGAGAAAACCCCTGATTAAGAATTCCCACATAACTATTACATAGAATTACAACATGTGAGCGCTACAAAGTGTAGAAAAGAAAACTACAAAATGTAGAAAATAAAGTCCTCCTCGCTGTCGTTGACGTCGGCGTATTCGGGGAGCCATGAAGTATATCTATGTTAATATATGGGTAGCATAGTTTTCATCATATAGCACGTGCATGCTTGCATATATTTTACCTAGTTCATTAACCCTTGGATATCTGAGTAATGGGTAGTGTATTATGTTTTTGGTAATATGAACACTTGTTTAATGGTTAACTAGCCGGTCTAATAAGCATGGGTGCAATATATGGCATAACTCATATGTGAGCCGAATTTATCATGCATGCGATTTCTATATGCATGCATGGGATGGGAAAAATATCTTGTTTAAATTGTAGCAACGCATATAGCATTACACTAAGCCAATATGGGTAGGCTATAATATATATGGAGGATGCACTACGTTATGTTTAGTGCAAGACAGGCTATGATCCTGGTTATCATTTAATTATGTATATGCACACACCTATATGACATGAATGCATGGTTTGACATTAATCTATATGTGAGATTATCATATGACATGCGTACACCTATATGGAGTGTGTGGCATGAATTTAGCATGTTGGCTTGATTTCCTACATGCACTTAGCGACTAGTGTATTTTATGAAGTCCCACTTCACTCGTATTATAAATAGTACTGTGTAGCACAACCGAATGAAGTATGCTGATTTCTCTTTGCTCGTGCTATCACTAACATAGCACAGAGTGTATGCTTGTAGTATAGCCAAGCAAGAGTATACATATTTCCATGTTTCATGGACATGATGCAAATTATCAACTCAGTTTAGTTATATGAGACTAAACAATACATAGAGTAAATATCATGCATGAGTATCTGTGACAACGTGGTGCACTATACTATGTTTAGTGCAAAATCAGTATCACGAAATCATCCATCATGCAATTCATTTAATTCATTTAGATGATACGTGCATCCATACTTTATTTTGGTTGATCAATACGAATGAGAGGCTGATTGATTTTCTTTCGCAAAAAAAAAAAGAGAGGCTGATTGATTTCAGTACCAGGTTTAATTAAATGCATGCATCATTGTTGTACACATGCGTATATTTCTAACATCAATACCTAGTCCATAGCTTACCTAGCGTGCATGTACAATTTGGTGCTTAGTGAATATTCTGCACGTACATGGCCGTATGCATTTGAGTTCGATTTTTACCAAGTCTGGACCGTATAATAATCCAGATTGCTAACCGGGTATGTGCAACAATATTATATTTGGCCTCCTTCATTTCTACATGGCTAGCACTACAACATGCAACCGTGAGTCCGTGACTCAATATTTAGGGGCCAAGACTTATTCTGTATGCAGAAATCATATTGTAATTTCTACCAAGATGGGATTTATGGGACCCAAAGCAATATGAAGTTTATTTCTAATTCTATCCTTGATTTGTATCATCATGGGACCGGAGTCACCATGCAGACCAAACCAAGAGGTATTTTATTATGTGCACCCAACTTGTATCAACATAGGACCATAGGTGGCTATGAGACCAAATTAAGGTATTGGTTTATTTCCTTGATTTGTATCATCATGGGACCGGAGTCACCATGTAGACCAAACAAGGAACAAGTTTTAATTGAACATGGCATGAACACAATATAGAACATATATATCCTAATTTCTATCATGTAGGAATTTATGAGACCCGAACAGTATGAGGTTTGATCTCTATTTTTATCCTTAATTTATATCATCATGGGACCAGAGTCACAATGCAGACCAAACAAGGAGCAAATTAGTTTGATTTCTATTTTTATCCTTAATTTGTATCATCATGGGACCGGAGTCACCATGCAGACCAAACAAGGAGCAAATTAGTTTGAGCATGCTAATCGATCAACGTGTGAATGACGGCATAATCAAGAATGAAGCAGAAAGAGTATAGCTTTGGCCTCCTTTTCTCACCTTGCAAGCCGAAGCAGCACAACCAACGACAGAGGTGCTGATGTGCGAACGATCGGACAGCGGCGTATAGCACTCGCCGGTGTCGAACGGCCGGCCGGCAGATGCTAAACAGCCAACGTGTATGATAGCGTGAATGTTGAACAGCTGACGGCGGGCGACGCTGACGACGAGTGGCCGGCGGCGTGACGACGAGCGGTGACGGTGGCGTATGAGCGAGCGATGGACTGAAGGATTTATGATTGTCGATCGGTGATTCATCGTTAGTGAATTTCTAGGCAGCAGCGATGGAGTGAAGCGGTGGGATTCTCAGCCAAGTTTGCATCTATGTCTCATTCATTATTTATGGAGGGAAGTAGAGGCGCTACGCCGTGCAGGAGATCGTGGGGGCATGGTGTGTCTATACAACTTTACTTTTGTTGCCTCATTTTTTTCCTCCCTTTAGAGTTGGCCTGACCTCAATTTTTTTTCGTCCTTCACCACTGGGCATGGCCACGTTCTTCTGATCGTGCAAGACGTGGGCATCTAGGAAACTTGACCATGTAGTTTTCGTATGGCCAGATTGATCAGCGTGCATGGCCGATGCATGTAGGCCTGCAGCCATTGCATGTCTCGTGTGGTGACATGGGCTGATTAGCTTTGCTGATTAATTAAAAGCTAGGTATTAGTTATTTCGTGGGCTTTGGCCACCAATCCCTGATAATTAAGTTATTAGGTTGGGCTTTAGTTCTTTGCATGGAGACTTCGGCATGCATTTGGGGCTATGGCCTGAGTGATTAATCCATCATTTGTTGTAATCATCTCGCCGTATAATCCATGCATGCACGTAGCTGGTATATGAGACCATGTGATATATTTTCTGGCGGTAGCTGGTATATGAGACCATGTGATATATTTTCTGGCGATGTATATGGCGTGAAGTTCAAATGGCTGGCCAATATTAATTTATTGGGAATTTCCATTTAGATACGGTGTTTTGTACATATAATGCGACCGTATTCGCAGTGTTGTCGGAGTGACAACGACGTTTTGTCTTGCGGTTAAATATTGGTAAATTTACTATCGACCTGATGACGAGTATTTGTTTTAATACTAAATCGATCGACCGATACTTATTTTATGGCTGAATTTCTTATGTGTTGATTATATTTTATGGAGATCTGGGGTCGCCAATGATGGCGAATATTTGGTGATTTGTCGATGGTTTTATTTTCGATAAAGAGAGTATATTTAATATCATGAAGATATTAATTATTGTTGATGATTTATGTGTCGAACAATTCATCCCTTTTTATCATGAGGCAAATTCTATGTTCTAAGATTTATCGCATTATTTAATCATTTTATCATATTTTGAAATTTACTTTATATCTGAAGACAAAATCAGTGTCAACAGTTATCACGCTCATAAAAAAACATAGCCAACCACAACAAATGGAAGCTACATCACAAATGTCCATAGAACCGAACAAATTAAGGCACATATCTACGAAGGCTAACTGACACCTAAACCAACAACCACACACAAACATTTCTGACGAAAACTATCCACTGCTGATTCTTAAACATGTTGGTTCCCAACCTCTTGAACAATTGAAGAACTCCATCATCACAATCTTTAGCTTCTCAGTTTCTCGTCGAAGTGTTCTTCGCACTTATTCCTCATGTAGTTCATTGCAAAGGTCAATCCAATAGCAGATACTAAAGATAATATCACATGGGTCACCCGACATAATATGATCAAAACAAGCTTTGTTTCTAGTATCCCAAGTAGCTAAGCAGATTTTTACAGCACAACATTCCTAACCATGGAAAAGAAGCACACATTCTTCCAATTCATGGTTGAAAAACACGAGTGTTGTTTTTCAGCCACACTGAACAAGAAGGGTTTGGGTTATCAAAACAGCACTAAAAAAACCCTCAAACATAGCGAGCAACAGGGCACTTAAAACGGGTGATCTATTCTTTCACCAACAACATAGAATATACATTGTGATCTCCTACCTCAATCTTTATTTTAAGACTATCTTTGGTCAAAATTCTGCCCGACATGACAAGCCAAAGGAAAGTTTTGATCTTGCCAGACATTTTCAAAGATCAAAGTTGTTTGAAATTCCTAGCAGGTAACCTAGTTTGCAGAGCTTTATATAAGGTTTTAGCACTAAAACCTTTCTACCTTAGCTTCTAGGTTACATTGTCATCCTTCTTCCAAATCAATTATGTTAATAATGTGCAACATATTTTCCCACTCCATTGCTACATACCCCACCTCCCACAAACATCTTCTTAAATAAAGGCAAGCCCCGTTAGATGATACAACTTTGTCAACTATTCATTCTTCGTGAAGGTTAGGTTGTACAATCTAGAGAAGCTTGCAAACAAACTTTGTTTCTCCATACTAGTCATCTTCCTAGAATCTAGTATTTTCACCACATATAAGAACTCTATCACAGATATAAATATTCTTTACCTTCATACCGCAGATCAAAATTGTGAAGATACCTACTTTGTCTGAAGCTTGGGACGGAGTTCTTTTTTAAGATACTTTCTCTTAAAAAAGTTCTGTCAAGCTCCATCCTCATTCTCGAACTACCATAACCACTTGCTTAAAAAATTTATATTCATTAGAATACAGGTTAAGGACACCCAAACCACCTAGATATTTCGGGAACATACATTTTCTGAGTTTACTAATGGATCTTTCCTGATGCCCTGATCTTCATGCCATAAAAGCTTACACCTAAAAGCATCAAAAGTGTTCATGACCCCCACTGGTACTCTATAACAAGATAACTTATAGCAAACAATAGAAGTTAGAGAAGAATTAAATAAAATGATCCAATATCCAACCATTTTTTTCCCAACATCCAAGTTTTTTTTCCATTTTGTCTTCTGCATGTTTTAGTTGCTTGTTGAGAAGTCCCGTTTTACCAACACGCAAACCAAAATTTGAGTGGTAAAGCACCATATTTACATGTGAAATTTTCTTCATAATGCAACTATGTTCAACACACTTCCCAACACACAAAACTTCACTTTTTAGAAAAGTAATCTTAAATCATGATAATTTTTCAAAAAGACACAACGGGCATTTAAGATTTCTTGCATTTTCAAAACCTTCTTCAAGCAAGAAAATAGTGTCATCTACATATTGAAGAATATGGCAATGCCATTCTCCTAAAGATGGGGCACATTCCAGCAATAATTTTGATATCTTGGGCATTTTTAACCATCACAGTCACAAAACTATATTAAGATTAAAAAGGATGGGAGATTGAGGGCCACCCTGTCTCACAACTCTATAAGTGTAAAAAAATCTCCTATATAACCATTCAATATTTATTTACTTTTCCACTTGTCATAATAATGAAAATCAGGACAGAGGCGCGGTGAACTCGCGGTCTCTCCCTCCGGAGTTCCTCCTGTCCTATGCGACCAAGACTGCCCTCTTCGCCGCGCTCATCTCGCTCCGCCGCTTCCGGGCGCGAATGCCACCGTACGCCGTGGTGGCGTTCGACGGCGCGCACGTCTACCTGATGCCGGAGCTCTTCATGGCGTCCGCCGCGGCGTTCGCCCGCGAGCATGGGTGGCACGGAGCTGGAGCCGCAGTTCGACCGGCCGTACCTCGCCTCGTCCCTCCGCGACTTCTGGGGCCGCCGGTGGAACCTCATGGTGCCCGGGGCGCTCCGCCCGAGCGTGTACCGCCCCGTGCGCTCCCGCCTCGGCGCCCCCGTGGGGGTGCTCGCCACCTTCCTCGTGTCGGGGCTCATGCACGAGGTGATGTTCTACTACATCACGCTCGAGGCCGGCACCGGGGAGGTCACCGCGTTCTTCGTCCTCCACGGCGTCTGCGTGGCGGCCGAGCGGTGGTGCTCAAGGCAGAGAGGGCTGTGGCGGCCGCCACGCGCTGTGGCGACGGCGGCCACGCTGGTGTTCGTCGTGGGGACCGTGTCCTGTCTGTTCTTCGCGCCCGTCATACGGAGCGGGCTGGACAAGGCCATCGTCGCCGAGTGCGAGGAAATCATGGCGGCCTTGGAGGCGGCTGCGCGAAAGCTGGCTGCCGCCGCGGCACGCTTGGTTTGGTCATGACGGTTTGAGAATGCGGTACATGTTGTTTCAGCTTAGCGCTTCTGCCATGGCGATTCCAGTGGAATTTGGTTTCAGGAGAGCAATCAGGATCACCTTCGGCGTGTCTCTGCAGATTGCAGAATTAGAATCTCATCTTGCGTTGTCTGCGTTGGCGGTTTGCTCATGGGATTGTCATGTAGCTGGTGGCGTACACGCTGCAGAAACGAGAGCATCAGGCTACAAGAAAAGGACGTCTCGTGTGATATCATATTCTCAATTTAGGGTGGCATATAATCATTTCCCCCTTATTAGACTTTTGATGTTCAAACTTCCACTTCATTAATGAACCAAACCGGCCAAATCGTCGACACAAATTCAGCAACATGAACTACGCCATCTAAATCCACGTAGGTAAGGATGTCTTCAATAAAAAAAACGGAGTGCTAAGAGCAAGTACAATAGTGCAGTCATCAGCTGGCTATAAGAGATTACCATGTTATTTATAGCCAGCCATATATCCAACATGTAAAATAGCTAAAAATAAAAATATGTTAATTTGTTAAGATGTGGCCCACCTTCCACTCTCACAAAGTGCCTAGGAGCACGTGCTAGAGCTGGCTCTTGCATAAGAGCCCACTACTTTTATCTCTCATCTTCTCTCTCCTCCATGTCATCCAACAAATAATATTTTAATCCTTATAGCCTGCTTACATAAGCTTATTGTACTTGCTCAAAAAGACTCCGAGCATCTCCAAATGCCCCCCTGTTGGCTCTACGAGCTAGGGTGATCTGCACTCTCCGTGTCATGGGATCGGTCTCCACGACGGGCATGCCTAGGGCTTTACTCGGCAACATGTGTTGTGCAGTTTATATGGCTCCACTCGCGTGGCTTGGTCGTCAAGATCGTGCCTACGCTATTCTGCGATGACGGATCGACAGGTGGTGCCAGCGCAGGGCGACTCCGGTTTTGTGACATCGTTTGCCGGTTGCGTCTCGAATTTCAGAAGTGAGAACTCTAGGTATGACCTGGTTGAACTTGGCAGTGGCGGACTTCACGCGGTGTTTCCTTGTTAAAAATATTGCTTCGGATTTTCTCGGACTTCTCTTTGGGGTGAAATCCCATGATCTAACCAAGGTGGTTGGATCTTCATCGATTTCGGTGGGTGAAATCCCATGATCTAGGGGTACCTCCCCGTTACCCTCGGTTGCCATCATTGGTTGTTGATGTAGCTATTCTATTTTTCGCATTTTCTCTTTCCTTTTCATTTATTTAGCTATGCACATCCTCGATGGCTTAACTTGGTGGTAATACCGCGTTAGTGCAGAGGTCAGATGTAACTCGTATCGTCTTGATAATAATATATCTACTTTATCAAAATAATGTATTTTTTTAGATAAGGGGGTGCGGATCCCCGGCCTCTGCATCAAAAAGATGCACACAGCCTTCCGCAATTATTAATCTTCAAAGTTATCAATGTTTACAATTCATGGATCACATAAGGTGGCTACAAAAATCGACCACGCAAAAAGAGGTTCACTAAGCATCTATCCTTCTAGTATGTAGCCACCCATGCTGACTGAAGATAGCCCGCATAACCGTTATCATACGGGTACATCCAGCGTCCATAAGGCCACGCTGATCCACCGGAAGCAGGAAGGACCACGAATGAATCCAGTACAACGCCTTGTGTATGACCTGCAAATAATGAATAGATGATGTTTTGTTAAATACAATATCATTTCGACAGTTCCAAATAGCCACAAAATGGCCGCTACACCAATCCGAATGCGAGCTTTTGTAACTTTATCAATCCCATTTAGCCAGCTACCAAACATGTTAGAAATATTAGTCGGAGGGTATACATTAAACGTAAAAAGTACTAGTCTCCAAATATCTCTAGCGAAAGAGCATTTTATAAAAGATGTTCACGGATTCGTCACATCACAAAAGACACATTTCTTACAACCAGTCCACCGTCTTTAACCAAGTTGTCTTTTGTTAAAAGTTCCTTTCTATTAAGAAACCATAGAAAAATCTTGATCTTTAGAGGGATCTTCAGCTTCCATAGATATTTACGCAAATATCTGGTATGGCCATTTAATAAGTCCTCATAAAACGACTTAACCGTAAATGTACCATTGGAGTTCAGGAGCCATCTAAACTTGTCTGGTTCGTCTACTAGATTGACCCGCATTAGTCTTTCAACTAGATGTAACCATTGGTTCCTATTATTACCCACTAACGTTCTTCGAAAATGAATGTTAATAGGTACCGTCCCCACACATTAGCTACAGTAGTGTTTTTATTTGAAGCAATGGCATACAACGATGGGAATTCATTGCTTAAAGCATGCTGACCAAGCCAAACATCTTGCCAAAACCGAATCTGTTCTCCATTACCAAGATGGAAACTACCCCTCTCAAAGAACTATTCTTCACTTTCATAAGCCCTTCCAAAAGGGAGAGTCAAGTGATTTAGCCTGTACTTGTGATAACGTTTTATCACCTAGGTACTTATTGGTTAAGAGCTCTTGCCAAACTCCTGTTCATTCAATAATTTAAAAAGCCACTTACTCAAAAGGCATTTATTTTTTATTTCTAAAACCGCAATACCCAAACCTCCTTGATCTTTAGTCGGCAAACAATGTTCCACTTTGTGAGTCTATACTTCTTCTTATGATTATCACTTTGCCAAAAAAACGTGAGCGGTAAAAATCGAGTCTTTTCCTTACCCCTTTAGGAATTCAAAAAAGGATAGTAAAAACATTGGCAAACTTGTCAAAACCGAGTTTATAAGCACAAGACGGTCTCCGTACGACAACATCTTTGCCACCCAAGCTGCCAGTTTCCGCTCAAAACGATCCTCACAGTTTCCACTCTTTGTTTAAAAGCTTCCGATAATGAATCGGTATCCCCAAGTATCTAAAAGGTAGCGATCCGAGTTTACATCCAAAAATGCGTCGATACTCCTCTTGATTCTCCTTGCCTTCCCAAAATAATATACTTCGCTTTTATGAAAATTAATTTTTAACCCCGAAAGTTGTTCAAAAAGGCTAGTATTAATTTCATGTTCACGGCCTTCGCAACGTCGTGTTCAAGAAATAAAATCGTGTCATCCGCATACTGCAGTATGGATACACCACCCTCCACAAGGTGTGGTACTGAACCCCCAACTTGGCCATCTTCCTTGCCGAGAAATTAAAATGGCCAACATGTCTGCAACTAGATTAAATAGTAAAGGGGACAACGGATCCCCTTGTCTCAATCCTTTTATGTCTGGAAGTAATGACCGATATCATCATTAACTCGAATCACGACACTTCCTCCCTGAATAAACCTAGCAATCCATTCGCACCATTGTGGTGCAAACCCTTTCATTCTTAACGCTTGTTGTAAAAAAGACCATTTAACCTTGTCATAAGCCTTTTCGAAATCAATTTTGAAGAGGACCCCATCCAATTTCTTCCTATGCATTTCATGTATCTTTCATGAAGTACTACCACCCCCTCCAAAATATTTCTGCCCGGTATAAAAGCAGTTTGAGTTGGACGAACCACCCTACTCGCAAAGAGGTTACTCTATTTGTACCAACTTTCGTAATTTGAAGCTAACATTCAGCAAGCAAATAGCCTATATTGTTCAATTCGGCTAGCATCCTCTTTTTTGGGCAGCAATGTGATAATACCAAAATTCAGTTTATACAAAGGCAAGTCTCCTGTACGCAGTTGGCAAACATTGTCATTAAATCATATTTGATAATACTCCAGAAATTTTGATAAAATTCCGCAGGAAACCCGTCCGGTCCGGGGGCTTTATTATGTTCCATTTGTTTGATTGCATCGAAGACTTCTTCTCCGAGAAATCTTGTGTTAAAATTTCATTTTCTTCCACTGATATTGAGGCATATCCTGAGTGAACTCCTCATTCATCGAGAAGTTGTTTGTGACCAGTGCCCCAAACAATTTCTTATAAAATTCAGAGATATATGTTTTCAGATTTTCTTGGCCAACTATTGTACCTTCGTCTTGTTCTAATTGCAAATTCTTTTTTTCCTATGTTTTCCATTTGCAATGATGTGAAAGTATCTCGTATTATCCCACCTTCTTGAATATACTTCACTTTGCCCTCTGAGCCCACTTCGACTCCTCATCCCTTCTCAGTTTTGCCAAACGTCATCCGCATCCTTCTTAGCAGCACGCTCAGCTACTGAGAGAGGAGTGGTCTCAGCTTTGATGTCAAGTTCATTAATTAACAAAGTTAATTTATCTCCAATTTTTTATATTCCCTAGTCAAATTTTTTGCCCATCCTCTCAAAAATTGACGAAATGTCTAATTTTATTTTGCCATCGCTCAATAGGAGAATTCCCCGTTTGGACCGCATTCCATTCACGGGCAATAATATCATAGAAACCATCCTGTCGTAACCAAGACAACTCAAAAGAAAAGTGACCCCTATTTCCTAGAAAAGCCTGATCTCCCGTATTCAACAAAAGTGGTGTGTGATCCGACCCCGCACGGGTCAGAACCTGAACTGTGACTAGTGGAAATTTTGTTCCCACTCTACACTTGCTAGAAAACGATCCAACTTCTCATACGTTGGTTTCCCGTCTACTGACCCAAGTATATTGCCTTCCGGACATTTGCACTCTTTTAGACTTAAGCTCTCAATAATAGCATTAAAAATAAAAGGCCATCTAGCGTTAAAATTTGAATTATTCTTCTCCTCTTGTCTTCTGATTATATTAAAGTCACCTCCTAACAACATTGGAAGTGTCTCACCATCACAAATTCTTACTAACTCAGCCAAAAATCTGGTTTTTTTTGCCTCCTGCGCTGCCCCATAGACCACCACAAAGGCCCAACGAAAACCATCAGATTTTGATCTCAAATGAAACTTAACGCAAAAGTCACCTGAGACGACATTTTGAATTGCCAACGTAGCATCATTAAATCCTATAACATGCCACCCGACCTCCCTTTGGAGGTATCGCATACAGGTGAAGTCCATACCCCGGCTAAAAATTTAAGGAAGGGGGTCGCGAAGGAAGATCTCCCTGTCTCGATTATAGCCACAAAATCAAGTTTATGTTCCTTCACTGATTCGCTAACCGCTAAATGTTTGGTTGTATCTCCAAATCCATCCGAGTTCCAAACTACCGCTTTCATTTAAACTTATCTTTAAATTTTGTAGCCTGACACTTCTCCTAGCCGCACGCTTTGAGAAGGAATGTTTTTACGTTTCTTTTTAATTGTCACAGTGTCTCATTAAGATCCGCATGATCTTCAGAGGCTTCAAATTCATCGTCATTTAAATCTTCACTTAGATTATTTGCCCTTCTTAACACCAAACTAGCCTCCGAATCCTCATTTGCAGGAGGTAAAGAATTTTTAAGAAAATGACCTCCCACTATTTTTCTAATTCCATGATTACCGAGATAGATTGATCTTTTTGCTCTGTGTTTGTGCCTAACGAAATGCCTAATCTATCCGCTCTAGCTTTAATTTCAGAATTAGAAAGGGAACATAAAGATAAATTTGACTTGAAGGTGTACCTTTTGGGGTGCCGTAAAATTTCCGTGAAGTAAGATCCATCGCACGCTCTAGTTGAGGAGTATCCTCATTATCCTGCATCCTCAACCGTTCACTTGATCTCACTTCACTTCTTGCATTCCCCCAAAGGCCATGATTTCTTGTTCTGAAGGCCTTGTCGCCATGATCCCATGTTCACCACCAGTAACTCCCATCCCGCATAGTTGAGTGTGTGGCACTATAGGATTCCCAAGACGTTCCATATAAACTCCTCCATCAAGACCCAACGCTGGCTCGGGTGAAAGACAAGGAGGGGACAGCCAAACAGATGCAGTAAGATGTTCATCACCCCCGCTCTCCATCGCATTGAGGAACGGCTGCACTGTTGGTCCCCGGCGAGCTAGTGCAGGTGCTAAGCCCATCATCCTCAGTTTCCACAAAGGGCGCTGATGCTGAATAACTGCCGCAGTAAGCCTCAGGCGCACACAGTTCCTCAGCCATAGAAACCTGCAGATTGCTTGCAGGGCTTCCCACTACCGTTGGTGCCGCACGCACCTCAATATCGGCAGCAGAACCCTACCACCACTGCTCTTGACCACCTGAGGATCAGTTTCACGTGCTCCAACACCAACCGTTGGTGCGACACCGTCATGTTTGTCTTCCACCCTTTTACTGAACATACGGTGTACCTCCTCCTGTGCTAGCCAAAACTGCTTCTGCACCCTAGGAGAGAAAACAACGCCCGTCTTCATCCGGCGGTGGTGACCTAGGAGGATCGTCCTCTTTATCAGCTACATCCACCGGGTTCTCCACCTTAAACTTCAGCTGATAAAACCCATCTTTAATGAAGATGGTCCAACCATTTGGAATCAGCGTGTAGTCCACACAGCCCACAAGGATGCGCAACACCCCATGCCTCCGAGTGAACTTCATGTCAACTTTTATAGTTTTACCGAACAATGACCCCAAGCTCCATAGTGATAAGAAATCTCCTGTGATTTTAGGTGGAATACCATAAACTCTAATCCACTTCTTTGGCAACAATTCTATAGGCTCCATGTTAGTGACCCACGGCACAAGAGTGATCTCACACTTAGTGTTTGGCACCTTGCAAGAACCAAAAATAGCCAATCTTTCTAGGTCGCTCCTAGATGGGAAAGGCACCTTGAACACATTCTGTCCAACTTGAACAACCTCCCAATGAAACTGATCCGAAGGAACCAAACGCTGCAACTGAGAAACAATTTGAGGAATAGTGAGATCACCTCCTGTTACCGTCAGCATGGCCATACGCACATTATCTATCTTGGGTTTATAGGTCTCAGTAGTTGGCTGCTCGATAAACATAAGGCCCTCATTAATCAGCCCATGCACAATGACCTGCGGCTTCGGCGCAGTCAACAAGGGACACACCTCAGGTTCGTGCTCCTTGCTCTCACATATATCACATACATCAATAGTACACTCCTTGCCATGATGACCAGGTTCGTCACAGCGGTAGCACCGAGACTTTTCATTTTTCTTTGCCTTCTTTGCTGCTGCACCCTCACCAGCAGTGTTTCCAGGGACGTTGCTAGGGTGGTCACTCCCTCGTGACTGTTGTGGCGCAGCAGGTTGCACAGCCGCCGCTGCCCCCACCGTGCTAACACCCTTGGCCGCAACCGCTGGTTTGGATATGGGCACATAACGAGGGGCTGAAGACACCTGATTTGCCTCGACCGCCCCGGACGGCAAAACACCTGGCTGTCGAAGCGCCTCGGTCACCTGACTGACCACCTTTGCTAGCATCTCCTCAGTGAGATTCATCGTGGCATTGTTGGATCTTTGGCTCGCATAGCCATCACGAGGATATCTAGGATAGTTGTTGTTTCCGCCCTCAAACCTGCCTCCCCTCTGCGCTTGAAACGATCTGTTATACTGTTGCGGTTGCCCGCCATTGCCAAATCCAGAGCCCGCATTGAAATTCCCAAACCCGGCACCGTTCGCCGACTCAAAGCCTTGCTGCCGATAATCCGGCTGACCTGCCGTTCTGCTTGATCCACCCGCATGATAGTTCTGCCCTCCAGCAAGATTTCCACGACCTGCGCCGCGTCGAGGAGGAGGAGCACCTCCACCAAAGCCACGGTCTGGATGTCCTCCACCATTGCCCCTGCCAGGAACAAAGCCCCAGCCATCTCCAAAGCCTCGATCGCCGCCATTGTTTGCCATGGTGGCGGCGTCCAATCCCCTTGGAGACAGACAAGATGGTTTTCCGTGTGTAAACCCTACCAACGATCATATCCGAGGGTTTTCGAGATTGATACGGCCACGAAGCCGAGGTCACACGCCCCTCTCCTGGCCAGTTACCACAGTTTGAATCGAGGTAACATCTGGCCCAGTTTTCAGAAGACGGCCCGCATAGCCGTTAACGAAACTTTTTGAGTTTGAATTATAAGATCCGGAAAATGCGCTCATCTTCACCAACTCCGGCGATCGCTGGCCGAAGCGGTGAGCACTGCCATAGCGTTGTACCTTTGTCAAAGCAAGACGGCCCGCATGGCCTCTAACTTGACAATTCGAACGTACAACCCGCCGGCTTAGATCACCGCGCCTCGTCGACGACTCCGGCGACACATCACCAGAACGACATCGGCGGCGCTGCACCAATTCCCACACACCCGATCCATCATCCTCAGATGTGACCGTCGGCGGCAGAACTAGAAGTTTTAATTGAACCGATCTTCCCAGTGGAAGCCGGCCAACAGAGCCCTTCCGCTCGAGGACCCCGTCTTCAGAATCCGTTGAACTCTTCGGCGATCGCACCTTCAGAGAAAGAGCTGCGTACCTTTGAGCTTTTCGCTTGACTAACCTCTTTTCTTCCCTTGATCCGCGTTCCTCCAAGGTCCGCCGCGAACATGGCGGCGGCGTTCGGCATACATAGCGGAGCTCGCCCCTCCGGCGACCCCACCATCCATGACACCATCACCGGCGTCCACGTCGGACCCATCGTCGTTCCCGTCGCAGAAGATCTCCTTGCCGGCGATCTCGTCGGACAACGCCCAGAATCGCCCTCCCGTCGCCTCCAACGGCACTCCATGAAAGATGGAGCCCATCAGCCAGCCCTCTCTCGCTTTCTAGGTCGCAGAATTCCTAGAAAGTCGAAGAGGATGGTCGATGAAATGGGTTTCAGTTGTGGGACAAAGCTCATCGAAATAATGTATGACTGGCTCTAAGCGATAAATGTCGTGGCAGCTCCACGCTGTTTACAAACTTGCCAAGTCATAATCGATTTGCTCTACATAAAAATACATTTGTAAGAAAAAAGTGTGTGTCCATTATACAAGTGGGAAAATGATATTTTGCTGGGAATATATAAAATAAGAAATGCATGGTGGGGTGGCATGCATGCTAGTTGCTATGGTTTGCTACTAGACCTGTCTAGCTGCAGGTTCAGCCGGGTTTAACCTGTAGAAACTGCAGGTAGTCAGATTGCCCTAGTGCCGGTAGTGTTTGCTCCACTCTGCCCCGATCGATTCGGTAAAAAATGTCAGGTGGATAGTGTTCGATTTCCAGTAAGTGTTCTGTGGAAACCGTTGTCGAACAACCCAGGTTTCCTCGACGCGAGTTGACAGGACTTTCTACAAAGTAGCATTAAGCAGGACGTGGCGCTGTATTGTAAGTATGTTTTATCCAGACAATCATGCATGCATATCGCCTCTTGTCGTTGGGTTTGTACCGACCCAGCACTGGATGCAAGTAGGAGCTAGCGCATGGGGCAGGACGAATGCGAGCCATTGTGCGCGGGGCTGCGCATATGCGCCACACCGAGGGCCTGTCCAAGTCACACTCGGCAATGCCGCAACGGGACTGTCGTTTTCCCTCCTGCAGCAGCCATGCATGCAGATTGATCGCACTGCCTAATAATAAGCACATCTCCAAGTATGGGTAAGTGCCTACCGAAAGGATAACACAGTCGTTTTCCCTCCCGGCCGGGCTGTCGCCTTGGTCCGCGCAGTGCAAATTGTTGTCCTTCCATGCTTGCAGGGTACTATAAACCGCACTGCCAATCGTTGTCCATGGATGCATAGCTAAACTCACCGGCTCTTTCAAACCAGCGTTGTAACTTGTAACTTGTTATCGTCTCTGTGATAGTGTCATCTCTTGTGCATTGTTGATAGATAATAATTGCAGAGTTCACACTCGTCAGGATCTCTACTGCTTTACACACTCTACTTGTCAATTGTCTGCCGCACTTGTCAGGATCTCTCTCTCTCCCCGACTGAGTACCAATCTTTCTATAACATCTTTCAACACAAAAATGTTTTGGTGTCGCATGTCTTATCATAGATACCAGTGCCTCAACTGGCAATAGCTAGCACACATGGCTCCACGTATGTCAACGTTTGATGATGATACATTTATCTGATTAGTCTAATAGTTTTGTTTTGAAACTAACTGAGACTTCTTGTTAAATCTACACTATACAAAGACCTTACGAATAGTTGTACACAGTTTTTTCGTAAATATCTTTGTATCCTAAATAACTCATTTAAAATTAAATCTTTATGTGGTTACAATACATTTTTTTTTATTGACCAAGAATAATCTGATTAAGCAGCAATGACATGGGTGTATTTTTTTTATTTTTGCTACTCAGAGGAGAACATTGAGCATTTGTTTCTCTCAAGTACCTTTGATAGGGTCGTTTTGCAATGATTAACAATAATTGCAGAGTTTTCTTCTATTTGACTTGATGTCACTATAGAAAATGCTCAAAGGTACTTGAGAGAAACAAAATGCTCAATGTTCAAGCTGCCGGTGATGCCGCCTTCAGGTTTGCTGTTGGCTTTGAGGAAGATCAGGGCGCCGAAGATCCCGGTTTTGCCAGCTCGTTCTTCGTCGAGGAGGATGGGGCTGGTGGCTCAATCACGGTCTGCCGGCGACGGCAACGAGCGGCAGCAAAGGTGAGTTCACCGGCGTTACGATGCAGGAATCACGGATCAAAATTTAAAATTCAAAAGGGTCGTGGTCAGGTGGGTTTCGGCCCGGCCGAGCCTGCCCTGCATGGAAGCCCATCAAGAAGGATGGGTTCATTTTCTGAAAAAAGAAAAAAACCTCCCTAAACCCTAATACGACCGGAGTTAGTCTTCGACATATTTTTGGGTTCTTTTGGTCTCGATTATCTCCATCTGTTTTCGGAGATGGCTGCGCAATCACGAAGGGCGAACCATGGCGGCGCTGGGGGAGGTGGTGACTATGGTCGAGGCGGAGGTGTGCCGCCTGGCCGTGGCGCATCCAATGGTGCAGGGCGCGCCAGCGCCTTCGAGGTGGGCGGTCCAAGCGGCACTGCCGGAGGACAGGAGGCGGCGCAGTCGTTTGAGTATGCTCATCAGGGAGGCTACCGCGGTGGCTTCAACGCGGGGTCTGGTTTCTTTGCGGTCAGGGGTCCCCGAGGAGGCTTCCACGCTGGCGGAGGCCGTGGCCGTCATTTTGATGGACGGGGCCGTGGAGACACCGGCTATGGAGGTCGTGGTAGAGGTAACGCGGCCAACGGCTATGGACGCGCTGATGGAGGATATGGTGCCGGATACGGCTATGGATCTGGCCGTGGGCGTGCTGATCATCGTGGTGTTCGCGGTCGCTATGGTGATGGCTCTTATGGCAACTGGGGAGGTCGGGGTGATGCTTTTGGGCAGCCCGTGGCACCTCTGGTGACCGCGCCGGCGGCACCTTCGGTGGTCCCCCCCGCGGTAGCTCAAGCTCCTGTGCCCGTTGTCCCAGCGGCCGCTGTTGTGCAGGTGGCGCCGATACCAAATGCAGTGCTGGCGAGGGCTGACATGCAGGTGGCTGCTAACCCTCCGCAAGTGGCACCGGCAGCTGCTGTTTCAGCGGAGCAGCTGGCAGCGGCATTAGCAACGGCAGCTCCGAAGAAAGGAAAGAGATGTTACATGCGGAGTTGCAGGTCAACGATCGTTGGATTGCTCGGTGGACATCTGTGTGATTTGTGAAGGGCCTGCACATGGAGAAAGGACTTGTCATTTGTTGACAGCTCCAAAGCCAAAGATTCTGGTTTACAGGTATGCCCATGAGGAGCTTATTTTCTTTGAGTACCCATGCACGGCCTCATACAAACTGAAGATGGAAAATGTTCGGTTAGCTTCTTTGGTGGTGTCAGGGGAAGAGATGAGTATTCCTAGCATTGCCGCACAGTTGCAGAGGCTAGTCCCAACAGAGCAATTCATTTGGGATGTTCGTCAAATGGGGCACAATGTGTACCAGGTTCAATTTCCAACTCAGAATGCTCTAGAGAGATTGAAAGTGTTTGGGTTATGCCGTGTGCCAAACAACGTATGTGAGCTAACTATTGACAGTTGGGCTCAAAATCCACAGCCAATGGATACCTTGCAAGCGGGTCGGTTGAGGGTTTCTGGAATTCCGAGACCTCACATTGGAGATTTTCTTACTTTATGGGATGTGGGTGATATGTTTGGGAAGACTATGGAAATTGATATGGCTTTTACCAGGGAGCACGGGGTTCTCAGAATTCGGATCGGTTGTTTGAACTCCAAAAAATTCCTTCACATTTTCCTTTGTTCATTAAAAATGGTTTCTATAAACCTCACATTTGTGGTCGAGGAGGCTCAAAATCCAGTTATTGCCTATGTGGAGATGGATGGAAATGATGGAGATGATCCTAACGACGATGATGAGGAGCTTGATGACTTTCAGGAGGCTGTGGCTAGATATGGTATGGGTAATACTAAGGAGAAGCCCACATGCGTGACGGACGCACCGGAAGCAAAGGGGTCTGAGGGTGGAGCCGGGACACAACCCACCAAGCTCTATGGTGAAGTCTGGAGTGGTGTTCTCACCGGCTGTTCGTCGTACTTTTGACTTGGCTCGGATGGAATTTGTCATGATTCGTTCAGGTGGTGTCGAACCAATTGCATGACTTGAGACTATGTTGGTTGAGGATGCGCGGGATGGTGCACAAGGTGAAGCGGTTGATTCTCAGGGTGCGGAAGCTACTGAGGTTGCTGCTCTTTCGGGAGAGCAGCTCAGTCCTACTTCAGCTCGGACGGAGGTGCAGCAGGAGGCTACACCTCTGTCTCCGCCGTTGCTCTCAGGTGGGGGGGGGGGGTTGTCTCCTCCTTCTTACTCTTCGGTCACCACAGGAGGTGGGGATGGATCGAGTGGGGAGGCCATCACCTCTTGCTCTCCGGGCATCCCAGGAGGGGGTGCTGGATCAAGTGGAGTTGGAGCGGCATCCCGAGGGGTGTCAACGGGCTCAACTCCAGTGCTCTCTTTTCCAATCAACCATGTGGGGGTATTGGAGAAGGAGGCATCCAAGCAGACCATCATCGACTTTGGAGGCATTCCTGACGTAGAGGCACGGGACTCTGTTCTAGCGGATGTATATGTGTGCAGCACAATGCGGATGATACCCAGATGGGGCGGGCAATGACATTGGCTGAGAGGCGTGACTTATATCTATGTACGAATTTAAATAAGAGTTTTTCAATTCTGGCTTTTTCTGGTAAGGAGATTGTTGATAGAGCATCAAAGTTTGGAGTCTCGCTAGGGTCGAATGATTTTTCATCTGCAGTTTCGGCTTATTTGATTAAGAAATCTGAGTTAGATAGAACAATTAATATTTTGCAAAATAATTTGAAGGACAAATATGATGATCAGTCACACAGTTTAATCCTTAATAGTGCTTCAAGTCTTACTGAAGATTTGGAAGAAGATGGTATTTCTAGAACTTTGGAAGGTAAGACTGATTTTTCTATTCAGACAGAGAAGGTCAAAAGGACTAGGAAAAAGAGAGAGTACTCTTCTCTCAACAAACGTAGAAGTGCTAGGATTAAACTACAAAAGAAAAGTAAAGATGCATAATTTAAAAGGGATTTTTTGGAACAGTGAGGGTTTTCGTGACCCAGGAAAGCATTTTTTTGTGCAAGAATCTATTCGGGAGAGAAAATTGGATTGTTTCGCTTTATCGGAGACGGGAAGATCTAATTTCGCTACTCCCTTTTTAACCCATCTTGCTGCTGGACAAGATTTTAGCTGGTTTTGTTTACCGACTAGAGGTAGGTCTGGGGGCATGCTTATAGGGGTGAATGCCACAACTATTCCAGTAAAAAATGTGGATGTTGGAGATTTTTGTGTAAAACTTTATATCCAATCCAAATATGATGGCTTTGAGTGGGTTTTGGTGTTTGTCTATGGGGCGGCACAAGATGAGCATAAGCCGATGTTCTTATCAGAGTTAGTCCGTTTATGTGAAAATGAACCACTACCAATGTTGGTGGGTCGGGATTTTAATATTTTTATGGAAACCTGAAGAAAAGAACAATAATAATTACAACCCACGATGGCCAATCATGTTTAATGCTATTATACAGAGTTTGGAATTGAAAGAGATAGAACTATTGGAAGACAATACACTTGGCCAAATAGGAGAGAAAATCCTACCTATGAAAAGTTAGATAGGGTTTTAGCTACCACTGAGTGGGAACAAAATATCCCTCTAGTTTCGGTTCAGGCTCTATCCAGGGCGGGATCTGATCATACCCCTCTCTTCGTGGATTCGGGGGTCCAGGCGCATTTAGGAAATAAAGCGTGATTCTCATTTGAACTTTCATGGCTTAGGATGGGAGGTTTTTATGAGGTGGTGGCAGTTGAGTGGGCTGCTTTTGTAAAAGGGAATTTCCCTATTGAAGTGTGGCAAAATAAAATAAGACATCTAAGACGTTTTCTTAAAAGATGGGCCAAAAATCAAAGTGGAAAATATAAGAAAGAGAAAGAAAGGTTGAAAATAATTATTGATGAACTAGACATCGAAGCAAAAAATACTCTGCTTACTGTGTGAGCGAGATACTTTAAGGGAGGCAAATGATCGGATTTGTTGTCTTCGTTGAGATGAGCAAACAAAATGGGCACAAAGGGCAAACATAAAATATATCCAGGAGGGTAGAAATAACACGAAGTATTTCCATCTCATAGCAAATGGCAAACATAGGAAAAAAAGATTTTACAGCTAGAACAAGACGAAGGAACCATTGTAGGGGAGACGAATTTAAAGATCTACATTTCGGAATACAATAAAAAACTGTTTGGGGATTCGACACCCAACGATATTGTAATGGACGAAAATATAGTCCATGATATTCCACAGTTAACTCAAGAAGAGAACGACATTCTTACAGCTGATTTCTTAGTGAAAGAGGTGTATGAGGCCATCTCTCAAATGGAGCTCAACCAGGCATCAGGGCCAGATGGTTTCTCGGCTGAGTTCTATAAGACCTTTTGGGAGGTCATTAGAGATGATTTAATGGCTTTGTTTGTACAATTGAAACAAGGAAATTTGCCTCTGTTTAAATTGAACTTTGGAGTCATTACGTTACTTCCAAAAAAAGAAAATGCGGTTCAGATTCAACAATATAGGCTGATTTGTCTTCTTAATGTCAGTTTTAAAATATTCACAAAAGTAGGTACTAATCGTATTACCGAAATTGCACAAAAGATAATTAGGCCGACACAGTCGGCTTTCATGCCAGGGAGACACATATTAGAGCGTGTGGTCATCTTACATGAAACCATTCATGAGCTTCAAAGGAAGAAAATGGATGGAGTTATTTTTAAAATTGACTTTGAGAAGCGTATGATAAAGTAAAGTGGCCCTTTCTTCAACAAGCTTTGCGTATGAAAGGTTTTGCGCAAGAATGGTGCAATTGGATTACGCAATTTTTTCAGGGGGGAAGTGTCGGTATTCGAGTAAATGATGACATCGGTCATTATTTCAAACTAAAAAGGGTCTTCGACAGGGGGACCCGTTGTCTCCTATGCTGTTTAATATAGTGGCAGATATGCTAGCCATTTTAATCGCGAGGGCGAAGGAAGATGGTCAGATAGATGGTCTTATACCTCATTTAGTCGAGGGAGGGTTATCTATTTTGCAATATTCGGGTGACACTATATTATTTATGGAGCATGATCTTGAGAAGGCGGTAAATATGAAACTCATCCTCTGTATTTTTGAACAACTATCAAGGCTCAAAATAAATTTCCACAAGAGTGAAATTTTTTGTTTTGGGAAGGCTAAAGAGGTAGAAGATCAGTACAAGAAAATCTTTGGGCTTGAGTCTGGATCTCTACCTTTCAAATATCTTGGAGTTCCAATTCATTATAGGAAATTCCGAAATGATGAATGGCAACCAGTTGAATGTCGTTTCGAAGGTAAACTAGGATGTTGGAAGGGAAAGATGTTGTCTTATGGGGATCGTTTGGTTCTTGTTAATTCGGTTTTAACAAGCCTTCCGATGTTCATGTTGTCTTTTTTAGAACTACCTAAAGGGGTAAGAAAAAGACTAGACTTCTATAGATCTAGAGTTTTTTGGTAGAGCGATGAGAACAAACGAAAATATCGATTAACTAAATGGAACTTTACATGTCGACCAAAGGACCTGGGAGGTCTAGGGGTGGAGGTACTTGAACTAAAGAATAAATGTTTGCTCAGCAAGTGGCTGTTCAAACTTTTAAATGAGGAAAGGTGTGGCAGGAGTTGCTACAAAACAAATACCTTCATAGTAAAACTTTAGCTCAAGTGGAAGCTCAACCAACGGACTCTCCTTTTTGGAAGGGACTCATGAGAGTCAAAGATGATTTCTTCAATAGAGGGTCCTTTAAAATTGGCAATGGGGAAACAACAAGGTTCTGGGAGGACACTTGGTTGGGTGATTCCCTATTAATGAACCAGTATTCATTATCATATAGCATTGTGCAGCACCAGCATGTTACGGTTCATGATGTACTTCACAATGCGCCTCCACTAAACTTAGGTTTTAGAAGGGCCCTTGTTAGGAATAAATGGGAAATGTGTTCTCATTTATGCCCTAGATTAATGGAAGTAACGTTGACTGATGTTCCTGATATCTTCAAATAGAAATTGACTCAGAACGGGCAATTTACAGTCAAAACTATGTATGAGGACCTAATGAATGGACATACTAGATATTTACAAAAGTATATTTGGAAATTAAAAATACCGCAAAAAATCAAAATATTTATGTGGTTTCTTCATAGAAAAGGTCTTATTAACGGAAGATAATCTTGCCAAGAAGAATTGTCACGGTAGCTCACATTGTTCTTTTTGTGGGAGTAATGAGAGCATCGAACATCTTTGGTGATTCGTGAGATGTAAACTCGAATAATGTACGCTCAAAATTTGTAATAATCGGCTGTGTGCATCACTCGATGCAGAGGCTGGGATTAATAAAATTCCCTTTTCTAAAATAAGGGTCGTTTTGCGCAGTTCAATTTAGTTTATGTATGTTTGCCTTTTTCAGATAGTTGATCACGTACCAATATCTGTGATTGTAATTTTACTCAACTACATAAACTTTGCAATAATGTGGCTCCCTCCCCCTCGAAAAATATCTACTTCTTAGATTTATCCACATGTACATAGTTCAGTGGCCGGTGTGAAGTTGGTAAACCTGGTATGTCAGGCGGGTAGACTTGACCGATGGACGCGGCGGTGACTGTGTGGCAGGTGTTTAGCCCTATTTCTCACAAAATTGCCTCTAGTGGCTTTGAAGTGGCAGTTTAACCCTATAAATGCAGAATCTTCGTACGGGGTAGTGTTGTTTATACCGAATGCCACACTTGAGAGTTGACGATTGGCTCTTTTCATGTTTCAACACAGTTATATACATATGTTAGGATCACATGCAAATTTTGGTGAGACTCCGACCCTTGCCGGCGCGCCGTTTCGGTTCATACCCGGGTATGTCGGCCACACATGGTCTACCCCTTTCACCGGTTTGAAAGGAGTTTACCAATAAAAATGTTGTTTGTCATATGCCAATATGTAGCTTTGTGCCCATTTTGGGATAATTATAACGAAGTTTGACATGAATTGTTCTTTTTTTTTGAACTTTCACATGAATTGTTCATTAACATGTAATCTAGGTAGAAGGCCAAGTCATACATGATTGTATCTTTGGCGAACTATTTTTCTCAAACTACCGTATTGCAACTTTGGTATTTTTTTCGGGAACTAGGTCACATAAATTACTTGATGCACAATGTTTTTTGATATTATTTTTGTGGCTTGAATTCAAAATCTGGGCAAACATTGCCGAGCGTTACACTCGGCAAACAACTTAGATGCCGAGTGCCACGTTTCCTGCTTGTTTACCTAGTGCCAACTATTTGCCGTGTGTTTTTGTCTTTTACCCAGCACCGGTTTTTTTTGCCGTGTGTTTTGTAAGAACTTTGCTAAGAAGGAAATGTTTGCCAAGTTTTTTTTTTTTTGCGAACACGCAAAATCTTTGCGTGTCATTTATATTAGAGAGAGAAAAAAAGGCAAGATGTCAGGGGTACAGCGAAACCAGCATCAGATGATGATGCGGTTACAGATGCCATAGCTTAAGTAGCAGGGCTAAACCACAAATCTACGGCAATACAGCGCCCAAAACAGTACCCAACTACTCCCGAACGTGTCTCTGACCTACAGCACCGGCGAGCTTCCACAACTCAACCTCGTCGGCGATCCTTCGGTAGACGCCGTCAGCCACCTGCGCCACCCGCTGAAATACCTGGCGTTCCTCTCCTTCCACACCATCCAGACAATGTTTGCCAAGTCTTTTTTTTTTTAACTCTACGAGTATGCACTTTTGCCGAATGTTTTTTAGTCGGCACTCGGCAAAGCTCTCTGTTTGCCGAGTTCAATGAGAAATATAGCTGGCAATTAGAGGCATACTCAGCAAAAATAAGTTTTCTGCAGGTCCGCATAAATGAGGGTTTCCCGGCCCCTGCCCACATACACGTCCGGATCGTGTCCGTTCCGTTTCCGGCTATAAATATGGGCTCCATTTGTGCTTCACTCCCTCACCTATCCCTTGAGACACAAATAGGACAGCATGCAACTCTTTCGCCTCCTCCTTCTGTGCGCCGGATTTTCCCTGCTGCTATTCTCTTGTGCAGGTAAATCGTGTGAACGGGAAAATCAAATTGACGCTGTTTTTTCATGAATAATGTTCCTAGGTGCAGTTTTGTAACAGTGGCCATGTTTGTTGTTGTGGATTGCAGAGGCGGGTGAGGTCGGCGTCTGCTACGGGAGGAACGGGAACAACCTGATGGACCCAGCGTCGGTGGTGCAGCTTCTGAAGAAGAATGGCATCACGATGGTGAGGGTGTACGACACCCACCCGCCGGTGCTCAGGGCGATGGCCAACACCGGAATAAAGCTGGTGGTGGCGCTACCCAACGAGATGCTGGCCTTTGCCGCCGGCGACCGGAGCTGGGCTGTCCGGTGGGCGAAGAACAACGTGATGCCCTACTACCCGGCCACGGACATCCGTGGCGTCACCGTCGGCAACGAGGTCTTCCAGCAGGCACCGGAGCACACGCCGCAGCTCGTCCTGGCCATGAAGAACGTGCAGGCGGCGCTGGCCGGCCTGGGCCTTGCCGACGCCGTGAAGGTGACCACGCCGATTGCGTTCGATGCGATCAAGGCGCCGTCGTTCCCGCCATCAACAGGCGAGTTCCGGGACGACATCGCGCAGTCGGTGATGAGCCCCATGCTTGACTTCTTGGAGCAGACTGGCTCCTACCTCATGGTCAACATCTACCCGTACAAGGCGTATGCATCGACCAATGGCGCGATGGACATCAACTACGCGCTGTTCCGCCCCAACGCCGGCGTGGTTGATCGTCGGACTGGCTTCACCTACTATAACCTATTTGATGCCCAGCTCGACACCGTGTACTATGCGATGGACAGGTTACGTTCCTCCAGCAATCGGAATCACACGCTGGAGACGATGCTCAGGGGAGGAGGAGGGCGCCGTCCACGCGCACCGGTCAAACACGGGGAGCACGACTGGTGCTCCTACTGCGACAGTCTGGAGAACTCCCAGACGTACGTCAATAACCTCATCAAGCACGTGGCTTCCGGCAGCTCCAGCACCACCTATAGCACGCTCGACGCCGGCGTCGACGCCCCGTACCGCCATGACGACATCTCCGTGTATATCTTCGAACTTTTCAACGAGAACGAGAAACCGACCGCCGAAGAGAGCAACTATGGATTGTTCTACCCAGATGGTAAGCCGGTGTACCAGGTCGACTTCCAGGCCGGGGCTGCCCCAGCCAAGTCCAGCTGGTGCGTGGCAAACGCGGCGGCTGGAGATGCGCGCCTCCAGGCGGCGCTGGACTGGGCGTGCGGCCACGGGGCGGACTGCAGCGCCATCCAGCCCGGGAAGACGTGTTACCAGCCCAACACCAAGCTCGCGCATGCCTCCTATGCGTTCAACGACTACTACCAGCGCAAGGGCCGGGCCAGCGCGACGTGCGACTTCGCCGGCGCCGCTTCCATTGTCTACCAGCAGCCAGCAGGTGAGCTTCTTCTCGTGGTGCTTTTAGTAGTGGTGCAGTGTCTGGTGATCTTCCTCACCGGGCGCTCGTTTGTTTCCGAGTATGTAGGCACCTGCGACCCGAATGCGCAGAGCTGGTGCGTGGCGAACGCGGCCGTCGGGGACTCGCGGCTCCAGGCGGCGCTGGACTATGCGTGCGGCCACGGCGCCGACTGCAGCGCCATCCAGCCCGGCGCGCGTTGCTTCGATCCCGACACCAAGGTCGCCCACGCGTCCTACGCGTTCAACGACTACTACCAGCGCAACGGCCGGTCCGACAGGTCGTGCGATTTCGGTGGCGCCGGCTCCGTGGTTCACCAGGCACCAAGTGAGTTCATCATGCTAAGAGCTAATTACACATTTAGTCCCACAACTTGCTCTCCTGATACGTTTTAATCCCACTTCTTGCAATTAGGACGTGAGTAGTCCCACAACTTGTATGCCTGGTACGTTTTAGTCCAATCGGAGTAGATTTTGCCACGTCGGCTGCCACGTTGGATATGTCTCGCACGGATTTTTTGCATTTTAGTCCTTTGATTGTAATTTAATTACAATTTAGTCCTCGATCTGTCAGTTCGATTTAACGGAAAGAGTTACGGCGACGGAAAGAGTTACGGCGATCATGGAGTTTCCCTATTGGTTGCTGCCTTCCACTTCGAGCTCGCCGAAGAACAGAACAGAACAGGGCGGGCGGCAGGGCGAATCACTTCGAGCTCGCCGCGGCGACGGCGGCGTGCATGGGCAGAGGCCGGCGGAGATGCGGTACCGCGCGTACAATGAGGACCCGCCGTTGTACGGTAGGTCAATTTCTCTCCCGATTCCTTCCCTGTTGGTGGCGGGCTGCGCCGCCGTCGTCTCCGGTCTGATCGGGTGCGACTCGTAGAGTTTTACTTGTCAAAATTGGTGGGGAACTCGATCGTAGTAGTGTCAGCTTGATTTGGTACGGGTTGTAGCTTCGATTAGTGCCCGTGGTGTCCCCTGTTGCGCAGTCAGGCGGAACTGATTTTTAGGCCAGAAATTGGTGCGGTTGCTGATGTAAAATTTGTTGCTTTCAGCCATCTATATGTTCATGAACGTTCTGGGGGAGCGAATGGTATCCAATTTGTTAGTAAAGTTCGATTTTTTAGCGAATTTGGAGTGCTACAGTAACTGAACATGTGTGTCTGTACTTGAATGTGTCTTTCTGTAAGTGAAAGATTTCTTATTTTGTGTGAGGCATTTGCTTCAGAACTTTCAGAGGGCAGGGCATAGAGGAGAGACACTCAAGAATGACTTGTGGGCCATTGCTAGGTCAACACACATTCCAATGTACCAGAAGAACATGGACAAGCTGCAAGCCGACTGTAATCTTGCTTTTCAATGGATTTCTGACCTTGTGCCTACCACTTGGATAAAAGCTTTCTTTAGTGAGTTTCCCAAATGTGATGTGATTTTAAACAATCACTCAGAGGTGTTCAACAGCTATATTGTAGATGCCAGGGAGATGCCTTTGCTCTCAATGCTTGAAACTATATTCTACAAGCTGCTCAAAAGAATTGAAACCAAACAGAGGGAAAGTGAGAAATGGTCATCAAGAATTTGTCCAAAGATCAAGAAGAAATTGGACAAATTCTTAGAATGGAGTAAGAACTGCCCTGCCACAGCTGCAGGTAACTACAAATATTCTGTAAAAAGCCATGAGTGGGAGAAGGACTATGTAGTAGACATGAAAGCAAAAACATGTGATTGCAAGAGGTGGCAACTCAGTGGTATTCCATGTCATCATGTAATAGCATGCTGCAGTCTAGATAGAATTAATCCAGAAAATCTTGTTCATAGCGGCTATACTGTTGACACATTCAACAATGCCTATGCATACAACTTGACACCACTCAGAGGCCGAGTATATTGGGAAAAAACAAATGCAGTTCCTATCCACCCACCTCTCTACACCAAAGTCATGGGCAGGCCTAAGAAAAATAGGAAGAAAGCACCTGAGGAGAAAGTGAAGAAGGGAGTAAAGGTATTTACAAAGGCAGGAGTGTCAATTCATTGCTCCACATGTGGAATAGCAGGCCACAACATCAAAGGCCACCAAAAATATGTTGAAAGCCTGCAACAGCAACAACACACACACATTATTGGAGAAGATGACGAAATTGACATTCCGGAGTTAGTTCAGGTATTTATTTGCATTTCATTCTGTTCTTTATCAATTTATATGTGTGTTTTCTGTTATTTATCAATTAATATGTTTGTTATATTTGTTTTCTATTATTTATCAATTAATATGTTTGTTATATTTGTTTTCTGTTATTTATTATTTAATATGTTTGTTATATGTGTGTTTTCTGTTATTTATCATTTAATATGTTTGTTATATTTGTTTGATGTTATTTATCATTTAATATGTTTGTTATATGCGTGTGCAGCATATAATACCACACAGACCTGACCCCAGGCTTGATCCTACCAATATGGTGAACAGCATGGTCAATAAAATGCAAAAGGAGGTGAACAGCATGGTCAATAACAGCATGAACATACATACTTATCTCTGTATTTTGTGGCTGAACTAGAACTAACAGTTTTGTCTGTTATTTGGCAGAGAACTGAGAATGTGCCAATGGAGAGGCTGCTTGGACCTTTACCTGAAAATGCTTTCGTGGTTGCTGCTAGAGATAGCATCCCACAGCCTGCAATCAGAGTCACAACTGCTTCATCTAGAGGTAATTTGAGAGGAAGAGGTCGAGGAAAGTCGACTGCAAGAACAAATGCAGGAACTGATCAGGGCAACAACACTAGAGGGAGAAGAAAGGCTACTGATCAGGTTGCCAGAACAGCAAAGACAAGAAGAAATGCTGGTACAGCAGATGTGCTACCAGGGGTGTCCAGTGGGAGTGCTACTGTTATCCCAGACCTCAATGCTGATTTCTTCCCTGATGAAGATGCACAAGAAGTTCCACTGACTCAGAATGCACCACCACCAGCTGAATGAACAAATGTAGTTCTATTTTGCTGAAATAAGAATTGTTACTGATTTTGTAATTTATTTAGCAGTAGGATGCTTGCTGCTATCTTTTTGAGACATGGAAACAATATAAATTCAAGTGAATTTGAGACATGGATGCTTGCTGCTATCTTTTTATTATTCCAACTTCATGATCACCATTGTACAGTGATTATCAAAGCAACACAACACATATAGATATCACTAAACAAAAGATCTGATTATCAAAGCAACACAAGCATAAATCAGTACAAAAGTTGCTCCTACAAGCACCATCACTAATTCCTTCCTATCTCTGTTTCTAATTTCCTGGATGTGCTTCTTCTCCATTTGGTTCTTCTCGGCCTTCAATTTCTGCACCTCTAGCTCCAACTGAGCATTCTTCATCACCAACAGCACATTGTCATCTTAAATTTCCCTCATGTCTCCTCTGCTAGCATACAGTTCAGGAATCTCGAGTTCAGCAGCATTGAACTGTCGAGCACAACATTGTCAGTTCAGCTGACGAGATACAGATGCAGAGCAACCAGGGCAATATCAAATCAAGGAAGAAATCAGCAAACCTGTGTGAAAGTGCATGTGTTGCCCCATGCGTGGTTTTGGTAATTAATGACAATCCTTATGGACTAATGTTTGCATTGAGATATTCTTATAGATCTTGTCCATAGGAAAGATTGGAGTTCATGTGTTGGACTCTAGAAACTTATAAGATGACCAAGATCTTATTCAAGGGTTTATATGAAGAATGGTCTTATATAGAGTTGAGCATATTGCAAGTATGTCTTGAAGAATAGAATTCCGTGGATATTCATGCTCATCTTCAAGACATCATCATTGATCAAGAAAGAAGAAAAGATACAAAGTTGATCAAGGCTAAGTGGAAATGATGAATTTCAAGTGATCAACACACAAAGCTACATGTTGTAACATGTGGGATCTTGTGATCCAATGGTATGGTAAGCAATCGTCTATATAGCTTTGTGAACTAACCCATATACATGTGTGTGTGTGTGGAGTATCTATGTGGGGTTAGATGTATCTTCCCATGGGCATGCATCAAAAGGAAGATTCCATATAGCCCATGGCGGATGACGTCAAGCGGTGGTCGTCATCAAGATAATGGTCAAGTGAAGATGTTCCTAAAAGTGCCTCTCCGATATTGTGTATGGGGGAGCATTTCACAAGTCTTCACCAAGCGGAGCGAAATCAAGAAAGGTGATCCAACTTGAGGTGATCAAGATCGTCATCATCTAGCTCAAGTGGATTGCGCAAGGCAAAGGTATGACCTTGATAGGGTTTCTATTTTATCGGTCTCATGGTGTTAGTAAGAGACCGGATTATAGGATAGATGCCACTCTTTCAAGAGGGGCTCTCGAATGAGTAACTTGATCGTATCGTTCGGAGAGAGCTCAAACCTTTGCATACTTGACATCATCTTTCTTGGTTCTTATTTGGCTTTCCTCCATGTGTGGTTTTAGAGCTTGTCATGATCTTCAAGACAAGCTCAAGTTCATCAAAAACGGATTTCGTAAGAAAAACTTATTGCGTTTTTTGGTGTTGGAGGTTTTACCGGTTGTTCTATTTTTGAGAGGTTTAACCTTTCCCCATTTGGTTTTATGATTCATGGTTGGACTATGATGTTTCTATGCATAATCTTGAAAAGCTCGTTGTTGTGATTCCAACGAGCCAAAGATCATAAAAAACGGAGTCCGGATGTAAAAGATATTGTCGTTTTGGTGTTTGTCTTTCCTGCTGTTTTCAAGGGGGCGGTACTACCGCCCCGGTACCGCCCGAGGTACCGCTGGAGCAAACAGAAGCCTGTTTTCAGCGGCACCAAAAGCGGTACTACCGCCCCGGGCAGCGGTAGCGGTAGTACCGCTGCCCGGGGCGGTAGTACCGCTACCTGGATCCTGTTTTCTGCCCGTTTTCTTGTCCTAACTTCCTAGGGGGGCGGTTGTACCGCTGGGTCTAGCGGTAGTACCGCCCCGGCGCGAATCTGCACCCAACGGTTGGATATTTGGGTGACCTATTTAAGGGGCCTTCTTCCCCAATGGTTCCCCAACCTTTCTTGCAAGTTTTGCCCTCCATTGTTGACCTCCAAAATCTTGCTTTCTCTCAATCCCTCCAATGATTCTTGCTCATTCTTGAGGGAAACAAGAGAAGAGATCTAGATCTACATCTCCACCAATCAATCTCTCCTCTAAGTGAGGGGAGCATATTGGATCTAGATCTTGGGATTCATTTGGTGCTTCCTTGCTCTTCCTCTCATCTTCCTCCATAGCATTAGTTGCTTTGGTGGGATTTGAGAGTGAATTGCTTTGAGCACTTCTTGTGTTCTTGCCATTGCATTAGGTGCATCGGTTTGAGTTCTCCACGGTGATTCGTGGAGTTGAAGTTTGAGAAGCTCATTACTCTTTGTGGTTCTCGTTGCCTCGTGGGTTAGTTGTAACCCTAGGAGGCCTTTGTGAGTTTCGGAGCTTTATCTTGTTGCTAAGCTCCGGGACATTGTTGGGAGGCTCCAACTCATTGTGGAGTTCCTCAACCTTGGTGTATCGGTTTGGTCAACGCCTTCAAGTCGACCTCATAGTGGAACGAGCCAATCCCTCATGGGTGAAGCTCACGGAGAATAGGGTGAGCACATCGGTGCTATTGGAGTGCCTAGGAGGTTCCACACCCCTCCAACGTAGACGTACTTTCATCGGGAAGGAACTACGGGAAACATCTCCTTATGTCCACTTTGCGGTTACTTCTATACCCAAACCTTTACTTATGCATTTACCTTTGTGATAGCCATCGGGCTTGAAGTTATCTATATTGCTATCACTTAGTTGTTAATCTTGCTTAGCATAAGTTGTTGGTGCACGTAGGTGAACCTAGCTCGTTTAGGTTTTGTGCTTGATAAATTAAACGCTAGTTTTATTCCGCATTTATTCAAGCCTAAACCGTAATTATTTTAAAACGCCTATTCACCCCCCTCTAGGCGACATCCTCGTTCTTTCACTGTGGACGAACTTGCGATCTTCTAGCTAATGTCGCCTTCGCCGGCGGGTTCCAGTCAGCGTCGCCCATGGATCGCGGTCGTCGCTGCTCATCCCGCGGCCGCACCCCAGGCCACCTGTGAGCTCTGATTCGGGCCACGCCGAGTTTCGATTCGTCCCCATTTGACCACCTCCGCCTCCCTCCTCCGCTTTCCAACGATTCGCCCTTACGCTCTCCTCCTTCGCCTCGCCTCGATTCGTCATCACGCTCTCCGTCGCCGCCGGGAGAGCAAGCTAGGGTTAGCGATTTGGGAAATTTCGTTTCTAACTGCTCAAGGACTTATCTGCAATATTAAAATACCACAACGGGTTTCGCGCAAAAAACAACGAGACGGTCGCGTGCACCCATCCACCATGGCATCACACGTGTCAGCATCGCAGTGGTCAGGGACTAATTTGTACCAGGCATACAAGTTGTGGGACTACTGACGTACTAATTGCAAGAAGTGGGACTAAAACGTATCGGGAGAGCAAGTTGTGGGACTAAATGTGTAAATAGCTCTCATGCTAACTAGTATCTCTTCTTGTCTCCTCGTCTACTGAGATACTAGCGTCTATGAAAACCAGAGCATTTCTTCTTCGGTTGCACTGATTCACGTTCGATTGACAGCTAGCAAACAGATATCTTAATGCACCCAAGAATCCATCTGATTCTTAGGGTTAACTTTTTTACCACAAATAATGCACTCTTTAATGCTTTACGCTGGTTTAATATTATTAATAGTGTGTATTCAATTGTTTGCAGAGATAGGCAACTGTGTGCTCCGATCAAGGGCCTGAACTGACGGCAGGTAGCAAAGAGCAATAATGTCAGCACTCTGTTTTCTTCGGGGAAGTCTAGTTTTTTGCTGCAAAACTAGGCAAATAAATCCATGTACTTTACAATCCGCTGGTGCATGTCTAATACATAATAGAATGACATCTTTGGCTCTTTGCTGCCCGTATATTTATGTACCATGGTGAGCAGTTGCACAGCTCCAACAGAGCAATGATCCTCTTGATCTTTTCCTTCTCAGATAAGGGGATGTTTGTTCATAAGTTATAATGTAGGTCACACTCCTATGTCTTTGTATCAACATCAAACCACCTCATCTCATGTCACTCTATACACTATCTACATACCAAATCATTGACCGACAGTCGCACAGCTTCAAAGAATGCAATTTCAGGCTTAGTGTGAGCTGTGATACTTTGAGTGACTGGGATTTTAGAGCTTTAGGACACTATTTCCTCTTTTTAAGCTCAATACAAAGACGCACAGTTCTTTTGCGGGTTCTCGAAAAAAAAGTGATTGGGATTTTAGAGCTTTAGGACAACCTGGAGCTAGCAAAAGTGCTCAAGTAATTCTTCAATGTGATCAAAGATTTTTCATAAGAATATAGTCACATTAGCTACTAGTAGATTTTTTTTTGTTGAATGCTAGTAAGTGTGCTCCAAATCTGACTCCAAAATTTGAGATCCAATTTAATTATTTTTTGTTGAATGTTCTGGTCAAAACAGTGGCCACAAAGCTTCAGTATGGATTCCGACTTGTTGAAAGCTTATGTACATGTTTGTATTTACGGTTTATTTTATCAAATGGTTAGAAACTGGTCTATCCGAACTTTAAGCTTTAGCCTCCAGCCCTCACATAACCCCGACGCACAGCTTACCTAGGATACAGCTCAGTGACTGTAACCCCATTCACAGAGGCATTCTCGCCCAATATGAAATCCGATTGACCGTACGACGACAGAGAAGCTAAAGCTGATTCACCCCGGAAGAAGAATGCAGGTTGTGCCGGTGCCTGAATCTCCATGTTGTCCCTAGTTAACATGAAAATGACGGATAGTATGTAAGGCCTGTCATCAGGGTCCGGTTGGACGCACATCAACCCGATGTGGATGCACCGTAAGGCCTGGCTTCGAGCATATTCATTGAGTGATTGGTCTATCATTTCAGATATCGTCCCTTTTATCCAGCAATTCCACACCTGTTAGATGGTTATTCAGAATTTCAGATACGAAGAAATATATTGTACATGAATCTTTCACTGTACAGATACACCGAGAAGTAAATCGGCACTTACATCACTAAGGAGATTCACCGTGTCACGGTCACCAGAAGTGCTATTCCTTCTCCTGGTTACAATTTCAAGGACCAATACACCGAAGCTGTAAATATCGATCTTCGGTGACACGCGTCCATGCACTGCCTCCGGTGCCATATAACCACTGCAGGGATGAGCAGTTAGCAGGTTCTAAGCATACGCTGAATATCTGCAATTCTCGAATGTTTCATTATAGGTATGAGCTTACAGTGTTCCAGCAGCTCTAGCTGTCTTAGTATGAGTATGACCTTCTCCTAGCAGCCTTGCCAATCCAAAGTCTGCGATTTTGGGATCCATGTCGTCAGCAAGAAGAATGTTGTTAGGTTTTAGGTCCCGGTGTATGATCCTCATACTTGAGTCCTCGTGAAGATACAATATTCCCTTGGCAATTCCAAGAATGATGTTATACTGTTGCTCCCAGTTCAGTGTATTTTCCTCCCTAGATTCTGTTGGATCAAAATATGAACTCATATTGGTTGGTGCAAGGTAAATAAAGAACCATAATTATATATCCTGTACAATTTTCCTTTGAAATATTCAGATTTTACCACATTTTTGGCTGTGGCAACTTATACGGAATGCTACAGTACATATTTATCGATTTGTACTGAACTTCTAAAAATGCAACTCAGTTGTATAGCTATTTGTTATTCGTTATTTATATTCGTGCTTTGCTTTTGTACAGTCTTGCATGGATAGTGTTCCTCATGACAGGCATCTATTACTGTTAAAACCACATACTCATGACAGACAGAGTATTATGCAATCGAGCAGTTACGGTCTTACGGATGTACATGTCTGGAACTGGAGAACAAGAGATGTTAGTGAAGGGGACAGTACCGAATAGAAAGTTGTCTAGGCTCCCATTCTTAATATACTCATAAACGAGCAGCGTATCATCCCGATGCGAGCAAAACCCATGCAATCTAACAAGATTCTTGTGCTGCAGCTCTGCCAATAGCAGCACCTCATTGTGCAGTTCCTGCAAACCATGCCCAGTTCTTTCCAGAAGTTTCTTCACTGCTATTTCTTGCCCATCAGGTAGTATCCCCTGCGAAAGATGATTTTAGAGAGAAGGTACGGTAGATGCCCCCTTTACTTTTTTATTTTGTTTGCAATTTCTCAAAAATATAATATGTTTGGCTATACTAAGTGGTTCTTTTTTCGAGCAAAGAGGAACTTGTCAAATTCTAGGTTCAGGAATTCTTCTATAACTTAAATGACTCAATAAAGATTTTTTGCGTTCTTCCTACTACTTACTTACCTTGTATACAATACCAAAACCGCCTTCTCCGAGCTTATTTTTCTCTGAGAAGTTTTCAGTTGCCTCTTGTAGAGTAGCTAAATCAAAGATCGTGCATTGTGCTCCCACAATATTGTTCAATTCTGGTGTCATAGACAGGAATGTCATCAATAAACTGTAATCTCATTCCAGACCCTAACCAGATAAGTAGTTAAATGCTACTTACGTGGTCGTCCTTGGTAGCCTTAGTCCTTCTCTTGCAGGCAGCGATAGCAAAAACCCAAACAACCAATATCAAGACGACGGAACAACCAATGCCTGCAGAGATTCCTGCTGCACTCGTTTTCTTTCCTGTAGTAGCATACACCGAAGAACCAAACGTGAACTGTAAACTTGTGCTACAACATTATGAACTAAAGCAGAGTAAAATCTTCAGATAAAGTAAGAATTGAGAGAGTATGCTTCCTACGTACCTGGTCCTCCAGACTTGGAGTTACAGATGGAGGCACGACTGACGGCGGTGGTGGCGCCTGAATCTGCAGCATCGACCGCCCCTCGTAGAAGGGCCGCACGCTGTACCTCAGGTTGCACCAGGCGATGAAGGACATGATCCATCTGGCTTGGTGTTCACTAACAGACTCGTTTGATGGACGAGGGTCCCGAGGCAGCTCTGGCACTGCGACTGCGTCATGTCCGGGAGGCACTGCGCGAGCGCGTAAATCTTTGGCTCGAATTCCACCTCGCCCGTGGCGAAGTACTTCTTGGCGGTCGAGTTGCCCGCCGCGCCACGGCGTGGTCGACCACGGCGGTGAGGATGGCTGTGGCGGCGGCGCTGAACCAGGCTCCCGGCACTGTCGTGACGTTCCCAGGCGCCGGGACAGTTTGAAATCTTGAACCAGTTTTCAGATGCGTAGTAATTTCATTAGTTTAGATTCTGAATAATTGTATTTTCAGGTGCATCTGAAAACTGAACAACTGGAATGACAAACACAAATTTTGGGATAGGCAGACGGCAGTACGTACGGAAGCTCGCCGGGCTGCCACTGGTCGGGCCTGAGGAAGTCCAGGAACTGCACGCTGGAGAATCGAAGAACGCAGGCGTCCTCGTACACGGTGACGCCAGTGTTGCTGGGGCAGTTGTCCTGCGCGCCGCCGCCAGCGGCACGGAACGCCGCCGCCACGCAGGCGCGGCAGGTGGAGGCGTTGACGTCGCCGCGGCAGAGCGCCATGGCGTATGCCCGGTTGGGGCTCGTGCCGGCGTCGGCGGTGGCGAAGCCGGTCGGCATGGAGGAGGCGTTGCCGGGGAGCGCAGCGGCGACGAGGTCGAGGTTCGCCTGGAAAGTGCTGTTGGGCGCGTAGTTGCTGCCGTCGCACTCGAAGCCCTCGAACGGCATCGCCGGCGGTAGCACGAGTAGGAGGACGGCGAAGACGGCCAGCATCGCTGCCGGAGCGTGGAAGGATTTGTTTTGCTTTGGCACGGGCGCACGGCGCGTCAACGACGACCGGAGAGGATGGCCCGCGTTCCCTCCGCCTCATAGTTAGTAGATAGATACGACGAGTCACTTACTCACTGCTCACTCTTGGAAGTCAAAGTTAATCGGCCGACCTACGAAACTGCAATTTCGGAAGCGTCACGATCGAGTCAACAATCAACGACCACGATAATGAGATTTGGGTCTTTCTATCGTCCACTAGGCATCGATGTTGTCCTGCACTTACTTTCAGACTTCACTATAATACGCGTGCGCTCTCAATGCAGCTGTGCCTGAACTCAAGACCTTCAGAGTTAGAATGGCGGCTCGCCACCTCCTCCTGTCGGCGGCCATCGTCGCCGTCGCGTTGCTCGCTTCGCCCGCCGCGGGATACCCGTGGCTGAATTGTGGCTCCAGCACCTACACGGCCAAGAGCCAGTACCTGAAGAACATATACAGCATCAGTGCCATCCTCCCCAAGAACGCCTCCCAGTCCCCGGACCTCTTCTCCACCGCCAAGCTCGGCGCCGCTGCGGACCAAGTCTGGGCTCTCGCGCTCTGCCGCGGCGACGCCAACGCCTCCTACTGCTTCACCTGCCTCGGCCAGGCCTTCCACGACCTGCCGAACGCGTGCCCCTACAGCAAGACCGCCACCGTCTTCTACGACTCCTGCCTGCTCCACTACTCCAACGTCCATTCCCGCCCCACCGACGACACCACCTACAGCTCGATGCGTCCGCTCCGCAACATCTTTAACGCCACGGCCGAGCCGGCCCGGTTCCAGCGCGTCGTGGCCGCGCTCGTGAACGCCACCGTGAACTACGCCGTGCACAACTCCACGCGTCTGTACGCGTCCGGGGAGGCCGACTTCGACCAGGAGCTCCCCAAGGTGTACGCCTGGGCGCAGTGCACGCCGGACCTGACGCCGGCGCAGTGCCGGGACTGCCTCGTCCAGAACATGGCGTATTTGTCGAATGAGTTCACATACTCTATCGGAGCCAGGCTTCTTGCGCTGAGGTGCAGCTACCGGTACGAGACAGTGCCCTTCTTTGACGGCCCGGTCATGGTGCGCCTGGCAGGAACGCCGGCCAGCTCTGGAGCACCTGCGTCTGCGCCGGCGCCGGCTGTGGTGCCCAATGTTCTGACGCCAGTACTGGTGACGGCGGCCGGAGAAGGTGAGTCCAATTCAAGCTCTAGCCAGTAAAATCTTTGTGCGCCTGTGACGTATCATGACGGTTACTGCCTACTAAATTCATTGCAACTTGCATTTCTTGCAAAACGCGCGCGTAGCGATCTAGACCGTTAGCACGCTGAAATCAAAGATACTTGAGCAGCACATTGTTTCTATATATTGCAGAAAATGGCTTTAAAGCCCGGAAATTCACATTGGCTCCCCTGTTCAATTGTTTTTAAATAGTAAAACATTTTATAAAATCTGAAATTTTTTGGAGATTAACATATACAATTTTTCTACATACGTGCAAATTTCGTGGGGAAATGACCTTTGGGCTCTTCTGTGCAAAAAAGAGAATCAGTGGCCAAAATGGGATTTCAAAAAAATATTTGTTTGGAGCACAGATTTTATTATTTTTGCACAGAGCATCTAACATGTCATTTCATCATAAAACTTAGCATATATTTAGAAAACATGTACATGTTTGTCACGGTTTTATTAAGATTTTTTAAAATGATTTACTATTTTTCTATTTTTTATTCGGCCAAGAGAATGTGAACTCGGGAGCCAAAATGCCTTCCTATAATACTTCTACTAGCAGTTTATTTTGAAAAATAAGAAAATAACATTTTGAAGTTTCAAAAAAGTTGAAAAACCTTTTATATGTATTTTTTTAGTACGCCAAAGGCGTACATATTTTATCGAAGTCCGAAATGAGACAAAAGATTTGTCTCTATCCACTGATTAAGGAGAGAACTTTGACAAGAGAAAAAAAGGCCAAGTACATGGCAAAAAAAAAGAGGGGGATGGTCTCTCGATATTACATAGCTGAAATGTTTTGCAACCATGGTAATCCATGATTTTTTCCTCGCGCGGACTAGTTGGGGAAGACCCTAGCGATTGCTCTCGTTTCAAATTGTCCAACTAGTGAGCATGGTAAGAGAGACATGGATTTGCTGTTAGGCATAGATTTGTTTGACAAATTAGTCCACCACAACATGATGGTTGGTTCCTGCAACCACTCGGAAATATCCATAGTAGGGAGACCAATCCATTCATTCAACATCGTCCACGCTCTTTTGGAATATCGACATTGAAAAAGAAGCACGCAACTGTTTTTTTTATGTTGCTTGTAAAGCGGACAAAGGCCGCATTTTGACCACCCTCTCTTCAAGGCAATCCACAATACAAAGCCTATTTTGAACATTCAACCTGGTGAAAAAAAACTTTGGCAGAGTCCAAGCTTTTCAAACCGTCTTATGCATGCAAAAGCTCGTGGCCCCAAAGAAATGACATAATCAAAATCCAAACCGTTGCAGACAACATGTGTCGAAAGCACCCACTCACGCATAGAGAGATAGTTTGTTCTCACGGCTAAATTACACCCTCTCACACCTGCTAACATTATCTTCTCCCATACAGGCATAACTGAGAAATTAGACCTCCACCGAGTACATGACTGATAGCGTTAGAAAAAATCTTGCTCATGTGTTGTTTCCGCAATCACTGGAGTACTAAGTTAACCATGATATCAAAGCATCTTTGATACTTGTTTCAAAAGTATAACCTAGCTATCAACCACCAGGACTTGTTGGCAGTCGTTTTTTGCCGACAGTCGTCTGCCATGGATAGATAGCGTCAGGGAGCAACTTTGGCAGACGTGTCTATAGTATCACTCGGGAGAAGGGCTATGTTAGGAACCGAATGGGCGGCGGATCGTGAGTTTGTTCACCGGAGGATCTCTCACAACGCACTCCCACATAGGCACATGACGGTTCTCGGAAAGGAAGAAAGTGAGCAACTATGGATAGACAATGAACCACTACCCAAATAGCATTGTGTCTCTTTTAGTCCTGGGAAGGCCAGTAATTAGAACCATACCAACTTTATCCCATTTTCAAACAGAAATAGATATAGGTCGGAGAGTGTTGTTTATGTTCATCTTTAACATGACGACAAATGTCACATTCATCAACAAATTGAGAAATTTCTTGTTTAATCCTGGTCTACCAAAATCTTTGACGGAGATTCGATGCATTTTTGTGCTACAAGGATGAATAGAGAGAGGTGATTCATGAGCCTCTCGAAGAATTAGCTCTCTGAGATCTCCATTCTTCGACACAACTAGACGGTTACAGAAATAAACAATACCTTAATAATCGACGAAGAAACATCTAGCAAACGCGCTAGCAATGTTCCGCTTGATCTCAGTAATGTCAGAATCATGCTTCTGAGCATCTTTGATCTGGGCTTTAAGCGTAGGTTTCACTTCTAGATTAGCCAGATAATCAGAAGGAACAACTCAAGATTAAGCTTGGAGAACACCTTGTAAAAAGCAGGTTGATCTTGCTAACCATTAGGTTATTGCAGTAAGAATTTCGACTTAGCGTGTCACGCATGACGCTAGCTTCGCCGGGTGGGTTGATAGTTAAAACCCAAATCATAGTCTTTGATTACTTCCAACCATTGAACACAATAGAAAACCATTAATTTATCATTGCAAGTGGCGCAATTATTCTACTTGGAAGTCAAAGTTGATAGACGGACTATGAAACTGCAATTTTCCACTACGCGTCGCGATCGAGTTAACGATCTACCACCACGATGATGAGATTCGGGTCTTTTGCTAGGGTGCCACTATGGCGTGTGGAAAAAGGTTATCAGCTTGCATTGCCTGCCAAACAGGTCGTCACTATCCGAGTAGTCTCCGTGACATAACTTTCTTCCCTCCACTAGATGTCAGCCGTCTACATTGGCGTCGATGCTGGTAAGACTTAACCCTATATACGCGTGCGCGGATGCAGCGCGCTCAATGCGCGCGACTGTGCCTGAACTCAAGGCCTTCGGCGCTAGAATGGCGGCTCACCACCTCCTCCTGTCCGTGGCCATCGTCGCCGTCGCGTTGCTCGCTTCCCCCGCCGTGGCAGAATACCCGTGGCTAATTTGCGGCTCTAGCACCTACGCGGCCAAGAGCCAGTACCCGAAGAACATCAACCGCATCAGTGCCATCCTCCCCAAGAACGCCTCTCTGTCCCCGGACCTCTCCGCCACCGTCTTTTACGACTCCTGCGTGGCCCAGTACTCCAACATCCAATCCCGCCCCACCGACGACACGACATACAATCTGACGCGTCCGATCGTCTTCAATGGTTACGCCAAGGTCGAGCCGGCCAGGTTCCAGCGCGTCGTGGCCGCGCTCATGAACGCCACCGTGAACTACGCCGTGTACAACTCCATGCGGCTGTACGCGTCAGGGGAGGCCGACTTCGACCAGGAGCTCCCCAAGGTGTACGCCTGGGCGCAGTGCACGCCGGACCTGACTCCAGAGCGGTGCCGGGATTGTCTCGTCGAGAACATGGAATATCTGCCGAATCTGTTCAAGGACTCTATCGGAGCAAGGCTTCTTGGGGTGAGGTGCGGCTACCGGTACGAGACAGTGCCCTTCTTTGATGGCCCGGTCATGGTGCGGCTGGCAGGAACGTCAGCCAGCTCTGGAGCACCGGCGTCTGCGCCGGCTGTGGCGCCCAATGTTTTGACCCCAGTGATGGCGGCCGGAGAAGGTGAGTCTTTGTGCGACTGTGACGCATCAGTTATTGGCTCATTACAACTTGCAGTCTTGCAAGACGCCCGCATAGCTGTAGACCGCTTGCACATTGTTTAGATATTCTGTTCATTTTTTCCCAGTTATATCCCAGAGTCCGTGTGAAATACGAGTAGTAAGGACCTGCATACATGGGCTCGAGACTACCATTTCGTAAAATTAACTTCTCTTTTCGATATTCTGTTGCTTCTCTGTTTGAATTAGTTCTCGATCTCTTTCCCGCCTTAATTAGGGGTAAAATTCTAAGCCAGGTTCAATATACTTCAAACACCTTATGTCATTTCAGTTCCCATTTGTAAATCTCACCTGACTTGAAATTTCTCCTTTTTACATTGGTTATTTCACAGGGAGAAAGTACAGTGTTCCTGGTTTGGTTCTTATAGTTGTTCTTCCTACTATAGCAGCCATTAACCTTGTCGCTTGCTTCGTTATCTGGAGGAGGAGGCGGACACTAGAACAAGCAAAGCAGCCAAGTATGTCCTACATGATTCTCCAATTTTTATATCCGCGTAGCAATTCACGGTGGGTCAAAAAATGACATAAACTGACCAACTTGTGCTGACAAATGGCATTGATAATTAAACAGATCCAGGTTATTCTACTGAAGACGAGGACACTGACAGTGTCGACTCCATGCTGATTGACATTACGACATTGCGTGTCGCAACTGAGGATTTTGCGGAAATCAACAAACTCGGCGAAGGCGGATTTGGCGCGGTTTATAAGGTACTTACCAAGCAAACATATCTTGGAGAAAATCGGACACATCCAAATTTTGATAGCTCAGCTTAATATTGTTTCGATTTTGCACAGGGTACTCTCCCGAATGGCGAAGTAATAGCTGTGAAGAGACTGTCGAAGAGCTCAACACAAGGAGTGGAGGAGCTGAAGAATGAGCTCGCCTTGGTCGCCAAGCTTAAGCACAAGAACCTCGTCAGACTTGTCGGGGTCTGCTTGGAGCAGCAGGAGCGGCTGCTCGTCTACGAGTTCGTCCCAAACCGGAGTCTCGACAAGATCCTATTCGGTACTTACAAGATTCTCATTGTGATATTTATTTCAGCTCCATTTTATCGTCAGTACTCGGTACCGCTCCAACTTTCTGAACTTATGAACATTCCGTAGACACCGAGAAACGCGAGCAGCTTGATTGGGGAAAGAGGTACAAGGTCATAAACGGAATCGCTCGAGGCTTGCAGTACCTTCATGAAGATTCCCAGCTCAAAGTAGTGCATCGTGATCTCAAAGCTAGCAACATCTTGCTTGACACCAACATGAACCCCAAGATCTCAGACTTCGGCCTTGCCAGGATCTTTGGGCGAGATCAGACGCAGGCCATCACGAGCCGTGTCGTCGGAACATAGTCAGTAACATGGAAACTAGATATTCTCGTTCACCTAGCAGCACAATTGCCCGATCATCTAGTACGCAGATACTTAAACTAACTGGATTGATGTTGTTGTTCCAGTGGATACATGGCGCCGGAGTACGTGATGCGCGGAAACTACTCGGTAAAATCGGACGCGTTCAGCTTCGGGGTCATGGTTCTAGAGATCGTGACTGGGAGGAAAAACAACGACTGCTACAACTCCCAGCAATCTGAAGATCTCTTGACCACGGTACGTGCTTGCTTGCTCGGTATCTGAATATTCTTGCCGGACGGTGTGACGATGCAGTTTGGCTCATGCATGGCTGCTGCAAAATGGCGCAGATATGGGGGCACTGGAAGGCCGGGACGGTGTTGGGTACGATGGACCCTTGCCTGAGCAGCAGCTTCTCGGAGAGCCAAGTGTTGAGGTGCGTCCATGTAGGGCTTCTGTGCGTCCAGGGGAACCCAGCGGACCGGCCGGTGATGTCGTCGGTGGTGATGATGCTCGCAAGCGAAACTGTCTCTCTCAGCGCCCCGTCCAAGCCTTCGTTCTACTTAAGGAACAACGGCGGTGACGACTCGGCTGTCGCGTCCCTGTCGACAGTTTCTGTGCAGGATGGCGCTCGAGAGTCCATTTAACAAGTTCAGTTGCACACTAGTGGATTCAGGTTGGAGCTGTCCCGCATGTCACACAAATACTCTTGTCTTTTTGTTTTGAGTTATATTTTCTTCACCTTCTTGGCCAGCTTTTCTAACTAAACCAATTAAATTTTTTGTGTCCAACAACCCTGATACAAAGTTGCTGCAATTCGACAACATTTGTGACACTCTGGTTATTAAACTTGAGCTTTTTTTGCGGCTCCCGCAAATTAGATATAGCTGGCAATGTTTACCCACGCAAAGCTATAGAACACCAGCCTGTTGGGCTCTTTGTTTGAGAAAGCGGCTTCCTCCTCAAGTGGCTTTTGCCGCTCAATTTTTTTTGTAGATTTTTTTAGAAAAGGGAAAAAGTCCCAGCCTCTGCATCGTGATGATGCACACAGCTTTTTTTATTAAGAAAAGTTTAAAAGTTTGCAAGTACCATATCTAAATTATTACAATCACGGATCAACCAACGTGGCTACATGAATCAGCCACCTAAAGACAGCTCTTAAACGAAGACTACACATGTTGAAATCTTCTAGTGTGCTGCCAACCACCCTGGGACAAGATAGCCCCAACGACTGCCAGCAAACGTGTGCAGCCGGCATGCATAAGTGCCCTTTGGTCCTCCGGCAGAAGGAAGGACCACATGTGAATCCAGTACGTGGCGCGATGAACAACCTGCAAAAAATGAACACCTTTGTTGTTGTTAAAAACTATATCATTCCGACAATTCCAAATTGCCCAAAGAAATGCACAAACGCCAATGCGAATACGAGCTTTAGTTTTTTTTTGTCTATACCACCTAGCCAATGACCAAACATATTAGCCACACTAGATGGAGGTGGTATACTAAAGGTGAAATGCATCAATCTCCAAATTTGGCGGGCAAAGGGGCAAGATATAAACAAATGCTCAACAGACTCATCAGACTGACAAAAGACGCATTTTTTACATCCTGTCCATCTCCTCCTAATGAGGTTATCTTTTGTAAGCAAAACCTTTCTGTTCAAAAACCACATGAAGATTTTGATTTTCAAAGGAACTTTCAATTTCCAAAGATATGTTCGAAAAAAAGGTGTATGCCCATTCATATAATCAGCATACATCGATTTTACCGTGAATTTTCCATTCGGAGTCAAATTCCAAATGAAAGTATCATCATCAGCTGTCAAAAAAACTCCCATGAGTCGCCGGACAAGCTGAATCCAAGAGGTCCAATTGTTTTCTCTTAGAGTTCGCCTGAATTGTATGTTTAATGGGTTGTTCGCCATCACATGCGCTACCAACACATTTTTATGACTTGCAATATTATACAGTCCAGGATATTGAGAGGCTAAGGTATCATTACCTAGCCACTTATCCTCCCAAAACCTAACCCCTAAACCATTACCCACCGAAAAGCAACCTAATGTAAAAAACTGATTTTTTACGGCCATAATGCCTTTCCAAAACGGTGAATCAGTAAGTTTCGGTTGAACTTGGGCAAGCATTTTATCCTTTAGGTATTTATTAGTTAGTAATTCCTGCCATACTCCCTCCTCATGTAACAATTTGAAAAGCCATTTGCTTAACAAACACTTATTCTTAAGCTCGAGTACCTCGATTCCCAAACCCCCCTAGTCTTTTGGGCGACAAATAATGTTCCACCGAGTTAAACGATACTTTCTCTTATGTTGATCCTTTTGCCAAAAAAATCGAGACCGAAAATAATCAAGCCTTTTTCTCACTCCCACTGGATTTTTTTTTGTAGATATATCTAGTATACTTACGGTCGAGGCTCATGACAGATGCGTGGCGTGGTTTAGATATTTTTTCCAATAGAACCTAATAAAAGCAACACACAATAAAGGGTTGCTAGTCACCGTTATGTGGATCATGAGGCCACCTTTGCTGATACGGAAACGATGATCCAAGAGGTTGTTTTCCATATTCTTGGAGAACTGGACACGGACCTTGCCGACTATAACACGACAATGGTTTATACAAAGAGCCTTTTGTTTTTGACAATAATGATATTGCACCGGATCATACGAACCCTCAAAGGATTCTTGTACACTAGGTGCCGATGATGATATGGGATATGATAGCACCATGGTCGAGTACACATGACCAGTTCCACGGTCATGGGATGCTTGTACATTTGTTCGTAGCATCCTTTACTAGATTTAGCGGACATTGAAGGAGCAAGCACTAGAGCATCGGCTAGAGTTTACTCAGAGCAATCCTAGGTGTTGCTATTGATCCAAATCTCCATGGCAATATGGCCATGACTTGACATATTTCATCATGTTGTTGTAAAACTGCGCAGCAAAAGTAGATTAAACAAAAAATAAGAACACAGATTTTTACGTGGAAAACCCTTACGGGAAAAAACCACGGAACGCACGAAGGCGTATAACTATAATCGGGAGGAGTATTACAATACACGAGAGGACAAACCCTTCTCGTGCTATGGATCTGGTGGATCTCTCTCAATTTCACGATCTATTCTATGACTACCTCTAGCTATATATGGGGGGCAAACAACTCTCTGTCTTGGCGGACACGAAACGGAGTTGTAGACATGCCTTATTCCGGTAGAACTCCGTATATGGTAAAACGGGATTAGGATTCGGAGCACAAGAAAAATAACACTCCACCTTGAGACGAATCCTCTATAACAGTCATAGATAGTATCAACTCCTCAATTAAAGTCAGCACAAGTAAACCTTGTGTCTTCAAACGTCCATAGGACGAATAAACTTCTCTCGAAGTCATATTGAGCAAATCAACGGTATGTCGTACGGAAAACAACACAGCTGTCAACAAAGCAGACGGAAACTTGGATCTCCCATAAAATCCAATAAAAGTCTGAGTCTGTGCCACTGACCTCCGAAACTGGAAAAACTCAATCATCAATCAAATGACATAAGTCATCATATCTCCTGTGGTGCATGAACGAGCGCATAGCTCAATAGTGCAACATCTTGTTGCACATCGCATCGTGAAGAACTCATATCATGGAATCTGAATGTGCCACAAAGCACAAACCTTGGCAAACAATACTCATGCAAGAGCATATGGTACGTATGGCATCACGTACACCAACAACTGTCGACGGTTAATGAAATATCCATGACATGGTCAAAACTGTCCTTATAGAACAACTGTCGGATGAAGAACCTCCTGAACATGCACCGGAGCATCAACTCTGCAATAGACCCCTCTTAAAAGAGCAAAGACAACTCTATTTATAATTCAGGTTGGAGCTGTCCCGCATGTCACACAAATACTCTTGTCTTTTTGTTTTGAGTTATATTTTCTTCACCTTCTTGGCCAGCTTCTCTAACTAAACCAATTAATTTTTTTTGTGTCCAACAACCCTGATACAAAGTTGCTGCAATTTGACAACATTTGTGACACTCTGGTTATTAAACTTGAGCTTTTTTTTGCAGCTCCCGCAAATTAGATATAGCTGGTAAACATGGCAATGTTTACCCACGCAAAGCTATAGAACACCAGCCTGTTGGGGCTCTTTGTTTGAGAAAGCGGCTTCCTCCTCAAGTGGCTTTTGCCACTCAATTTTTTTTGTAGATTTTTTTAGTAAAGGGAAAAAGTCCGAGCCTCTGCATCGTGATGATGCACACAACTTTTTTATTAAGAAAAGTTTAAAAGTTTGCAAGTACCATATCTAAATTATTACAATCACGGATCAACCAACGTGGCTACATGAATCAGCCACCTAAAGACAGCTCTTAAACGAAGACTACACATGTTGAAGTCTTCTAGTGTGCTGCCAACAAACCTGGGACAAGATAGCCCCAATGACTGCCAGCAAACGTGTGCAGCCGGCATGCATAAGTGCCCTTTGGTCCTCCGGCAGAAGGAAGGACCACATGTGAATCCAGTACGTGGCGCGATGAACAACCTGCAAAAAATGAACACCTTTGTTGTTGTTAAAAACTATATCATTCCGACAATTCCAAATTGCCCAAACAAATGCACAAACGCCAATGCGAATACGAGCTTTAGTTTTTTTTGTCTATACCACCTAGCCAATGACCAAACATATTAGCCACACTAGATGGAGGTGGTATCCTAAAGGTGAAATGCATCAATCTCCAAATTTGGCGGGCAAAGGGGCAAGATATAAACAAATGCTCAACAGACTCATCAGACTGACAAAAGACGCATTTTTTACATCCTGTCCATCTCCTCCTAATGAGGTTATCTTTTGTAAGCAAAACCTTTCTGTTCAAAAACCACATGAAGATTTTGATTTTCAAAGGAACTTTCAATTTCCAAAGATATGTTCGAAGAAAAGGTGTATGCCCATTCATATAATTAGCATACATCGATTTTACCGTGAATTTTCCATTCGGAGTCAAATTCCAAATGAAAGTATCATCATCAGCTGTCAAAAAAACTCCCATGAGTCGCCGGACAAGCTGAATCCAAGAGGTCCAATTGTTTCCTCTTAGAGTTCGCCTGAATTGTATGTTTAATGGGTTGTTCGCCATCACATGCGCTACCAACACATTTTTATGACTTGCAATATTATACAGTCCAGGATATTGAGAGGCTAAGGTATCATTACCTAGCCACTTATCCTCCCAAAACCTAACCCCTAAACCATTACCCACCGAAAAGCAACCTAATGTAAAAAACTGATTTTTTACGGCCATAATGCCTTTCCAAAACGGTGAATCAGTAAGTTTCGGTTCAACTTGGGCAAGCGTTTTATCCTTTAGGTATTTATTAGTTAGTAATTCCTGCCATACTCCCTCCTCATGTAACAATTTGAAAAGCCATTTGCTTAACAAACACTTATTCTTAAGCTCGAGTACCTCGATTCCCAAACCCCCCTAGTCTTTTGGGCGACAAATAATGTTCCACCGAGTTAAACGATACTTTCTCTTATGTTGATCCTTTTGCCAAAAAAATCGAGACCGAAAATAATCAAGCCTTTTTCTCACTCCCACTGGATTTTTTTTTGTAGATATATCTAGTATAGTTACGGTCGAGGCTCATGACAGATGCGTGGCGTGGTTTAGATATTTTTTCCAATAGAACCTAATGAAAGCAACACACAATAAAGGGTTGCTAGTCACCGTTATGTGGATCATGAGGCCACCTTTGCTGATACGGAAACGATGATCCAAGAGGTTGTTTTCCATATTCTTGGAGAACTGGACACGGACCTTGCCGACTAGACAATGGTTTATACAAAGAGCCTTTTGTTTTTGACAATAATGATATTGCACCGGATCATACGAACCCTCAAAGGATTCTTGTACACTAGGTGCCGATGATGATATGGGATATGACAGCACCATGGTCGAGTACACATGACCAGTTCCACGGTCATGGGACGCTTGTACATTTGTTCGTAGCATCCTTTACTAGATTTAGCGCACACTGAAGGAGCAAGCACTAGAGCATCGGCTAGAGTTTACTCAGAGCAATCCTAGGTGTTGCTATTGATCCAAATCTCCATGGCAATATGGCCACAACTTGACATATTTCATCATGTTGTTGTAAAACTGCGCAGCAAAAGTAGATTAAACAAAAAATAAGAACACAGATTTTTACGTGGAAAACCCTTACGGGAAAAAACCACGGAACGCACGAAGGCGTATAACTATAATCGGGAGGAGTATTACAATACATGAGAGGACAAACCCTTCTCGTGCTATGGATCTAGTGGATCTCTCTCAATCTCACGATCTATTCTATGACTACCTCTAGCTATATATGGGGGGCAAACAACTCTCTGTCTTGGCGGATACGAAACGGAGTTGTAGACATGCCTTATTCCGGTAGGACTCCATATATGGTAAAACGGGATTAGGATTCGGAGCACAAGAAAAATAACACTCCACCTTGAGACGAATCCTCTATAACAGTCATAGATAGTATCAACTCCTCAATTAAAGTCAGCACAAGTAAACCTTGTGTCTTCAAACGTCCATAGGACGAATAAACTTCTCTCGAAGTCATATTGAGCAAATCAACGGTATGTCGTACAGAAAACAACACAGCTGTCAACAAAGCAGACGAACCAAACTTGGATCTCCCATAAAACCCAATAAAAGTCTGAGTCTGTGCCACTGACCTCCGAAACTGGAAAACTCAATCATCAATCAAATGACATAAGTCATCATATCTCCTGTGGTGCATGAACGAGCGCATAGCTCAATAGTGCAACATCTTGTTGCACATCGCATCGTGAAGAACTCATATCATGGAATCTGAACGTATATGGCATCACGTACACCAACAACAGTCGACGGTTAATGAAATATCCATGACATGGTCAAAACTGTCCTTATAGAACAACTGTCGGATGAAGAACCTCCTGAACATGCAACGGAGCATCAACTCTGCAATAGACCCCTCTTAAAAGAGCAAAGACAACTCTATTTATGATTCAGGTTGGAGCTGTCCCGCATGTCACACAAATACTCTTGTCTTTTTGTTTTGAGTTATATTTTCTTCACCTTCTTGGCCAGCTTCTCTAATTAAACCAATTAAATTTTTTGTGTCCAACAACCCTGATACAAAGTTGCTGCAATTCGACAACATTTGTGACACTCTGGTTATTAAACTTGAGATTTTTTTTGCAGCTCCTGCAAATTAGATATAGCTGGTAAACATGGCAATGTTTACCCACGCAAAGCTATAGAACACCAGCCTGTTGGGGCTCTTTGTTTGAGAAAGCGGCTTCCTCCTCAAGTGGCTTTTGCCGCTCAATTTTTTTGTAGATTTTTTTAGAAAAGGGAAAAAGTCCCAGCCTCTGCATCGTGATGATGCACACAACTTTTTTTATTAAGAAAAGTTTAAAAGTTTGCAAGTACCATATCTAAATTATTACAATCACGGATCAACCAACGTGGCTACATGAATCAGCCACCTAAAGACAGCTCTTAAACGAAGACTACACATGTTGAAGTCTTCTAGTGCGCTGCCAACAAACCTGGGACAAGATAGCCCCAACGACTGCCAGCAAACGTGTGCAGCCGGCATGCATAAGTGCCCTTTGGTCCTCCGATAGAAGGAAGGACCACATGTGAATCCAGTACGTGGCGCGATGAACAACCTGCAAAAAATGAACACCTTTGTTGTTGTTAAAAACTATATCATTCCGATAATTCCAAATTGCCCAAAGAAATGCACAAACGCCAATGCGAATACGAGCTTTAGTATTTTTTTTGTCCATACCACCTAGCCAATGACCAAACATATTAGCCACACTAGATGGAGGTGGTATACTAAAGGTGAAATGCATCAATCTCCAAATTTGGCGGGCAAAGGGGCAAGATATAAACAAATGCTCAACAGACTCATCAGACTGACAAAAGACACATTTTTTACATCATGTCCATGTCCTCGTAATGAGGTTATCTTTTGTAAGCAAAACCTTTCTGTTCAAAAACCACATGAAGATTTTGATTTTCAAAGGAACTTTCAATTTCCAAAGATATGTTCGAAGAAAAGGTGTATGCCCATTCATATAATCAGCATACATCGATTTTACCGTGAATTTTCCATTCGGAGTCAAATTCGAAATGAAAGTATCATCATCAGCTGTCAAAAAAACTCCCATGAGTCGCCGGACAAGCTGAATCCAAGAGGTCCAATTGTTTCCTCTTAGAGTTCGCCTGAATTGTATGTTTAACGGGTTGTTCGCCATCACATGCGCTACCAACACATTTTTATGACTTGCAATATTATACAGTCCAGGATATTGAGAGGCTAAGGTATTATTACCTAGCCACTTATCCTCCCAAAACCTAACCCCTAAACCATTACCCACCGAAAAGCAACCTAATGTAAAAAAACTGATTTTTTACGGCCATAATGCCTTTCCAAAACGGTGAATCAGTAAGTTTCGGTTCAACTTGGGCAAGCGTTTTATCCTTTAGGTATTTATTAGTTAGTAATTCCTGCCATACTCCCTCCTCATGTAACAATTTGTAAAGCCATTTGCTTAACAAACACTTATTCTTAAGCTCGAGTACCTCGATTCCCAAACCCCCCCCTGGTCTTTTGGGCGACAAATAATGTTCCACCGAGTTAAACGATACTTTCTCTTATGTTGATCATTTTGCCAAAAAAAAAATCGAGACCGAAAATAATCAAGCCTTTTTCTCACTCCCACTGGATTTTTTTTTAGATATATCTAGTATACTTACGGTCGAGGCTCATGACAGATGCGTGGCGTGGTTTAGATATTTTTTCCAATAGAACCTAATAAAATCAACACACAATAAAGGGTTGCTAGTCACCGTTATGTGGATCATGAGGCCACCTTTGCTGATACGGAAACGATGATCCAAGAGGTTGTTTTCCATATTCTTGGAGAACTGGACACGGACCTTGCCGACTATAACACGACAATGGTTTATACAAAGAGCCTTTTGTTTTTGACAATAATGATATTGCACCGGATCATACGAACCCTCAAAGGATTCTTGTACACTAGGTGCCGATGATGATATGGGATATGATAGCACCATGGTCGAGTACACATGACCAGTTCCACGGTCATGGGATGCTTGTACATTTGTTCGTAGCATCCTTTACTAGATTTAGCGGACACTGAAGGAGCAAGCACTAGAGCATCGGCTAGAGTTTACTCAGAGCAATCCTAGGTGTTGCTATTGATCCAAATCTCCATGGCAATATGGCCACGACTTGACATATTTCATCATGTTGTTGTAAAACTGCGCAGCAAAAGTAGATTAAACAAAAAATAAGAACACATATTTTTACGTGGAAAACCCTTACGGGAAAAAACCACGGAATGCACGAAGGCGTATAACTATAATTGGGAGGAGTATTACAATACACGAGAGGACAAACCCTTCTCGTGCTATGGATCTGGTGGATCTCTCTCAATCTCACGATCTATTCTATGACTACCTCTAGCTATATATGGGGGGCAAACAACTCTCTGTCTTGGCGGACACGAAACGAAGTTGTAGACATGCCTTATTCCGGTAGGACTCCATATATGGTAAAACGGGATTAGAATTCGGAGCACAAGAAAAATAACACTCCACCTTGAGACGAATCCTCTATAACAGTCATACATAGTATCAACTCCTCAATTAAAGTCAGCACAAGTAAACCTTGCATCTTCAAACGTCCATAGGACGAATAAACTTCTCTCGAAGTCATATTGATCAAATCAACGGTATGTCGTACGGAAAACAACACAGCTGTCAACAAAGCAGACGAACGAAACTTGGATCTCCCATAAAACCCAATAAAAGTCTGAGTCTGTGCCACTGACCTCCGAAACTGGAAAAACTCAATCATCAATCAAATGGCATAAGTCATCATATCTCCTGTGGTGCATGAACGAGCGCATAGCTCAATAGTGCAACATCTTGTTGCACATCGCATCGTGAAGAACTCATATCATGGAATCTGAACGTGCCACAAAGCACAAACCTCGGCAAACAATACTCATGCAAGAGCATATGGTACGTATGGCATCACGTACACCAACAACTGTCGACGGTTAATGAAATATCCATGACATGGTCAAAACTGTCCTTATAGAACAACTGTCGGATGAAGAACCTCCTGAACATGCAACGGAGAAACAACTCTGCAATAGACCCCTCTTAAAAGAGCAAAGACAAATCTATTTATGATTCAGGTTGGAGCTGTCCCGCATGTCACACAAATACTCTTGTCTTTTTGTTTTGAGTTATATTTTCTTCACCTTCTTGGCCAGCTTCTCTAACTAAACCAATTAAAATTTTTGTGTCCAACAACCCTGATACAAAGTTGCTGCAATTCAACAACATTTGTGACACTCTGGTTATTAAACTTGAGCTTTTTTTTGCAGCTCCCGCAAATTAGATATAGCTGGTAAACATGGCAATGTTTACCCACGCAAAGCTATAGAACACCAGCCTGTTGGGGCTCTTTGTTTGAGAAAGCGGCTTCCTCCTCAAGTGGCTTTTGCCGCTCAATTTTTTTTGTAGATTTTTTTAGAAAAGGGAAAAAGTCCCAGCCTCTGCATCGTGATGATGCACACAACTTTTTTTATTAAGAAAAGTTTAAAAGTTTGCAAGTACCATATCTAAATTATTACAATCACTGATCAACCAACGTGGCTACATGAATCAGCCACCTAAAGACAGCTCTTAAACGAAGACTACACATGTTGAAGTCTTCTAGTGTGCTGCCAACCACCCTGGGACAAGATAGCCCCAACGACTGCCAGCAACCGTGTGCAGCCGGCATGCATAAGTGCCCTTTGGTCCTCCGGCAGAAGGAAGGACCACATGTGAATCCAGTACGTGGCGCGATGAACAACCTGCAAAAAATGAACACCTTTGTTGTTGTTAAAAACTATATCGTTCCGACAATTCCAAATTGCCCAAAGAAATGCACAAACGCCAATGCGAATACCAGCTTTAGTTTTTTTTATGTCTATACCACCTAGCCAATGACCAAACATATTAGCCACACTAGATGGAGGTGGTATACTAAAGGTGAAATGCATCAATCTCCAAATTTGGCGGGCAAAGGGGCAAGATATAAACAAATGCTCAACAGACTCATCAGACTGACAAAAGACACATTTTTTACATCATGTCCATCTCCTCGTAATGAGGTTATCTTTTGTAAGCAAAACCTTTCTGTTCAAAAACCACATGAAGATTTTGATTTTCAAAGGAACTTTCAATTTCCAAAGATATGTTCGAAGAAAAGGTGTATGCCCATTCATATAATCAGCATACATCGATTTTACCGTGAATTTTCCATTTGGAGTCAAATTCCAAATGAAAGTATCATCATCAGCTGTCAAAGAAACTCCCATGAGTCGCCGGACAAGCTGAATCCAAGAGGTCCAATTGTTTCCTCTTAGAGTTCGCCTGAATTGTATGTTTAATGGGTTGTTCGCCATCACATGCGCTACCAACACATTTTTATGACTTGCAATATGATACAGTCCAGGATATTGAGAGGCTAAGGTATCATTACCTAGCCACTTATCCTCCCAAAACCTAACCCCTAAACCATTACCCACCGAAAAGCAACCTAATGTAAAAAACTGATTTTTTACGGCCATAATGCCTTTCCAAAACGGTGAATCAGTAAGTTTCGGTTCAACTTGGGCAAGCGTTTTATCCTTTAGGTATTTATTAGTTAGTAATTCCTTCCATACTCCCTCCTCATGTAACAATTTGTAAAGCCATTTGCTTAACAAACACTTATTCTTAAGCTCGAATACCTCGATTCCCAAACCCCCTGGTCTTTTGGGCGACAAATAATGTTCCACCGAGTTAAACAATACTTTCTCTTATGTTGATCATTTTGCCAAAAAAAATCGAGACCGAAAATAATCAAGCCTTTTTCTCACTCTCACTGGATTTTTATTTGTAGATATATCTAGTATACTTACGGTCGAGGCTCATGACAGATTTGTGGCGTGGTTTAGATATTTTTTCCAATAGAACCTAATAAAAGCAACACACAATAAAGGGTTGCTAGTCACCGTTATGTGGATCATGAGGCCACCTTTGCTGATACGGAAACGATGATCCAAGAGGTTGTTTTCCATATTCTTGGAGAACTGGACACGGACCTTGCCAACTATAACACGACAATGGTTTATACAAAGAGCCTTTTGTTTTTGACAATAATGATATTGCACCGGATCATACTAACCCTCAAAGGATTCTTGTACACTAGGTGCCGATGATGATATGGGATATGATAGCACCATGGTCGAGTACACATGACCAGTTCCACGGTCATGGGATGCTTGTACATTTGTTCGTAGCATCCTTTACTAGATTTAGCGGACACTGAAGGAGCAAGCACTAGAGCATCGGCTAGAGTTTACTCAGAGCAATCCTAGGTGTTGCTATTGATCCAAATCTCCATGGCAATATGGCCACGACTTGACATATTTCATCATGTTGTTGTAAAACTGCGCAGCAAAAGTAGATTAAACAAAAAACAAGAACACAGATTTTTACGTGGAAAACCCTTACGGGAAAAAACCACGGAACGCACGAAGGCGTATAACTATAATCGGGAGGAGTATTACAATACACGAGAGGACAAACCCTTCTCGTGCTATGGATCTGGTGGATCTCTCTCAATCTCACGATCTATTCTATGACTACCTCTAGCTATATATGGGGGGCAAACAACTCTCTGTCTTGGCGGACACGAAACGGAGTTATAGACATGCCTTATTCCGGTAGGACTCCATATATGGTAAAACGGGATTAGGATTCGGAGCACAAGAAAAATAACACTCCACCTTGAGACGAATCCTCTATAACAGTCATAGATAGTATCAACTCCTCAATTAAAGTCAGCACAAGTAAACCTTGTGTCTTCAAACGTCCATAGGACAAATAAACTTCTCTCGAAGTCATATTGAGCAAATCAACGGTATGTCGTACGGAAAACAACACAGCTGTCAACAAAGCAGACGAACGAAACTTGGATCTCCCATAAAACCCAATAAAAGTCTGAGTCTGTGCCACTGACCTCCGAAACTGGAAAAACTCAATCATCAATCAAATGGCATAAGTCATCATATCTCCTGTGGTGCATGAACGAGCGCATAGCTCAATAGTGCAACATCTTGTTGCACATTGCATCGTGAAGAACTCATATCATGGAATCTGAACGTGCCACAAAGCACAAACCTCGGCAAACAATACTCATGCAAGAGCATATGGTACGTATGGCATCACGTACACCAACAACTGTCGACGGTTAATGAAATATCCATGACATGGTCAAAACTGTCCTTATAGAACAACTGTCGGATGAAGAACCTCCTGAACATGCAACGGAGCATCAACTCTGCAATAGACCCCTCTTAAAAGAGCAAAGACAACTCAATTGACCATAACAGTACTAATGTTGTAGTATCTAGCAAAAACAAATCTCCTTGCATCATAACTGATCCTCATCACGAACTGAATAAAATCTTCACATGCATAACAGCAAAACTTTGAAGAGAAAAAGTATCTGCTGGATACCAACAGGCTTAAATAATTACCTATTCCATAATTTTTTTTTTCTGATAACTGTGCTCATCATATAACTGCAGCAATAAATCTCCCGACAGGCTATAATCCCAAAAACTCCACCTTGAACATAAAACTAACCAGTATATCCTCGTAAACGGCTTGTGCCAACAATGTTCGCATCTTGACTTGCCATAGGATAAATCTTGTGTCACGGCCCAACAACGGTAGATCATACTTCATAAACATAAGTAGATAAATCCGTACACAAGTAGTACAAGCCAAACATATTCTTTGCAGAATTAAATTTGCGAACAAACAACTGAGAAAATAGCACCTGGTATTGTCTCGGGTGGACGTAGCAACACGGATATTTTCCTGGTGCACTTGTAGTACACGTAGCAATTGGAGATATTAAATCTATTTGGAATTGACTAGTCTTCACGTGACGGCTGCAATGGTGCAGCACAAACGTCTTCAATGCTTGCCTCGGGACTTGATCCTTGAATTTATTTGTTTTGTCCATCAAACTGGTATGCTGTCTTACGTGCGGTGAAGCACGGATAAAATCCATCTAATCGTCTGTGTGTCCTCGATCGGTACTCCACACAAAGAATTGGAAACCGACTAGAATAGACGGCGAATCCGAACCGATCTGAAAGATGCTTGCACACAGACAAGAAAATAGAGAACGGCTCTGGCGATCTCGGCGGATTGGAACGGCGGCGAAAAACAAATCTTACGAGAGGCGGCGCAATGGGCGCCCAAACAAAAAATCGTGAACTCTTAGATCTCGTAGATTGGATCTCACGAAATACCTCAATAAAGCTGCATGATGCCGCAAGACTGCGGCTGTTGATCCGAAGAAGATGAACTGCGCGATGCTGCCCCGGGAGCGCAGCGGAAAGTCTCCCGGGACAGCGGATCTTGAAACCTCAAGCTCTGATACCACTTGTTGTAAAACTGCGCAGCAAAAGTAGATTAAACAAAAAACAAGAACACAGATTTTTACGTGGAAAACCCTTACGGGAAAAAACCACGGAACGCACGAAGGCGTATAACTATAATCGGGAGGAGTATTACAATACACGAGAGAACAAACCCTTCTCGTGCTATGGATCTGGTGGATCTCTCTCAATCTCACAATCTATTCTATGACTACCTCTAGCTATATATGGGGGGCAAACAACTCTCTGTCTTAGCGGACACGAAACGGAGTTGTAGACATGCCTTATTCCGGTAGGACTCCATATATGATAAAACAGGATTAGAATTCGGAGCACAAGAAAAATAACACATGTTGCATGCGATGGGTTTTTGCACCATCTTTTATTTCCCTTGGGAATATGTTGCGGAAACTCATGTTTGTTGAACACCGCTAGTATTCCCTTGTTCTTGGGCTGCTGGTAGGATGGTTGCCCCACTTTGACAGCCTTCCCTTTTGTATTTGGGGCTGGAGTTGGGGTCTCATCACCTGGTGACGATGACTTTTATAGCAGGTGACTATTACTTTTATAGCAGATGTTATATTCTTCTCCGCTGGCTTTAAAAATACATGGGCAGAAAATACCTTTTTTTTGTCTTGCTTAATTAGTGATGGCACCGTGCTCCTAAGTCGAACTTTGTCTTAGTAATGTCATAACAGGACCGATTGGCACATCAAACCAAAGGGATCCGATGTTAATAATCACATGTTGTCAGACTGATATTCCATACCATCGAAACTGTAGAAACCATATATTAGTCTTCTGCAATTTGATGTACTCCCTCCGGTCCATAAAGATTGTCGCCAGCGTGTAAGATTTTTGTACTAGCGTAGTGTAGTTTGTACGACATTTATTTTGGACCGGAGGTAGTATTTGGAATATTTATTGATCAACAATGTCACATGTTGTAGTCCTATGTTGGAATTCAAAGATGAGGGGAGAAATATGCCCCACCGAGCGTGCCAGAATCTGATGACGGGAAAATGGGGCGATCACAAAAATACGTACGCGTCTGCGTCATAGAGACCGATAGTATAATTTAAATGCGTAAATGCATAAATGAGTATAGATGGGGATCAAACATTACATGTACTTTATTTCCAGAACTCTTACATATATATAAAGATTTGTTAATTACATCTCCGGAGAGAAAACCCCTGATTAAGAATTCCAACATAACTATTACATAGAATTACAACATGTGAGCGCTACAAAGTGTAGAAAAGAAAACTACAAAATGTAGAAAATAAAGTCCTCCTCGCTGTCGTCGATGTCGGCGTATTCGGGGAGCCATGAAGTATATCTATGTTAATATATGGGTAGCATAGTTTTCATCATATAGCACGTGCATGCTTGCATATATTTTACCTAGTTCATTAACCCTTGGATATCTGAGTAATGGGTAGTGTATTATGTTTTTGGTAATATGAACACTTGTTTAATGGTTAACTGGCCGGTCTAATAAGCATGGGTGCAATATATGGCATAACTCATATGTGAGCCGAATTTATCATGCATGCGATTTCTATATGCATGCATGGGATGGGAAAAATATCCTGTTCAAATTGTAGCAACGCATATAGCATTACACTAAGCCAATATGGGTAGGCTATAATATATATGGAGGATGCACTACGTTATGTTTAGTGCAAGACAGGCTATGATCCTGGTTATCATTTAATTATGTATATGCACACACCTATATGACAGGAATGCATGGTTTGACATTAATCTATATGTGAGATTATCATATGACATGCGTACACCTATATGGAGTGTGTTGCATGAATTTAGCATGTTGGCTTGATTTCCTACATGCACTTAGCGACTAGTGTATTTTATGAAGTCCCACTTCACTCGTATTATAAATAGTACTGTGTAGCACAACCGAATGAAGTATGGTGATTTCTCTTTGCTCGTGCTAACATAGCACAGAGTGTATGCTTGTAGTATAGCCAAGCAAGAGTATACATATTTCCATGTTTCATGGACATGATGCAAATTATCAACTCAGTTTAGTTATATGAGACTAAACAATACATAGAGTAAATATCATGCATGAGTATCTGTGACAACGTGGTGCACTATACTATGTTTAGTGCAAAATCAGTATCACGAAATCATCCATCATGCAATTCATTTAATTCATTTAGATGATACGTGCATCCATACTTTATTTTGGTTGATCAATACGAATGAGAGGCTGATTGATTTTCTTTCGTAAAAAAAAAGAGAGGCTGATTGATTTCAGTACCAGGTTTAATTAAATGCATGCATCATTGTTGTACACATGCGTATATTTCTAACATCAATACCTAGTCCATAGCTTACCTAGCGTGCAAGTACAATTTGGTGCTTAGTGAATATTCTGCACGTACATGGCCGTATGCATTTGAGTTCGATTTTTACCAAGTCTGGACCGTATAATAATCCAGATTGCTAACCGGGTATGTGCAACAATATTATATTTGGCCTCCTTCATTTCTACTCCCTCCGTTCTAAATTACGTGTCATCCATTTGCCAAAAAGTGAATGTATCTAGTCATGTTACAAGTATAGATACATCCACTTTTAGGTAAATGGATGACAAGTAATTTGGAACGGAGGGAGTACATGGCTAGCACTACAACATGCAACCGTGAGTCCGTGACTCAATATTTAGGGGCCAAGACTTATTCTGTATGCAGAAATCATATTGTAATTTCTACCAAGATGGGATTTATGGGACCCAAAGCAATATGAAGTTTATTTGTACTTCTATACTTGATTTGTATCATCATGGGACCGGAGTCACCATGCAGACCAAACCAAGAAGTATTTTATTATGTGCACCCAACTTGTATCAACATAGGACCATAGGTGGCTATGAGACCAAATTAAGGTATTGGTTTTTTTCCTTGATTTGTATCATCATGGGACCGGAGTCACCATGCAGACCAAACAAGGAACAAGTTTTAATTGAACATGGCATGAACACAATATAGAACATATATATCCTAATTTCTATCGTGTAGGAATTTATGAGACCCGAATAGTATGAGGTTTGATCTCTATTTTTATCCTTAATTTGTATCATCATGGGACCGGAGTCACCATGCAGACCAAACAAGGAGCAAATTAGTTTGATTTCTATTTTTATCCTTAATTTGTATCATCATGGGACCGGAGTCACCATGCAGACCAAACTGTAACACACCCTTGGCCGCCGGTGAGGATCGGGGCGTGAGCTCGGAGATACTGGTAGCTTGTGGTAGCCACCGGACCTGAGGAAGACGAGGCTGGGGACGAGACGAACGGGGACGGGGAAGAGAGATGCAGACCTCGGTCCGTTCTGTTATGTTTCTCCATCCCCTCGATCAGACGTGACTGCTCCTTTTGTGACATCCACCGGTACTGCCAGCCCATGAAGTACAGGCCACGTAAGCCAAGGTACCATGTGTGACAATACCGCCCCCAAAAAACATTGCTTGTCCCCAAGCAATGACATGAATGTGGCTTCCATGAACGCCTCGATCTCTCTAGCTTGTACTGAACATAGTATCCAAAACCGCTGAAAGAGGAATAATGCCTGCACTTGTATGGCCTTTGTTCAGTGTCACCAAGGCTAAAATTCTGGCTCGCCATCACGCCTCTATGATGCCAACCACCAGGATCCCACGGAATTTGCACGTGTTCACCGGCCAAGACTATCCCTGGTTTCCATCTTGTACAGTTCAGCACCATACGGATTTGACACCAGTACATGAGAGCTAAGCTTGTGCACCGTACACCCTGAAAGTTCCTCATTGGCCATAGTACAACCTGAATGTCAGATCGGCTATAAGCCTTCTTTTGAACAAAATGGCATTCTGAAGCCATGTATTCATTGCACACACACGCAGGTCCATTTCTTTTTGGGCATTCAAGTTGCTCAGCGAATAACAAATAACAGGCAGTGACCCATGTTATGATCCATGTTCTGGGAGTCCAATGAAACCTGAGCCACCAAGTAATTCCTTGCAGAAAACTTCTCAGAAATATGGAAGCTCTAACACCTGTAGCATTTTCATTTTGACTGAACAAGATCAATGCTGCAGTAAATTGCATATTAGCATCATTTTCAGGTTTCACTAGCAAAGCTGTAGAAGGTCTAGCAGAAACTTCATGTCCTGTTCTGTAACTTGTCAGTTTGAAAAGCCAGTAAAGATGAGCTTGTTGGTGTTCATTTTCTTCTCTCCCCTTGAAACCACAATAGAACACATGTAGCTGGAGCTGCACCAATATACTGAACCACCGAAAATTGCATGGATCCAGCGCCACTGCTGGATGGACAGTTACATCGACCATAAAATTTCCAAATGGTTGTGTGCAGACTAAGGGAAACAAATGTCCACGGCAAGCACCAAGGCCAGGACTGAAACCATTTCGACTCCATGGTAGGCATTTATCCATCACCAGATACGAGCTTGGCATGCCATGGTGCCCAGAAAGAAAAGCATTTTGAGCCATATTTGGAAGTAATAAAAGAACACCTTTCCTAGTGTTACTCCACGAATAAAGTGCATGATGCTTCCATGGTAAGGTTGGCACTGTATCTTCTCTAGCATGGGGTAGCCACAAGTATAAATCGTGTACCACAACCTTTTGTTTTCCTCGATCCCATGGTACGAGAAGTGTAGGATTATTCATACCATGTTGTTTCCTCTCCCTTGACCATGGCTGCTGCTGCTTGACCTCTACGCGAGAGATCAATCCAATAAAACATCCTGCACGATCCAAATGTGTGTGAACCTTTCCTTCAAGCTCTTGCTTAGCTCCCAGAGAATGTTGTAGGAACAAAGACGAGCCACCGAGGTGAGTGACCATGCAGCCGGCAATCTCCTCGTACCACACCATGTCCCTGAGATGGCTGTCGTCGAACACTTCATATGCAGAATCCAGTTCAAGCTCCGTAAACAAGGATAAGCCTCCAATATCAGTGAACACCTCATTAGCTATCTCTTTCAAAGTTGTTTCCGAGAATACCATCTCTGCAGGTTCCACCCAAGGATCAAGGAACAGAGATACACCATTTACATGAGTGAGCGAAGTGCCGGAAAGCTCCTCATACCACAGCACATCCGTGACAGGACTGAGCACCTCATCCACATAACCCAGCTCGAGCTCTTGAAACAGGGACAGACCTCCAACATGGGTCAGCACCTCAGCAGCCAGGGATGCACATGGCGTTGCTTCCCGAGTGAATTCAGACCGCTGTAAGTCGGCATCGACGCTCAGGTCAATTCTCGAACACCTAGTAGGCATGCAGACCGCAAGGTTGTTTCCCACTTGCAAGCCACCAACTGCCATGACCTGGTCCGTGAGAAGCAGAGGGACAGCGGGCGCAGATGCAGCCATCGCAGGACTGCTCTCCACCACCGCAGTTGGGATCCTGATGCCGAGCGTGGAGGACTTGGTGGGCGACACGGAGGGAATGTCATGGTGAGTGGCCCAGCTCGAGGTTGGGGTGGACGCCTTCACGCCCGAGATGCACGCCACCGCTTGCGCCGTGACCTCCATATGCCGCTCCAAGGATTCCCGACGACGCTCCATGCCCTTGTGGAGATGCGCGATTTCAGCCAGGTTCGCATCGATCGAGCGGGATAGCTCGTCCATCCTCCTTCCACGCTCGAGAGACACGACAAGGCTTGCCGTCGTAGGAGTGGCAGACAGCAGCGTGGTCGGGGTGGCCACCCGCGCACCGATCGCCGTGGGCTCAGGCTTTCCATCGAATACCATATGGGCACCCACGGTGGCAGTTGCTTCTCGCCCGAGTGAGAGCTTGAGGCTGGCCACGGCGGACGTCACAGACAGCGGTGTGGCCGTGGTGGTCACCTTCACCGCATCAATCGCCGTCGCTGCAACCCCAATCGCCTCCAGATCGAAGCGGGATTTGGGGACGGCCATGCGACCCGGCGTCGCGCTGATCTGCAGCAAGCTCTCGTGGATGGCGCCCAGGTGCACCTCCGTCGTTGCCGTCGCCACTCCCATCTGCTCCAGAATCAAATCGGACGGAATTTTTTTTGTGGGGAATTTTCGGTGGAAGGAACTTGGAATCGACAGTCCAGCGACCGTGCTAGCTCTGATACCACTGTAACACACCCTTGGCCGCCGGTGAGGATCGGGGCGTGAGCTCGGAGATACTGGTAGCTTGTGGTAGCCACCGGATCTGAGGAAGACGAGGCTGGGGACGAGACGAACGGGGACGGGGAAGAGAGATGCAGACCTCAGTCTGTTCTGTTATGTTTCTCCATCCCCTCGATCAGGCGTGCCAACTCCTTTTGTGGCATCCACTCGTATGGGGTAACGCTTATACATCAGCAAATTATTATAGCTTCATTTTTGCTCCTGTCCCACGCGACAAAGCTATCGATTTGATTTGGGCGTCCAAATGCTTGCCAAAGCTTCGTATCTTCATGTGGCTTCTGATCCATGATCGCCTGAATACCAAAGATCTCATGATTCGCAAGCATTGGAACATTGAAGATGGGCCACACTGTGTTCTCTGCCCAACCCAAGTCCTGGAGACGAGAGATCATCTCCTTTTTGAATGTAATTTTGCAGCCGCATGCTGGGGTGCTGTTGGTATCAATTGGAACTGCCACTAGCCTATCTCTGCTCGTATTCTGTCAGCAAATCTGTCATATCAGGGACCTTGCTTTATGGAAGTGGTGGCGTGCGTTGCATGGAATATTTGGAAGCGTTGCATGGAATATTTGGAAAATTCGAAACGACTTTATCTTTAAAGAGATGAATGCTTCATTTGGAAGGTGGAAGGTCTTATTCCAGAATGATATTATGCTTCACTAACACAGAGTCAAAGATAGTATGGTGGCACCGCTATTAGTCTGGACCAGGAACATCTTTACCTAATGATGCCTACCCTTTTCAGTTTTGACCCACCTTGATTTTTCTCCTTTTTGTACTGTTCTGTATTGGTGGTCACCTACTGTGTGACTCCCTGAACTGGTGTTGGTTCATTTGAAAATTGAAAATATACCGTAGGGGCTTCCCCTACGGTAATGCGCTTCAAAAAAAAAGTACAGGCCCACATAAGCCAAGGTACCAGGTGTGACACAAACAAGGAGCAAATTAGTTTGAGCATGCTAATCGATCAACGTGTGAATGACGGCATAATCAAGAATGAAGCAGAAAGAGTATAGCTTTGGCCTCCTTTTCTCACCTTGCAAGCCGAAGCAGCACAACCAACGATAGAGGTGCTGACGTGCGAACGATCGGACAACGGCGTATAGCACTCGTCGGTGTCGAACGGCCGGCCGGCAGATGCTAAACAGCCAACGCGTATGATAGCGTGAATGTTGAACAGCTGACGGCGGGCGACGCTGACGACGAGCGGCCGGCGGAGCGACGACGAGCAGCGACGGTGGCGTATGAGCGAGCGATGGACTGAAGGATTTATGATTGTCGATCGGTGATTCGTCGTTAGTGAATATCTAGGCAGCAGCGATGGACTGAAGCGGTGGGATTCTCAGCCAAGTTTGCAGCTATGTCTCATTCAGTATTTACTAGGTAACTGAGCGCGGCAATGCCGTGCGTGTGTGGGCAAAATTTGAATTTGGAAATTTAAGTTTATTTTTTTTAGTATTTGGAAACTGACAAAGTTGGAAAAAAGTTTATGTCTAAAAGGTTGTCTAGTTTTGATGCCGCGTCCCGTGTGGTGAAATTTGAATTTTAAAACTTCCGTGTTTGAATGATGTGTAGATTTAAATTTGCTTATTTTTTTTTACTTTTTTTGAAAAACTTGCAGTTATGAGTTGTCTAAATTTTAGGATTTGATAAAATTGGGGATTTTTTTTAAATTATTTCTTACGTGTACCGGATGCTTTGTTTTGAAAGCCATTCGAAAATTAAATCCGCGTATTTTTTTTTGGTCATATGACATCAGTAAGCGCTGTTTATTGTTGTAGTCATTTGTTTTTCTGTATTTGAAAATAACGTGGTGTGAAGAATTGTAACTTCGAAATGGTCACATTTGAAAGGTTTTTGGATCTCATTTTATTGGAATTAAAAAATATTGTGTGTTTGCATGTTTGTCAGGAATGTAAAGATTTCAAATTTTAAATTTGGTCGTATGACATATAGGCAGTTTTTGTTTTTGTGGTCATTTTTTTTGTGGTCATTCCGATATATTTTGCATGTTGTTCAGGTGGATATAGTTAAAGTTATTGATTTTGCAACATTTAGCAGTGTTCAGAAATTGTTTAAATATTTTAAAACAATATCCATGAAATGTTTTGAATTTTATAAAGCATGTTGTAAAGTAATTTTTTTTGATTCAGTTATGTTTAGGTGGCAATTAAGTTCGAAACGGTCACATTTGTAAGGTATTTGGATCTGATTTTATTGGAATTAAAAAATAGTGTGTGTTTGCATGTTTGTCAGGAATGTGAAGATTTCAAATTTTAAATTTGGTCATATGACATATAGGCAGTTTTTGTTTTTGTGGTCTTTTTTTTTGTGGTCATTCCGATATATTTGGCAGTTCTTGTTTTTGTGGTCATTTTTTTTGTGTGGTCATTCCGATATATTTTGCATGCTGTTCTGGTGGATATAGTTAAAGTTATTGATTTTGCAACATTTAGCAGTGTTCAGGAATTGTTTAAATATCGTAAAACAATATCCATGAAATTTTTTGAATTTTATAAAGCATGTTGTAAAGTAATTATTTTTTTGATTCAGTTATGTTTAGGTGGCAATTAAGTTTGAAACGGTTATTTCTTAATTTTTACATTTGTGGTATTCTTATTTGGATATATTGAAGCTTATGATCTAAATGGGTCGTTGAATTTAATTGTTTTACCGGGTTCTTTTTGAATAAGATGTTCTGTACTTGATTGTTTTTTTGTGTTTATCATACTAAATGATTATTGGTAATTTTTTTGTGGTTTTTATTTAAGCTATGAAGGAGGTCATAAGATTCAAATTTTGTTTAAAATTGGAGATTTGAAATAACTTTGGGAAGATCACAATGTCTTTGGAATGTTTTTTTTACAAATTTGGGTGGAAATTGAAATAGTTTGGAAAAGGTCACTAAGTTTTTGAAATGGCTGTTTTGATTTTTACATTTTTGTTGAAATTGATTTGAATTGATTTGGATTTCTATTTCGAAAGTTAGAAAAATATTGAAAATAGAAAAATAAAACAGGAGGAAAAAAAGGGGTCGAGCCAACCCAAAGGAAGCAGGCCAGCCCAGTAACGGGCCTGTCTTCCCGGCCCAGGCCCACTGTGACATCACGACGACGTCACAGTGGAGCGGAGTCGTGGCGGCGGCGAGGACGACGCCGGCGGCGAACCAGTGAGGTTCGGGACGCGCGAGTGCGCGCGCCCGACGCGCGTCGACGTGGGGAGGTCGGGAGCGGCGCCGCCGCTGCTTTTAGGTCGTCGGAGCGGCCGCGGAGGCGGTGTGGCACGGCGGCGACGTTTCCAGCCACGGCGCGGCTTCTCGGAAGCGGATCTGCGGGTAGGAGGTAGAGGAGTCGACGGCGAACCTCGCCGTGGCCGCAGATGTGAGAGGGGAGGAGCGTAGCGGCGGGGCGGCGCGGCGGCGGTGGCGGCTCCGGAGGCGCGCGGGAGGGAGAAGGAGAAGATGAGATTCTGCGGTGGTTTTACAAAAAAGTCCGTGATGTTTTACATAATTTCAAGCAGGTCCCTCACAGTGCTGAAATCTGGACTGCGGGTTTTGTTTCTGGTAGATTCGGGTTCTTTTTCGTAAAAGTGTGTGTGTCAAAAAGCGTGCGCGCGCTGTGATTGGTAGAAACTACCCAGCTACAGTGTCGCACGATTTCTGAAGTCATCTGAGGCGTCGGTTGTCGCGATCGGACGGTCTGCGTCTTTCGGGCGACGTGGACAGAAGAACTGGACGTGAATCGTACGTACTTTTATATTTTAGGGAATGGAGGGAAGTAGAGGCGCTACGCCGTGCAGGAGATCGTGGGGGCATGGCCACGTTCTTCTGATCATGCAAGACGTGGGCATCGAGGAAACTTGACCATGTAGTTTTCGTATGGCCAGATTGATCAGCGTGCATGGCCGATGCATGTAGGCCTGCAGTCATTGCATGTCTCGTGTGGTGACATGGGCTGATTAGCTTTGCGGATTAATTAAAAGCTAGGTATTAGTTATTTCGTGGGCTTTGGCCACCAATCCCTGATAATTAAGTTATTAGGTTGGGCTTTAGTTCTTTGCATAAGCATGGAGACTTCGGCATGCATTTGGGGCTATAGCCTGAGTGATTAATCCATCATTTGTTGTAATCATCTCGCCGTATAATCCATGCATGCACGTAGCTGGTATATGAGACCATGTGATATATTTTCTGGCGGTAGCTGGTATATGAGACCATGTGATATATTTTCTAGCGATGTATATGGCGTGAAGTTCAAATGGCTGGCCAATATTAATTTATTGGGAATTTCCATTTAGATACGGTGTTTTGTACATATAATGCGACCGTATTCGCAGTGTTGTCGGAGTGACGACGACGTTTTGTCTTGCGGTTAAATATTGGTAAATTTACTATCGACCTGATGACGAGTATTTGTTTTAATACTAAATCGACCGACCGATATTTATTTTATGGCTGAATTTCTTATGTGTTGATTATATTTTATGGAGATCTGGGGTCGCCAATGACGGCGAATATTTGGTGATTTGTCGATGGTTTTATTTTCGATAAAGAGAGTATATTTAATATCATGAAGATATTAATTATTGTTGATGATTTATGTGTCGAACAATTCATCCATTTTTATCATGAGGCAAATTCTATGTTCTAAGATTTATCGCATTATTTAATCATTTTATCATATTTTGAAATTTACTTTATATCTAAAGACAAAATCAGTGTCAACAGTTATCACACTCATAAAAAAACATAGCCAACCACAACAAATGGAAGCTACATCACAAATGTCCATAGAACCGAACAAATTAAGGCACATATCTACGAAGGCTAACTGACACCTAAACCAACAACCACACACAACCATTTCTGACGAAAACTATCCACTGCGATTCTTAAACATGTTGGTTCCCAACCTCTTGAACAATTGAAGAACTCCATCATCACAATCTTTAGCTTCTCAGTTTCTCGTCGAAGTGTTCTTCGCACTTATTCCTTCTGTAGTTCATTGCAAAGGTCAATCCAATAGCAGATACTAAAGATAATATCACATGGGTCTCCCGACATAATATGATCAAAACAAGCTTTGTTTCTAGTATCCCAAGTAGCTAAGCAAATTTTTACAGCACAACATTCCTAACCATGGAAAAGAAGCACACATTCTTCCAATTCATGGTTGAAAAACACGAGTGTTGTTTTTCAGCCACACTGAACAAGAAGGGTTTGGGTTATCAAAACAGCACTAAAAAAACCCTCAAACATAGCGAGCAACAGGGCACTTAAAAACGGGTGATCTATTCTTTCACCAACAATATAGAATATACATTGTGATCTCCTACCTCAATCTTTATTTTAAGACTATCTTTGGTCAAAATTCTGCCCGACATGACAAGCCAAAGGAAAGTTTTGATCTTGCCAGACAGTTTCAAAGATCAATTTGAAATTCCTAGCAGGTAACCTAGTTTGCAGAGCTTTATATAAGGTTTTAGCACTAAAACCTTTCTACCTTAGCTTCTAGGTTACATTGTCATCCTTCTTCCAAATCAATTATGTTAATAATGTGCAACATATTTTCCCACTCCATTGCTACATACCCCCACCTCCCACAAACATCTTCTTAAATAAAGGCAAGCCCCGTTAGATGATACAACTTTGTCAACTATTCATTCTTGGTGAAGGTTAGGTTGTACAATCTAGAGAAGCTTGCAAACAAACTTTGTTTCTCCATACTAGTCATCTTCCTAGAATCTAGTATTTTCACCACATATAAGAACTCTATCACAGATATAAATATTCTTTACCTTCATACCGCAGATCAAAATTGTGAAGATACCTACTTTGTCTGAAGCTTGGGACGGAGTTCTTTTTTAAGATACTTTCTCTTAAAAAAGTTCTGTCAAGCTCCATCCTCATTCTCGAACTACCATAACCACTTGCTTAAAAAAATTATATTCATTAGAATACAGGTTAAGGACACCCAAACCACCTAGATATTTGGGAACATACATTTTCTGAGTTTACTAATGGATCTTTCCTGATGCCCTGATCTTCATGCCATAAAAGCTTACACCTAAAAGCATCAAAAGTGTTCATGACCCCCACTGGTACTCTATAACAAGATAACTTATAGCAAACAATAGAAGTTAGAGAAGAATTAAATAAAATGATCCAATATCCAACCATTTTTTCCCAACATCCAAGTTTTTTTTCCATTTTGTCTTCTGCATGTTTTAGTTGCTTGTTGAGAAGTCCCGTTTTACCAACACGCAAACCAAAATTTGAGTGGTAAAGCACCATATTTACATGTGAAATTTTCTTCACAATGCAACTATGTTCAACACACTTCCCAACACACAAAACTTCACTTTTTAGAAAAGTAATCTTAAATCATGATAATTTTTCAAAAAGACACAACGGGCATTTAAGATTTCTTACATTTTCAAAACCTTCTTCAAGCAAGAAAATAGTGTCATCTACATATTGAAGAATATGGCAATGCCATTCTCCTCAAGATGGGGCACATTCCAGCAATAATTTTGCTATCTTGGGCATTTTTAACCATCACAGTCACAAAACTATATTAAGATTAAAAAGGATGGGAGATTGAGGGCCACCCTGTCTCACAACTCTATAAGTGTAAAAAAATCTCCTATATAACCATTCAATATTTATTTACTTTTCCACTTGTCATAATAATGAAAATCAGGACATTCCACTTATTAGAAAAACTTTTTTGACCATTATATTATGCAAGAAATCCCAATGAACATTGGCATATGCCTTTTAAGGACACCAGACATTTTTTTCCTTTTAACCTCACGCAACATCTCATGCAAGATGACCACACATTCCGTGATAAATCTATTTATGATGAACGCAGTTTGTGTTCTATCAATAAGATCATGATAAAAAACAACCAATCTTTGGTTCAACCCTTTTTAATTATCTTAGACTCCAATCATAGTACAAATGGGTCTAAATGTTATAGCGACAATAACATCATCACATTTAAACAAAGTGTTATTTTACCAAAATTAAGCCTACCAATGTCTAGAGCCATAACAACAAAGTCATCAAGAAGTTTCTTCAAAGGTCTCTTGATAGCATCCCAAAATAACTAGTTAAATTCTCCAGGGAAACCATAGGAGCAGAGGCTTTATTGTATGAGAAAGAAAATATAATATCTATAATTTTTTCAAAGGATAAATTTCTTGTCAAGATTGATGCTCTTCGACGCCTAGCAGATAAGAAAAATGGAAATCGGGTTTAATTCTAGCTCTGTCAGAGTGGCCAATAAATTTCTTATAAAAATGAGTGAACAAATTTTGATCACCCTCAGTGACCCTATCATTATCTTGCAAATGGAAGATGTTTTTCCTTTTTTTCTTCCACTACGTTTATTCATCAAATATCTAGTACAACACTGTCCCAATTTTAGGTCTAGAATTTTAGCTCTTCGAAACCATTTAACATTATCTTATCTAACAAGTTCATTTAGCTGCAACTTCAAATCCAATTGTAATTTTCTGTCAGAATCAGATGGCCCAGTGGCCAGTGGTTTCAGCCATTTTGTGAAGATTGTAAAGCAAGTCTGACAATCTTGGTTTCTTCCTTCCTATAAAAAAACATCACCATTTCTAGTCCAGTGGCGTGCTACATTTCTTGCAAAAGTACAAGCTAGATATACAATATACGGACATCGGACAGAGTGTACTCCGGATACATACATGAACTGAACCGAGAGACCGAACAACCTCGCCCTCGCCCTCGCCCTCGCCAGTACGGCTAATCCCCGTCAATGCATAACGAATGAGTTCGTAATAGGTACTATATATAAAGGCTGGCTAGAATCACAGCCCCTCCGCTGAGCCATGTCGCCCGAAATTTCTGGACCGTCCGATCTGCCGAACGGACGGCCGAGATGAGCTCGCGTAACAGATCCCAGGAAGCTACAGTACCTGGCCGATTTTCTATCAACCAAAAGTAGCCACGCGTCCCGGTCACCATCCGGTTGCTCCGGTTTCAGCCGGTCACCCGCCTCGCACGGTTTTTATATATAAAGGCTGGCTAGAATCACAGCCCCTCCGCTGAGCCATGTCGCCCGAAATTTCTGGACCGTCCGATCTGCCGAACGGACGGCCGAGATGAGCTCGCGTAACAGATCCGGGAAGCTACAGTACCCGGCCGATTTTCTACCAACCAAAAGTAGCCACGCGTCCCGGTCACCATCCGGTTGCTCCGGTTTCAGCCGGTCACCCGCCTCGCACGGTTTTTGACGCAAAAATTTACACGAAACCCCTCGGAAGGACTGATATGCACATTCAAGAAACTACAGGGACCTTTTTCGAAAAGCATGCGCACACCTCACCCTCCCTCTTCTCTCTCCCGCACGTCGCCGTGGTCGCCGCCGCCGCCGAAGCGGCGCCACGCCGTTCCACTGGTCGCCGATCAAATCGAAGGACGCCACGGGCTCCGCCACCGTTCCTTCTCCGTCTCCGCCACCAGCCCGCTCCTCCAGTCCTCTGACGATGACGACGCCCTGCCCCACGCTGCTGCTTTCGCCGCTCGATCCAGCGGCTCCCTCTCCCCGACGCATTTCGACCCGGGGAACAACGCCAAGTCCAGGTGCTTCTACAGCTGCGGGAAGGGGGGGGGGGGGGGGGGGGGGGGCGGCTTCTGAGGCCGCGGGGGCAAGGAGGCTTGTCTTGCCTGTGGCGCCCGGTACTGTGCCGCCTGCGTGCTCCGGGCGATGGGATCCATGCCGGAGGGGCGCAAGTGCCTGGCCTGCATCGGGCGGCCCGTGGCCGCGTCGACGCGGAACACCCTGCGCCAAGCTTTCTCGAGCAGCTGCCCCTAACAAATCCATCTCCGTGATGGGGATCAGCATGACCCGCACCGCAAGCCGCCTACCCGTGACGGCCGCGCTGGCCAGATGCTGCCGCTTCCGGCACTGTTGATGCTGTTGTGGCCCCGTCAGCGCAAGCGGACCCGTCACGGCCCCGCTGATGTCCGCCGACTCGCTGGTTTACCTCCGCCCGGGCACCCTCGATGCGCAGTCTCACCTCGCCGAAGACGGGCGACCGGAAGCAACCAGCACGCCGTGGGTGAGCCTCCAGTCCCTCTCATAATTTTTCCTCTTCTGAAGGCTCAGACCGCACGGTCGTGCTTTCTGACCTGAGCTCATGCAGATGAACTCTGGATCTTCCCGGACCTATTCCGCTACTCTTGATCCTTCTCCCCACAGATGGTGAGTCCTTGTGTGAACTGACACATTTCCCACGATGTCACATCATGTGCAGACTAATTTGTTTTTTACTGCAGATATACAGCTTTATTGTGACTTGAAGAACATTAATATATTTTGGAATATATTGACAGGACCCAACGTAAAGTTGCACCGCGTGCTAATACTTTTCACAACTCAGAATCTGGAGAGAAATATAACCAATAAACATTTTTTGACCTCTTATTTTGTCATTCGTTGAAGTTGCTGTTGTAATGTACATAAGACAATCTTCTTTACCCATCGTTTTTTGTAGGAAATTGGAGTGGAAGACAATAAATTTTGCTATCGCTGCGTGGTTGTCTTTCAGTATGGATCTGCAGTGCTTTCCAGTATTGCTGATCATGAAGCTGAGCACTATCTTGATATGATCAGGAATCATGCTTCTGGATGGCTTCCAGAGATGAGGAAAGATGGTATGTCTGCGCTATTCACTGGCTGGCCTGTTATTTGAATAACTACTCAGAGAGCAAACATCCAGAAAGGATAATTCTGGCTATGGAGCGTAGCGCTTAATCTCCTTTATGATACTGAACCTGTACACTATTCTGATGCAATGAACAGATTATGCAGTAGTCAACAAACCATCCCTGACAACTTCGATGTCCCTGACAACTTCGATGAAAGGAGGGCTTGATTATATAGCTCTCAAAAGTGTAGGCACTTATGGGATTCGCATCATCTCAAGTGTTCTCGGTCAAAGAATTGCTCTTGTCATTATATACGGCAGGTACTGAGATTGAGCAAAGACACCAACTTTATCCATTTGGTTGCAAGGTTTGAACATCATTATTAAAGTTTTAATGCGCTACTTTGTTAGGTCGATGATATGGTTGAGGAATTTACTGAAATCAATCGTGTCATGGAGAAGACTGAGGACTGCACAATGAAAAGAAATAAGCTATTTCAACATGTGGGCAAGGCTAATTCTAATCTTGCAGATGTTATCATCAGACTTGGCCTTTTTGACAGGTATGCTATCTATGTTGGAAGGGTCACACTTCCTCCTCTGCATATTCAAACACACATACCATTTTAGCAGAATGAATGTGCTATCATTTTCTGGAAGGAAAGGATTTCATTGTGTACCAATCCCATTTGGTGTATTGTATGTGGAGTAGCAGGTATGTAACTCTCTAAAAAAAACGATGCAACTTAACATGCTATATACTCAGGCGATGGGGCAGCGCTAGAGACCATATGGACGCCGGAGTCACAGATGGCGACTGATTTCGCGGCGGCGGACGGTGTGAAACATTAAAAAATACAATTTCTATAGAAGAAAATATTTGGCGTGCTACTGTATCTGAAGCATCCAGTTTCTCTTACGTATGTTCGCTCTATCAGAATTAAAGTTGTTAGTCTCAGAGAAAATATGCTTGGGATATTGTAACACGTGTAACTGTGTAGGTACCGTATGGACTTCGCAAGCTGCAAGCAAGAAGAAGAGAGGAGGAGCTCAGCAGTTACAAATTTAAGCCTAGATTTTACAGTTCAAGGTTAAAAAAGGATTGTTGTGGATTTAGATGGTTACGATGGCATGTAGGTTTGTTCAACTGCAGTAAGAATCAAAATGTCGATGGTTCAAGCAAAAAAGATGCTCACTATGGTAGTCACTACTCCTTTTTATGTTATAATCTCTTGCAGGTAGTCTGGTCATGCTCCTTTCAAAGTTCTTATATGTATGTATTGATGTACAAAATCCTATGGGAAATGGTCACTGGCTTACGAGTGGTGACCACGTGAAAGATGCAGTTCTACCATGTCTATATGCCGGCAATACAAAAAATGCCTTCCATTGGGACGCAATGTTCTTTGGTGCTAAGAGTGGTCGCTAACATGGAAGTAGTTTGATGAAGACATACCGTGACTCATCAGTATTGCTCGGGTACCTGCTTAGCATTGTAGAAGCCTTGATGCTAATACTTTCCATTCCCTTCATACATAGTGGTTCGTTACCCTGTTCTGATTGTTGTAGACATTCGTTGTTACTTCGGATTTTGGTATGCATTTGATCCCTCCCAGGCTGCACATCACATTCTTTCACCTCTCATTTAGTTTTGCATGGGTTTCTGATTTTTGAAGGTCTTTTGCTGCTCAAATGATGTTCTTGCAGTAATTGTCCAGTCAATATATTTGACTGAATGTACATTTCAAGTTGGGAACACAAAAGGTCAAGGTCTATATTCAGTCTGTTATCCATGATCTGACCAAAAGTTTCATGTAATGTTTACGAGGAAGTTGTTTCACCACTGAATACTGCATTAACGGTTTCGTAGACATTTGATCTAATTTGTTTGTTCGATCTCCTATGAGAACTTAACTACATCAACCCAATGTCTATTGTGCTTCGTTGGTTAAATATGCAGGCTAAATCAGAGACCTCCTACTTTTTACTATACATGTATGTTGATTGGTAATTAGAATCGAAATTTACAGGATACTGAATTTTTTTGTACCTTTTTTTTCAATTCTTATGTGAGAGTTGATCTCAGCTCTGTTCCACATATACTAAGGATCTCAGTATTTACTATTTCCGCATATACATGTATTTCTAAAGATTATGTATGTGTGTCAATGCATGCTTCTTATCAATTAAAAGTTCAGTTATACACATTATGATTCTCATACATGCTTCCTGTGAATAATTTTTTTCTTCAGTTATAAGCATTCTTATGAGGGTTTCCATTGAATTATACTCCTCATTCCATTTCATTTCTTGCCTGCGTGTACAGACATGAAGGTGTGGTTCTTGGAGTTAGCAAACGATATTTGTGCAACAACTGATCATTTGGCCGCGGTTCGGGCAGACCTCCTGCGCGTCAGCCTGTTAGTGCTCGGCCTGCTGCTGATGTCTTCCTTCTCATATGACTACAGTTAGTGATGGTTCTCCCTTCAGGTTTTCTGTCTCGGATAGTCGCCATCCTATTTTTCTTATCGGCAAAACATGCTGCACGACGGCGAGAGATCAGTTTGGGTAAGCAACCGATTGATGTTCCGCCAGGTAGTTCTACTCTTCGTTTCTTTTGATCGGCATGTACGATTAGATATTACTTTTTTTATACTTCATTTTTCTCATTTTTGTTGTATCCTTGCTTCTTTTTTGTGAGGGAATATTGCTTCTGCCGCTACTGCTGACTACTTGACTTCTACTGGTTTTGTCGGTTTTGTGCCGCCTTCTGTTCTACATGCAGGAACTTCTACTGTTGGTTCGTTCTATTTTTCTCTTCACTACTTGCGGTGTTTTCCTCTATACAACTGTTTTGTGCTAATGTGCTCTGTCGCTGTCGATTAATCGTGTCGGATTAAACATTTGTTCAATCTGCTTTATATCTCGATTAAGATGTCCTTCATAGGCTATGTATATGTGCTGCCCGTCGCACTTCCTATTTAGTATAAGGTGATTTACAGAATTTTCTTTACCTGTGCGGCGATGCTGCTTTGTTTTGCGAGCTCATACAGTCATGACCTCCTGCAGCAGAGTTTTATAGATTTCTGGGTTTAAGTGTGATTGTCTGCATATCACATGTAAAAGTTCAGACATGCGTACATAGTACGTTTGGAAAAATGATTAATAAGTACTAAACTGTTGTGCCAGGATTACATCCTAACGCTATGTCTCTCAGGAATTGCGTCGATGTTGCCGGTATTTCTGCAAGATTTGGCCGACCACGTCAAGTCTATGCATGTGTATTTATCTTCTACCTTAAGAAGTGTATTTACGTTCAGTTTCTGAAAAATAAATGGCATTGTATAAGGAATGTGCACACCATAGGATAATATAACGTAGAACGTTCAGTTTTTGAAGATAAATGACATTATATAGGGAATGTGCACAGCATAGGATAACATAAGGTAGAACAACAAGGTTATACGATATTTTACAGCTACGTACTGTATTACACCTTCTTAAGTACTACCGTGCCTGTCTTTTGTTATCAGCCAACATAAATGCTGATTGGACATGTGGCCACTATTTTTACATGGATTTTGTCATGTCTGAAAGGCTTGGTAATTCTTTTATTTGTCTCCATGACTTACTGATGAGTACGTTACATTTTTTTTCAGAATAGCAGGTGTCTTGCTGTTTTTTGTTATATTCTCACATGATTTCTTTTCTTTTTTTCTTACTGTGCAGCGTCCTATCTGGATTCTTCTGATGATGAATCTCTTGGTTGACCGTTTGTGTGTCTGATGATTTTCCTGAGCGTGCTTCTTTGCTGAGTGATGGCATGCATCACAATGTACATTCTTTCTCACAACCGCCTTCCTCCAGCTCCTGGACTCCATTTCCATCCTCTTCATGTTAGACATCGATACATCGATAAATCTGGATGTGGATTTGGAGTCTGATTCTCTTCAATTTTATCTGGACTGTTTAGATGATCAAACTGCACATGATTTGTCTGACATGGAATTGGATGAACATTTTGACGCATTATCTGCTGATGTAGCTCCAGGTGCACATATTTCTTTCCTTAGCACCATCTGAACTCAAATTGTATACATTTAGCTTACCCTAACTTCTCACTGCACTTTAGCAGCTTCTCCCCTGACCATGATTAATTGCTTTCCATCAAGAAAAAACAAGAAATGCCTTATTACCTATTACAACGTTCACCACCACCACCACCACCACACGGGTGCGGCGTATCGCCGCGCCAAATTGTCTAGTATGATACTGATGCATCGCAGATAAACTTTCTTTAAGTCTTCTTCAGGTCACCATTTCGAGAGTGGACTCCATCCAGATCTCAGCAGCGGCTGTGCTCGTCGAACGCGGCATGGCGTCCGAGCTGGCTGGCCTCGCCTTGGTATCGGCCACCGTGGCCGCGGCCATGGCCTACGCACGCCTCGCCGCCTCGCGCCTGGGCCCCGGCTTCCCCCGCCTGGCCGCGCTCCTCCCGGTGCTCCTCCTCCTCCCCGTCCTCCCATTCACCTTCTCCTCCATCCACCTCCGCACCATCTCCGCCTTCTTCCTCGTCTGGCTCTGCGGCTTCAAGCTGCTCCTCCTCGCCGCTGGCCACGGCCCCCTCAACCCTGCCCTACCAGTCGTCCGCTTCGTCGCCTGCGCCGCGCTCCCCATCAAGCTCCGGGACAGAGGCGCGGTGAACTCGCGGTCTCTCCCTCCGGAGTTCCTCCTGTCCTACGCGACCAAGACTGCCCTCTTCGCCGCGCTCATCTCGCTCCGCCGCTTCCGGGCGCGAATGCCACCGTACGCCGTGGTGGCGTTCGACGGCGCGCACGTCTACCTGATGCTGGAGCTCTTCATGGCGTCCGCCGCGGCGTTCGCCCGCGCTCTGCTCGGCACGGAGCTGGAGCCGCAGTTCGACCGGCCGTACCTCGCCTCGTCCCTCCGCGACTTCTGGGGCCGCCGGTGGAACCTCATGGTGCCCGGGGCGCTCCGCCCGAGCGTGTACCGCCCCGTGCGCGCCCGCCTCGGCGCCCCCGTGGGGTGCTCGCCACGTTCCTCGTGTCGGGGCTCATGCACGAGGTGATGTTCTACTACATCACGCTCGAGGCTGGCACGGGGAGGTGACCGCGTTCTTCGTCCTCCACGGCATCTGCGTGGCGGCCGAGCGGTGGTGCGCGAGGCAGAGAGGGCTTTGGCGGCCACCGCGCGCGTGGCGACGGCGGCCACGCTGGTGTTCGTCGTGGGGACCGCGTCCTGGCTGTTCTTCGCGCCCGTCATACGGAGCGGGCTGGACAAGGCCATCGTCGCCGAGTGCGAGGGAATCATGGCGGCCTTGGAGGCGGCTGCGCGAAAGCTGGCTGCCGCCGCGGCACGCTTGGTTTGGTCATGACGGTCTGAGAATGCGGTACATGTAGTTTCAGCTTCGCACTTCTGCCATGGCGATTCCAATGGAATTTGGTTTCATGGGAGCAATCAGGATCACCTTCAGCATGTTTCTGCAGATTGCAGAACTAGTATCTCATCTTGCGTAGTTTGCGTCGGCAGTTTGCTCATGAGATTGTCATGTAGCCGGTGGACGGTGGTGTCCACGCTACAAAAACGAGAGCATCACTCAGACAAGAAAAGGACGTCTCGCGTGATATTCTCTTCTGAATTTAGCGTGGCATATAATCATTTTCCTACTTATTAGAATTTTAATGTTAAAACTTTGGCTTCATTACTGAACCAAACTGGCCAAATCGTCTGACAAAAATTCAGCAACATGAACTACGCCATCCAAATCCACATAGGCAAGAATGTCTTTTATTAAAAACAGAGTGCCAAGAGCATCTTCAACCGGAGACCCAAAATTCGATCCCCAAAGTGTCCACGGACACTGTCCGGCCAACCCCAAATGTGGTGTGCTACAACCACAATGTTCAAAACTTGACACCCAAAAACATGCAAGCATGCACGTCGATCATACAACTAGTTTGAAGTCTAAATAAATAGTTCAAATCAACGTATTACAATAATTAATTGTATCTAAATAAACAAATAAAAGTAGACCGCACATAAAAATAGTTCACATTATTCGGACCACACATAGTGCAAATTGAAATTCACTAATTTCCCATTAAGACATACACATGCTCGACCAAATCATTGAGTAGTTAGATGTGCACTTGTTAATCTCGAATTTGTCGATGCATCTCAAGAAGTTCATAACATGCTCCGCTCTTGTTCAGGTAGGTGGACATGCACTCCAGGCTTCTCAAAATTATTTGTGCGAGGTGCCTCTTCTCCCTCGTCCTTCACAATCATGTTGTGCAAAATTACACAACAAGTCATGACCTGCCATAATACCTCCGGATCCCACATCAGTGCGGCTCCACGGACTATATCCCAACGAGCTTGCAACACTCCAAATGACCTCTCGACATTTTTCCTAACAACCTCCTGTGCAGCTGTAAATTGACATTTTTTGTTACCAGAAGGATTGCTTATAGTCTTCACAAATGCCGCCCACTGAGAATAGATACCATCTGCAAGATAGTATCCCATGGTGTAGTCGTGCCCGTTGAAGGTGAAGTTGCATGGTGGAGCATCCCCATCACAGAGTCTCTTGAACAGGGGAGAGCGTTGAAGCACATTGATGTCGTTGTGGAAACGGCATGCCAAAAAACGCATGTCAAATCCACAAGTCTTGAGATGCCACTGCTTCAAGTTTGATTGTGGCATCTTTGATGTGAGCTTGGTACTGCCCACGCAACCCTGTTGGGTAGTTTTTTCATTGCCAATGCATGCAATCAACTGAACCTATCATACCTGGAAATCCTCTTGCTTCTCCAAGGGCCATTAGCCTTTAGGTGTCCTCGGCATTTGGTTCTCTCAGATATTCCGCTCCAAACACCTTCACCACAACGTTTGCAAATCTCTCCATGGTCTAATGCATGTACTCTCTCCCATCCGGGACATACTCGTCAATAGCATCCGCGGCTTTTCCATAGGCTAGCATTCTCAAAGTTGCGGCGCATTTCTGCATAGGAGACAAGGATAGTTTTCCGCAGCAATCATATCTCAACTTGAAGTAATCATCATACTTAGTCGCTGCTTCCTCTATGTGTCGGTAAAGGCTTGAGCTCATCCGGAACCGACGCCGGAAAAAACCCCTCGTGAAAGACCGGATTCGGACGAAAACAGTCGTCATACAGATCTCGACAGCCTTTGAGCCTATCACGGGCCACGGTGATCCTCCCCTTACTCGATCCCCGAAAGTTGAGAACGTGCTCCTCCTTCTTCTCCAATTCCTCTTGAATACTCAGCATCGACATGGCGGCCTCCTCGTCTCTGTCCTCAAACATGTCATCGTCACTAGACACTTCAATGAACTCGTTGTACATGAACTCATCTACGCCCCAGTAGTCGTACTCATCGTTGGAGGAAGAATCCATGGGTAAAAATATGAACACATGATCATAAACCAGCTCCGGTAATTCCACAAACACTTTGAGAGCGAGGTGGATGGCGTGCAATGTAAAACGTACCGGAAGCGGAGCGTGCAGTCCTGGTTCGTGCGGCTGCAGTTTCCCGGCGAGCGCGTAGGACTAGGCTACTTCGCTGGAGGTTCGAGTAGGTGGCGGATATGCGACGGCAACGGCGGCGGAGCACAGAGGTGCGGCGAATGTGAGCAGAACGGAGGAAGAAGAGAGGGTTTTGGTCAAATTTAGAGGGAAAATGCGTGGGTCCACGTTGCTAGGTCCGACGTGGCTGACTCGTCCGGGCGCATCCGGGCCGCCCCCAACCCTCCCCACATATGGGTTGGCTTTGGGGTTTGCCGGACCGCCCGGACGTTTGGGCTAAGTTTCGGGAAGATGGTTGGGTCCTGATTTTCAGCCCAAATCGTGTCCGGGCTGACCGCCCAGACGTTTGGGCTAGCTATGGGGGACTCGGTTGGAGATGCTCTAAAAGACTCCGAGCATTTCCAAGCGTCCCCTATTGGCTCTACAAGGGCGATCTGCACTCTCGCTTTCATGGGATCGGGTCTCGATGGCGGGCGTCCTTAGGGGTTACTCGTCAACATGTGTTGTGGATTTACATGGTTTCACGTGCGTGGCTTGGTCCTGTTTTGCAACGAGTACTGGCAGGCTGGCAGCACAGGGTTTTGTGACACTGTTTGACTCTTGGGTCTCGAACTTCAAGGGTGAAAACTCTAGGTATGATATTCATTGGTTTAACTTGGTAATGGCGGCGTTCACGTGGCGTTTCATTGTTGTAAATATTGCTTTGAATATTCTCAGACTTCTCTTTGGGGTGATTTCCCATGATCTAACCTCGGTGGTTGGATTCATTGGTTTTGGCGTCATACGTTATTTCCATTTAAGGCGTCGTTGTCAGGGTAGCTCTCTGTTGCCCTCGGTTCCCATCTTTGGTGGTTGATGTAGCTGTTCTGTTTTTTGCCTTCTTTCCTTTTATTTTTATTTATTTAGCTCTTCGCATCCTCAATGTTTTAACTTCCTCTTAATACAGTGTTTGGTGTAGATGCTAGATGTGATGGGTGTCATGTTGATATTAACTAGAGCGACACCTCGCGCGTTGCAGCGGGTATCTCTTAAGAAAGTTAATAAAATGGCTAAAAAAATTGAAATCGAATGTATGTGTGGTTTATAATTTAAAGATCATTATGATTTAGGTGTGTATCTGATTGATATAGATAAGATTATATTAGCGACTTGAAGAAACATATATTGTAGATGGCTTGCATGAAAATGACATACACATTTCTGCATAATATTTATAGAAACTTTTTAAGTGAATGCATATAAAAGAGCCCATAATTTTGTATACAGTTATATGATTTTCATCATTGAAAATAATGGGCAAAAATTTCACGGGCGAACTCTGGTATTCTACTTGCACATGATTTACTTGTGTAACTACATAGCGACATGGTGTGATCTTACCATTGAACATTAAAAAAATGGCGTGGACAATTTGATGGGCTAAAAAGATGATGTGGATGCTTGCATGTATGTAAAGATGGAAAATAATTAATAAATGTTAGTGGGATGACATGGACAACTGATTGGTGGAGATAGAAAAATATTAATTACACCTATTGGGATTTTACTTTATAAAAGTATAGATATATCTGTTTTATTGAAAAATGCATGAATGACTGGGTCTAAGCGAGAAATGACGTGGCAGCTCGACGCTGTTTACAAACTTGGTAAGCCATAATCGATTTGCTCGACATAAAAATACATTTGTAAAAAAATAGTGTGTGTCCATTATACAAGTGGGCAAAGCGATGTTGCTGCGAATCTATACTATATATCAAAGGGCTCCGTTTCAGCGAGCCCTCAAGCTGTCCACGTCGACGGCACTGTAGTAGCTACAGTGAATGCGCTTCTACAGCGCGACGTGCGCTGTAGCAGCTACAGTGTATATATTTTTCCGTGCGTCGTACACTGTAGCCGCTACAGTGTATTTATTTTATGTACATGAATCATATGCGCGCCGACGAGTAGGTTCCATTCCCGCAGTCAGTTTCGAGTTCGGTCGAATCTAGCTCCACAATTTTAGATCCAGGTTCGCAGTGCACGCACTTCTACATTGCACGCCGCACTGCAGCAGCTACAGTTACGGTGTATATATTTTTTCCCTTTTCATAAACGCACTTCTACGGTGTATATATTTCTACAGTGTATTTTTTTTGTCCTTTTCGTAATAATATGTACATGAAATATATGCGCGCCGACGAGTAGGTTCCATTCCCGCAGTCGGTTTCGAGTTCGGTCGACTTTAGCTCCACAATTTTAGATCCAGGTTCCCAAAAACATTTGACGAATTTTGTCAAATTCGCCGCACTCAGTCGTCCTTTTGAATTTTTCTCTCACGAGTAGATGGATATCACCCTACCAAACAATTTCCATGTTCTAACCTTTCTACTTCTTTGAATTTTTCTCTCACGAGTAGATATATCTTTTTTGCAGCAAAGTCCTCGCGTTTTCCAAAAATTGTGAATTGGTCCTCTAGAATAAAATATTTTTGCAGAAAAGTCCCCGCGTGCCGTTCTTTTCTAGAAAAGTCCTCACGTTTCCCAAAATTGTGAGTCGGTCTCCCGAAATAAAACATTTCTCCAGCAGAGTCCGCGCGTTTTTTCCCAAATTGCAAATCGACCCTTCGGTACAATTGAACAATTTTTTTCCTTCCTAATATATTTGTCCCCCTCATAGTTTATACCTATTTTTTCCCGCACTTCTTTCCACGAACATTATCTATTTTTCCGGTCATGCATGAACAGTCCCTGTTCGTTATGAATAGATTTTTTTTTCTTTTTGGCTTCTAATAGATTTCTCCGCGTTTTAATTTTCACATATTGTTTATTTTTCTACACTTCTTTTTACGAACAATGCGCACAAATAGCGACTTCAAAATTACTTATTTGTTGCTACTCCATATTTATCCCCTACTATATCTTTTTTTTTCTACTTTTACCTCCCTTACATATTTATTTTTATTACTCTAAGATTGCTCGCTTACTTCCTATTTTCCCATTTTCCCGTACTCTATTTTTTTGACTTCTTATTTTATTTCCCTCATAAATTTATTCTCGCAAACTTAAAATTTATTACTTATTTATTTGCAAATCATGTTATCTTAATTCCCCACTTCTGTTTATTCAAATTACCCTATTTTTTTTAGCAACTTTTACTTCCCGTATATTTTTTTACCTACTTCTTAACAGTCTACATTAATTCCATTTGGATGCCTAAATTCACCAAATAAAACAACCTTCCAACACTTACTACGTATAAAAAACACTATATATTTTCTACCTTTTAAAACCAATTGTGCATCCCCTCTCCTTTTCCCTCTATTATTCTCTTGACGAGTGCACTGAATTTGTTCCAGAAGCCATGTACTTGGTCACATATAGTGACATATATGTATGATCGTAAATACTAATTCAGATATCATATCTGCACATCGTATATTTATATCACTCAGCTATAGCATAGGTGATGTAAATTGTAAGTAGTTCACATACAAAAAAAGGATTTTGTAGTCATAAACACCCTTCTCAAATTTTGGTTTGTGATTCTATTGATTTTCTTTCATTTCACTCTATTTAATTCTCTGCTTAGGTAGTGCCTGTTTTGTTCTGACCTTTTATACAATACCTAATCCTATGATGCAAATGATGTTACAAGAAAACTCAACTTTGTGGCGACAATTAGCCTAGACATTTGCGCCCAAATGAAGCATCAAATCCAAGGAATTTTTAAGAATATATAGCGTTTTTTTTACACCCAGCTTATTTCCATTAATATCCAACCTGTGTTTGCACTCATGTCCAATAGATCATGATATCTTTTGTCCGGTCATGATAAATCTGAAAGTTAAGTCTTTTGTACAGTTATTTCATACTTTTAGCTCCAATTTATTTATATTTTGTCACCGCACGGGCGCGGCGTGTCGCCGCGCTAATTTTCCTAGTAAATAAAATAAGAAATGATTACACCGCGCTAATTTTCCTAGTAAATAAAATAAGAAATGATGGGCTGGCATGCATGCTAGTTGCTAGTCAGCTAGGTTCTGAGGTGTTCAAAACTGAGCCGGGTTTTAACTGGCTAATCAGATTACCCCAGTGCCATAGTGTTTGCTCCACTCTTCCCCGATCGATTAGCTCAAAAAAATGGCAGGTGAACAGTGTCCAATTTCGCATGTTCTATGAAAACCACTGTCGAACACCCCAGGTTTGAGTTGCAAATCGATCATGCAAATCGATCGCCTGATCTTGTAGTTGGTTTGGTACCGACCCAGCACTGGATGCAAGTAGGCGTGCATGGGTTGGGCGGGGTTGCATGCAGGACGTGGCCACCAGTGTGCAACGCGAGCCATTGTGCGCGGGGCTGCGCGCGCATATGGCACACTGAGGGCCTGTCCAAGTCAGGCTCGGCAATGCCGCAACGGACTGTCGTTTTCCCTCGTGCAGCCATGCAGATTGATCGCACTGCCCAAGTGCCCATCGAACCGCAAATCGGTACGAAACAATAACATAATTGTCAGGCTCAGGGTGTCGCCTAGGTCTGCGCACTGCAGATTGTTGTCCTTCCATGCATTCAGGATAATATAAACCGCACTGCAAACCACCCAACGGTTCGGTCAATTGGACACAGTCGCAAACCATGTGCTCCGTATTCTCGTACCAGCACGAATCACAACACAAAATCTAACGGCTAAATAGTTGACTGACATTTACCAGCACATTTTTTTCCCACTTGCAACTCATGTGCAACTCTCATGCTAGTACGAATCAGGATGCAAATTCAACGTCTAAGGAAGCAACTAAGATTTAGTTAATTTTCAACCGACTTAGAATAAGTAAACAAAATAAATAACTGTAAGAATTAACAACTAAGGAACATACATCATCTATACCGCTTTTCACACATTTTAGTTGTCAACTTGCATTACACACATTTTAGTTGTCAATTGTCTACCGCTAAATTAAGTGGACTTCTCCGGCGTAGGTAGTTCGTTGTCTGATGGACAATGTGCGAGCTTAGTAAAGCTGATGTGTTTTGCGGCAACCTTGAAAGGAGGACGCGGCGGTGACCTCATGGCAGGGGTCGTTCTGTGTGGTTCGAGACAAATATCTCGACCGTGGGTGCTGCGGTAACCAACATTGGTCGGTTGTGGTTAGGAGCCGCCTTGATTTGGTCAGCTCGCTTTTTTCGGACAAGCTTGCTTGGCCAATGAGACTTTGTGTGGATGGTGGCCATGTTACTTAAGTGAAAGCCTTGCCCGCGGCAGCCGGTACCGATGAAGGCTACATCTTCGCATACCCCTTTGAAGCGTCGTCGTGGGTACATGTCGCTTTCTTCTCGGGATTCGGGAGAAAGGCTATGATCCGATCTCTAGACCAGGCGGTCATGACGCTTTTGCGCCGATTCCTTCTTTTTGCACCCTAGGAACCTAGAATCTGCTAGTTGAAATGGTGTGATTTCTTGATGTTCATCGCTAGTGCTTCCTTGTTGTAGACTTGGCTTAGGTTGGCGGTCGTGCTATAGGGTTACTTTCTCCAACTTCCAATGATATAACGCTCTTCAAACTAGAGCGAGGCGGTAGGGGTCCCTATTCAAAAGTGGAGATGGATGGAGTCGCGAAAATGAAAAGCCTTTCTTGCAGTAGACGTGGACATAAATCTCGTGTTCTCCAACATCAAGATCTTGCACTTGTTTCTCCTTCGATCAAACGTTTGTTGGTACTGACGAGACTCTAGAGCATTTTCAAGCGGCATTCTTTGTTTATCTTTATTTACTTGTTTTTGTTCTGCATTGTTAGCTGATTTCCTCGACACCTATATTACCACTGGCAATTTGGGGCCTCCTTTATCAATCGGCGATTGTGGCCTCTAGTTTTATCTACAGAAACAAATGTTCTAAAGCTCTTAGCAAGGCCAAGGCACAAGATAAACATGGTATGTTCCTACACCTTGACCTACCTTGTATATAGGGGTGTAAACGGATAGAATAATTTCCGCACCATTTTCGTTTTCGAAACTGTTGTAAACAATCCATATCCGTTTCAAGAAATCCGGCGGATAATGATATCCGATTCTGAATTTGACAGCCGGATACGGTATATAATATGGTATGTCAAATAGCTCTGAATATGGCTTATCCACAAATTTAATAGGATTATCCTATGATTTTAATCCAAATATCCAATTTTCTAACAATTTGTGTAAGCTAATAGAGCACAATTTGTTGTTATTGTGTGTCCGAGTTCTTACGTTTAACAACTCACTTACATAGTCATTCTATAGACAACAAGTACAACTTTGTTAGGTTAATAGGTTATTGGACAATTATTTTTGGTTGTATGATTTGGCGATGTACTTATGCGGGTACCTATCCGATTAGTTTTGTTTCCTCACCGACTTCACTCATTTTCCATGCCGAATCAGCGATCACATATATATGTGCCTCCGACTTCGCAACCGGTTATTATCCGCGCCGCTCCAAATCCAAAAAAATATGGTGGAGACAAAAACGGATCCGACTCCGTTTACATCCCTTGTATACCATACCAAAACCGCCAGTTTTGAAAGCATTATTCAATAATGCAGCGCCTCCACCTTGACCTTGTTGCCGGCTATAAATACGTACGGGCTTCCTTTGTGCTAGTCAGTAGTCCCTCACTCCCCTCGGCTCTGCCCTACGACACAAATAGGACATCATGGAACTCACTCGCCTCCTCTTTCTATGCGCCGGATTGCCCCTGCTGTTCTTCTTCCGCGCTGGTAAATCGCGTGTATGCGAAGAGTAAATTGACGTTGTTTTCACAGGATTTTTTTTCGAAACAAGTGTTTTTCAGGAATAATGTACGTAGGTGCAGTTTTGTAACAGTGGCCACGTTTGTTGTTGTATATTGCAGAGGCCGGCGAGGTAGGCGTATGCTACGGGAGGAACGGGAACAACCTGATGGACCCAGCGTCGGTGGCGCAGCTGCTGAAGAACAAGGGCATCACGATGGCGAGGGTGTACGACACCGACCCGAAGGTGCTCAGGGCGATGGCCAACACCGGCATAAAGCTGGTGGTGGCGCTACCCAACGAGATGTTGGCCCGTGCGGCCGGCGACCCGAGCTGGGCTGTCCAGTGGGCGAAGAACAGCGTCATGCCCTACTACCCGGCCACGGACATCCGTGGCGTAACCGTCGGCAACGAGGTCTTCCAGCAGGTACCGGAGCTCACGCTGCAGCTCGTCCGGGCCATGAAGAACGTGCAGGCGGCGCTGGCCGGCCTGGGCCTTGCCGACGCCGTGAAGGTGACCACGCCGATCGCGTTCGACGCGATCAAGGCGCCGTCGTTCCCACCGTCGACAGGCCAGTTCCGAGACGACATCGCGCAGTCGGTGATGAGCCCCATGCTCGACTTCTTGGAGCAGACTGGCTCCTACCTCATGGTCAACATCTACCCCTACAAAGCGTATGCATCGACCAATGGCGCCATGGACATCAACTACGCGCTGTTCCGCCCCAACGCCGGCGTGCTCGATACTGGGTCTGGCTTCACCTACAGTAACCTATTTGATGCCCAGCTCGACACCGTGTACTATGCGATGGACAGGTTACGTTCCTCCAGCAATCGGAATCACACGCTGGAGACGATGCTCAGGGGAGGAGGAGGGCGCCGTCCACGCGCACCGGTCAAACACGGGGAGCACGACTGGTGCTCCTACTGCGACAGTCTGGAGAACTCCCAGACGTACGTCAATAACCTCATCAAGCACGTGGCTTCCGGCAGCGCCAGCACCACCTATAGCACGCTCGACGCCGGCGTCGACGCCCCGTACCGCCATGACGACATCTCCGTGTATATCTTCGAACTTTTCAACGAGAACGAGAAACCGACCGCCGAAGAGAGCAACTATGGATTGTTCTACCCAGATGGTAAGCCGGTGTACCAGGTCGACTTCCAGGCCGGGGCTGCCCCAGCCAAGTCCAGCTGGTGCGTGGCAAACGCGGCGGCTGGAGATGCGCGCCTCCAGGCGGCGCTGGACTGGGCGTGCGGCCACGGGGCGGACTGCAGCGCCATCCAGCCCGGGAAGACGTGCTACCAGCCCAACACCAAGCTCGCGCATGCCTCCTATGCGTTCAACGACTACTACCAGCGCAAGGGCCGGGCCAGCGGGACGTGCGACTTCGCCGGCGCCGCTTCCATTGTCTACCAACAGCCAGCAGGTGAGCTTCTTCTCGTGGTGCTTTTAGTAGTGGTGCAGTGCCTGGTGATCTACCTCACCGGGCGCTCGTTTGTTTCCGAGTATGTAGGCACCTGCGACCCGAATGCGCAGAGCTGGTGCGTGGCGAACGCGGCCGTCGGGGACTCGCGGCTCCAGGCGGCGCTGGACTACGCGTGCGGCCACGGCGCCGACTGCAGCGCCATCCAGCCCGGCGCGCGTTGCTTCGATCCCGACACCAAGGTCGCCCACGCGTCCTACGCGTTCAACGACTACTACCAGCGCAACGGCCGGTCCGACAGGTCGTGCGATTTCGGTGGCGCCGGCTCCGTTGTTCACCAGGCACCAAGTGAGTTCATCATGCTAACTAGTATCTCTTCTGGTTCTTTACATGCATATGGCGCCAGGGGCAAATCTGTTTCGTCCGTTTCGGCCATCCGATGGACCAGATTCGTCGCGGAGCAGTCCGTTTCATCCTTCGGTCAACGACAAATCTGATCCGTCGATGGACGAAACGGACAGAACGCGAGATGCCCTTATAAATCTCTTTTTCGGTATCCCTGTCTACTGAGATACTAGCGTCTATGAAAACCAGAGCATTTCTTCTTCGGTTGGACTGATTCACGTTGGATTGACAGCTAGCAAACATATATTTAATGCTTACCCAAGAATCCATCTGATTCTTAGGGTTAACTTTTTTACCACAAATAATGCACTCTTTAATGCTTTACGCTGGTTTAATATTATTAATAGTGTTTATTCAATTGTTTGCAGAGATAGGCAACTGTGTGCTCCGATCAAGGGCCTGAACTGACGGCAGGCAGCAAAGAGCAATAATGTCAGCACTCTGTTTTCTTCGGGGAAGTCTAGTTTTTTGCTGCAAAACTAGGCAAATAAATCCATGTACTTTACAATCCGCTGGTGCATGTCTAATATAATACAATGGTATCATAGCCTCTTTGGCTCTTTGCTGCCCGTATATTTATGTACCATGGCGAACAGTTGCACAGCTCCAACAGAGCAATGATCCTCTTGATATTTTCCTTCTCAGATAAGGGGATGTTTTATAATGTAGGTCACACTCCTATGTCTTTGTATCAACATCAAACCACCTCATGTCACTCCTATAATTTGAAGGTTTTTATTTCTGAGTATTATAAGAAGTTATTTGGAAAACCGGAGCCAAGTAATTTTTTTATGAACGAGGATGTCACTGCGGATATGCCTCAAATTTCTAATGAAGAAAATGACATCCTCACTGCTGATTTTACTGAGAAAGAGGTCTACGAGGCTATCTCTCATATCAGTGGCGATTCTAGAACAAAATTGAAGGGTAGGCTCAAAATCTATTAACAAAAAATACGCCACATCACTGACCAACTAACCGATTACTCAGTATAAACGAGTCCATTGTTTTACTGTAGCTTATTTGAGGCTAGTGAAGTACCTCTAATCACGCACTAGCCGGTTTCAATACTTCTGCGTAGGCTGCAGCCAAGCAATCGAGGAAGAGATAAACAGAGGGCAGTCGCCCTTCCTTGAGGCTTATCCCCGCCGATCATCGCCTGCGCCTGCTTGCTGATGGACAGATCGTAAAACTTCGCCGCCGCGCCGTGCATCCTGACCGAAGAGCGAAACCGATCTAAGTTTGGCTTTGGCTGATGTACCTCTCGTCCACTCCCTAATAGGCTGTCTTCGGTAGGACTACTAATGGGCCAAATCCACCATAAAGCTCAGATAGGAAAGGCAACTCAGAATAAGTTCATTGCTCGTTTCTGTTTCTTCCTGTCGAGAACGCATCAACTGACAGCCATGAGAGACTCTGATCCATGGCTAAACTTTTTTAGATAAAGAGTATATATTAATATCGTGGAGATACCAATTACACCCAGCCTCTGCAACAACGTAATAACCTAGGATATTACGGATACACACAGCCGAAAAACAATAAGAAGAAACTAAAAAATAAAAGTCTCGCTGCAGAGTTACAGTCCTTGCAGCAGCAGCACAACCACCACCAAGACAACACCTGATGTCCAAGTTCTCCAAAAGCAACGCCTTCAAGAAGGAAACAGTGCACAAGCGCCGTCATCGCCCGATCGAAGATCTTGGGTTTTCACCCTGGAGATAGTCCCACTCTCAAAACAATGTCTTCAACAAGCCCATTGCCAGGCACAACCAGTTAAGGTCAGACCTTAGATTTTTAACCTGAAAGGTAAGACTTTTGAACTTCACCTGGGCAGACGCCCCCACTCGCATACCGCTGCTACGAGTCCTGAAGCTCCAAGCAAGTTCCTCATCGCCGCCAAAGGCTCGAGTCACCATTACTAGTCCTCCAATCTCGCTTCCATGACATTCTCCGCCTCTGACTTCATCATGGATTTGTCCATGGTGGCAACAGAAGCAGAGCTTCACGCCGTTCCCTCCGGCGTGACCGAATCCATCCGATTCAGCGACCTCTAGGCATAAAAATCCATGCGCATCGCTGGCGGACCCTTCCGGAACCGACACTCTAGCCAGATCAAAGAGGACAAGCGTCAGTTAGATCTTGATCTTTTTGCAGGAGGAACCCTAGGACTGCCGCCTTTATTCAGGCCGAGCCCCACGCAACCGGCCATCCCGGCTGCCCGACCACCGAAAACCGGCAGATCGAAGGCAAGCATAGCAGCAGCCCGAGCCGGTGAGGTAACCGCCAGCGGGCGTCCAGCCGAAGCCGACGAAGATGGACTCCGGCAGGGGCATAGGGCACCGCCGCCAGGAACTCCAGCACCGCATCCTGCCCACAGAGACCAGGCAGCAGCAACACATAGCAGGGACCGGGCCAGGTTCCAGCGCGACGCCACGAGAAGCTCTCCGAGCGCACTGGATACCGGCGTCTAGCGACCCAGATCGGGCCCATTTGGGCCGAGATCGGGCCCGGACGACGCCTTTCGCCTCGCTCCGATCGTCGCCGTCGTCGCATCCGCCGCCGGCTCCTACCTCTCACCCCGCTCCGCCCTGCCGCAGCTCTCCCGCTCCTCCTCGCGCAACCCGGCGCCGCTCCTCCCCGCTCGCAGGAACGCCTCCACTGCCGCCGCCGCCGTCGCGCGGCGGCAAGGGTAGCACTGATTTGGGTCGGTTTGGGCTAGGGTTTGGGAGGCCTCCGGAGCCGCTCGAGCGGAGCGACCCGGGAGGCGTGTTCCTTCACAAAAATTTGATAACTCTTTCACAAAAATTGAGGGTAGGCTCGAGCCATACGAAGCCTACCTGGTAAAATCGCCCCTGTCTCAGATGAAACATAACAAAGCTCCGGGACCAGACGGGTTCCCCGCGGAGTTTTATCAAAAATTCTGGGATGTCATTAAGATAGACTTGATGGCTATGTTTACACAATTGAGAGCGGGTGATCTTCCTTTGTATAAGCTAAACTTTGGAGTGATTACGTTGCTGCCAAAGAAAGAGGATGCAAGTAGGATCGAACAATACAGACGATTTATCTTCTCAATGTGAGCTTCAAAATCTTTACGAAGGTTGGGACTAATCGTGCGACGTCCATTGTAAGCCGAGTTGTGCGTCCAACTCAAACGGCTTTCATTCCGGGACGGAATATTCTTGATGGGGTAGTTGTACTCCATGAAACGATCCACGAAATGCATCAAAAGAAACTAGACGGCGTCTTATTTAAAAACATTTTGAAAAAGCTTATGACAAAGTGAAGTGGTCTTTCCTCCAGCAAGTTTTACGCATGAAAGGGTTTACACCGCAGTGGTGTGAATGGATTGCTAGATTTGTGCAGGGAGGAAGTGTAGGCATACGTGTAAATGATGATATCGGTCATTATTTTCAAACGCTTAAGGGCCTAAGACAAGGGGACCCGCTCTCTCCTATGCTTTTCAATCTGGTAGCTGATATGTTGGCTATTCTAATTGCAAGGGCAAAGGAAGATGGTCAAGTTGGTGGTTGGTGCCCCACTTGGTAGAAGGTGGCGTGTCCATACTCCAGTATGTTGACGATACTATTCTATTTCTTGAGCATGACATAGATAAGGCTGTGAATATGAAATTGATCCTAGCTTTTTTCGAACAACTTTCGGGCCTGAAGATTAATTTTCACAAGAGTGAAATTTTTTGTTTTGGCAAAGCTAAAGAAGATCAGGATAAATATAGGGAGATATTTGGATGTGAAGTTGGCGCTCTTCCATTTAAATATTTAGGTATCCCTATACACTATCGAAAACTACTCAATCGTGAGTGGAAAATGATAGAAGACCGTTTTGAACGGAAATTGGCGTCTTGGGTAGGCAAGATGCTCTCATACGGAGACCGCCTTGTGCTAATTAATTCAGTTTTGACAAGTCTGCCAATGTTCCTTTTGTCTTTCTTTGAGTTACCTAAAGGGGGTACGAAAAAGATTAGATTTTTATCGTTCACGGTTCTTTTGGCAAAGCGATAACAAAAAACGGAAGTTTCGCCTGACTAAGTGGAACATTGTATGCCGTCCAAAGGATCAAGGTGGGCTCGGTATTGAGGTTCTAGAAATTAAAAACAAATGTCTTTTGAGTAAATGGTTGTTCAAGCTAATGAATGAAAAGGGCATGTGGCAAGAACTTTTAACTAATAAATACTTAGGGGATAAAACGTTATCTCAAGTTAAAGGGAAGCCTACAGATTCACCCTTTTGGAGAGGAATAATGAGGGTTAAAGATGATTTCTTTTCACGCGGATCGTTCGTTGTGGGAAATGGTCTTCAGACCAGTTTTTGGAAAGATGTATGGCTTGGTAATACAACATTGTCAACACAATATCCATCCTTATATAATATTGCTGCACACCAGAATATTTCGGTTCATGATGTGCTGGCCGTGGCACCAATTAACCTAATGTTTCGACGTTCGGTGGAAATAAAAGAGCATCTTGGTTACACTTGGTGGAGAGGCTCATGCGAGTGTCATTAAGTGATGAACCAGATTCTTTTAGATGGAGGTTGACAATGAATGGAGTGTACTCTGTTAAATCCTTGTATGCTGATTTCATGCATGGACACACAAGATATTTGCGAAAATACTTGTGGAAATTGAAGATTCCGTTAAAAATCAAGATTTTTTTGTGGTTTCTTCGCAGAAAAGAGTTGTTAACTAAAGACAATTTAGCAAAACGTAGATGGACAAGATGTAAAAAATGCATTTTTTTGTCATCGGGATGAGTCCGTTGAACACCTCTTCATATCATGTTCATTTGCACGAGACATTTGGAGAATTATACATTTTACATTTAGTATATACCCTCCTTATAGTGTCTCAAATATGTTTGGTAGCTGGTTAAATGGCATAGATAAAATTACCAAGTCATACTTTCGTATCGGTGTTGCAGCATTTCTTTGGGCGATATGGAATTGCCGCAACGATGTGGTTTCTAACAAAACACAAAATGTTCATTATTTGCAGGTCATCCACAAGGCGTTATACTGGATCCACTTGTGGGCATTCCTCCTACCTATTGGCCAGCGAGATGTTTGGTTACAGGCTGTGCTCGTTTGATGGCGGTCGTTCGAGCTATCTTCTGCCAACCTTTGGGGTGGCTTCATGCTAAAAGGATAGATGTTTAGAGCACCGATTTTTGAGTGGCTCATTTTTGTTTTCAACTTCAGTGACCCATGAATTGAAATAATCTTTGTACTCTTTTGAAAGTTGCTGCAATATAAAGGCCGTGTGCATCGTTTCGATGCAGAGGCCGGGGTAGCTCCCATTTCTAAAAAAATCAAACCACCTCATCTCAGGTCACTCTATACACTATCTACAAACCAAATCATTGACCCACAGTCGCACAGCTTCAAAGAATGAAATTTCAGTCTTTGTGTGAGCTGTGATACTTTGAGTGACTGGGATTTTAGAGCTTTAGGATAATGTTTCCTCTTTTTAAGCTTAATACAAAGACCCGCAGTTCTTCTGCGGGTTCTCGGAAAAAAAGTGATTGCGATTTTAGAGCTTTAGGACAACCTGGAGCTAGCAAAAGTGCTCAAGTAATTCTTCAATGTGATCAAAGATTTTTCATAAGAATATAGTCACATTAGCTACTATTAGATTTTTTTTGTTGAATGCTAGTAAGTGTAAGTAAATGTGCTCCAAATCTGACTCCAAAATTTGAGATCCAATTTGATTATTTTTTGTTGAATGTTCTGGTCAAAACAGTGGCCACAAAGCTTCAGTATGGATTCCAACTTGTTGAAAGCTTCTGTACATGTTTGTATTTACGGTTTGTTTTACCAAATGGTTAGAAACTGGTCTATCCGAACTTTAAGCTTTAGCCTCCAGCCCTCATATAACCCCGACTCGCACAGCTTACCTAGGATACAGCTCAGTGACTGTAACCCCATTCACAGAGGCATTCTCGCCCAATATGAAATCCGATTGGTCGTACGACGACAGAGAAGCTAAAGCTGATTCACCCCGGAAGAAGAATGCAGGTTGTGCCGGTGCCTGAATCTCCATGTTGTCCCTAGTTAACATGAAAATGACGGATAGTATGTAAGGCCTGTCATCAGGGTCCGGTTGGACGCACATCAACCCGATGTGGATGCACCGTAAGGCCTGGCTTCGAGCATATTCATTGAGTGATTGGTCTATCATTTCAGATATCGTCCCTTTGTCCAGCAATTCCACACCTTTAGATGGTTGGTTATTCAGATACGATGAAATATATTGTACATGAATCTTTCACTGTACAGATACACCAAGAAGTAAATTGGCACTTACATCACTAAGGAGATTCACCGTATCACGGTCACCAGAAGTGCTATTCCTTCTCCTGGTTACAATTTCAAGGACCAACACACCGAAGCTGTAAATATCGATCTTCGGTGACACGCGTCCATGCACTGCCTCCGGTGCCATATAACCACTGCAGGGATAAGCAGTTAGCAGGTTCTAAGCACACGGTGAATATCTGCAATTCTCGAATGTTTCATTACAGGTATAAGCTTACAGTGTTCCAGCAGCTCTAGCTGTCTTAGTATGAGTATGACCTTCTCCTAGCAGCCTTGCCAATCCGAAGTCTGCGATTTTGGGATCCATGTCGTCAGCAAGAAGAATGTTGTTAGGTTTTAGGTCCCGGTGTATGATCCTCATGCTTGAGTCCTCGTGAAGATACAATATGCCCTTGGCAATTCCAAGAATGATGTTATACTGTTGGTCCCAGTTCAATGTATTTTCCATCCTAGATTCTGTTGAAACAAAATGTTGAATTCATATTGGGCGGTGCAAGGTAAATAAAGAACCATCATGGTAACTCATGTACAATTTCTTTTTCGAAATATTCAAATTGCATCTACAATATTGGCTGTGGTAACTTATAACGCCGAAATGCTACAGTACATATCTGGTGATTTGTACTGACCTTCAAAACATGAAACTCAGATATATAGCTATGTGTTATTTGTTTCTATTCCTACATAGCAATGTCTGTATGGATAGTTTCCTCATGACAGGCATCTATTACTGTTAAAATCACATTGTATGCAATCGAGCAGGGCAATATGACAGCTGCCAGATAATTACGGATATACATGTCTGGAACCGGAAAACAAGAGATGCTAGTGAAGGGGACAATACCGAATAGAAAGTTGTCGAGGCTCCCATTCTTGATATACTCATAAACGAGCAGCGTATCATCCCGATGCGAGCAAAAGCCATGTAATCTAACAAGATTCTTGTGCTGAAGCTCTACCAATAGCAGTACCTCATTGTGCAGTTCCTGCAAACCATGCCCAGTTCTTTCCAGAAGTTTCTTCACTGCAATTTCTTGCCCATCTGGTAGTATCCCCTGCAAAAGACAATTTTTGAGAGAAGATGCGATAGATGACCCCCTTTTCTCACGTGTGTTCCTTCTTGACTACTTACCTTGTATACGATACCAAAACCGCCTTCCCCGAGCTTATTTTTCTCTGTGAAGTTTTCAGTTGCCTCTTGTAGCGTAGGTAAATCAAGGGACGTTTTACGGTGCATCAACGCGATGTGGGCTGTTTATTTGCCTGAAACGTACGGACCAGATCCAATTTACTACACGCGGTGTCTGTGTAGTATCTTCCTTCCCACGGGGTATTTTAGAAATTCCACTTGTTTTTAAATTTCCCTCCAACTAGATCTGAGGGCATAGATGTACTTCCACTTGAGATCGAGGGTATGCCGTTTACTAGTGCAGCAAACGCGGCACTCCGATCGGTGAAGAACTGCGCGCGTAACTGAGCTCCGGCCTCCGGGTGTCGTCTTGACGGATGAGGCGGGAGTCGAGCGACTTCTGACCCGAGCATTCTGCGACCTCGCGATTGTTGGCCCAGCCAGCAGCAAACCTGGCCAACGGGCCGGCCCGGCACGGCACGAGCCCGTTTAGAGCCTGGCGGGCTTGGCACGGCACGGCACGATTAGGCCCGTTTAGTAAGTGGGCCGTGCCGTGCCAGCACGCGGGCCTGGCCTTAAGGCCCAGGCACGGCCCCTTCCCTAAACGTGCCGGCACGAGCCCACTTAGGCACGACGGGCCATATTTGGCCCACGTGCTTATTTTAACTAAAAAATTAAAAATAATTCAGAAATAAAGAAAAAATGTAAAATTTTAGCAAACCAAAAATATGTAACTAAAATGTATACGTCAATACCTGCGTACGTGCACAAGTGCGTACTAAAATGTGTGCGTGCTTGCACATGTGCTAACCAAAATGCATAATAACCCATCCATCTGTCCTTTGTACACGAGAATGTAAGAGGTAGGCTGGTTAGCACGGTGTGCCCAGCGAGGCAGCGACAGAGGTCGCGAGTTCGAACCCCAGTACGCACGAATAAAATTTATTTTGCGTGGCTGGGAGGTTAAACGGGCCGTGCCGTGCCGGCACGCGGGCCTCGGCCTCAGGCCCAGGCACGGCCCCAGACGTGTCGCGTGCCAGGCACGGCCCATTTAGCCGCGTGCCGTGCCAGGCCCCTGACGGGCTGGGCACGCGTGCTCACGGGCCGGCCCGCGAGCACGGGCCCATGTGGCCAGCTTTGGCCAGCAGCTCCAAGCGCCGAGTCCTCTCCTGCGTAGACGACGATGACGATCTGGAAACGCGACAGCGCGAAGACGTACATACAAAACAACCAACGGCGGAGGCAGGAAAATTGTTTTGGGGGGACCGGACAAAGAAGACAACTCACAAATGCCAGAAAAAAAGCCAAAAAGTGTGACAATGTGATGACAAAATATATTTTTCATTAATTATACCACCATTCATTGAATAATTGTCTGAGAACAAAAGGATATACAATTGCATATTACTAGCTAACAAAAATCTAGACAACAGAAGATAGAGCAACCAACTTTTTCAATTGAAGTCCACTCGAACAACGGCAATCTCCTTTTCAATGTATATTACCAAGCAATCTCTTAGGAATCCATCTTCCATTTTATTTCGAATACTTGTTTTCACAAGTTTCATTGCAGAAAATGCACGCTCACCGGTTGCGGCTGAGACCGGCAAAGTAAGAACAAGGCGAATCAATCTGTTCATTAAAAACAAACAAGTTAGTTTTGTAGTAATGATTAAATCAACTAGTATAGGAGCACAGAACATTATATACCTGTCAATCAAGTGATAATCATCATTTTTTCCGGTAGCTGCAAGTTGTTGACAAAGCTCCGACATAGTTTTCAAATTCTGAAACTTTGGGTGTACAAGTATATCATGCTCATAATGCCGCAACTGACATCTAAGATTCTCCCTTTCTTGTTCATCAAAATCAGCGGGGTAGAATTTTGAAGCTAGAGAACACACAGTCTCAATGTCAAATGAACTGAATGAGTTCTTGGGGTCCAATGAAGTGCACATAATGAGAAGCTCTGTGATTTGTTTGTTGAATCTGCAGTTTAATTCTTGTGCTTGCTGATCCACAACTACCATGAAAATATCACACCGGTAATGGTGCTCAACTGTAGTCTCATCCTCTACACGAGAATTAATGAAATCCACATATAACTCACCAAAGTTTGGTGTTTTCACTCCATGTTTCACACAGAACGAAAGCACATCACCTTTAAGCTTGCTCCAACCATTATCTCTCAGCTTTTGAATCAATAATTTTGTAGTCTTCACATCATCCATGGCATTCACAATATCTTGAGACTTTTGCTGCAACTTTCTACATAACATATCTGTGATTCCCATCAGTTCTTTCATGACATGCAGAATAAATATGAAGTCAAAAGACATCATCAACTTAACAGCCCCACTAGCCTTTGCTCTTGCTGAAGGTCAACCACCGCAATACATCAATTGTTACTTTGAGACGCAACCTATTTCTTTTGATGTCCTCCTCTGTTTGCTTCTCCACTAATTATTCCACATGACACGCCTTGTTCTTGAGATTGTCATAACATTTTACAGCATAATTATGGGCAGATTTACTATCCTTTCCCATGTGAGTTAAGAATGCACAAGCCTTTCCATCGTTAACCTTCTTCCACTTTCTAAACCCTTCCACTGTGAACTTATCTGAACCTTTCTTTCCAAGTGGCTTCTTATAAAATAGAAAGCATGGAAAACAATAGACTGCATCTTTAATAGGGGAGTATTCTAACCAAGAGAAGGTCTTAAACCAATGGAACTGAAACTTGCGTGGGTGATTTGCTGCACCATCAAGAGGGTATTCATCTTTATCAAATTGATATGGCCCATGCTTCATATATGCCAAACGAGCCTTTTCTTGATCATTAGGAGGATAATCCCAAATTTGGCACCGCAGCCCTGGATCCCTTTGTACTATCAAAACAGGAGAATCATCATTCCTTCTGTCAACCGGAGGTGGAGGTGGTGCAGCAGCTGCTGTTGGTGTTATTGGTGCTATTAAAATTTCTTCTTCTACATGCTCTGGTTCTTGCTCATCCAAATCAGGGGCAGCAACCGGGACCGGATCATCACTCCTTCCTTTCTTCCCAAAATAAGAATGCATATTATGCACTGTTACAACCTTCCTTTTATCTTTAGCCATGATTATCCTAGAAAACAATAGACTACATCAGCTATGACTAATATAATTTACACTATTTGAGGAATTAATAAGACAAAGTGACAAACCAAAATCAAATGGCACATATGAAAGGGGAATTGATGCAGGATACAATCATACAGTAGTTGGTGCAAAAGAAATGCTAGATCTACTGGGAATCAAAATCTATACTTGTACAAATCGGAGAGAGGGCTGCCTAGGTTTGCCTGCCTTGCTCGTTTGAGGGCTTGATGGAGGAGGGCGCTGGTGCGCTGCGGACTGCAGAGTGGCTGCTGTCGACCATGGACGCGAGCAGGGAAGACCGGAAGAGGACTGCGAGCAGAGCAGAGCAAGACTGCAAGAGGCGAGCGGGGAAGAGGCAACGCGAGCAGAGCCACAGAGCCAGAGGCGTGCGAAGCAGTGAAGCACAGAGTCGTGCGAGCAGGGCCCCCAGGCGGTCGGATGGTGGGAGGACGTAGCGGGCGGCGAAGGTCTTAATGCCGTGCTCGCATAGGTGTCTCACACACTTCAGCTCCTCCTTCGATGTCTCTGGTGCATAGTTTTAAAAAATGGACCCGGTGATCGCACCGGTGAGGGCCTCGGTTCACAGTTCACCCGGTTGGACCGCGGTTCACTCGGTTCAATTGTCGGTTTATTAAAAATAGAATTAGGCGGAAATAATAATTTGTTAAAAAATTAAATGTGTTTAAATTATCCGTGAAAGAATATGACACATAAAATGCACCCACTTGTTGGCTAGCGCATGGTTCTTGCTTGCAATGTGAAATAATATGACACATAAAATGCATCCACTTGTTGGCTAGCGCATGGTTCTTTCTTGCAATGTCACGTGAGGTGTGAGTTCGAATCCTGACTCATTCAATTAGTTTTTCTCGCGCGCAAGGTCTTCTCTTTTTCTATTTAAAATTTAGTTAACCTCGCCCGCTGTGTTTATATCATCTCTGATTCTGCTTCTATTAAAAACACAGTTGTATCCCAGTGGCTCTGCTGCCTTTTTCGAATCCTGGTGACTACGTATTTTCTTTAAAATTTTCCGCGATCCGGCTCAGCCCCAATAGGGCCGACGGTGGGTTTGAACCGGGTTTTAGAGTATCCAGAGGGACAAACAAGATTTAATCTCAGTCGTCCTTGTGTTTTCTCTCATGATAACCTTTCAGCCTGGGGCCTATGGAAGCACTAGCCTATATAGATTCAATACAATCAACAGACTCAACCAGCTAGGCCGACTCGGTTAACAACTCTTAAACCGATACATGTACATACTGTCGTATATACACTAAATACGGGCATATGTCCTCATGCCGATATCCGCGTGATTATTTTTCTAATAGCGACTTATCTGTCCCCGATCTAGAGGAGGCCCCTAGAAATGCGGGGGAGCAGCAGCTCCGGTGATTGCCGATGAGCTCGAGGGCAGGGCCGGTCCTAAGATTATTGGGGCCCGGGGTGAAATTAGGATTTGGACCCTTAATATAATTTGTAAAACAATTAAACAACAATGGAGACTTGTAGTATATAATAGATGGTACCAATAAATATTTCCAATGCAATCATATTTAATTATTATATATGAAAAAACTATAGGTATAGTTTTTGATAAATAACTCTATGACTTAATCAATTGATGTGTTTTTTTTCATTGCGAGATGCATAACTTTTAGACGTCGTTATATTTGATACATTGAAAGAGATAAATTCATGATAGTGTATGTGAACTGATGAGTTGTTTTCCTTATTCTAGGCGGTAGTATAATTAAATCAACAACCTTACTGTGTTCGATCTAGATTCTATATGGAATTTGCTATTAAACACTTAGAGTGCATGTAAGAAATATTGACATTAAATAATTTATGCATACTATACTAAATATTTGTTCTAATATTATGCCGGCTGAAACCGCATCTAGTGCGGTCGCTTGTCGGGGACTCCACAGCTTGCTAGTCGTTGTGGCCGCGAGATGGTAAATGATTGGTAGTCTCCAATTCATTTTTCAGGAAACGGACGAACATTATTGTGCATCGCACCCAGTAGATGGATAATTAAACTTGTATCTAGGCATAGCCTTGCAATCTGCCTTCTCCAACTACTAGAGAAATCAAGGCATGAATGAAGAAATGAAATGCCTCAAACTCTTTCTAGCAGGAAAATGAGAGTGATTGTCCTAGATTCTCTTCTGACAATGGTCCAGCGCATGGGCCCCTCCCCACTTAATGCAAAAAACTAACCAGTTAAAGGACCCAAGAAGGCCCAAGGTAAAAAATAGGAAAAGGGCCCAAATTCAGCATTAGATTAGTCCATAACGTTTCGTGTCGTCGTCCTTATCTGGCTAAGCCGTACGAGAGAAGAAACGCGAGCTGCTCTAATGGCGTTCCTGCACATCCGCATCCGCTGCTAGTTGCGAGTTGGGGCCCCTGAGTATCGGGGGCCCGGGGCGGCTGCCCCTCCCCCGTAGGACCGGGACTGACGGCTGAGCACGGGGCAATGCCACACCTTCCTCGGCGAGCACATCAAAGATGACCTCTTCATCTTCCTCGTCGAGTCGAGGGACGTCTGTTAGCAATTAGCATGACTGGACTGGAGCCATCCGCGCGCCATCCCGGCGGCCATTGAATGACCCGGTGTTCCACAGGGACCTGCTACACGCGCTGGACAAGCTCCGTGGCATGATTGTCGCCATCGAGCAGCAGCGCCAGGGACGCGGTGAGCCGGTGACTCGACGCGAGTCCGCTCGCGCGGGAGCTTCCCGCCGCCTACACGGAGGTGCACCGCGCAAGAAGGATATGAATAATTTAAATTAGGAGTTGATCAATCGGTTTACATTTAAAACAAAATTTTAGGTCAAATATTCTTCAGATCTACACACCTAATCGTGTAGTACATAACCGTTACAAATTAAGTGAAACACCAACTATGCCCTCATATTATTTTCGCCAAATAGCTAATTGGGTTTTGGCCCAAAACTGGCCCAAATCATTACAGCCGTTGGATTAGGCCATATACTACACACTGAAATGTGTATTCCGATGCACCGTAAAAAATCTCATCTTTGGTGACACATTTCCATGTATTGCATACTCTGGCGCCATATACCCGCTGCAGAAGATTACTAGTTAGGCATAGAAGCACAGATTTTGATATCTGCAGTATAAGTGAGTACTCTTGTATGCACGAGCTTACTATGTTCCAACAACTCTAGTTGTCTTGGTTTGAGTATGGCCTCCTACTTGTAGCCTAGCTAATCCAAAGTCTGCAATCTTGGGATCCATTGCATCGTCGAGCAGAATGTTGTTAGCCTTCAGGTCTCGGTGGATGATCCTTACGCTTGAGTCCTCGTGAAGATACATTATTCCCTTTGCAATTCCAAGAATGATGTTGTACTCTTCACCCCAATTTAATGTATTTCTTCTACTAGAATCTTCTGCAAAATGGTTAGATTTTATTATGAGCTGCGTTGACAAAAGATAATAAAGAGCCACTACCTGAAGAACATCTACGGCATCGGTGCCATCCTCCCGAAGAACGCCTCCCAGTCTCCGGACCTCTTTGCCACCGCCAAGCTCGGCGCCACTCCGGACCAAGTCTGGGCTCTCGCTCTCTGCCGCGGCGATGCCAACGCTTCGTACTGCTTCACCTGCCTCGACCAGGCCTTCCACGACCTGCCCAACGCGTGCCCCTACAGCAGGACCGCCACCGTCTTCTACGATTCCTGCCTGCTCCACTACTCCAACATCCATTCCCGTCCCACCGACGACATCTTTAACCCGATGCGTCCGCTCCGCAATTTCTTTAACGCCACGGTCGAGCCGGCCAGGTTCCAGCGCGTCGTGGCCGCGCTCGTGAACGCCACCGTGAACTACGCCGTGCACAACTCCACGCGGCTGTACGCGTCCGGGGAGGCCGACTTCGACCAGGAGCTCCCCAAAGTGTACGCCTGGGCGCAGTGCACGCCGGACCTGACGCCGGAGCGGTGCCGGGACTGCCTCGTCCAGAACATGGCGTATTTGTCGAATGAGTTCACAGACTCTATCGGAGCCAGGCTTCTTGCGCTGAGGTGCAGCTACCGGTACGAGACAGTGCCCTTCTTTGACGGCCCGGTCATGGTGCGCCTGGCAGGAACGCCGGCCAGCTCTGGAGCACCGGCGTCTGCGCCGGCGCCGGCTGTGGTGCCCAATGTTCTGACGCCAGTACTGGTGACGGCGGCCGGAGAAGGTGAGTCCAATTCAAGCTCTAGCCAGTAAATCTTTGTGCGCCTGTGACGTATCATGACGGTTACTGCCTACTAAATTCATTGCAACTTGCATTTCTTGCAAAACGAGCGCGTAGCGATCGAGACCGTTAGCACGCTGAAATCAAAGATACTTGAGCAGCACATTGTTTCTATATATTGCAGAAAATGGCTTTAAAGCCCGGAAATTCACATTGGCTCCCCTGTTCAATTGTTTTTAAATAGTAAAACATTTTATAAAATCTGAATTTTTTTGGAGATTAACATATACAATTTTTCTACATACGTGCAAAATTTCGTGGGGAAATGATCTTTGGGCTCTTCTGTGCAAAAAGAGAATCAGTGGCCAAAATGGGATTTCAAAAAAATATTTGTTTGGAGCACAGATTTTATTATTTTTTCACAGAGCACCTAACATGTAATTTCATCATAAAACTTTGCATATATTTAGAAAACATGTATATGTTTGTCACAGGTTTTGCTAAGATTTTTTAAAATGATTTACTATTTTTCTATTTTTTATTCGGCCAAGAGAATATGAACTCGGGAGCCAAAACGCCTTCCTATAATACTTCTACTAGCAGTTTATTTTGAAAAATAAGAAAATAACATTTTTGAAGTTTCAAAAAAGTTGAAAAACCTTTTATATGTATTTTTTAGTACGCCAAAGGCGTACATTATTTTATCGAAGTCCGAAATAAAAAAAATACTTGAGACAAAAGATTTGTCTCTATCCACTGATTAAGGAGAGAACTTTGACAAGAGAAAAAAAGGCCAAGTACATGGCAAAAAAAAGAGGGGGATGATCTCTCGATATTACATAGCTGAAATGTTTTGCAACCATGGTAATCCATGATTTTTTCCTCGCGCGGACTTGTTGGGGAAGACCCTAGCGTTGCTCTCGTTTCAAATTGTCCAACTAGTGAGCATGGTAAGAGAGACATGGATTTGCCGTTAGGCATAGATTTGTTTGACAAATTAGTCCACCACAACATGATGGTTGGTTCCTGCAACCACTCGGAAATATCCATAGTAGGGAGACCAATCCATTCATTCAACATCGTCCACACTCTTTTGGAATATCGACATTGAAAAAGAAGCACGCAACTGTTTTTTTATGTTGCTTGTAAAGTGGACAAAGGCCGCATTTTGACCACCCTCTCTTCAAGGCAATCCACAATACAAAGCCTATTTTGAACATTCAACCAAGTGAAAAAAATCTTTGGCAGAGTCCAAGCTTTTCAAACCGTCTTATGCATGCAAGAGCTCGTGGCCCCAAAGAAATGACATAATCAAAATCCAAACCGTTGCGGACAACATGTGTCGAAAGCACCCACTCACGCATAGAGAGATAATTTGTTCTCACGGCTAAATTACACCCTCTCACACCTGCTAACATTATCTTCTCCCATACAGTCATAACTGAGAAATTAGACCTCCACCGAGTACATGACTGATAGCGTTAGAAAAAATCTTGCTCATCTGTTGTTTCCGCAATCACTGGAGTACTAAGTTAACCATGATATCAAAGCATCTTTGATACTTGTTTCAAAAGTATAACCTAGCTATCAACCACCAGGACTTGTTGGCAGTCGTTTTTTGCCAACAGTCATCTGCCATGGATAGATAGCGTCAGGGAGCAACTTTGGCAGACGTGTCTATAGTATCACTCGGGAGGAGGGCTATGTTAGGAACCGAACGGGCGGCGGATCGTGAGTTTGTTCACCGGAGGATCTCTCACAACGCACTCCCACATAGGCACATGACGGTTCTCGGAAAGGAAGAAAGTGAGCAACTATGGATAGACAATGAACCACTACCCAAATAGCATTGTGTCTCTCTTAGTCCCGGGAAGGCCAGTAATTAGACCCATACCAACTTTATCCCATTTTCAAACAGAAATAGATATAGACCGGAGAGTGTTGTTTATGTTCATCTTTAACATGACGACAAATGTCACATTTATCAACAAATTGAGAAATTTCTTGTTTAATCCCGGTCCACCAAAATCTTTGACGGAGATTCGATGCATTTTTGTGCTACAAGGATGAATAGAGAGAGGTGATTCATGAACCTCTCGAAGAATTAGCTCTCTGAGATCTCCATTCTTCGACACAACTAGACGGTTACATAAATAAACAATACCTTTATAATCGATGAAGAAACATCTAGCAAACGCGCTAGCAATGTTCTGCTTGATCTCAGTAATGTCAGAATCATGCTTCTAAGCATCTTTGATCTGGGCTTTAAGCGTAGGTTTCACTTCTAGATTAGCCAGATAATCAGAAGGAACAACTCAAGATTAAGCTTGGAGAACACCTTGTAAAAAGAAGGTTGATCTTGCTAACCATTAGGTTATTGCAGTAAATTTCGACTTAGCGTGTCACACATGACGCTAACTTCGCCGGGTGGGTTGATAGTTAAAACCCAAATCATAGTCTTTGATTACTTCCAACCATTGAACACAATAGAAAACCATTAATTTATCATTGCAAGTGGCGCAATTATTCTACTTGGAAGTCAAAGTTGATAGACGGACTATGAAACTGCAATTTTCCACTACGCGTCGCGATCGAGTTAACGATCTACCACCACGATGATGAGATTCGGGTCTTTTGCTAGGGTGCCACTATGGCAGTCCACCCAGCGTGTGGAAAAAGGTTATCAGCTTGCATTGCCGCACTACTAGAAGACCCCTCCTACAGCAACGCATTTATCTGTATCTAAATGTCCATATAAGCGTTGCCAGCGCCTTTACCAACGGATTTACATGCGTTGCCTTATCTGGCGTTGCAAGGGTTAATTGCAACGCATATAGCTCCGTTGGTAACCATGGAATAAAGCGTTGCAAGGTAACAACGGAGTTCAAGCATCAGTTGTATGCGTTGGTAGACAATATAGAAGGACCGGACATTTTATCAATTAAAATATGATTTTTATTAATAAAATATTATTTTCCAGAGGCATTATCTGAGCGCCTTAATCCTTTCTCTTATAGAAATTATAATTTCAAAGGGACAAACCAATACACAAAATAATTTGACAAAAAATGTGTGGCATGAAGAAACAATTCAATTATTTGGATCAATTCAGAATACATGAAAATAATAATCCCAAGAGTACACAACTTACAATCTTGATTCCAAATCGGAATCACTTAGAATACATGAAAATTATCTAAAGAGTACAGAGCTTACAATCTTGATTCAGATTGAGACAATCTAACTACTCCTATATACTCCTACTAATATTCTGGCGTTCAGAGCTTATATCCGAATACTTTAAAGTCTGTAAGTCCTGATCTTTTCGTCCTGCAATAAACAAAAGTCTTATTTCAGTATCAAAGTGCAAAAACTAGAAGGGTATGGAGAATTCTACTATTACTTGTACGAAACAAGGAACCACGGAATGGAGAAAAAAGACCAATCCTCTAGTTCCACGGTATTAGCTTCATGAATGAAACACCTATCAGAAATTTATATGGAAAAATGTTCGCTTTCTGCAGCCATTTCTCCTCTCCAGTGATACATCGGAGCTTACAATCTTATTGCATAGTGTCCAGGGCCTAAATAAGCTGCGTTCTTTGCAAGGAAACAAGGGCAAAGATTGTCATCAAAGTAGCAGACAAGTCTCTGTTGTGTATTCCATGTAGTAAGAGATAATCTGAAAATAAAATGCAACTGATATTGGATCACACGTCATTATGATAGGAACAGCATACTCCTACCCTCAGAGATTTAGCTAAAAAACTGAAAGTAGCATACAAATAGGAGATAACAATGAATTAAGATCTAGCATAAGCAAACATACCTATGCTCAAATTACTGGACAAAAGATGCTCAAAGAACCTGACAGACGTATATATCTTTGTTATTCTTACACCCAAGCCGGAAATGAAATGGAAGTCAGAAAGTAAAATGGGGAAATCAGAATGCAATGGAAGCATAGCATATAACTGACCGAAGAAACTGGCCAAGAGTATATCATCAACCATGGAGTTCTTCTGCTCACTAGTCGATGCCATGCAGAAATTTGGTTCTACCATTATTGTAGCTCCGGGTCTGCTCTTGCATGTCGATAATGGACATGGCAGGTCAACAGGAGGTTCACAATCCTTGGTTTACAGTCTCTTTTTAATGTGGATCAATTTCAGTGTAACCAAAAAATTCCCTCTAAAAACATTTGGTAAGATCGGTCTAGTTTATCTATGTAAGAGATGCCTATATCAGATCACAAAGAAGCAATGCGCTTATGAGCAGAGAAATCAATAAAATCATGTATTATGAGCGGAAAACTACAAAATCTGAAGCCTAAATATACCATTGCAGCTGGAGACAACTAGAAGAGAAAAATCTAACATGTGCAAATCTAGCCTAATACTCCATAATCCACATACCTTAAAAAGCAGACATCAAAGATCTTTCCTGAATCATTTGAGCTGATCGTGACAGAGCAAAAACTGATCCAATCAAATTCTTTGTAACCTGCCAATAAATAAAAGTCTGGGACTTCTGAATTGTCATCTATGATGAATTTAGCAAATCAAAAATGATTTTAACGTTTTAAGTAACACATCAATGCGGAAATACTAAAGCAAAATCTCGTACAGGTTAGAGAGGAGAAACGGAATAAGCTCGCTGAAACCTATCAAGGCTGAGGACTTGGATCCACACCCAGCAGAACAGATTGTGGCATGGACGTCATCGACGAAGCACCAACCTGCGGACATAGACATGTTCGCCCGCGTAGATCTAATAGAAAAAAGAGAATCCGGGGGTGACGAATTAATAGATCGACTGAGAACAAGCAAAATAAAGATCGCCTGAGAAGGAAATCAAGATCCGGCTGCTGTATCACCCCGTAAATTAATTACCTGGCTCTGGAAGATCGTATTTCGTTGGGTGCTCACCGATCTAGGGTTAGGAGTCGGCTGATTTAAGACGGCGGCACAATGCTAGGAGGGCTAGCTGGGAGGCCGGATATACGATCTAAACTGGTGGAGGCCACCGGGCGAGATCGGGATGACGAAGAACTGCTGAGAGGGGAGAGGGAGAAGGGTTATCTCTAATCTGGGTACTTGTTGACGGGAGAAGATATTGGCCTACCTTTAGAGATCACGATGAATTTTCAACTAAGGGAAGTTAGATCCCGCCGCGGTGGCGAAATTTTCATCCACGACGCGCGCCAAACTTAAAAGGTGTATTCCTATTTTGCGGGAAACTTAAAGATGTATGGTGCTGTTTATATGCCGGAGAACGGATATGTTCTACAACGCTTATATGTGTATCTACGAATTAAATTTGCAGCGTATGGTTAATTCGTAGCAAGGTAAACGTTGCTTAAGGGGGAGTCATCTTGTAGTGCCGTGCCAAACAGGTCGTCACTATCCGAGTAGTCTCCGTGACATAACTTTCTTCCCTCCACTAGATGTCAGCCGTCTACGTTGGCGTCGATGCTGGTAAGACTTGACCCTATATACGCGTGCGCGCATGCAGCGCGCTCAATGCGCGCGACTGTGCCTGAACTCAAGGCCTTCGGCGCTAGAATGGCGGCTCACCACCTCCTCCTGTCCGTGGCCATCGTCGCCGTCGCGTTGCTCGCTTCCCCCGCCGTGGCAGAATACCCGTGGCTAATTTGCGGCTCTAGCACCTACGCGGCCAAGAGCCAGTACCCGAAGAACATCAACCGCATCAGTGCCATCCTCCCCAAGAACGCCTCTCTGTCCCCGGACCTCTTCGCCACCGGCCAGGTCGGCGCCGTTCCGGAGCAGGTATGGGCTATCGCGCTCTGTCGCGGCGACGCCAACGCCTCATCCTGCTTCACCTGCCTCGACCACGCCTTCCAGTACCTGCCGGACGCGTGCCCCTACAGCAGGTCCGCCACCGTCTTCTACGACTCCTGCGTGGCCCAGTACTCCAACATCCAATCCCGCCCCACCGACGACACGACATACAATCCGACGCGTCCGATCGTCTTCAATGGTTACGCCAAGGTCGAGCCGGCCAGGTTCCAGCGCGTCGTGGCCGCGCTCATGAACGCCACCGTGAACTACGCCGTGTACAACTCCACGCGGCTGTACGCGTCAGGGGAGGCTGACTTCGACCAGGAGCTCCCCAAGGTGTACGCCTGGGCGCAGTGCACGCCGGACCTGACTCCAGAGCGGTGCCGGGATTGTCTCGTCGAGAACATGGAATATCTGCCGAATCTGTTCAAGGACTCTATCGGAGCAAGGCTTCTTGGGGTGAGGTGCGGCTACCGGTACGAGACAGTGCCCTTCTTTGATGGACCGGTCATGGTGCGGCTGGCAGGAACGTCTGCCAGCTCTGGAGCACCGGCGTCTGCGCCGGCTGTGGCGCCCAATGTTTTGACCCCAGTGATGGCGGCCGGAGAAGGTGAGTCTTTGTGCGACTGTGACGCATCAGTTATTGGCTCATTACAACTTGCAGTCTTGCAAGACGCCCGCATAGCTGTAGACCGCTTGCACATTGCTTGCACATTGTTTAGATATTCTGTTCATTTTTCCCCAGTTATATCCCAGAGTCCGTGTGAAATACGAGTAGTAAGGACTAAGGACCTGCATACATGGGCTCGAGACTACCATTTCGTAAAATTAACTTCTCTTTTCGATATTCTGTTGCTTCTCTGTTTGAATTAGTTATCGATCTCTTTCCCGCCTTAATTAGGGGTAAAATTCTAAGCCAGGTTCAATATACTTAAAACACCTTATGTCATTTCAGTTCCCATTTGTAAATCTCACCTGACTTGAAATTTCTCCTTTTTACATTGGTTATTCCACAGGGAGAAAGTACAGTGTTCCTGGTTTGGTTCTTATAGTTGTTCTTCCTACTATAGCAGCCATTAACCTTGTCGCTTGCTTCGTTATCTGGAGGAGGCGGCGGACACTAGAACAAGCAAAGCAGCCAAGTATGTCCTACATGATTCTCCAATTTTTATATCCGCGTAACAATTCACGGTGGGTCAAAAAATGACATAAACTGACCAACTTGTGCTGACAAATGGCATTGATAATTAAACAGATCCAGGTTATTCTACTGAAGACGAGGACACTGACAGTGTCGACTCCATGCTGATTGACATTTCGACATTGCGTGTCGCAACTGAGGATTTTGCGGAAATCAACAAACTCGGCGAAGGCGGATTTGGCACGGTTTACAAGGTACTTACCAAGCAAACATATCTTGGAGAAAATCGGACACATCCAAATTTTGATAGCTCAGCTTAATATTGTTTCGATTTTGCACAGGGTTCTCTCCCGAATGGCGAAGAAATAGCTGTGAAGAGACTGTCGAAGAGCTCAACACAAGGAGTGGAGGAGCTGAAGAATGAGCTCGCCTTGGTCGCCAAGCTTAAGCACAAGAACCTCGTCAGACTTGTCGGGGTCTGCTTGGAGCAGCAGGAGCGGCTGCTCGTCTACGAGTTCGTCCCAAACCGGAGTCTCGACAAGATCCTATTCGGTACTTACAAGATTCTCATTGTGATATTTATTTCAGCTCCATTTTATCGTCAGTTCTGGTACCACTCCAACTTTCTGAACTTATGAACATTCCGTAGACACGAGAAACGCGAGCAGCTTGATTGGGGAAAGAGGTACAAGGTCATAAACGGAATCGCTCGAGGCTTGCAGTACCTCCATGAAGATTCCCAGCTCAAAGTAGTGCATCGTGATCTCAAAGCCAGCAACATCTTGCTTGACACCAACATGAACCCCAAGATCTCAGACTTTGGCCTTGCCAGGATCTTTGGGCGAGATCAGACGCAGGCCATCACGAGCCGTGTCGTCGGAACATAGTCAGTAACATGGAAACTAGATATTCTCGTTCACCTAGCAGCACAATTGCCCGATCATCTAGTACGCAGAAACTTAAACTAACTGGATTGATGTTGTTGTTCCAGTGGATACATGGCGCCGGAGTACGTGATGCGCGGAAACTACTCGGTAAAATCGGACGCGTTCAGCTTCGGGGTCATGGTTCTAGAGATCGTGACTGGGAGGAAAAACAACGACTGCTACAACTCCCAGCAATCTGAAGATCTCTTGACCACGGTACGTGCTTGCTTGCTCGGCATCTGAATGTTCTCGACGGTGTGACCGTGTGACAATGCGGTTTGGCTCATGCATGGCTGCTGCAAAATGGCGCAGATATGGGGGCACTGGAAGGCCGGGACGGTGCTGGGTACGATGGACCCTTGCCTGAGCAGCAGCTTCTCGGAGAGCCAAGTGTTGAGGTGCGTCCATGTAGGGCTTCTGTGCGTCCAGGGGAACCCAGCGGACCGGCCGGTGATGTCGTCGGTGGTGATGATGCTCGCAAGCGAAACTGTCTCTCTCAGCGCCCCGTCCAAGCCTTCGTTCTACTTAAGGAACAACGGCGGTGACGACTCGGCTGTCGCGTCCCTGTCGACAGTTTCTGTGCAGGATGGCGCTCGAGAGTCCATTTAACAGTTCAGTTGCACACTAGTGGATTGCCTGCCTCGTTGAAAATATGAAACCTTGCATTTTCTTGTTGTATTGCGATGACCCTGGTTGGGGTTTACATAGAGTTACAACGGTAGTAGAGAGGTTTGGAGTACCAGCTAAGATAGCTACTCTCTCCGTTTTTAAATATAAGATGTTTTAACCTTTGTCCACATTCAATGTGGACAAAGGTTAAAACATCTTACATTTAGAAACGGAGGTCTAAACCTACTGAACAATTTGCTGGATACTAACTTGACACGATTCCAGTAATTTTCTATCATCCAAGGACCAACCTCACAAAATTCTCGAAAAACAAAGTGACCAATCTGACACTACAATGGCGACCAACACCCTACCCTGAACCATTGTTTGATCATAATGGAGAACAGACTCTAAAGGAAACTCCTAAGGGCCAATCGACAAAACTTTCCAGAGAAATATTTCTCATCCAAACGGACCATTGTACACTACAAACCTGCAATTACGTTGTCCTGAACTTCCTTTTTTCCTATAAAGGGCTTGTACTTCCTAGAACGGACCATACAGAACTAGAGATGCCATACGCACATTTTCACTGGCAAGTTGGCAGCTTCAGCCCAGAGCCACATTGTTCTGAACTTACCCTGACGGAGTTGACATGCTGAATGACGTGCCCGAGCTGGTGCTGCCGTTTCTCCTGCCGTAGAACACTGGCTTGGGCGGGGCCTGGAGAGACACCGTGTCGCTACCGAGCATCATGACCACCCCCGCCGGGTCACCCTGCGAGCACAGCAGCCCGATGTGGATGCACCGCAGTGCGTCGCTCCGGGAGAAAGCGTCGCCCATGCCCGGGTCTATCAGCTCGGATATTGACCCATCCGTCCAGTGCTCCCACACCTGAATCATTCAGTTCGTCGCAATCAGTCAAGAAACTGTACTGAAACGTGTGCTTCTCGATCAGCAAGCGCTAATTGATAATATATTTATAGCACTCACAAGAGTTAGCAGATCTTTTGATTGCTGGGAGGCGTAGCAGTCGTTGTTCTTCTTTCCCGTCACGATCTCCAGAACCATGACGCCGAAACTGAACACGTCCGTTTTGACCGAGTAGTTCCCACGCGTCACATACTCCGGCGCCATGTACCCACTGAATCATCAAAGAGAATTGGTGTTGGATTTTGGCTGTTTATCATGGGAAGATTAAGTAAGCATCTTATCTATGACTCACTATGTACCGACGACACGGCTCGTGACGCCCTGCGTCTGGTCCCTCCCGAAGAGCTTGGCGAGACCAAAGTCTGAAATCTTTGGGTTCATGTTGGTGTCAAGCAAGACGTTGCTCGCCTTGAGATCACGGTGGATTACTTTGAGCTGGGAGTCCTCATGGAGGTACTGCAGGCCTCGTGCGATTCCATTTATGATCTTGTAGCTCTTTCCCCAGTCGAGTTGTTCGCGTTTCTCGGTGTCTGTGTATTGTTCGTAAGTTCAGAAAGCAGCGGTGGTCAGTGTATGCCATGGTACCAAACTTCGCAAAGAAAATGGAGGTCAGTATTGAGATAAATATGATTCAGGTAGTACCGAATAGGATCTGATCGAGGCTCCGGTTGGGGACAAACTCGTAGACGAGCAGCCTCTCCTCCTGCTCTAAGCAGACACCAAGAAGCCTAACAAGATTCTTGTGCTGAAACTTTGCGACCAAAGCAAGCTCGTTCGTCAGCTCCCCAACTCCTTGTGTCGAACTCTTGGAGAGCCTCTTCACCGCTATTTCTTCGCCGCCAGGGAGAGTACCCTGTGAAGATCAAACAGATGACAAGCTCAGCCATTTTTTTAGATAGCGAAAGAGAGACTCTCCCGGTCACCTTTTGCATCCCACAGGTGTACCATGTATACGGCCCAAATTATTACAAGAATTGATTGTACGTATGTGCTCCCAGCTTTTGTTTGGTCATCAGTCCTATACCTTGTAAATTGAACCAAAACCGCCTTCGCCTAGCTTATTACTTTGTGCGAAACCCCCGGTCGCGGCTCGCAGTATAGAAATGTCGATGAGCATCGATTCTACAGTTTCAATGTTCTCCGGTTCAGCAGAGTTAATGGAATCTGCTGATATATGAAATGTTAGTGCGAAGAGAATGAGGTTGCTCTTTCAAGATTTGGAATCGAGAGACTATTGCAGGCAGGGGTCATACGTGTCTTAGCTGCTCTTGTATGTTTCCTCCTCATCTTCCTCCGGATACAGAGCCAAACAAGGAGGTTGATTACCAGTAAAGCTGCTATAGTAGGCAGCACAATGACAAGGACCGTGCCAGTAACAACATACTCCCTCCGTGTCAAAAAGTAAGACGTTTTAGCTACTTACCACACACATGTATCTAGACATGTTTTAGTGCAAGATTCATGTGAATCTTGCACTAAAACATGTCTAGATACATGTGTGTGGTAAGTAGCTAAAACGTCTTACTTTTTGACACGGAGGGAGTACCTCCTCCCTGTAAATGAATTGACAAATGGAGATAGACAAATGTCAGATCAAATGAGTGCCCCAAAGCTAATAACCATTATCAATAAGTACTACTATCAAACAAAGGTGTTCACTCATATTTTATCTCCTTTGCCGTGTTCTTATCAAGTCAAACGCTGCGACTGCTACAGCAAGTCTAAACGCTGCGTCTGAACAAAATTACAGGTCCCAGTCAACTTGACAGAACAGAACAAGACTGTGACTTGAAAATGCCACGAAATGTGACATGCTGTCTCCCTCACCTGCTCAGTTGATGAAAGGGAGTTCGGTACATTGCATCTCTGACCTCATTTGGCGTACGTCAGATTTTCTTTTTGTACTCCATATCCATGTCAAGTGGTCAAGGAGAGGGAGATGGCACATATCCATCCTCTAGCATAGCAATCTTAGCAAATGATTGCTAAATGACTATCGATTGGCCTACAGCTAACTGTCCCTTTAATCAGGATGCCGCAATCAGATCGAATGTACACAGACAGACAGACTCACCTGCTCCAGGATTCGAAACCGTGGGTCCTATGGCCGGCGCAGGCGCTGCTGAGCTCGGCGGCGCAGCCAGCCGCACCATCACCGGGCCACCGAGAAAGGGGCCCATCTCGTATCGGTAGCTGCATCTGACCCCAAGCGTCCTCCCTCCGACGCGGTCCGTGAACAGCCTCGGCATCTTCGCGATGCTGCCGGCAAGGCACCCCCGGCACTGTGCCGGTGTCAGGTCCGGCGTGCACTGCGCCCAGCTGTACGCCTTAGGGAACTCGCCGCCACCGAGGTCGGCCTCACCGGACGCGTACCGCCGCGTGGAGTTGTACGCGGCATAGTCGGCGGTGGCGTTCACCAGCGCGGCCACCTGGCGGTTGAACTGGCCAGGGTCCGACGTCACGTTCTGGTTGTTGATACGGCTCGTCGACGCGAGGTTGTCGACGGAGGAGAGGAAGCTGACGTTGGAGGTGTAGTAGAGGGCGCAGGGGTCATAGTAGATGGCGGCATCCTTGTCGTAGGCGCACATGTTCTGCACGTCCTGGAACGCCGTGGCGAGGCAGCTGGAGCAGGCCGTGGCGTTGGCGTCACCGCGGCAGAGCGCGAGCGCCGAGACCTGGTCCGGGGCGGAGCCGATGACGGCGGTGGCGAAGAGGTCCGGAGAAGATGAGATGTTCTTGGGCAGAGCCGCGGCCAGGAGGCCGAGGTTGATTTGGTACGTGCTGTTGGCCGTGAAGTTGCCGGTCCTGCCGCACACTTGCCACGGTAAGCCATGGCGCGCGGCGCCAGCAGCACGAGGGCCAAGGATACCAGGACGAAGTGACGGTGAACCCCAGCCATTGTGGGTAGGTGGAAGCTGTCAGGTGATCGGATTGGCTTAAAGTGAATGACATATGGTGCTCGTCCACATTGCAGTGCGAGCTGCCAAACTGCCATGCCTGGTCAAGTCGGTAAGCCCCTACCCCTACGGCAACGATCAAGGAAAACATCGTGCGCTTATCGTCGTGACGCGGGCAAGTTGGCATTCATGACTGTGATTACTGGTCAAAAGCAGCCACTTGCGTTGTTATTTTTCATTCCTAAAGTTGCAGCGCAATGGCATGTTGGAAGTTTGTTGATTGTCTAGCCAACTCGTGCCTCATTTACTGGTCAGGAACACGAAGCTTTCTTCTGCCACTAACAACCATGCTCGGCGGCTACCTCGCTCTCGCCGCGGCGGCCGTCATCATGCTGCTGCCGCCGGCCGCGTCACAGCCGACGCAGTGGCAGGACTCGACGTGCGCCAGCGGGACCTACTCGCCCAATAGCACCTACCAAGCGAACCTCGGCCTCCTCGCCGCGGCACTCCCCGCCAATGTCTCGGCCACACCGGCCGGCTTCACAACGGCCACCGTAGGCGTGGTGCCGGACCTGATCTCCGCACTGGCGCTCTGCCGTGGAGACACAAACGCCTCGACCTGCCGCGCCTGCGTCCGGCGGGGTTTCCGGATCGCAGCGCGACTGCCCCAACAGCAAGGACGTGACCATCTACCAGGACGACTGCGTCCTCCGCTTCTCCGACCAGCGGTTCCTTGATTTTGTCGGCGTGAACTCGCCGGTCAGCAAGTTAAGCTGGGACACGGAGAACCTCACGGTCTCGGCAGCCTGGTTCAACGCCGCCGCCGTGGCGCTGATGAACGCCACTGTCAACCACGCCGTCACCGCGCCAGCAACTCCACCAGGAAGTACTTCGCCACAGGCGAGCAGAACTTCGACGCGGCGCACTACCCAAAGATTTACGGGCTGGCTCAGTGCGTGCCAGAGATGACGGCGGCACAGTGCCAGAGCTGCCTCAGTGGCTTCATCTCATCCATGCCGTTTTTCTTGAACGGTAAGCCCGGGGGGAGAGTTTTGGGATTTGGTGCAACCTGAGGTACAGTGTGAACCCGTTCTACACGGGCAGCGCAATGGTGAAGGTTTCGGCGCCGCCGGCGCCAGCACCGGCAACCGTGCCTTCAATTACTACTGCAGAAGCAGGAACAGGTCGGGTTTGGTTCTCACTTTTCCTGTCTCGCGCAAATTTCACATCACACTACTTGAGTTCTTCCTTTGACAATCCAATGATTCCAATCCAGGGAGGAACGGGAGAGTTGCAGGGATCTCTGCAGGCGCCGCTTGTTTCGCCATCCTGGTACTGATTCTTACAGTTTGTGCTTTCATTCGCCTAAAGAGAAGAAGGGCTAAGAAGCATGAAAATGGTGATAACTGGTTCTGGTTGATTGCTCAAAGTCCTGGATATTGAAATTTACAATTTATTTATGGATATCACTTGTGTGTACAACCAGCTTTTAACAAGATGGCAAGAGGGAAGTGCACTATCTACGATTTTCCTACGCTGCAAGACGCAACTGGAAACTTCTCAGAGCAGAACAAGCTTGGAGGTGGTTTTGGAACAGTGTATAAGGTATAAATAAACGAACAAGAATGCAGTTGAAACTTACTTACCGCAGTCAGTGTTCCTACTTAGACAATTATCTTCTTCAGGGAAACCTCCCAGGTGGGCAAGAAATAGCAGTGAAGAAACTTATAGATACTACTGGACAAGGACTAGATCAGATCCGCAATGAGGTACTGGTTCTGGCACAGCTTCAGCACAAGAACCTTGTAAGGTTACAGGGATTTTGCTTGCATCAGAATGAGATGCTACTTGTTTATGAATACATCAAGAACGGGAGCCTCGACAACTTTCTTTTTGGTATTTCGCTGCCTCCTCTCCATTCACCTCTCAAAGTATAACTTTCTCGTGAGTTATCACTTTCTAGTTTGTGTCTCATAACATGGTGAGACTTGGACTTCTATATTAGGCGGTAGGACTCATAAAGAAGCTAACTATCTGACAAAGATAATAATATCCATAAAAAAAATCATGAAGTGAATATTGTTGTTCTGGAGCAGTGTTCAAAAAGGCGCGCCTAGGCGGGTGCTTAAGTGCGCCTATGCTCTAGGCGCTGGCAAAACCCTAGCGCTTATTTGCACATAATCACGCATAATCGTGCGCTTTGGTCAGAAAAGCCCAAGGGGCTGGCAAAACGCATAATTAACGCCCAGCCTTTTTGAACCTTGTTCTGGAGTACTTTGTTTAATCCAACCATTCATATTCACTATAGCATTTCTGACAAGCAAGTTCTACCAGTCCATAGTTTAGACAAGTACATATCAGTGTAAGGAATATTTGAAGTTTGCATAACCAAGTTAGTATGATGGTTCTTTATTATCTTTTGTCAACGCAGCTCATAATAAAATCTAACCGTTTTGCAGAAGATTCTAGTAGAAGAAATACATTAAATTGGGATGAAGAGTACAACATCATTCTTGGAATTGCAAAGGGAATAATGTATCTTCACGAGGACTCAAGCGTAAGGATCATCCACCGAGACCTGAAGGCTAACAACATTCTGCTCGACGATGCAATGGATCCCAAGATTGCAGACTTTGGATTAGCTAGGCTACAAGTAGGAGGCCATACTCAAACCAAGACAACTAGAGTTGTTGGAACATAGTAAGCTCGTGCATACAAGAGTACTCACTTATACTGCAGATATCAAAATCTGTGCTTCTATGCCTAACTAGTAATCTTCTGCAGCGGGTATATGGCGCCAGAGTATGCAATACATGGAAATGTGTCACCAAAGATGAGATTTTTTACGGTGCATCGGAATACACATTTCAGTGTGTAGTATATGGCCTAATCCAACGGCTGTAATGATTTGGGCCAGTTTTGGGCCAAAACCCAATTAGCTATTTGGCGAAAATAATATGAGGGCATAGTTGGTGTTTCACTTAATTTGTAACGGTTATGTACTACACGATTAGGTGTGTAGATCTGAAGAATATTTGACCTAAAATTTTGTTTTAAATGTAAACCGATTGATCAACTCCTAATTTAAATTATTCATATCCTTCTTGCGCGGTGCACCTCCGTGTAGGCGGCGGGAAGCTCCCGCGCGAGCGGACTCGCGTCGAGTCACCGGCTCACCGCGTCCCTGGCGCTGCTGCTCGATGGCGACAATCATGCCACGGAGCTTGTCCAGCGCATGTAGCAGGTCCCTGTGGAACACCGGGTCATTCAATGGCCGCCGGGATGGCGCGCGGATGGCTCCAGTCCAGTCATGCTAATTGCTAACAGACGTCCCTCGACTCGACGAGGAAGATGAAGAGGTCATCTTTGATGTGCTCGCCGAGGAAGGTGTGGCATTGCCCCGTGCTCAGCCGTCAGTCCCGGTCCTACGGGGGAGGGGCAGCCGCCCCGGGCCCCCGATACTCAGGGGCCCCAACTCGCAACTAGCAGCGGATGCGGATGTGCAGGAACGCCATTAGAGCAGCTCGCGTTTCTTCTCTCGTATGGCTTAGCCAGATAAGGACGACGACACGAAACGTTATGGACTAATCTAATGCTGAATTTGGGCCCTTTTCCTATTTTTTACCTTGGGCCTTCTTGGGTCCTTTAACTGGTTAGTTTTTTGCATTAAGTGGGGAGGGGCCCATGCGCTGGACCATTGTCAGAAGAGAATCTAGGACAATCACTCTCATTTTCCTGCTAGAAAGAGTTTGAGGCATTTCATTTCTTCATTCATGCCTTGATTTCTCTAGTAGTTGGAGAAGGCAGATTGCAAGGCTATGCCTAGATACAAGTTTAATTATCCATCTACTGGGTGCGATGCACAATAATGTTCGTCCGTTTCCTGAAAAATGAATTGGAGACTACCAATCATTTACCATCTCGCGGCCACAACGACTAGCAAGCTGTGGAGTCCCCGACAAGCGACCGCACTAGATGCGGTTTCAGCCGGCATAATATTAGAACAAATATTTAGTATAGTATGCATAAATTATTTAATGTCAATATTTCTTACATGCACTCTAAGTGTTTAATAGCAAATTCCATATAGAATCTAGATCGAACACAGTAAGGTTGTTGATTTAATTATACTACCGCCTAGAATAAGGAAAACAACTCATCAGTTCACATACACTATCATGAATTTATCTCTTTCAATGTATCAAATATAACGACGTCTAAAAGTTATGCATCTCGCAATGAAAAAAAACACATCAATTGATTAAGTCATAGAGTTATTTATCAAAAACTATACCTATAGTTTTTTCATATATAATAATTAAATATGATTGCATTGGAAATATTTATTGGTACCATCTATTATATACTACAAGTCTCCATTGTTGTTTAATTGTTTTACAAATTATATTAAGGGTCCAAATCCTAATTTCACCCGGGCCCCAATAATCTTAGGACCGGCCCTGCCCTCGAGCTCATCGGCAATCACCGGAGCTGCTGCTCCCCCGCATTTCTAGGGGCCTCCTCTAGATCGGGGACAGATAAGTCGCTATTAGAAAAATAATCACGCGGATATCGGCATGAGGACATATGCCCGTATTTAGTGTATATACGACAGTATGTACATGTATCGGTTTAAGAGTTGTTAACCGAGTCGGCCTAGCTGGTTGAGTCTGTTGATTGTATTGAATCTATATAGGCTAGTGCTTCCATAGGCCCCAGGCTGAAAGGTTATCATGAGAGAAAACACAAGGACGACTGAGATTAAATCTTGTTTGTCCCTCTGGATACTCTAAAACCCGGTTCAAACCCACCGTCGGCCCTATTGGGGCTGAGCCGGATCGCGGAAAATTTTAAAGAAAATACGTAGTCACCAGGATTCGAAAAAGGCAGCAGAGCCACTGGGATACAACTGTGTTTTTAATAGAAGCAGAATCAGAGATGATATAAACACAGCGGGCGAGGTTAACTAAATTTTAAATAGAAAAAGAGAAGACCTTGCGCGCGAGAAAAACTAATTGAATGAGTCAGGATTCGAACTCACACCTCACGTGACATTGCAAGAAAGAACCATGCGCTAGCCAACAAGTGGATGCATTTTATGTGTCATATTATTTCACATTGCAAGCAAGAACCATGCGCTAGCCAACAAGTGGGTGCATTTTATGTGTCATATTCTTTCACGGATAATTTAAACACATTTAATTTTTTAACAAATTATTATTTCCGCCTAATTCTATTTTTAATAAACCGACAATTGAACCGAGTGAACCGCGGTCCAACCGGGTGAACTGTGAACCGAGGCCCTCACCGGTGCGATCACCGGGTCCATTTTTTAAAACTATGCACCAGAGACATCGAAGGAGGAGCTGAAGTGTGTGAGACACCTATGCGAGCACGGCATTAAGAGCTTCGCCGCCCGCTACGTCCTCCCACCATCCGACCGCCTGTCGCCTGCCGCTGTCCGTCGGCATCCCCGTCGTCAACCTGGCCCGTCTCCGCTCGATCGTCCCTTCCAAGCGCGTGAGAGGAGTGTTTGCATATGGGTCCACATGCCCAAAAGGTGATATATATATATATATATCTGAGTGGTTGTAGATGGCTAGGAGTGTTTGCGGTGGGACGACATATATCTGAGTGGTTGTAGGGGCAGACCTATATACCTCGCAAGAAGAGTTGCATCTGGGTGCACACATGTAACGAAGGTGGTAAGGGTAGACCTAGCGGGTCTGATAGAAGTGTTGCATGTGGGTCTACATGTCCCAAAGATGGTAGGGGTAGACTTGTATGGGTCCACATGTCCCAAGTGTGCTAAGGGTAGACCAAGCTAGCGTGATAGGAGTGTTTTCATATCGGTCCACATGCCTAAAAAGTGACAGATGTATACCTAGATGGTTAGGAGTGTTACGATGAGACGACATGCATGTGGATCTACACATGTTCCTGAAGGTGGTAAGGGTAGACCTAGCGGGTCAGATATGAGTGTTGCATGAGGGTCCACATGTCACAAAGGTGGTAGGGGTAGACGTGTGTGGATCCACATGTCCCAAGAGTGCTAAGGATGGTCCAAGCTGGTGTGATACGAGTGTTTTCATGTGGGTCCACATGCCCAAAAGGTGATAGATGTACCCTAAATGGCTAGAACTGTTGCGGTGGGACGACATATATCCCAAAAGTTGTAGGGGCAGACATATATATCTCGTAAGGAGAGTTGCATGTGGGTCTACACATGTTCCGAAAGTGGTAAGGGTAGACCTAACGGGTCAGTTAGGAGTGTTGCATATGGGTCCACATGTCCCAAAGATGGTAGAACTAAACGTGTGTGGGTCCACGTGTCCCAAGGTGCTAAGGATATACCAAGCTGGTGTGATACGAGTGTTTTCATGTGGGTCGACATACCCAAAAGGTGATAGATGTATCCCTAAATGGTTAGGAGTGTTGCGGTGGGACGACATATATCCCGAAAGTTATAGGGGAAGACATATATATCTTGCAAGGAGAGTTGCATATGGGTCCACACATGTCCCGAAAGTGGTAATAAGGGTAGACCTAAGGGTCAGTTAGGAGTGTTGCATGTGGGTCCACATGTCCCAAAGATGGTAGGAGTAGACGTGTGAGGATCCACATGTCCCAAGGTGCTAAGGATATACGAAGTTGGCGTGATAGGATTGTTTTCATGTGGGTCCACATGCTCAAAAGGTGATAAATGTATAACTATATGGCTAGGAGTGTTGCGGTGGGATGACATATATCCAAAGGTTGTCGGGACAGACCTACATATCTCGTAAGAAGAGTTGCATGTGGGTCCACACATGTTCCTGAAGGTGGTGACGGTAGACCTAATGGGTTAGATAGGAGTGTTGCATGTGGGTCCACATGTCCCAAACATGGTAAGGGTAGACGTGTTTGGATCCAGATGTCCCAAGTGTGCTAAGGGTAGAGCAATCTGACGTGATAGGAGTGTTTTCATGTGGGTCCACATGCCCTAAAGGTGATAGATGTATACCTAAATGACTAGGAGTGTTGCGGTGGGACCACATATATCCCAAATTGTTGTTGGAGCAAAGACCTATCTAGCAAGGAGAGTTGCATGTGGGTCCACACATGTCCCGAAGGTGGTAAGGGTAGACCTAGCGGGTTAGATAGGAATGTTGCATGTGGGTCCACATGTTTAAGGGTGCTAAGTGTAGACCAAGCTGGGGTGATAGGAGTGTTTTCATGTGGGACCACATGCCCAAAAGGTAATATATGTATACCTAGATGGTTAGGAGTGTTGTGGTGGGACGACATATATCCCAAAGGTTTTAGGGGTTGACCTATATATCTCACAAGGAGAGTTACGGTAGGAGTAGAAGTGTGTGGGTCCACATGTCCCACCAAGCTGGCGTGATAGGAGTGTATTCATGTGGCTCCACATGCCCAAAAGTAATAGACATGTAGGGACAAACTTATATATCTCGTAAGGAGAGTTGCATGTGGGTCCACACATGTTCCTGAAGGTAGTATATCTCAAAGGTTGTAGGGACAGACCTATATATCTCGTAAAGAGAGTTGGATGTGGGTCCACACATGTTCCTGAAGCTGGTACGGGTGCGTAGACCTAGCGGGATAGGAGTGTTACATGTGGGTCCACATGTCCAAAAGATAGTAGGGGTAGACGTGTGTGGGTCCACATGTCCCAAGGTGCTAAGTGTAGACCAAACCGGCGTGATAGGAGTGTTTTCATGTGGGTCCACATGCCCAAAAGGTGATAGACGTATACCTAGATGGCTAGGAGTGTTGGGGTGGGACGACATATATCCCAAAGGTTGTAGGGACAAACTTATATATATATCTCGTAAGGAGAGTTGCATGTGGGTCCACACATGTTTCTGAATGTGGTAAGGATAGACCTAGCGAGTTTGATATGAGTGTTGCATGTGGGTCGACATTCCCAAAGATGGTATAGGGGTAAACGTGTGTGGGTCCACATGTCCAAAGGGTGCTAAGGGTAGACCAACCTGGCGTGATATGAGTGTTTTCATGTGAGTCCACATACCCAAAAGGTGATAGATTTATACCTAAATGGCTATGAGTGTTGCGGTGGGACGATATATAACCAAAGGTTGTCAGGGCCGACCTATATGTATCTCGCAAGGAGAGTTGCATGTGGGTCCACACATATCTCGAAAGTGGTAAGGGTAGAGCTAACGGGTCAGATAGAAGTGTTGCATGTGGGTCCACATGTCCCAAAAATGGTAGGAGTAGACGTGTGTGCGTCCACATGTTCCAAGGGTGCTAAGGATAGACCAAGCTGGGGTGATAGGAGTGTTTTCATGTGGGTCCACATCCCAAAAGGTGATAGATGTATACCTAAATGGCGAGGATTGTTGCGGTGGACGACATATATATATCCCATAAGTTGTAGGGGTAGACCTACATATCTCGCAATGAGAACTGCATGTGGGTCCACACATCTCCTGAAAGTGGTAAGGGTAGACCTAGTGGGTTAGATAGGAGCTTTGCGTGTGGATCCACATGTCACAAATGTGATAAGGGTAGACGGGTGTGGTCCACATGTCCCAAGGGTGCTAATGGTAGACCAAGATGACGTGATATAAGTGTTTTCATGTGGGTCCACATGCCCAAAAGATGATAGACGTATACTCACAGGGAGAGTTGCATGAGGGTCCAAATATGTCCAAAATGTGGTAAGGGTAGATTTAGCGGGTCAGATAGGAGTGTTGCTCGTTTAGTGGCCTAATCTGACCCGCATAGTTCTTTTAATCTTTTTGAGTAAAAAAAGAAATCAGGAAAATTTAAAAATATAAAAAATGTAAATGTGCTAGTATGATTCTATTTTAATTAAGAAATTACAAAAAAAATGTTAATGTGCTAGTGTGATCTATCCTAAAAGTATGTTTGGAATGGAGGAAAGTGAAGGCATAAAAATAGGGAAGTACATGAATAGTAAAGGAATTCACTTGCAAAACTGAGAAAAGAAAAATACATGAAAATTTTCAACTATATCGTTTGAAACACAGGAAGAGGTAAGACATAGGAATTGAACTTAATTAACTCACTTAAATAATTCTCATGATACCAAACGCACAAGACGTTCAGATCCTATGTTATTTGCCTCGATCCATGCAAAGGAACGAAAACATGAGCTCCAGCCAAATGTTTTGATTCCCGTGGTTTCCTGTGAAAACGTGAGCATAGAAAAAATTTCTTTGCTTATCCAATTCCTACAAAATCCTTTGATCCAAATGGGGCCTAAAATATGTACGTGTGTGCACAAATATACAAAAGTCTCCCTAAAAACAATACATCAAACTATATGTAATATTCATACGGTATATATCTTTATAATAACACATCGATCTATGTTTTGACATTAAGATGTGCTTGGTGTAGTGGTTTGTCTGCTACTCTTGGTGGTTGCGTGGTCGCGAGTTCGACTCTGCATATAGCAGGTTGTTATACTTATGTTTTGCAGATCTCACGTGCCTACTAAGGCCCCGTTTGGAACAAAGGAAAACCGTAGGAATTTTGGAGGATAGGATTCCTACATGAAACTTTCCTATGGTACCGTTTGGAACAAAGGAATAGGAATCTCAGATTCCTTTGAAATTCCTATGGCATAAGCTATTCCATAGGAATTTTGGAGGAAAACAAACATGAGGTCTCACCTCATGTTTTCATCTTCCCGTGTCTACAATTACTGTATTATTCCTGTGTGACATCCAAACAACACTTTGAAAAATTTCATGTGGTTTTAGTTCCTGTAGGAATTTAGGAAACATGACACCTCAATTCCTGCGTTTTTCCTATTCCTACGTTTTTACTTCCTGTGTTCCAAACGGGGCCTAAACGGGATCTGAGCTTTGGATCTGGGCTTCAGCGGGCTACCCTAGCCCTACCCGCTCTCACCGGTACAGTTATGTGATTGTGAGGCTGGGGGCCTATGGAAGCACACCTCATCTATATATATACATGTAATCTGCACCTTGTAACACCACCATGAATCAATACAATCACCGCGTCCGTGCGTGTTGTGTTGGGCTGATCGATTTGCTGGCTAGCTTGCTCAGGGCCGTTTCTGAGATTATTGGGGCCCGGGGCGAAATTAGGATTTGGGCCCTTAATATAATTTGTAAAAGAATTAAACAACAGTGGACACTTATAGTATATAATAGATGGTACCAATAAATATTTCCAATGCATTCATATTTAATTATTATATATGAAAAAATTATAGGTATAGTTTTTGATAAATAACTCTATGACTTAATTAGTTGATGTGTTTTTTTTTCACTGCGAGATGCATAACTTTTAGATATCGTTATATTTGATACATTGAAAGAGATACATTCATGATAGTGTATGTGAACTGATGAGTTGTTTTCCTTATTCTAGGCGGTAGCATAATCAAATCAACAACCTTACTGTGTTCGATCTAGATTCTATATGGAATTTGCTATTAAACACTTAGAGTGCATACAAGAAATATTGACATTAAATAATTTATGCATACTATACTAAATATTTGTTCTAATATTATGCCGGCTGAAACCATGGTCCAGCGCATGGGCCCCTCCCCACGTAATACAAAAGACTAACCAGTTAAAGGACCGAAAAAGGCCCAAGGTAAAAAATAGGAAAAGGGCCAAAATTCAGCATTAGATTAGTCCATAACGTTTCGTGTCGTCGTCCTTATCTGGCTCAGCCGTACGAGAGAAGAAACGCGAGCTGCTCTAATGGCGTTCCTGCACATCCGCTGCTAGTTGCGAGTTGGGGCCCCTGGGTATCGGGGGCCCGGGGCGGCTGCCCCTCCCGCCCCCCTCTGGACCGGGCCTGAGCTTGCTACGTAACTATAACTAGGGTTGTTTTCAACGGCAGAGGCAGGGGGGGACCAGCAGGGGCCCGGCCCCCCCCCCCCCCCAACATGCAAACAAATTTTTTATACCCCTATGCAATGTTTGACTTTCCTACCTTCCCTGGTCTCTTATTCTATCCTGTTAATAAAAAAAGAAAAGAAAGGTGGGGATTTGGAAAGGAGGCATCCAGGCGCAGGAGTCACGCGTCGCCCGGCCGCCTGGGGGCCCTGCTCGCACGACTCTGTGCTTCACTGCTTCGCACGCCTCTGGCTCTGTGGCTCTGCTCGCGTTGCCTCTTCCCCGCTCGCCTCTTGCAGTCTTGCTCTGCTCTGCTCGCAGTCCTCTTCCGGTCTTCCTGCTCGCGTCCATGGTCGACAGCAGCCACTCTGCAGTCCGCAGCGCACCAGCGCCCTCCTCCATCAAGCCCTCAAACGAGCAAGGCAGGCAAACCTAGGCAGCCCTCTCTCCGATTTGTACAGGTATAGATTTTGATTCCCAGTAGATCTAGCATTTCTTTTGCACCAACTACTATATGATTGTATCCTGCATCAATTCCCCTTTCATATGTGCCATTTGATTTTGGTTTGTCACTTTGTCTTATTAATTCCTCAAATAGTGTAAATTATATTAGTCATAGCTGATGCAGTCTATTGTTTTCTAGGATAATCATGGCTAAAGATAAAAGGAAGGTTGTAACAGTGCATAATATGCATTCTTATTTTGGGAAGAAAGGAAGGAGTGATGATCCGGTCCCGGTTGCTGCCCCTGATTTGGATGAGCAAGAACCAGAGCATGTAGAAGAAGAAATTTTAATAGCACCAATAACACCAACAGCAGCTGCTGCACCACCTCCACCTCCGGTTGACAGAAGGAATGATGATTCTCCTGTTTTGATAGTACAAAGGGATCCAGGGCTACGGTGCCAAATTTGGGATTATCCTCCTAATGATCAAGAAAAGGCTCGTTTGGCATATATGAAGCATGGGCCATATCAATTTGATAAAGATGAATACCCTCTTGATGGTGCAGCAAATCACCCACGCAAGTTTCAGTTCCATTGGTTTAAGACCTTCTCTTGGTTAGAATACTCCCCTATTAAAGATGCAGTCTATTGTTTTCCATGCTTTCTATTTTATAAGAAGCCACTTGGAAAGAAAGGTTCAGATAAGTTCACAGTGGAAGGGTTTAGAAAGTGGAAGAAGGTTAACGATGGAAAGGCTTGTGCATTCTTAACTCACATGGGAAAGGATAGTAAATCTGCCCATAATTATGCTGTAAAATGTTATGACAATCTCAAGAACAAGGCGTGTCATGTGGAATAATTAGTGGAGAAGCAAACAGAGGAGGACATCAAAAGAAATAGGTTGCGTCTCAAAGTAACAATTGATGTATTGCGGTGGTTGACCTTCAGCAAGAGCAAAGGCTAGTGGGGCTGTTAAGTTGATGATGTCTTTTGACTTCATATTTATTCTGCATGTCATGAAAGAACTGATGGGAATCACAGATATGTTATGTAGAAAGTTGCAGCAAAAGTCTCAAGATATTGTGAATGCCATGGATGATGTGAAGACTACAAAATTATTGATTCAAAAGCTGAGAGATAATGGTTGGAGCAAGCTTAAAGGTGATGTGCTTTCGTTCTGTGTGAAACATGGAGTGAAAACACCAAACTTTGGTGAGTTATATGTGGATTTCATTAATTCTCGTGTAGAGGATGAGACTACAGTTGAGCACCATTACCGGTGTGATATTTTCATGGTAGTTGTGGATCAGCAAGCACAAGAATTAAACTGCAGATTCAACAAACAAATCACAGAGCTTCTCATTATGTGCACTTCATTGGACCCCAAGAACTCATTCAGTTCATTTGACATTGAGACTGTGTGTTCTCTAGCTTCAAAATTCTACCCCGCTGATTTTGATGAACAAGAAAGGGAGAATCTTAGATGTCAGTTGCGGCATTATGAGCATGATATACTTGTACACCCAAAGTTTCAGAATTTGAAAACTATGTCGGAGCTTTGTCAACAACTTGCAGCTACCGGAAAAAATGATGATTATCACTTGATTGACAGGTATATAATGTTCTGTGCTCCTATACTAGTTGATTTAATCATTACTACAAAACTAACTTGTTTGTTTTTAATGAACAGATTGATTCGCCTTGTTCTTACTTTGCCGGTCTCAACCGCAACCGGTGAGCGTGCATTTTCTGCAATGAAACTTGTGAAAACAAGTATTCGAAATAAAATGGAAGATGGATTCCTAAGAGATTGCTTGGTAATATACATTGAAAAGGAGATTGCCGTTGGAATAACGACAGATGCAATTATAGATGAGTTTGACGAAGCACCACGTCGAGTGGACTTCAATTGAAAAAGTTGGTTGCTCTATCTTCTGTTGTCTAGATTTTTGTTAGCTAGTAATATGCAATTGTATATCCTTTTGTTCTCAGACAATTATTCAATGAATGGTGGTATAATTAATGAAAAATATATTTTGTCATCACATTGTCACACTTTTTGGCTTTTTTTCTGGCATTTGTGAGTTGTCTTCTTTGTCCGGCCCCCCCAAAACAATTTTCCTGCCTCCGCCGTTGGTTGTTTTGTATGTACGTCTTCGCGCTGTCGCGTTTCCAGATCGTCATCGTCGTCTACGCAGGAGAGGACTCGGCGCTTGGAGCTGCTGGCCAAAGCTGGCCACATGGGCCCGTGCTCGCGGGCCGCCCCGTGAGCACGCGTGCCCAGCCCGTCAGGGGCTTGGCACGGCACGCGGCTAAATGGGCCGTGCCTGGCACGCGACACGTCTGGGGCCGTGCCTGGGCCTGAGGCCGAGGCCCGCGTGCCGGCACGGCACGGCCCGTTTAACCTCCCAGCCACGCAAAATAAATTTTATTCGTGCGTACTGGGGTTCGAACTCGCGACCTCTGTCGCTGCCTCGCTGGGCACACCGTGCTAACCAGCCTACCTCTTACATTCTCGTGTACAAAGGACAGATGGATGGGTTATTATGCATTTTGGTTAGCACATGTGCAAGCACGCACACATTTTAGTACGCACTTGTGCACGTACGCAGGTATTGACGTATACATTTTAGTTAGCACGCACGTACATATTTTTGGTTTGCTAAAATTTTACATTTTTTCTTTATTTCTGAATTATTTTTAATTTTTTTAGTTAAAATAAGCACGTGGGCCAAATATGGCCCGTCGTGCCTAAGTGGGCTCGTGCCGGCACGTTTAGGGAAGGGGCCGTGCCTGGGCCTTAAGGCCAGGCCCGCGTGCTGGCACGGCACGGCCCACTTACTAAACGGGCCTAATCGTGCCGTGCCGTGCCAAGCCCGCCAGGCTCTAAACGGGCTCGTGCCGTGCCGGGCCGGCCCGTTGGCCAGGTTTGCTGCTGGCTGGGCCAACAATCGCGAGGTCGCAGAATGCTCGGGTCAGAAGTCGCTCGACTCCCGCCTCATCCGTCAAGACGACACCCGGAGGCCGGAGCTCAGTTACGCGCGCAGTTCTTCACCGATCGGAGTGCCGCGTTTGCTGCACTAGTAAACGGCATACCCTCGATCTCAAGTGGAAGTACATCTATGCCCTCAGATCTTGTTGGAGGGAAATTTAAAAACAAGTGGAATTTCTAAAATACCCCGTGGGAAGGAAGATACTACACAGACACCGCGTGTAGTAAATTGGATCTGGTCCGTACGTTTCAGGCAAATAAACAGCCCACATCGCGTTGATGCACCGTAAAACGTCCCCCAAAGATTGATATTTTCAGTTTTGGTGTATTGACACTTGAAATTGTAACCAAGAGGAGGAACTGCAGCTATGATGATTGCGACACGGACACGGTGAATCTCCTAAGTGATGTAAGTGGATTTGTCACATCAACTATGTGATCATGTCTCAAAGTAAATTTCCATGTAACGAACTGATGGGAACAGGTATGGACTTGTTGGACCAAAGGGACATTATCAGAAATGATCGATCAAACACTTGAAGGGCACTCTCGAATCCAAGCACTAAGATGTATCCACATTGGGTTGCTCTGCGTCCAATCAGATCCCGACGACAGGCCTGACATTCCATCCATCATTTTCATGTTGAACAGGGAAGACATGGAGCTTCAGCCACCAGCGCAGCCTGCATTCTTCTTCGGGGAAGACTCAAGCTCAGCTTCTCCGCCATGCCAGCAAGGCATCTACGTGTACAATCGGTCTGAGGTGATCTTTGAAAATATCTCCGTGAATGGGCTCACAGTCACTTACCCATTTCCTAGATAAGTTTTTCGTAGTGTACACTACACTATACAAGCGAAAGACAAACAAGACTAGTGCCGCTAGTGCGGAAAATCATTCTCAAAAATCAAGTCAAATATGCACTTTGAAAATTCGAATTTTTGACACATTGGACCACCCGCGCGAATGAAATGTCAAAAAGAACCACCTGTGAGTCAAATTGTCAAAACTACCGTGGCGGCGTCTGCGCCAGGCGACACGTGGCATGGCCGCCGTGGACAACGGCGGCTTCCAAGGCCATCTGGCGGCACGTTTGGATTATCCGTTTGCATGCAAAACCAACTAATTATGCATACTGGACTACCGTTGAACACATGATTGCAGGCAAGGCCGCCGTGGCCGACGGCGGCATCCCTTGCATGCATGCATGTCCAGCTCAAAAGAAAAATGCTAGCAGCACAAATTTAACTTGGAGTGCTACGTGGCTGCTTGCTAGAGGAGCTCAGGTGTGTGGGCAGTGTGCTTCTCACGTGGAGTTTTGCATGTAGGCGAAGGCCGCCACCGCCCGCGGCGGCCACCGTCCGCGCCTAACGGCAAACGGAAAAATCAAACATGCCGTCACCGCCGGTGGCGGCCTTAGAAGCCGCCATCGTCCACGGCGGCCACAGCCACGTGTCGCCTGGTGCAGACGCCGCTACGGTAGTTTTGACAATTTGACTCACAGGTGGTTCTTTTTGACAATTCATTCGCGCAGGTGGTTCAATGTGTCAAAATTCTGAAAATTCCAGTCACTATAGCAACCTGCATATACGCACAGTAGTTTGAGTTGTAAATCAGAATCAGAAATGATGTAAGTGGTAAATTCACAAACACAATTTTTCCTGATAAACTGGCAGGATCCCCGCCTTTTCATTTGCATGTATAAAGATTTCTTTTTAGATAATGAGCTCCCCTTATTGATTTCTATTAAAGAAACCGCCAATTTCTACATGATAGAAAATATAGCAAACCACCAGATGTCCAACGGAAGGCTGCCTAGAGCAAAACAACTACAACACACGAAGGCGCTCCGACCAGGATTTAACAGTTTGTTTTCATTCTAAAAAATAATCAGTTTCGGTTTTTTTTTGTTCATGGCCGAGATTCGCAAATTTCATGAAATTCACAATATTTCGAAGGTTTTTTTCAAAAATATCAGCCAGATTCAAAGTTTAGCGATTAGAGCTCGTTTGGTAGGCCATCATTTTGGCCGGAATCATGGAATTCAGTTGAGATTTCATACCCAATGTGCTTGGATGTCATGGAATTGTAAACATCATCTTAAAGTTCCGGTGAATTTCTTGGCACTTTAAGTCAATTCATGTTTCTAATCCTTTCATTTCTACCCAGTAAATCAAATAAATGTGTCGAATGAGCTCTTAACAAAATTAAATGTGATGATACTGATTTGAACCTGCGACTAAAAGAATTATGGTGTGGACCCTAGAGCAATGCACTGAAAGCCTGAAACCAAGGTTGTGATGGAAACTTGATTTGTTTCTATTATAAGCATTACATATGTGGCTTTTTTCAAAATTTAATTGAAGTTTTTGGCTGATATTAACTTTTTTCGCCCATCAATGAGAATCGTCAATTTCACGAAATTTCGACGAAATGTTTTTTCCTGCCTCAAACCACAATACACGAAATCATCTTATAAAACAGTGAAAACCAGTTCCAGTTCGTCAGCCTCTCAAGACAAACTTCAAACATATAGCGTTGCATTTATATGAGTTGTATTGTCTGAACAAATACAAAACGATCTGATGAAAATGTCGTATGGATATTACAAAAAGAAGTATTTCAGACTCTCAGAACAAACTCTAGACATATAGATACAAGAAGATGTTACTAAAGCCGTGCCTGTAGACATAACTAGACGGCTATCTTGACCTGAAATAAATAAAATGAAAGCAAAAGAAGATGTTACTCAAAGTGAAATTTAAAGAGAGAAACACCAGGACCAAGAAATGATTGAAGAAAAGGAATAATAAGGACTATACATCTTTAGTGAAAAAAGATGCATTGTGGTTTCCATTTGGTTTCAGAAGAGGAGCATCGCCTCTATTGGATCTCCAGGTAGTTGTCCACTGCTCATGCATCCACGGGGTGTATCCAGGTGTCTTTGAACAAATAATAAAGTACACACAACGTTAGTAAAGAATGCAACAAAAAATACAGGCATGAAAAAAAGAGGAAGACAAATGCAAAAAACTAGAATTTCATAAATTTGTTGAACTAGAATTTTACAGAGTAGTCGTATGGGATGTTCTGCACAGAAATAAAGTACACACAACGTTACTTGAGGATTTAACTGACGAGTTAGCTCGGCTCGACTCGTTTAACAAACGAGTCCATAATTAGAACTCGGCTCGGCTCGGTAAACTCGTGAGTTTACTCGTTTAACTCGTTTAGCTCGGTAAAACTGTTAACATGAATTATAATATCTTTATATAATTGTTTCTAATTATTTGGGCATGTATAATGTAATTATCAAAACAATCAATGACAATATAACACTATCAAGTAATATCTAGTCGTTAAACTATAATAATTAGGTAAAATTGTTCACAAAGACAAGAATATAGGTAACAATATTTGTTTACCGAGTTAAACGAGCTAAACGAGTAGCTCGGAACTCGGCTCGTTTAACTCAAACTCGTTTGTCGTCAAAAATGAAAACTCGGCTCAGCTCATTTAGCAACGAGTTTGAGTCAAGCCGAGTCGAATTCCGAGCTACTCGTTTAACTCGCGAGTTTCGAGTTTTAATTCCAGCCCTACTTGTGTGTGAGCCTCTATGCACTGGGTCTGTCCTTTTTTATTCACATAGCAAAACAAATTATCAAAAAACATACTTGAAAGCATCATTACCAACACTATATCATACAAGTTATCGATGAGATGCAACTAGTACTAATTACCCGTCGCATAACAAACAACTTATCAAGTGTGGGATACTCCATCATTATTTTCTAACATCCAGACTCAAAAAGTAATGATCATTTTGGGGTTTAGCGGAAGAAATCTATAGATGTTACCATGCGCGTATCTATAAAGTTATCGACCATGTAATATTAAGCATTTATTACCAAGGTTACATCAAACAAGTTATCGATAGACTACAGACACAAAAGGTATTGATCAGTTGGGGTTTAGTGGAAGAAATCAATAGATGTTACCATGCGCGTATCTATAAAGTTATCGACCATGTAATAAAAGCATTTATTACCAAGGTTATATCAAACAAGTTATCGATGGAGTACAGACACAAAAGGTAGTGATCAGTTGGGGTTTAGTGGAACATATCTATAGATGTTACCATACGCGTATTAACTTTTTGGCTGATATTAACTTTTTTCGCCCATCAATGAGAATCGTCAATTTCACGAAATTTCGACCAAATGTTTTTCCCTGCCTCAAACCACAATACACGAAATCATCTTATAAAACAGTGAAAACCAGTTCCAGTTCGTCAGCCTCGCCAGAGCTCAACCATGAGAGATTGAGAAGATTTCCCGCATCACCAGCTTGATCCTCTCTACTCCTTTCTCAAGAATTTTTGGACCTTTGTTTTTGTGCAATATTGCCCAAGAATTAATCATATTACAAAGCCTATATATGGCAGTTGAAGGGTCATCTAGAAACTTATGATTGAAGCATAGATTTCCAAATAGTCCAGCAAACAGCAGCACCCCACCAGTTTGCACTGGGACACTAGGAATGAATCGATCCACCCACCAGCTAGATCCACAAGACTTTTGGGTGGTCTAAAAAGATCCGAACCACACATCACAATTTTCCTAACCAACTGGGAGCATTGGAACAACAGGTGATCAACTTGACACCGACGACGACATGAACTGCATCCGTGGGAAGCAAAATTATCGATACACCGATATCATTTTTTATGACCCCAACAACCACATGGTCATGTAAAATCATTGTGTGCTCATGGTTGATTTCTTCATTTTTGGCAAAACTGTGGACTCAACTACAACCCCGTCCTCTGACATCCGCAAAACACCCACGACGGTACCCTCAAAGTGCAAACCATTCTTGATTGCATCTCCGTCATACACATAGCGCATAGTGCTTCTTTTGCACCTCCGCCAATTGAATTTACACCAACTACAATACTACCACGAATATCTCGAGCGAGGCTACTACATGATTAGATATCTCAAGTTCTCAACATCGATATCAAGGACAACATCTATAGGAACTCATCGGTAACAACTGTCAAGCTTCATGCGCTGACCACTATTCCAAAAGACCGATCTGTTGGAAAGGGCCATACAATCAACTTATACAATCAACACCCCTACTCACATGTGACGGAAAGAGAGAGGCCAACATGTGTAAACTCAGAGCTAGACGCATGAAGAGAAAGGGGCCTTGTACGTGGACGGAGGGGGCATCAGCAATTTTTAGAAAAATTGCGCCACACAGGACTCGAACTCGAGACCTTGGCTCTGATACCATGTCAAGCTTCATGCGCTGACCACTATTCCAAAAGACCGATTTTTTGGAAAGGGCCAGGCAAAGCCACTTGACCTCCCAAAGTCCCTGAGACTGACGGCTCCGAGGGCCAGCGCCAACCAGAGCCTTGGTGCGACGATCCTGAACAGAGCAAGAGTCGGCATCAGAATGACACAGCAAACAGAATCAGTAAGTTGGGCAGCGGAAAAAAGATTCATGGTAGGACGAGGGACATGAGAAACATTAGAAACATAAAACGACGAAGTAGAAAGGGTGCCACGACTAGCAACATGAAGAGGTGTGCCATCAGCAGTGAGAACATTGACAGGAAAATCAAGAGGTCGAAGAGAAGACAAGGCAGAACAATCAGAAGACATATGAAAAGAAGCTCCAAAATCCAGAACCCATGAAGATGTACCTGACTGTGTAGGCGGCGGTGGCTGAAAGGTGGAAGCAGTCACAGAGGCTACATCACCCGTCCAGTAAGAGCCAAAGGAAGAAAATATACGCTTGAACCGCACAATATCATGGTTAGTGAGTGACGGAGTCAAGGAAGACGCACGAGCCCCATTAGAAGAAGAGCACCTCAGGTCTCGCTGCTTCTTGTGACAATCAAACTCTGGGTGACCTGACTTGGAGCAGTAGCCACACAAGGTGTGAGAGCGAGGCTGGCCCTCTCATGCAAAAGGAGGGCGGCCACCCCCTGAAGGCGTTGGTAGGAGCGGTGGAGCAGTGAAGCGAGGGAGCTAGCACAGTGGGAACCGCAAGCAAACCGGCAGAACGGAGTCTCCTCAGCTTGAAGCTCTGCAAGCACCTCCAAGATAGAAACACGGCCACGAGCAAGTAAGTGAACACGCCGAGGCTCAAACTCGGCAGGGAGGCGAGACAAGAACTCATGGACACGCTCAAACTCCAAGTCTCACCTCATAGTCTGGCAGCAACGGGAAACACCACAAACAACGGTGCGGAGGGAGTCAAGCTGGCGCAAGATGGCAGAGCTCTGTGTGTAGAATTCATCAACAGAAGAGTCACTCTGGTGAAGAGCGTGCTCCTGATGTACCACAGATAAGTAGAGAGCATCACAAGAGAGGCTGATAGCGCAGTGCAGTGCCGAGCCCCATGAACTCAGAAGCAAACTGAGGTAGAACACTCACAGTGAGAACAGCAGCAGCACGAGCATCATCATTGCACCACTGAGTGTAAACACCCAGATCATCTCAGTAAATGGAAAGAGCCTCCGAGTAATCCGATACCTGCTTATCATAAGCTTCAACCGCAGCATCATCAACTGTCTTGGTTGCATCCCAATCAGCCTGAGAAGCATCGCGGCAAGAACGGGTGGCACCAGCGGGGTAGGAGCCACATGGCAACAGGGCACGATGGACTGGAGACCTCGCCAAAGAGAACGCCCCAAAGCAGAAGGCCACGCATGTGGATACACATAAAGCCAACAAACTCAGCATAATGGGTGCCATCACAGATCGAGCAGCAAGGAACAGCAACATACCACGACGAAGATGACATGATGTACTCTCTGTCTTTCTTCTTCTTCCTTTTTTTCTCGATTTTTTTTGCTTTAAGATCGGTCAATGCTCACCCGAACGAAACCAGCAGATCGAGCGCAAGCTGGTGAAGCTCCATCCGCACGCAGGTGCCCCGATCTGGAAGAGGGCGAGGAGATCCAGTTGCGGCCCGCCACGGGAGCAGAGGAGGCCGGGACGGAGGTGGCCGGGACGGAATCGGCCGTCGACAGGTGCGGCCGGGACGGAGGTGGCCGGGACGGCCAGCAACAGATGCGGCCGGAACGAAGACAACGAGGGCGCCCGGCGACTGCAAGCCACGAGAGCGACAACAGCAAAGAGAGGAGGAACCGTCCGGCAAGAGGGAGAAGCCGCAACAGCTTTGGGGAGGACGACAGCGGCGGAGTGAGCATGGAGTTGCAGCGTGCGGGAAGGAGACCCTAACCTGGGCTCTGATACCATGATACCATGTTGGAAAATGAGCAATTGTATTCTTAAATGGCCAAAGGCCAATACATGTACAAGTATGCTAAATTGCACGAAACCCTTTATACAATGGGAATATACAGAAAGCGGGACTATACATATCTAACAACAACCACACTCAAAGCGTATGTGTCATCAATAGGGTACATGACACTTCCGCTGTGACTGCGGGAGTGAAGAGAGGAGAGACAAGGAAATCCCTAAAGGGGACACAGTCACCGCACTAGCTGCTGACCCAGGAGAGACGCACATTTGATATAGCGGAGAAGACGACATAACCGCGATACTTTAAATTCAGTCGCAGTCGTTCGCTTCACTATCGAAGAGAGAATGTTAGAAGTATATACGTGCACGACTAGAGATAGAGATATAGTAGGATGTGTCCCCAGCGACACAAACCTGCAACTGCAAGGGTCGTGAACTCGTGATGGGAACAATATTTTCTGCTGGCCTGTAAACTGGTTTCCCCAGTTCTTGGCTGTTTTTAATACACAACTAGACAAGTAGGGCTTTCTCTAGTACTTTACACAACTAGACAAGTAGGGCTTTAAGCCTTTGTTCTAAAATTTTCCAAATTGGAAAAGTTACAAACATGTAATCTAATGTTTGATCTGTTTATAGAAACTGTTTCACGAATGGGAAAGATACTAAAAATCTAGTAGCAGAAATGTACCGGGGCCTTTTGAGAAAACAAACCGATTATGTGTTGTCATCATTTCCTCATCTTGGTTCAAGCTCTGTGACTGAAACTTCATTTGGCGATGACATGCCTGGATTACCGGTCGACTGGGAAGCCGTAGGGTATGACGACTCCGAGTATGGATTTGAGTCTGTGACACTCTTGGTGATGAAAAATGATGGCTTCGATGGAGACTGGAGAGACACGGTGTTACTGCTAAGCATGATATTTATTGTCGACATCATAGGCCTATCTGCTGGGTTATCTTGAACGCAGAGCAGCCCGATGTGAAAAATCTTCACCACCTGGTCTCCTGGTGCATGACTTCTCAGAGAGTAATCTATGAGTTCTGTAACTGTCCCCGTGCTCCAGTGTTCCCATATCTGTATCAAAATAGCACTCAGTATTTTGACGAAAATTTATTTCCATAAGGAGTTCAGGACCAGCTAAGAACTTACGAGACTTAAGAGATCGACAGACTCGTCGAAGTTATAGGAACCACTGCTTCGTCTTCCTGTCACAAATTCTAACATCAAAACGCCAAAGCTAAACACATCCGACTTTATAGAATAGTGGCCACGCATTGCATACTCTGGGGCCATGTATCCACTGCAATAGGAGCATAATGTTAATAATATAGTTGACATGCCATTTGAATATCGTCAGACTAATTGAACCATACTTACTATGTTCCAACAACACGGTTTGTGACCTCCCGTGATTGATCTGCTCCAAATAGCCTTGCCAAGCCAAAGTCTGAAATCTTAGGAGTGTAATCAGAGTCTAACAGAACATTGCTTGCTTTGAGGTCCCGGTGAATTATTCTCAGTTGTGAATCTTCATGAAGATATTGTAAACCTCGAGCAATCCCACTTATTATCTTTGATCTCTTTCCCCAGTCTAGCTCCTTACTTCTCTCTTGATCTGTCATTTGAACAAGAAGTCACGAATCAGTAAAGTCTAGTTTTGCAACCATAATAATAAGTTAACGGTGGGAATATGGGACACCCAAGTCTAAACACCCAGGTATTTGGACAAATAATATTCTAAGGAATTTTCCGTGCAATGCTTAGTTTTAGTAATAGTTGTGCTATCACTGAAATAATGGTTTGAATTAGTACCAAAAAGAATGGTGTCAATGCTTCTGTTGGGCATGTATTCGTACACAAGCAGTTTCTCATGCTCTTGCAAGCATACACCAACAAGCCTGACAAGATTCTTATGTTGAAGCTTGGCAACCAAAACAAGCTCATTCTTGAGCTCTCCTATTCCTTGCCCTGAACTCTTGGAGAGCCTCTTCACTGCAATTTCTTGACCATCAGGAAGGTCTCCCTGCATAAGTGTAAGCGATTACTTGTTGAAGCTGAAAAGAGTATGTTAGAGAATTGGTATGGCTAGTACCTTATAAAAAGGTCTACCTGCACAAGTGTAAGCAGTTACTTGTTGAAGCTGAAAACAATATGTTAGTGAATTGGTATGGCTAGTACCTTATAAACTGCACCAAATCCTCCTTCACCAAGCTTATTCGCCTCAGCAAAGTTACCCGTCGCAGCACGTAAGGTTGATAGATCAATAATAAGTGAATCAATGCTTTCAACCTCCTCATGATTAGTTGAATCTGTAAGAAAGCAGGAAGAAAGCACACAGAGATGCATTATGACACTGCGGAAAATTCCACCACATATATGATACTATATGTTTTTGAACTAGAAGCACTTGTTTTAGTTTCAGGTGATAATGAAAAATTCAGCTATACTAGTAGACTCTGTTTTCCCCTACTGCTCCGTTAAGTGTGCTCTGGGTGCAACTCCTAATGGTTTAGTCCAAAACTCGCAAAGAAGTACTCCCACCATAGTTAAAAATTTCAAAACAAGTACTCCCACCGTTCCAAATTATTTGAAGTTCTAGCTTCATAGTAATTCAATATATATTTAAGTTTGACCATGTCAATAGAAAATAAATCAATATCTACAATACGGAGTTACTAACATTAGAATCATGGAATATATTTCCGTACTATATATATTTTATGCTGTAGATATTAGCACACTTTGTATCAATTTTGACCAAATATAGAGAAGTTTGACTTTTTCTGAAACAGAGAGAGGTTTAACTTAAAACCGAGCTAGAACTCCAAATAAAATTTGGAACGGAGGGAGTACCCCTCATCCAAACATCTCTTTAGTGGGTCGAAGCGAAGGCGATGGTAAGTTCATCTGTTTTCTTGCTATCTATTCATTGATTCAAAATGTGAAGAGTTTAAGACAACATACAAAGTGGTTGCTCACTGCTCGATGGTCTTCTTCTTCTCCTCCTCCTCAAATAACAGAGACAAATGGCAGTGATGGCCAGAACTGCAGCAACTATAGGCAGCACAATTGCTAGAACAACCACCGCCTTGTTTCCTGATTTTCCTGTGAACAGATGCCATCAATTTTAGAAAGAGTTATTTGGTATACAATAGTAACGGCTCAGCATATTCTGAAGAAAGATGGTGCTAGTCGCTAACACATTTGCTGGAAGTAAGTTTCTTTGGTAAAGATGCATAGACTCTTTCCCCTTGCAGTCAACTTTGAGGTTTGAAGCGAAGGCACTGGGAAGCTTAGTGCAGTTTGGGGATAACTAGTAGTGTAGCACTAAGAAGTCATAGTATGCTATTCAGGATACGTCCCAACAACCAAAAAATATGTGATTTAGACTTCCTTATTTCCATTCAACGTGCAGTGATGGCGTCTAATGCCGCCCACTTGGAATACAACTGACTGCTTCACGGAAAAGTCAGTGTGTATTGCATGCTAAAGCATAACTGACAGGGACGGGACTACAGAGATGTCTATATCATCAACTAAACAGAACAGAACTCTATGGCTTAAAGTGTAACATGATGAGTGAGTACTACCAAATTTTCGTTACAGCTCAGTTTCCAGAGAATCAGTTCCCTGTAACTCAAATGACATTGCTCGCCTGACTCGGATTTTTAACTAGGCATTTCTATAATTCAGAGGATGATTTAACTCAGAAAGTAACAACGTTCTCTGAGAAAACAGAAAAGGAACAAACAACGAAATCCAATCAACCGTAGTTAAGCCGCACACAGGTATGGTGAAAATATTGCAACTTGAGGTAATTTTGTGTTTGCAATTCACCTCCTGGGGTCGCCGCCGGCGTCGTGTTAACAGGCGCAGGGGACGGAGCTGGCGCTGGCGCTGTAACAGGTGATGGCAACCGCAGAGCTGGGCTTCCGGAGAAGAAAAGATACACCTCGTACCTGAAATTGCAGCGAACCCCAATAATCCTCCCGCCTTTCCTCCCGCTGAGATACTGCGGCACCAGCGTAATTATGCCCCCTAGGCAGCTCCGGCAGTCGGCGGGCGACATGTCCGGCGTGCACTGAACGAGCCCGTAGATGGTGGGGTTGCTACTACTGTCGAACCCCTCCTCCCCCGTGGCGAACCGCCTGGACGAGTTCGCCGCCGCGTAGTTGCCGGTGGCGTTGAGGAGCATCTTGACGGCGGCGTCGAACGCGTCCACCGGCGAGCTCACGTTCTGCGTGTTCTCGAGGATGATGGGGTTGCCGTTGTCGGTGGAGGCGAGGAAGTTCTGGTTGGAGAAACGGAGGTAGCAGGGGTCGTAGAAGACGGAGGCGTCCTTGTTGAAGGCGCAGAGCTGCTGCGCGTCCTGGAAGGCGGGGGTGAGGCAGGCCCGGCACGACGAGGCGTTGGTGTCGCCGCGGCAGAACGCGAGCGCGTAGGCGATGTCCGGGACGGAGCCGACCGTCCCGGTGGCGAAGAGCGCCGGGGAGGCGGAGGCGTTCCTGGGGAGCGTGGCGGAGAGACGCCCGATGTTGGACTGGTAGGTGCTGTTTGCCGCGTAGTTGCCGCCGCCACGTCTGAGCGCGCCGCGTCGAGGCGCATCCGCCGCGCGCACGCGCGCGTCTTGGAACGCGTGGACGCGTCGCCGGCGCTGCCCTGCTCCGCCCTGGCCGCAGTGGCCGCCGATGACGGCTGACGTCAGCACGACGTCAGCTACGGGCCCACATGTCAGTTTTTTTTAAACAGAAAAAAATTTTAAATTTGCAAAATCAATTTCTTTGAATTTACCCACCAGAAAAATATAAAAAATATCAGAATAATCAGAAGAATACATGCTATCTATTTATGTCAAAATACATCTATTTCTTAATATATTGATTTGCTAAATAAACCTTTGCAAATTTTAAAATACAGCACCAAATCAATTCGAACCAAATTTAAAAAAAAAGAAAAAAAATGGAAAAACAAAATAGCCATTCCAAATAGTTTGGAACCTTATTCACATCGCAAACATACTAAAGTATCCAAATTCAAATTTCAAATTTGAGTCTCCTAAAAAATTAACATTCTTTTGAATATAATCGTTTTACAAACGTGCAACCAATCCAAATCGTTAGCCTTTCCCAATTTGACCAAATTTAACATATAAACTTTTTTTTAACACAAACTTTTAAAAAATTCCTAAAAATATATTGATTTAAGAATTTACTGAAATGGACGCTCTCAAAAATAAATTACAACCACACTGAAACACATTGAAACATTCTAATTCAAAAATACAAGTTCCAGTACTTTAAAATTTAAAATTCGTTTAAAACCTAAACATTTTACAGACGTGAACAGAATCCAAACCTAAATACATTTCCAACTTAGCCCATTTTTACGATCTACACGTTCCTAAAATCTAAAAAAAAAACTTTCCAATTTTACTAATTTTCGGAATCTAAATAATTTTTAAACACAAACTCTCTTCGCATTCCAACGATTCACAAATCTACACGATTTACAAATGTTACCGCTTACAAATATCAACAATTTCAAATCTTTCCATTAAGAAAATATAAAAAATAATTCACAAACATCACAAAAAACAAATACTAATTGATTATAGCGGAATGAAAACATATTTACACATCTCAACTTGGTAAAAACTTGACAAAATTCTATATACACTTGCTTTAACTATATGGAGTTCAGTTCAAATAAATCTCTAGCTATGGAATCCAAATGATCTGCGAGCTCTAAGCCCCCGAGCACTGTAGCATCTACAATGTTGAACAGTAAACCTCACTAAAAGACTTCACTAACTGTAAACTTTTCTTCCAAATTTCAACAAATTCAAAATTCAAATTTACATAACTTACAACTAAAGATACGTCAAATATATCCAAACATTCCAACTTTCTAAGCATCTGAAGATATTCGATATGACAAATTGCTTCTTTTACGATAAAATATATCACAATTCTCAAAAAAAAAAAAAAACATGCAACACAACTGAAAAATTCAATTTGCTAAAAAAATAAAAAAAATAAAGAAACTCTAAAAATATATCTATCTCACATATTATCTAACATATTGCAGTCTCCCTAATTATGGAATTCAAAATCAATATTTATGGCCTTTCACTACTCTAATTTGAAGACTATTTCCAAAAAAAATAAAAAACAAATAAATAAATAAAATATTTGAAATAAAAGTTCAAAGGAAAAAAAAACAGCACGTCTAAACATTTCGAATTGCTACATAATTGCAAACACTCTAAAATATATCTCACAAATTGCATTCTCCCTACTAATGAAGTTAAAATAAATATTTATGGCATTTCACCACTCTAATTTGAAGAATATTAGTACAACATTCGAATGAATTTCCTCTAATTATATATTAACTTTAACTACTGCTCATGTACTGTATACCATCTGATTATGAAAGTTAAATAAATATTTCCACAACATACAAACATGCATAACCATTCCTAGTTGCTTGCCATTTAAAGATACTGTACAATGCTAAAAAGATGCTGGCTAAATTAGCTAAATATTCCAAACTACCATAAAATACAACAAGATGGCCATAAAAAGATGCTTACTACTACAGAATATATCGACATGCTTAAAAAAATGCTAAAATGTATGGACAAGACAAATATGTTTTAATATTTCCAACTGGTGAATATTTGGATAAAATCTAATTGCCCTTCCTCACACATATTAAATGCTCACATAATGCACTTCCTCCAACTGTGATCTCAAATTAAACATTTCAATTTGGTAAATATTTGGAAGTAATAAGCACTCCCTCTAATTATATAAATTCAATTGAATAAATGTGCGTTTCCCACATATGGATTTCAACTAACTACTGATAAAAAAATAGAAACATTTTCCAACTATTTCCATTTTAGATGTACCAACATGCTCACAAAAAAATAAATGTGAACTATTTAAGTCAACATACCAGTATTTTCAGACATTACCAATTGCTTAATATTTCGATGTTCCACAAAATATAACGCAATCCTCAAAAAAAAAAAAAATATACTCATAGCAAATTACAAAAATATTTCAACATTTCATTTTGGCCAATATTTCGACACCATACGAACGAACTTTCCGCAAATGTAGAATCCAATTCAAATGGATTTTCCTGATTTCACTTAAATATTGACGTCGAAACACAAACATGTTTGACCATTTCAATCCACTGAATATTTGAATAATACATACAATATATCCAAAATGCACAAAAAAATGCTACCTATTCATGACAAAATAAAAACATGTTCCAACATACCAATTTAGCTAACATTTTGGTTAAAAAAATATATACTGCACAAAAATAAAACATCAAAGGCGTGCCGTGACGGCACGCCAAATTCAACTAGTGTATTGGACTACGACGCCAGTTTAGACCTCCGAGTCCGACAGATGCGTCATCCACTACTAGGTAAATTTGGTGCGGCGTGAAGGGGAGAAGGCAAGCCGCGTATGGATTTTTCCCTAATTCAGTTCTTTTTTTCGTGGTTTTCTTTCCATCTCACAACTTCCATTTCTTGAGCCGACCTTGCCCGCTGGAGGTATGATTCCGATCTTTGAATCAAATTGGATTTTTTGTCTGAAAGTGAGGGCGATGAGTGGGGAAGGAAGCGGACGATTTTATTAGTGTAAGGTGGCCCCGAGAGCTGAACCAAAGCCAGCCGTTTCGAGACCAGGGAGCTTTAACAGTCCGCACTCGTGTGGTAAAATTCGAATTTGAAAATGTCTACAATTAAAATTTGTGTAGATTGAGAATTGTTGGAATGCAAAGAGAGCTTATATTTGAAAGTTGTTTAGATTTCGAAAATTAGTCCAATCGGAAAGTTATTTAGAGTTGAATTTTTTTTTCACGTTAGTAAAAAGGTTAGATTTGAAAGGCAGCTGAAATTTTGAAATATTCAAATTTGTTTGCCGTGTTATAGAGGTAAAATTGGAATTTGGAAAATGTCCATGTTTTAGAAGTGTGTAGATTTGGAAATTGTTCAAATGCAAACAAATCTTGTGGTAAAAAATTGTTCAGATTTCGAAATTCGTTCAAATTGAGAAGTTTTTCAGATTCGATGTCTTTTTTCGTTTGTAAAATGATCAGAGTTGGAAGGCATTTAAAAGTTTAAATATCCAAATTTGAAATTTAATCGTATGCAGTAAGTTGTCAGCATGCCGCGCTTGTGTGGTGAAAATGAAAATTTGGAAATGTCCATGTTTAGAAGCTGTTTGGATTTCAAAATTAGTGAAATTAAAGAAAAGTTTGCGTTTAGATTTTTTTTGGATTTCAAAAGTCTGTCAAGTTTGGAATTTATTCAGTTTTGATTTGATATTCATGTTTGTAAATTGCTCAGATTCGGAAGACATTTAAGATTTTTGGAATGTTCGAATTTGAAATTTTAGCTTATGCCATAAATAGCTAGCATTTTTTTGTGTGTGGCTATTTTGATATGTTTTTCATATTTGTTCGGATGGGTATATTGTGAGGACCCCTCGTAACGAAGTCCGAGATGTCCACGTTATGTAAAATAGATCACGATCCCAATGATCAGTGCATCGCAATCACATAACCAACATGGTATCAAGAGTTACATCATTCAAGTCATACGAATAAAAGTCTTACAACACAAAGTGGTCACATGACCAAGTCTGCAACTCATCGTCGCACATGACGGAATTAACTACGATACAGCGGAAGCTCGTGGTTCGCGTCGACCCTCGTCTCGGACGGACACAATTCCACAAGTGTAGTTGACCGGTGACAGCTAAGCGGCGTAGTCGTCGACATACTCCTCCTCTCAGCGTAGACCTCCTCGTTGTAATCTGGACGTTTGAATATCCAGGGACACAGCCATATGAGTACAATTATGTACTCGCAATACCAACCTCAAGACTTAAGTTTTTATGGTAATGCAATAAAACGTTTTCGAAAACTGGGATAGCTACTATATAATGCTATAGGGCTTAGTTTTCGCAAACGATGCTTTTTGACATAGAGATTACAACATCTCTATATCCTTGTTAAACAAAACATTTAGAGATAGAATTCTCTCTTGTAGAAATAGCATGCACTATTTCCACATTCTTGTGAAACACTTGGTAAAACTTTTCAAAGACACTAGGATGGGGATACCCCTTTTTCCATTCCATGAGATCAGACTGATTGTCTCCCCGAGTCCAACCATCTTCTCCCATTTCCGTACCTCCCAGGTACCTTCTTGATGCCTCCTTATTTTCCACCGAGAAAACCATTTTTCCTTTGAAAACATAAAATTACCCATACGCCTAGATCGGTGGCCTTTCCAACCGTCCATGACCGCGGACACGGCTATTCGAATAGTTTTACACTCTGCAGAGGGGGTGCACATTCACAACACCAAACGATCATTCCGCCGTGTTCAGCCACGGTCCGCCATACGACAGTATGCGGGGGTTCGGATAACCAGATCAAAGTTTTCCACTATGTCTACCCTAGTACAGAGGACTCCCTTAGGTTTATTCCCCTCGGCACCGTGTGCTCCACTAGACCCCTGGTCTCTCTCAGGACGCCACACCGCCACGTCAGGGGATCCAACGTAATCGTCCGGCTGCGGGTCCCTCCGCTTGTGTATTGTCTCATACTGACGACAACCCGGCTTCGAGGGCCTTGCCCTTATAGAGTTTGAGACCCTCCGTACTAAAATGGAAAAGCTTTTGGCTAAGCCCTACCCATCTCAGGTAATGTGGTTGCACGGGTTAATTGTTCGGGCGGCCGCTAGGGCTGTACTTTGTTTTTCAAAAACATCTCCACCGCCGACTGCTCCCAGCAGCTCGGGTTTTCGTAAACTCACCGAATGCTCCCAACACTTCGGGTTTTCATAAACATCACCATTTGCTCCTAGCAATATGGGTTTTATAAAGTACTTTCTCTCCGATCGCTCCCAGCGACTCGGGTTTTTCCTCCGAAAACATTTTACCCGAAACAGGCTCCCATCCTAAAGTTTTGAGGTAAGAGTATAAGGATAAGCTACTCGAAAATATAATTTTCTTGATAGCGCCTTCAGCGGAAGGCTTCTCAAGCAAAGTCTTATTTTTGCAAACGTATTATATACTAGTAGCTATATATTTGGCCAAACAATAATTTTTGGAAAAATAATTTTTTGGGGGTGGCAAAATGCCACATAAAAGATAAAACATGCATTATTTTATTTTGAAAACAAGACATGCTTTGTACAAATAGTAGGAGTTCAATAGGGTGTTGAGGTGGCTTGCCTTGCTCAGCAAAGTGTCCCTGGCCTTGTTCTTCTTCGTAGACAGGTTCAGCTCCCACGTACTGCTCCTCCTCTTGCGGTTCTATCGTACCGGAAAATTAAACGCAACTACCGTTAATTCTAAGTAGCGGGTTGACAACAATCTAAAGTACTCAAACAAAACAGCAAGTATTTCATTACACAAACACCCCTGGATAATCCCTCTAAAACAATCCTAAACACAAGCAATTAAAACAATCAATTAAAATGGAACTCTTAAAGGTAGCAAAGTTGCTGTTTTCGGGGAAAAAATCCACAAATCCTAAAATAATGCTCCTAAAAATCTATCCTTCTACCACAGTACTGCTATAAGTCATATCAAGCTAGCAAAATTGGATTTGCACACAAAGCCCTTTCCAAATGAGAGCTAAAAATGCCTCAAGTGCTACTGGTCCTGAAACTAAAAAGACTACAACTCTAGTTTTAGGAAACTCCTGCATGCAAGATTAATTTCTAAGGCAAGGTATTTATTTTATCTTTCTGTAGAAATTGGATTCACTCCAATTGGATACTCCTAGCTTAAGATATCCTAAAAAGGGTGAAAAACACACTTTTTACAAGATTAAATGTGCAGCACAAAGCAAATTTTATTTTTACTCCAAACTAGTTTTGCATGTTTAAGAAAACATCGGAGCATCTAATAAAAATACTTCTACAAAACATGCACACACAGATCTAAAACAAACAAATAAATCTAAACACAACCTTTAACAGAAACAGAAAAAGAATAAAAGCTTCAGCTAAAAAAAAATAAAAGGGCTGTGCCTGGGCCGGATCTGGCCGAGGCCAGCACGGATCTGGCCTGCGGGGCTAGCTGGGCCGGCCCAACTGCGAGCGCAGTGCAGCGCACGCGTGGCAACGGGCGGCACCAGGCGGGATTTGAACTGGGCCGTCGATCAAAGAATAGACGGCTCACCGTCGTCTTCGTCGCAGCGACGGCTCGCGTGGGCGAGCTCGCGGCAGAGGAAATGGCGGCGGCGGGAAAGCTCACCTAGGGCTGGCGTGCGGTCGCGGGACTGGCTAGAATCGACGGAGAAGACCTCGGCGAGCACGGCGGTGTCCTCAGCTCCCGCATGCAGCGCCGGAATCCATGGCGACGACGACGACGCTCGTCTCGGGTCGAGGACGGACTCGGCGTCTACGGCGGTCTCTAGGCACAAAGAAAAGGGGGAGGGTTAGGTCTCGATGAGGGGAGCTTCACGGGCCAAAAATGGCGAAGAAAGGAGGGGTGAATCGCCGGCAATCGTTGCTCGACGCCGGCGGTGGCCGCGCTGAAAACCTCGGTTTCCGGGAAGCAGAGAGCTAGGGTTCGAGCGTGGCTTCGTGGGGAAGGAGAGGGGTGTGGTGTGCGTGTTCTGGGAGGGAGAGAGGGGCAGGGGAGGTCGGGGTCGAGTGTTGGACGGGCTCACCCTTTTTAGGGGTTTCGGACAAGGAGGGCAGTGGGGGTGGCGTGGGGGTTGTCCATTGGCGTGCTGGGGCGGTGGAGGTGTGGGCAGGGTGGAGCTGGTCGGGAGACATGGTCTGGCCAGTGGGAGGAGAGGGAGTGAGGCTCCATTGGCCACGGTGGAGAAGAGGGAGTGGTGAGTGGAGAAGAGAGGTGGTGGGGGGATGACCAATGGGCCCTAGCTGACTTGGATGTCTTCTCTGTCCAGAGGTGAGAGGGGTGAGTGATGGATTAGAGAGGGGAGGGCTGGTTTGGGTTAGGTTTAGTGTTTTAGGCTAACACTATTTTGATTTACTAATTTTACTCACAAGACTAAAAGGGATCAACACAAGAGCTAATCAAAAACATGAGAGAGGTGACCTAAATGAGGTGATGCAAAAGTTTTTAAGTCTAAAAGAATGAAGAAAGAATTTTGAAAACTAAGCAATTTGAGAAAAATGACCAAATGGTCCCTGTTTTGACTAGGTCTAGAAACCTAGATGGTTTTATGCTAAGCCAAGTTTTTAAACAATGAATCCAAGCAAAAACTAAAATAGAGAGTTCAGGGAACAAGATGGTCAAAGTGCATTTCAAAAATAACACAAGCAATGCTTAATCTAGGTCTCTAGATTAGCTATGTTTTAACAAACATGAAGATCAAAGCCACTAAATTTAAATCTAGAAGAAAATTATAAAAGTGGTACTAATAGGATTCAAACAAAACTAGAGGGCTAAAGAAACCAATTAAAACCAAACAGGCAAGAGTTGACTAAAAATCAAACAAAAGTTTTTGCTAATTTGGAAAATTCTAGATTAACACCACAATTCTAAGTCCCAGAAAATTGGGGTGTTACATATATTTCAATAAAAAATTTAATTATGGGAATGGTTATATACAAAAGTTGTTTTTTTTTAAATTATTCAAATTCAAAAGAACTGTATGTTTTGGAAAATTGTTCAGATTATAAAAATTGTTCTAATTGGTAAGTCATTCAGATTATATTATTTCGGATGGGTATATTTGAATTAAAAAAACAATTTTGCAAGTGGCAAATGCCGCGTCCCGTGTGGTAAAATTCAAATTTGGGGATCTCCGCATTCAAAAGCTGTTTGGACTTAAATATGTTGAATTTTTTTAATTTTTTTTTACAGTTATAAACTCTTGAAATTTTAAAAATTGAAAAAATTGGGAAATTATTCATTTTTGAATTATTTTTATGTTTGTTGAAGGCCCAGCTTTGAAAGGCATTCAGAAATTTTAAAAGTCTCAAAATTTGAATTTTGACCGTATGTCATAAATAGTCAGCGTTTTTGTTTGTGTTCATATTTTTTTTGTCTTATTTATAAATAGCACGGTGGGAAGAATTCAAATTTAGAAAATGTTCACATTCTAGAGTTTTTTGGATTTAAATCTATTGGAATTCATAAAAAATTTGCACTTATAAATTGTTCAAATTTCAAAAATCGTTAAAATTGGAAAGTTATTCTTATTTGAAATATGTCTACTTTTATTAAATGCTCAGATTTTGAAGGCGTTCAAAATTTTAAAAAATTTAAATCTGGGATTTGATCGTACGACATAAATAGCCAACGGTTTGTTTGTGTTTATGCTGATATGTTTGTGAAATTTGATCTTTTTTGTGTGTATTAAATGCTCAGATTTGAAATGCATTTGGTATTCTAAAATATTCAAATTTGGAATTTGGTGATATGCCATAATTAGTGAACGTTTATTTTTGTGTTCGGGTTGATATATTTGTCAGATTTTTTCCAATGGATAGATTTGAAGTTATTGTTGTACTTCACATTTCTTTTATCTTTTTCTTTTGCTTAAATAATACTCCAAATATTTGTATTTTTTTGTAGACAAATGACTTCGTTATTATAAATTGGAACATTGCTTATGGTTTTTAGACAAAGGACTCCATTATTAAGAGAGATGTGGAATGTTTGTAGTATTGTAAAAAAAAATGACTTCATTATCATTTGTTTAATGAATTGGAACATTGATTAAACAGTACTTCCTTTTTCATCTTTTTCTTTTTCTTAAACAATACTCGGATTATTTCACATTTCTCTTATCTTTTGTAGATCATAAAAAAATAATCATCGAAATTAAATAAAAGCAGCTCTTATATTTCATCACCTAGTAAAGTTCACCGTGGACGTTGTGATTCAAAATGTTAAAATTCGTCGTAATTTGTCGTTTGGAGTATCTGCAGTTTTTTTTAGAAATTTTAAATGTTCAAATATGTTTGTAGTTTGACGCCGCGCCCGTGTGGTTGTTAGTTCTGTTCGTCAGCGTGAAAATGTAATGATTAAACTGTCGTTAGAAGAAGAAATACCGTCGTGTCCTTATGAGAAATTGTTGTTTTGACTAAGTTTTAAATCGAAATAATATTCTACAGGTTGAATGTACAATATATTTGGGAAAGACTCGAGTAATACATTCGGGAAAACCTGAAAGAATATATCTATACTGAATTAGAATTTGTTGTTTTGAGTATCTCCGAATATTCAGCAATTTGAAACGGTTTTTCGTAAGCTACATAATTAATATTAAGAGGTTATATTAGTTCTTGTAATTTTTTTAAAGTTAGTTAAGCATGCATGGGAACGTGTTAGCTGCAAAGATTTCTTTTATGTGCAAATTTTGGTATATTTTTTTGTATTTTGTGAATTACGGATTAAAAGTTACGAATTTTACAATTTTTAGCATTTTTTCTGAAATTATTGGAAACCTGGCATGGGGGACCCACTTGTCAGAGTTTTATTATTTTTGGAAAACATCTGCGGGAAAGATTAAATCGCTGACGTGTGGGCCCCATGTGTCAGGGTCACAGAGCGGCGGCGGTGGCTCTGCCGAACTCCGGCGAGCTCGCTCTGGTCGATTCAGGACGCGCGCGAGGCTGGAATAACGCGTTTCCACGAGACGACGGCGCGGGGAAGCTGGACAGGCGGAGCGCGGGACCAAATGGTCACCGGCTCGCCGGCGACGACCAAAACACGGCGGCGGCGGACGGAAAACACGGGCACGGCGAAGGAGTGCACGGGGGAGGTCGGGAAGAGGCCCAGCCGGACCGGCGTGACGCCAGGAGGACGATGGAAAGGTCGGCGAGGCGAGGCGAGGTCGGAGCGGAGCGAATCGAGCTTTACGGCGCGATGGCCGGAGTCGGGGAAGGAGAGCACGGCGGCGGCGATTCCGGGCGTCCCGGCAGCCGATCCTCGGTGAGGAGGTGGAGTACGCGACGGCGAAGCTCGCTGTGGGCGTCGATCTGAGCTAGGAGAATCGGAGCGGCGGAGCGGCGCGTCGGCCTCGTCGGCGTACTCCGGCTCGCGCGGGAGAGAGGAGGGAGAGAGAGGGGGGTTGTGCGCGTTTTTTTTCAGCGGGATCCCTGGGGTTTTGGGATATTGCATATAGGTCCCTATCCTCGAGAAAGTGGGGGGTTGCGGGGCAATTTGTGGACTTGCGTGTCTTTTTTTTGAAAAGTGTTGTCGCGACGTGACGATGACAGGCGGGCCCACCGCGGCACTGCAGATAGCTACAGTGTTAGCTACAGTACTACAGTACCGCGGGCACTCTCAGGCCAGCATTCCCGGCGTCCTTAATATAGTTAGTTATGTAACATACTAGTAATCAAGCACGTGCACATGCACGATTCATGCAGTTGTATACATTGTTAATATTGTATGAAGTCTTCAGCTTAAACCAAGTTGGTGAATCATTTTCAATTTTCTGTCATAAAAATTGACACAAACATTCACCTTTTTCTTTCTGAAATGAAACGGCAGAAATTTCAAATATGAAATGTTGACGCTTTTGAGACATCTGACACTTACCTAAAATAAGTAAAGACTCCCACAAAATGTTGCACTATTCAAACATCTTCTCATGGAAAATCCTTAGCGACGACGAAACATTAGCGCTAGTCCTGCCAAAGAATGTAAAAACAATGAGCTGGCATAAAATGTATCGCGAAAAGATAAATTTACTTCCATTTAGAAATAATAATGTAAAAATCTAGAAATCTGATATTGAAATATTCAAATCAGAACTAAATGTCTACTATTTCTGTTAAAGCAGATAATATCTTTAATCATGTAATTCTAGAAGCAGACTTAGCAGAGGATACATCGATTACTTAACTTTACTTTCCAAAATCTATTAATAGTTCACAGAAACATGAGCTGAAAAAAAGCAAGAATCCTGAGATGATAAAATTTCATGACGAAAGATAACCTTAGAAACAAATATAAAAAATTGTCCACACTTCTATTGTATCAGTCAGTTGAAGGTCAAGACAAAAGATAACCTTAAAACAAATCTAAAAACACAGATGAGCCGACACCTGATCCGAGCGTGACCTAAAACTCTTTGTTAAAACTCTTAAAACTGTCCTGACTCAGCATTGTAACTACATAGTTCACTTTTACTCGTGTTAGTCCAATTGCTTCGTTCAAGGTGCTTTACATCTACAATCTAATTTTTCCAACCAAAAGCTATTCCTATATCTGCATAACAATATATAAATTGCGAAAATCTGCAAAAGTGTTACTACATGAGGGTCGACGGGAGAGATTAGTACTACTCAGATCAGTGTTATATAGCTTATATTATGAAAACATTGTAGCTGTAAGCCGACCTCATATCAAGATTGTACTGAACAATATTGATCTATCCGGGGAAGAAAACATTGAGCAATTAATTGAAGAAACCTGTTGGCTTACAGTTACAGAGACCACATACATACTGGCGTTGGGCAGTTTGTGCGTCTCATCTTCTACTACAGCTTGAGATCTGAACGGCGTCTGATGAAAGAAGAAAGAACGGATTCATGCTATAGGGACCGGCGTGCACACCTCGGCCTCATGGGTGGGTTAAGTTGCTGCCGTACCGCCGGCGCGTACTTGAGGACACGACCTCGGCCTCGGAACGCTCCCGGCGACATGGGAGCAGGGTAGCGACGGCCGCGATAATGAAGTGCAGCGGCGCGTCGGCGTCGCGGCGTGGCACTGGGGACGTGCGGAGGCGGCGGGGTTTTGCGGCAACAATGCGGCGTTCGGAACATCGCGGAAGGCGGCGGCGACGTGCGGAGGCATCGGGGTCTTTCTGCGGCGATGGGGATCGGGGACGGCGGCGACGGCGATGGGGTCGTGGGGCTAGGCGGTTGGGGAAAGAAGACGAATAGCCCCTGGAGGCCGAGTTGTCCGTTCGGGTATGTTTTAGCACTGATGGCGCGTGCGTTTAGAGCCCTTGGATGCTGCTTTGATGGCTCAGATTTTATGGATCTGCCCCCCTATCTGTCTTTTTATATTGGTATAGATTAGCCTCGAATTGATTTTTTTTTAAGGGGCAGTCCCAGCCTGTGTCGTTTGATGCATGCGGTTTTTATTATTTATTAAAACTCAGTGTGTCTTACAAGCTTATTACATCACTGATTGCATAGAATTGATGCATACGGCTTTTATTATTTATTAACATATTAGCCTCGAATTGATATAGACGTATTTTCACAAGGCCCAAACCAAATCACAAATCGCTATATGAATCTGAGTTTTCGTTGCTTTGTCAATCCCATTTATCAAATTTCTGAACATATTTGTGATATTGGATGGCAGAGGAATATTAAAAGTAAAATGCACAAGAGAATTGCTATGCATACGACACTTTTCATCCGATCTTTGTACGACACCAAAGATCCAACCGTTCCTGGTTGGCACCAAAGTGCAGCATGCGGCCGGATCTTGCATCGTACAAGGATCGTACAAGGTAATGTCGTACATGTAGTAGTTTCGAAATGCACAATTCTCCAAAAAGAAAGAACAAGCCATAAATAGATGGTATATAGACTCGTCAGAATCAGCACATTTTTTTGCGTCCATTCCATTTGCGCTTAGCGAGATTATATCTTATAAGAATGTTTTTTTTCAGTGGTCCTCGCTTGGAAGCCAGTTATCAATGTTATTTCACTGCCCATTTGCAGCTATGTGCTGGAACTTTATTTGTCCCTCCTGGACTGCTTCAACATCTACCGAGTTTTAGGATTTCTTTTTCCATGCAGATTATTATGCTGGTTGTATTTGTAGGAAATTGTGTCTTGCAACATTTTATATCACTACTACATTGTCCGGAATTAAACTCTAGTGTGGAACTCTCACGGCAATACCTAACAGCCAGTTAGCGAGCCTATTACTGTTAAATAATTAGGTCCCAGCACGCATGTGTGAGTCATGTGTCGAGTTAAATACACAATCAAACTCGCAGACTTTAATCAATCCATAGAGCCAATCCTACGGACAACCTGGCATTCCACTCTATACTGTTCCCGGGTATAATTCCAGCATAATCATATACACTATGTTCCAGTATAGACGTACCGGCTTTCTTAAGTATATTTCATTAAGTACAATTGCACATCATTAATTTCCTGTTATTTCCGTGACATTTCCACACTTAAGGTTAATTCCTAACAATGTAGTAGATATATAAAATGTTGCAAGACCCAATTTCCTACATCTCCCATTTGACTGAAAACATTTTATTTCAGCTAAGTGAATTCCCATGCAATTAACATGGTGAGTGGTTAATTCCTTCCTTCAGTGCACTCACCTTGCATAGAAACTTTGTAACTTTTGGAGTCATATTATCACAAAGTAACAGGTTATGATGCATCTTTCCACGACCTTAAGTTCACGAAGAAATTTCGCTAGCCATATACTTCTTTCAATGCTTGACATGCATTAAAGTATTCATATATATTCCATAAATAAAGAATATCCATGTTTCCATTGTAAACAATAAATACCTACAAATATAAATATTAGCACATAACATAAAAATAGATTACCTTTCACGAAGATCCTATTTCCAAAAATAGTGTCAATATATCCAAGCAGTTGAAGGTTAAGGGCATCAAAGAATGAATAATCCACGTTTCCTTGCGCTAGCAAGTTCTTCATTTTGATTCCAACAACTTTATAAAAATTCATATTCCATTTGCTAAAAATTCCAGCAAATCTTTTTCCATGCTAATCAAAATTGCAACAATTACAGTGGCATGGCTAAGTTCAGGGTCGCACGAATAATGTCCCACGATAACTGAGGTATGACAATTATTTTTCCTTTTTCCTCACGAGTTCAAATATAATTCCTCGCAGAGTATCATTCCCTTAATCAAAGGTATTTGATAGGTTTGCAATATTCCATAAAAAAAATATGAAATCATTCTCTATGTAATTCCACTCCCAAAATGCAGGAAGCTTTGAACATACCTTTCATATGAAAGTTAGAACCGAACCAAGCTTTCACTTCCACCTATGTGATATTATGAAACCAACAAGAACATAGTTAGCGCATAGAGTAATAACACAAAACAATTCACACTAACCTTTGTATATGATCGTCTTCCATCATTAATAAAACCATATGACCTAACATACCATTGATGTGAAGCTTGTTCCAAAAAACATGAATAGATCCATTAATTTAGCAAACCCTGTCATTGTTCCCACCTCCTCTAAATTCCAGAGTTGCCACAAAGTATAACACTTTCTTTGTGTAACAATTAAACAACAACACCTCCTCTAAATTACAGAGTTTCCACAAAGTATAAATATTTCCTTTGTGTAAAGAATTAAATAACAAACTTAGAATTGTAACTTTCACTAAGAATGTTGCATTAAACTTCCTTGTAAATAAATCCAATAACAACCTATAGGCATGCGGTTGTTTGGTACAATAACTGTGACGACCCGAGTACACCACTGCATGTTGTAGTGCACAAGTCTTTGACATAACACCCACGGATGCCCTTATCCGTAAATATCACGTCCCTCAGAGTAGTACAACAGAAACATTGTGGGACCATCTTCACACTTTATTCCATACTATAGATTACAAGCCAAAGATGAACATCAAACTCGACTTCCTCGTCAGTCAGTTGAGGAAGTTTAAACGTATTAAAGTCAACCTTGGAAAGTTGACGAGCAAACTGTAAAAGTAGACTGAGAACCATCTTAGTCAAACAACCCAATGGCTATGGTTACTTTACTAGGCCTCGTCTATCTCTAGACTCTTTCTCCCGACTAATCTTCAGCTCCTCCTTCTTCAGGTGCGGCTCCATACGCGATGACGTAGTCGACTCCTTCAACTCCTCCAGATAGGCCTGGTGCCTCGAAGTAAACTTCTGAGTCTTCGTAGATGTGGTCTCCTTCTCCAGCTTCCAGCATCTCACAATCTAAGCATGGGGTCAACGGGAAGGTTGAGTAACGAGCGTTACTCAGCAAGTTCATAAAAGGTACGAGAATTTCCTTCATGCATTTCCACCGTCATGACTCTAAAGAGCCATAGACGTCGATGCAAGTTTTTATAAAAAGGTGGATTTTATCTTCATGAAATCTATGTTCCTCCGCCCTCACAGGTTTGAGAGTCAAATTAAGACCCTTTCCCGCCGCGATCGTAGTTCCTTCCGGGAACACGGGAATAACTGCTATTAATCTTTTTACACTCTGCAGAGGTGCGTCACTTTTCCCAAGAGTAGGCCCATCCATGCATCTCTCTACACACTTCCTTGGTGTGTTTGGTCCGGTATGGGTTCTCAAGACATTTCGAGTTCGTCTTTGACCCCCCTTCGTCCACATGTCCGCCCTAAGTGTGAATAGCACGGTATCCTTGACCAAGTCGATGGGCCCCTAGATCCGTCTATCCACCCCACCCAAGATAACACTACCGATCACCACTCTCGAGTGGGGCTGGCTTTAGACTGGTACCAACAAACCCGCCTTCACCGAAGTAGCACATTATGTAAACTTCAGTCATCCGACGACACGCGGAAGGAAGAAGTAACTGATGATGGGAAAATGAGGCGATCGCAAAAATACGTACGCGTCCACGTCATAGAGACAGATAGTATAATATAAATGCGTAAATGCATAAAAAATAAAAGAGATCAAACATTGCAGGTACTTTATTTCCAGAACTCTTACATATACATAAAAGATCTGTTAATTACATCTCCGTAGAGAAAACCCTGATTAAGAATTCCAACATAAATATTACATAGAATTACAATATATGAGCACTACAAAGTGTAGAAAAGAAAACTGCAAAATGTAGAAATAAAAGTCCACCTCGCTGTCGTCGACGTCGGCGTATTCGGGGAGCCATGAAAGTATATCTATGCTAATACATGGGTAGCATAATATTCATCATTTGTTTCATCATATGATTTTATAGCACGTACATAACTTGGCTATTTTTTACCTAGATCATTAACCATTCAAAATTGGGTAATAAGTCGTGTTTTATCTTGTTGGTGATATGAGCATTTTTAATGGTTAATTAGCCGGTTTAGCAAGCATGTGTGCAATATATGGTATAACTCATTTTGTGAGCCAAATTTATCATGCATGTGATTTCTATATGCATGCATGGAGAGAAATTATCTTATTCAATTTGTAGCAACGTATATAGCGTTGCATTAAGCCAATATGGGTAAGCTATAATATATATGGGTTAAGGATGCACTATGTTATGTTTAGTGCAAATAACATAGGCTATGATCCTAGTTATCATTTAGTTACGTATATGCACACACCTATATGAGGGGGATGCATGGTTTGATTTTAATATATATGGGAGATTATCATATGACACATGCGTACACCTATATAGAGTGCGCGGCATGAATTTAGCATGTACGTCGATTTCCTACATGCACTTAGTATATTTTATGAAGTTCCACTTCACTCGTATTATGACTAGCGCCGTGTAGCAATATGCCCACGTGTAGCATAACCGAATGGAGCATGGTGATTTCTCTTTGCTCGTACTAACACAACCATAGCATAAGTGTGTATGCTTGCAGTGTGTAGCCAAACAGGAGTATATATATCAATTTATATGTTTCATGGGCATGATGTAGATTGACATTTTAGTTTAGTTATATGAGACTAAACAATGCGCCGAATAAATATTATGCATGAGCATTTTGATCATCATATTTATCACAGTATTGACGACATAGGGGCACTATGTTATATCTAGTGCAAAATCAGTATTGGGAGTTTGGGAAATTATCTATCCCGAATTATCTAGCTGACTATGTTATATCTAGTGCAAAATCAATATTGGGAGTTTGGGAAATTATCTATCCCGAATTATCTAGCTGATACGTTGCATCCATATAAGGGGATCATTTATTACATGATTTAATATATGCATTCGGTTGGCCAATACGAATGGGGTAGCATGCAAATTTCCAGGGCAAGCTAATATGAATGACTACTGGTGTTCAATTAAGTGCATGCTGCTACTGAATGAGAGTGCACGATGCTACTGAATATTCTGAACACGTATGGCTGAGCATGCATGAGCGAGTGAAGAAGTCCGGAGTTGCATGGGCTTTGGCCCGTACTAATCCATATCCGTGCTAATTAAGTGTGCTAAGATGGGCTTTAGGATTTTAATTTAATATCCTAATGCATGCAGGTTATCGCGTGGGCTGGCATCTCGGCGAGTTCAATTTAGAACTACAGGCGCATGGGCCATAGGCTGAATAATTGCTTTCATTCATCCGAAGGATCTTTTTTTTTGCGAAACATTCATCCGAAGGATCGGTACAGGTGAAGGGACACATGCATGGAATGATAGATGGCTTCTTCGTGACCATTCCTTGCGGCCAATTGCATGTATCAAGGCGGACCCGTCTGTCTCAGTTGCGGAGTTCATCGACACGACGACTGCAACTTGGAATCTGAACAAGCTAAAGGAGTTTTTCTTGCCCATGGACATTAAGATCATACAAAAAATTCCTATCTGCACTCGCAGGTTTGATGACATATGGGCATGGCATTACGAGCGCACAGGAGTGTTCTCGGTGAGATCAGCCTACCGCATGTTAGTGGAGGTGAAGAGGAGACGCGAAGCATGGTTGCATGAAACGGCCACAAACTCAGACCATGAGCGGGAAGAAAAAGACTGGGCTTCGTTGTGGAAGATTCAGGTGCCAGCGAAGATCAGGGTGTTCTTATGGAGGCTTGCTAAGAACTCCATCCCAACCGGAGATGTCAGGTTTCGCCGAAATATGGCTACTGACAGTTGTTGTTCGTTGTGCGGTGCAGCAGACTCCTGGCGGCACTCACTTCTAGAATGCACGATGAGCCGATGTGTGTGGGCACTTGCGCCAGAGGCAGTTCTAGAGCACACATGGACATAACAACAGAACCTGATGCCAAACAGTGGCTATTTGCAATGATCAAATCACTCAAACGGGAGGAACTTAATCAATGTTTGGTCACACTTTGGGCGATCTGGTTTGCTCGTCACCAAGCAATACATGAGGGCAAATTTCAGAGTCCTTTATCCACGCATCTTTTCGTGGAGTCTTTCTTGCGGGACTTGGAAGCAGCACGCAAAGATACTAGCAGAAAGCAGACCCCTAGCAGACAAGCACGGGCCGAGAAGTGGATTCCTCCAACTCGAGGTTCTGCTAAGATTAATGTCGACGCGGCCGTCCGTAAGCAGGGGCGGGCCGATGCAGTGGCAGCTGTTTGCAAGGATGATGAAGGCAAGTTCCTGGGAGCTTCGGTGGTGGTTCTTCAAGGTGTTGATGATCCAGCAGTCTTGGAGGCCATCGCATGCAGGGAGGCTCTTGCCTTGGCCTCAGATCTAAACTTAAGCAAGATCATGGTTGCCTCAGACTGCCTGGAGGTGATCACGAGTTTACGAGGACCCTATCTGGGCAAATTCAGTACTGTTGTTAAGGAAGTTCATCTCCAAGCAGCAGATTTCTTGTCGTCGTGTTTTGTGCACGAGCGAAGAACTTCGAACATGGAGGCTCACGGGCTAGCACACGCGTCAACCTACCGTGCTTTTGGACGTCACATCTGGCTTCACCAGACCCCGGATGATTTCTGTATTCCTATAAACATTATTGATCAATTAAGTGGCGGCTGTGTATCCTAAAAAAAAAGAATAATTGCTTCATCATTAGTTGCTAATTTCGCCGCCTAATCCAGGCATGATACATGTATGCACGTAGCTGGTATCTGAGACCATGCAATATATTTTCCGTCGACGTGCATCGGTGTATGGCTTGAAATACATACGAATTATTAGCCAGCTAGGTGAACGATGAAGCTCAAATGGTTAGCCAATATTAATTTATTGTAAGATTTCTTTTGATGCAACATTTTGCACATATAATGCGACCGTAATTCGCTGTGTTGTGGGAACGACGCCGACGTTTTGTCTGTGGTCAAATATTTGGTAAATTTAATATTGTCTCGATGACTGAGCGTTTGTTTCAGTACTAAACCGACCAGTCGATATTTATTCCGCGGTTGAATGTCTCATGTGTCGATTATATTTTATGAAAATATAGGGTCGCCAATGACGACGAGTATTTGGTGATCTGACAATGGTTTTATTTTTGATAAAGAGAATATTTTATATCATGAAGATATTCATTATTGTTATGATTTATGCGTTGAACAATTTATCCCTTTTTATCATGAGGCAAATTCGATTTTCTTGGATTTATCTCATTATTTTACCATTTTGTCATATTTTGAAATCTAATTTATATCTGAAGACAAAATCAGTGTCAACAGTAACTTATGCCTCCTCCGTCCCATTCCAGAACTCTTGGTTGACACGTAATTACGGCGCTGGACAAGCCGCGGAACATTTGTTATTAAGTCCTAAAGAATTGCTCCCCAGTACGATGAAACCTCCACCACAACATCAATCCGTGGTTTCACCGCCAACATGAGCAACCCCATTTATTTCATATAACCTTTCTTCCAATGCATAATAATGATAGGGAAGAATATATATAGTTTTTGAAAATAGTTTTTATACAGTAATAAATCAATGGACATGCAAGAATGAACTTGCCTAGACTGACAAGAAGTGTAGTCTAAAGTCTTTGGTGACTCGCGAACCTCGTGTTCTGAAATCAGCATCATCATCTTAATAAGATAATGTTCAAAGATCCAATGATGCTATTATGCATATATGATATGCTTTCCAATTATGTTTCCCTCCCCAAATTGGGCTTTTAGATAATTAATTATTCATTTCAAATTTGTTCAACAAAGATTTACATGAGGAATATTAATTTGAAGTGTTCAAATTTTAGTTAGTTCAATTTTTATTTAAGTCACACGATTTTCTCCCGTCTTATTTTTCATTGGGAAAAATTAGTTATGAAAAAGATTTCCAAGTCATATCCACTTAAGGATCATTGAATTTTTCATCCAATCAAAACTTGTCAAAATTCAATATAAAAATTACAGTTAAATTCCTCATAATTTATAGAGTTTGTTGACTATTTTTAGTTGATTTTTGGTCCAACAGATTCTTGGTTAAAATTCAGGGAAGTTTGAATTATTTGATTTGGTAAATTACCAAAATACCCCTGACTCGAGTGGGTTGAGTCAAACCCACTGACTCGAGTCTAAGACTCTAGATTGGTCGGCCAAACCGACCAGCCTCTCTCTCCCCCCCTTTGCTCTTCTCTCTCTCTCGCCCGTGCTCGCTCCTGCGACCGAAATCGCCGTCGTCGTCACCTCGCTCCTCCGGCCGGCTCCGGCCGTCTTGGCCGCCGCCGTGGGACACAATCGACGCGCCTCGTCGAGCTCTTCCTTCCAATCCACTTCGATCTAACTTTCCCCTCTCTCTCACGGTCGTGCGCAACCCTAATCCCCATTTCCAGGGTTTCGGTGTGCGGCTCCGATCGATGGCTTCGCCGTGCTCCGGCGCTCTACTCCGACGTGCTCGCCTCCTGTGTGCTCCTAGCATCCTACTGCGAGTAGCCCATGGGCGGCTTGACTCCGAGCTACCACTGCTCGAGCCGCCATCGTCGCTACTGTGCTGTGTTTGAGTTTTTCGTGCTCCAGTGGCACCCTCCAGAGTTGCACAGGCACTGCCCTGTCGTCTCTAGAGCTACTGCCCTGGACTACAAGGCAAAAACCTGCTCACTCCATCTTCCTCCTCTGCCACTGCTCGAATCTGAGCAACAATACTTCTATTTCTATTGCTTTTTAGTTGTAGAATTAATTATGTGCTTCTTTCTGTGTTTTAGGGTTACTTCAATGAGCTAATAAACTGGCCTTTATGCTAGAAAAATTACTAGATGGCCTTTTCGTTTATATGCACTGTCTACTGAAGTTATTCTTCAGTTTTAACAATTGTGCCGTCTAGTGAATGGTGTAGATCTACTCATTCATGGACTTCACGGTCCAGTAGAGTGATCTATGGGCTTAATTCTCCACCACAGTGGGAATTTCCCCACCTATGCTTCTCTGAAGCTTTGTAAGAGCATCAATTGCTCCCACTTGTGTAAAAATAGCTAAGGATGAGCTTTAGCTCTGAAGCTTTGCAATAAAAATTGCTATGCATGCTTAGCTTGTCGAAATACCTCTCTGTGGTGCATTTAAACATGTAAATGGTGTTCTGCTGCGTGTGACATCTCCTCTGAGAATACACAAGCACAAAATATCCCTCTTTTATGTTTTCCTGTGCTCAGTGCATCCTAATTCATCAAGCATAGCTGTGACCAATAAATTGGTAGCTTTCTTGGAATAAAAACTGATAAGAACAGATACTATGTGTCTCTGTACATTTAATGCAAGTGATGATCCAAATATAGTGTAAAACACTGCTGGATTCAGATGCCTACTTCAGATCTCTCTCCTCTCACTCTTGAGAGCATGAGAGCCTGTTCTGTTGGGTGTTAACCAAGTATAACACCTTCCAGAGCAAGATCATGAACTCATGATCAGCTATAACCTGCTGTATGAAGAGTAGCGAGAGTCTTCTGGCTCTGAACAACCTGCTTCTTGTGGTAAGCCTCCTCCTCCTCGCTGCTCGACCTTGTTCCTAGAGGCTTTCTAAGAAATCAAAGGTTTTGTGCTTCTGGTGGGTACTGCAGTGTGTGATCTACACAACTAGTGATGAAAGGTATGGTGGCTGTGGTGAAAATGGTGTATGGAATACGAGTGGGTGTGCATTAGCTTGCTGCCATTCCATTTCTCTGTGTATATATAGGTTCTAATGTCGGTTGTTGATCATCTGGTGGCTAGACACCTAGATAAATGCATGTGGTGACTGTGCTGCTTCTGTGGATCACTATTGGTTCAAGTTTCCCTAATTATGGGTCGGTTTGCTTAAGGAAATGTATCTAGAGACGGTTGCCTCCTTTGTTGACTGCCTTTCAGGTTCTTGTCATTTTGGTTAGGTTCAGTCCACCTCAGCTCCATGTGTGCACCAGGTGTGTGCCATGTGAGTTTCTGTTGTTCTGATCTGTGCTGGACGTGGTTATGGCTTGTGCCCTTGTGTGATACATGTGATCACCTCATCTCCTTGGACTGGTGCTGTCCTATTGTCAAGTGTTCACTGGTTTTGGCTTTATTTCTAGTTGGCTGCTATTGGTTTCGAATTCAAATGAATTATGTGGCTTTACAGGTTTATTTACTGGATCCAGTTGACTGTAAGTGTCAACTGTGATACCTAACTCGTGTGTGATGTTTTGGAACTCTGAATTTGGTTATTTAACTCCTATTTGGAATTCACCAAAGGATTTGGCTGGCTGGAGGGCTCCTGTTGCTTGCTTTGCTGTTGTCTTTGTATCCTGAGATCACCAGGTCATGTATGCATACAAAAGCTTTTGCCCCTGATGCCTAAGTTCTATTTTCTTAAGAAATACATGATGAAATCCTGGGATGATCACTCATGTTGCCTTCACTTTGTGGTTCTTCTACCCTCTAGCATCAGAACATGATCAACCAAGTGTTGATCTTGTTCCTGCCATTTTCTGACATCAAAATGCCATCACCAACAAGTGGTGGCAACATTTTAATTCTAACCAAACCATTTCCTCGTCTTTGCTTGTGTGCAGGTACCCAAGACCTCAAGTCTTACAAGATCAAGGACTAAAATAGCTAGGTTTAGTTTCTAGGAAATATTCCTATGTAATTTTCTTTTATCAGGTTTTGCATAAACCTTTGGGAATTATTTCTTGTAATGAAGGTTCAAAAAAAAATATTCCTTGTAATGAATTTGTAATGTTTGTGAGAGAATAAGAATAAGAAATAAAGATTTCCATTTCTACTTGTGTTGTTATGTTTGTTTATGAATTTTACTTGTCAAATATTTGTAATTCGAATTATTCAAATTTGAATTTAACCTTAATTTGTTGAGAAATGAGATGCGCAATACATATGAATGTATTATTTAGAGTTTTGAATTCCTTATGAATTCCAATTTCAAATAGTTACTAAGTCTTTCAAATATGAGCTTTGAGTTTATTTCAACCCCTCTCGGCAACCTTGTCGAGTGTCGATCACCTCTTGTCTCTTTTTCACAAAAGCGCGAAATTTATCCCAAATTTCCAATGCATGAATGCAAATAGGAACAATTCTAATTTCTACCCTTCGAATGTGCTATAACTACGGGTCGTTACAATAACAAGTTCCAAAACTTTTATTATTCCTCATTGAGTTTATTCCTTCCCGCAATGTTTCCACCATACTTAACATTAGCAACAAGTTTAGTGTTTTTCTTTCCTCTAAAATATGGAGTAACTTCTTCAAATAACACACAATAGTAGCCAAGATATGATGCCCCAATTTAATTCCTCCCACTTTTCCTAAGCATTTAGTGTTGGGAGTGTAACTTGGTGTTTTCCTTTGAGTTTAGCATATATATTTCGGTGTGACTATTAATCAACACACCCTTCATGAGAAAATATCATATTCCTACTTTCCATCAATTTTCCTTTTTTCCAGATAAAAAACGAAATACCATTTGATCCACTAGAATATAAACATTAAAAATAAAATCTTGGTGTGCTATGTAGTAAATAATGATTCCAATTCCATAATACCAAAATATGAATAGAATACTTCATTCCACTTCACAAACTATAAACAGTGGCTGTGATAAATAATGACTTACTCAGCAAATAGTAGTATGGAATGCTTTCATAATCCACTGAATAACCAAGTGTTGTATTCCTCCATTCAACCATGGAGTATATGACATAAGACAACAGTGAATGATTCCATGCTCATCACATTAGTTTCAATTAATATTCCTGAAGTGTACTTCGCCCACCAATTAGTTTCAAACTTTGTAATCCTTTGATGAACTTATTTTCCACTTCAGTATGAGATGTTAATACAAAAAAAACCTTTTGACTTGTATTATTGAAGATATTAATAACCATATCAAGTGAATCATGAAATAAATAAATATATCCACCTCAAGTAGGAGTGTCCAAAAATACCGTAAATATGTGTTGATAAAGTATCATAATCCTCCCACTAAAGCTTTGAATTCCATAATTAATAATCCACTAATTTTGTTCCTTGATATGTGACCAAGTTGTAAATGAGATAAAATAATTGAACCTCTAATGGGAGTATAAAACCAAATGTCACATTGAAGAGAAATCCATAACTGATAGTCCTCCCACTTAAAGTTTATAATTCCAGAATTAACAAGCGTAATTCTGTTTGTAGAGTATGAGCAAGTCGTAAATAACATCAATAATAAATTTCGAGCATGTGTTCCTATTATCAGTATTCCTCCCTATGGAGTTATCTTCACAACAAACTTCCAACTGAATTAATAGAACATGAGACCGTTGTGTTAAATTCCATAATGCACTAACCTTTCCGTTGAGCAATAATTTCACTCTTCCTTTTCCAAATAGCATACATAATCAACAAATTCCGATAGAGAAGTGTAAATTAAAATTCCTTCTCATCTTAAGTGACAAAAAGAAAGTTCCTCCATGAACAAAGTTTGATTACATAATTTTCAATTCCAAAGTATATACAATTCATCATTAGTGACTAATTAATACACTTATTATTCATTTGGAATTGTTCACATGTCAGTAAATTTGCTATTATATTCCATCCAATTATGATGTAGAGGCAAAGTCCATAATCCAACTATATGGAAAAGTAGTGACAAACAAATATTTAGTGCAAGAAATAACATTGGACATACCGTTGAGTAGATATCGATTTCCTCTTCCATTGGAGTATTTGCCGTATTCCTCCAAAATAATAAGTAATGTCACTTTCATTATAAACATGCTTTATGCATGTCGCCTCATCATCATTGCGCTAGAGAATTCCGATGAATTATTAAAATACTCCGATAGATTCCGGAGTAATCCAATGAGTCCAATATATTCCGGTGATAAAAATCCCGTAGCAATTAAAAAAAATCCATCCAGCAAAGATTATCATTCATTTTCCTCATAGTATATTCCAATTTCCTCTGTAAGGACGACCTAGTTTGTTTTCCAGTCGATGGTACACATCTTTCATCCATAAATAACCAATGTCGAGAATAGACCTATCTCCAAAATCCTTTTCCAGACTATGCATAATTTTCAGCATAATCCATTGACCATAGTAAATTCCATCGGATAAAAAAAATAACTGGAACTAGGAAGTTCCGGAGAACACTGTCGATAGTAACGTTAATGTCGTGGTGGGATCACGGCAGATGCCATGGGTATGGCTTAGTTGGGGCCGAACGGTCGTTGGGGGAATCCGGGGAGGGTTTATGCACTCAAGATGTGCACAAGCAAGAACATGCAAGAAACCTCAAGAACATGAACAAGAACCAAGAAAGCCAAGAACACAAAAGACACCACGATGTACCCAGGTTCGGGGCCTTCGTGAGGAAGTAAAACCCCTACTCCTGCCTTCCCTCTCTCAATATATCAGTGTTGTTCTCAAGTACAAGGTGCTCCTCGAGCTGTATGAAGCTGCCCAAGGTGAGAGCTCTAGATGGAAGATGAAACTATGAAGGGGGAAATGAGCTAGCGTTTTCTCCGTCCTCTGTGATGTTCGATCTGATCCCTCTCCTCTCCTCTGAAGGTGGTGGTGCCGCTTATATAGCTAGGCCGAGGTACGGTTCTACCCCTGCCTTTAACTGACAATGGCATGGCCAAGAGGTAGAAGACAAGCTTCTGCCCCTGTCAATCCAACGGCTGCACTGTCAGCCTCGAACAGTGCCCTCTTTCCTCTTCGGGTCATACTCCAGTAGCCCACGGGGTCTAGCCTGTAGACCTTTCCCGAAATAGCCGAGTCAGCTCCTAGGCCCCCGAGCTTCCGGGAAACCCGTGGACGGACCTCGCCGTCCTCTGAAGCCTCGGGCTACGAGCTCTGCGGCACCCGTGACCTCTCTGACATGCCTCGATCCTTGCTGCCAACCTCGGATAACACTCCGGATCCTATACCTCGGTAGAGAATATCTTATTCCTGTGGTAGCTAGCTGACTGCCCCGAGGTTGATACCTCGGAGGATATACCTCGGAGAATATACCTCGGACGTACACCTTACGTCGGATGACGCCTCCTGCGTCCTTGCTCAATCGCTACCTCGGACAGCTTACTACCTTAACCTTACATGTCTTTACCTCATCATTACCCTACCCGGGGGTAACCCCCCGACAGTAGTCCCCGAAGCTGATGTGGTCTTGCAGCCTCGGATGAAAGGCCGCATCAGGTTCAACCCGAAACCACATGCGCTATGATGTTTTGCAGGTTACCGAACCAATACTCCGAGAAATCCATCGGTCTGTTCCTCGGGCCATACTGCTTTTCCGAAGTATCCGCCGAGATCTCGGACGTCAACCCCTCGATTTCTGCATCTTTACTGACTTCGGTCAGAGAACACTGTTCACGTGTCCCATCCGTCACTTCCTGGTCCACGATAGTCAAAGCACTCGAGTGCTTTCCACCACGCGGCCCACGTCAGCGGAGGTTTCCCGCTTGCGCCGCTTCGCGCTCCAGTAACCGCGCCGCACGACGGTTTGCCTCCTGCAACCGATCCTGTGGCCTGCTCGCCCACCGCTATCTTCGTGCCACGTGGGCCATTGTGCACAAACGATCCCACTCGCCGCTCCGATAACCGCGCGGTAGTGCGCAGTTACCGCCCGCGGTTATAAATACGGGCCCAGGGCAGTGCTTCCCTCTTCTTCCTCATTCACTCGCCGTCTCGCAACCAGCGCCGCCGCTTCCAGTTGAGAAGAAACGCGTTCCGCCGCCGCCGACGAGCAGCTCCTTCGTCGCCGCTGCGACCGCGTCACCGGCGCCGCCCTTCAGCACCTCGTTTTCACGGTATGTACTCCCTTTCTTGATACCCTAGGCATTGCTCTAGGTTTCTTCCTCTTCGCGCTTTGGTTCTTCATATGTTCTTGAATAAAATTCTATTTACCTCCTCCGGTAGATCTTACTCGCATACTTTTTGGGTAGAAATGAGTTTCATACCTCGGACAGACGTTCGCCTAGCATATATGTGCCTCTATGTACATAAGATAGCCGTCCAACTCCTCCTGAGTTAGCCAGATATAGCCTTAGATTCCAGATTTACTTTTTCCTTTGCTAAACTTCTGTGCATTCTCTGCAGATTGATTCTGCCGAGATGTCTCCTCCTGAGACTTCGGAACAAACCGAGGTTCCAGACCTCGAACTGGAGGTCGGAGAACGAGCCGGCTGGGAAGGTTCGGATGTAACTCCGGACGAAATCCAGTGGCTCAGGGCGACTCGGCGGATTCCCGCCGGGGTAGAGTGTCGCCTGCCAGAGGGCGAACTCGAGCCTCAAGTCAAGCAAGGGGAACGGGTGGTCTTCGTCGCGCACTTCCAGCGCGGCTTCGGACTGCCCGTTAGTGACTTCTTCCGGAGCTTCCTCGACAAGTTCGGACTCCAGGTTCATCACCTCCCCGCCAACGCCATCACCACTCTCTCCTGCATCGTTTCCTTCTCTGAGGGATACCTCGGCCTCAAAGCCACGGTAGACCTCTTTTCTCGCTACTTCCAACTCAAGCGGCAAGTGATCCCGGATCCAAAGAACAAGGATCTGCCCAAGCAATTAACCGCCTGCGGAGCTGCCACCATAGCTCCTCGCCGAAACTCCATCTTCCCACGTATCACTACTCCGGACACCGTTCGCAAGTGGCTCCGGACGTGGTTTTACGTGAAGAACTCCGGCGAAGAGGACCTCCTCAACCTGCCGGCGTTTAACCTCAGCCCTCCTACAGAACAGCTCAACTGGGACTACACTCCCCCTCACACCGGCGAACTCAAGTCCATCCATGGGTATATTGCGAAATGGCAGGACCCGGAGGACCCCGGAAACGACGGGAAAGTCCTGACGGCTGACGACCTGGCCTGCACATTCGTGAAGCGCAGGGTCTCCCCTCTTCAGGCGAGGTCTCACAAGATCTGCCACATGAGCGGTCTTTATGACCCCACCCGTCATACGCACGTTGCACTGGACAACGCCGCGGTAGCTCGGCGAGTCCGAGCTATCACCAAGTCCAAGATCTCGACGCTTGGACATGGGGAAGGGAACCCCACTACCGGACCAATCCAGCGAAACAGGTACGCTATTCCGACGTTTTCTTCGATACTTCTTTACCACCGAGGTCTTGCTACCGACGTTCACCTTGACAATTTTTCTTCCTAACTCCTTTTCATATGTCTGCCATACAGCTGTTCGCCCGCCAGACCGCCGAGGATGGAGTCCATCCTGCGGACCACTTCGGCAAGGATCTCCCTGTCGAGGACCCACCATCCAACGTGGACCCTGACGACGAGGATTATATGCCCATTGCCTCGGCCCGCATCACCACCGCGGGTAAGCCTCAAGCACAAGCTTCAGTTCAAGAGATTTCGGATGACGAGGAGGGGTTCCTCGTCATGGAACCAATAAACGCGGTACCTCTCTCCCGCCTTCCTCACCTTCCGAACTTTACTCCAGCAACCAGCCGGAAACGCGCTGGTGCCGCAACTTCGGCCGCCGAACCATCCGCCACTGGAGCCTCCGGACCCACTGAGGCTCCGGTCAAGAGACGCCGGCTGAAGAAGTCCGGACTTCCTCCTCATGCCCGGGGGGGCAAGAGGTTTCCTACCTCGGATGGGTAATGCTTTGCTTCTATAGCCAACAATGTTTGTTGCTTAAACATATTATCTCGGTATTAACACTTGACCATCTTCTTTTCGTTGCAGTGCCCCCATAGACGTGGATCAGGAGGTATCCTCCATGACTGCACCCGTTGGTGCCTCTGAAGCCACGACCACCCCGACGAACTCTCGCCCCGGATCTCCTCCACCGAGGTCTGGCCCGGCCTTGGGGAAATCTGCCCCCACCCGAGGTCAGACTTCTCCGCGTCCTCAAACGGATGCGGGGACAATCGCGCCAGAACTCCGGCTACCGCCTTGCCGGAGCCTCGACTCTCCCCCCGCAGCCAGACTGCCCGCAACCAACAGCAGCAACAGCAGAAGCATCAGCAGAAGCAACAGCCCAAGCAGCAGCCCCAAAAACCAGTTCGCCAGACTACCTTGCCGTTGGAGAAGGGCAAGGAGAAAGAAAAAGAGACGGTGAAGTCTAAGGTCACCCCCAAACCAACATCTGGGTCTGGCACCCTGACTATTCTTCTCCCTCAAGGATGCAACCGAGGTCTCCTCCCCCGGTGACACGCCGAATTCCTCCATTCGCCGCACCCATTGATGAGACTGCCCCTCCGGCCGAAGAATATGCTCGGAGGGCATCTCTTATATTGGATAACCGGCCTGCTTCAAGCTCCGAGGCTACTTTGGCCTTGGAGGCCTCGGTTAGGGGCATCGAGCAGGGCGGACCGTGGGGATTTCCTCCTCTGCGCACTGACAGTGACCAGAGCCTCGGCTCCTTGGAACACTACAATGCAGACTGGAATTCTGCAGACATGGACGAGGTCTCTTCTGCCTCCTTGACCACCCAAGGGGACGAGCATCCTGCGGGGAGCAGCGCCTGCGCCCGACGCATGCTTGAAATGCAAACTTCTGCTTTGCTTGCTACTCGAGCTGTCAACGTAAGTTCCACTTTCTTTACTTTCATGCAGTATCTCTCTAATATCCACCATCTCCAGTCCCCGAGATTCGAGGTAAACTATTGACGCTCCGCCGGAGTTAAAATTGTTTGGCTTGAATCTTAACTCTCCATTTTCATCCGACGTATCCAATCCATTTTATCTCACTTTAGCATGCACCTCGGGTACGAGTCCCCGAGACTCCTGTCGAGGCATACCCCGGCAACATTTTCCCAATGATTTGACTCCGAGTCCCCGAGACTCTTGTCGAGGTATAGCCTTTCTAACCGAGCTATATTTTTCTTCCTTGCAGAATGCTATGAACGTCCGCACGGATATCTTTCATACCCTCTTGTTTGACCACAAGAAACTCCACGACGAGCACAAGGCCGTCCTTGCAGAAAAGAACTCTTTGGACGAGAAGCTACAACAAGAGAAAGCCGAAGTAGCTCGTCTGGTAAAGGAGCTCAAGCGCATCACTGAGCTGCGGACGTCTGAAAAAGAGCAGCTGCAGGCGGAAAAGGCCAGTGTTGTCGAAACAGAGAAGAAACTTCGGGAGGATGCCGCCAAGGAACGAGAATGCGCTCCAGTTAGCCGAGGCCCGCGCCACCTCGGCCACCGAGGCTTATGAAGCCCTTCAAGCTTCGGTTAACCAGCTCCTCCCGACGCTGGAACACATCAACCAAGAAATGGACAGTAAGCTTCTTGCCCCCCTTATCCTTGCTTTGTCCTCAACAGTTACTGGCTCTTTGCCGAACTGTTTCTTTCATTATTAACAGGCTATCCTTCTGCAGAGCACTTCACCTACACCCAAATCTCGGCCCGCAATATCACTGCTCAGCACAGGAAGAGGCGTAACGAGACGAACCCCGCTGGACCGTTGAGGACCACATCGTGGCCATCAAAGCTCGGATCCATCCCTTGAAAACCATTGGGTCGAACTCCTCGACGCAGGTCTGTCTGCTTTCCGAGCCTTATGGCCTCTTGCCGATGCTCCCAATACTACGCCCGAGCTCGCCGCCAAGCTTCGTGAAGCCGAACAAAGACTCCGAGAGTGGCGTTCATCTTCAGCTCGCGCTGGAGCTGATGCCGCTCTCAAATTCATCATGACTTGGTGCGAGAAGATCGACCTCGAAAAGATGGACACTCTTCGCCGAGGCTCGCCCTGGTCCTCGGACCCAATTCTCATCAAGCGCCGCGAAAAGATGGCTGCCTTCTTCGCTGGATATGCCAACACGAAGAACTTGAGCGAAGGAGACACCTACTCCGACGCCGAGGATTACGAGCCAGAAGACGAGGAATACGAAACAGAATCCGACGTCGAGGCCGAGCAAGGTGACGACGGTGAAACCCGCGAAGCAGAAACCGAGGCTTCTCCACAACCTGATGCCGAGGTTACTGCCGACGTTGCCAGCACTTCCCAGGCTACCTCGGCTCCGGACGAAATCCCTGCTGCCTCGGCTGTGCCGACGTAATTCCTGATGCCTCGACCTGAACTTATGCTTGGCCAAAAAACTTCATTAAATCCCCGGTATGCCGGGACGCAGATGTAATCAAACTTAAGTAGTTCCTTTGCTACCTCTATTACTATTATGCTCATCGAACCATGCTTTTCTAAGCTTTATGTCGAATCCTTTTGAATGATTGCTCGAGTTTACTATATTTGGCATTCTTTGCTCTTGTCTGCCATTCTGGCGTTCGACAGTCGAGTCACAAGATTGTTGTTCATAGCATACAGTACTTGGTAAATTCCGAGGTATGTTTCAAAGTCATCCGACATAAAAAAGAAGTAAAAACAGGGGTTAGTAAACGACATATGCCGAACTGTCTTTTTGGACCGAGTCCCCGAGTTCATTTTCATGTTTCCCATGTTCTTTCGTCTTTGCTCTTGACTGCCATGCTGGCGTTCGTCAGTCGAGTCACAAGATTAGTTACATAGCATACAGTACTTGAAGTTTGAGACGAGGTTCAAAATAGTCGGCATACGAACGAAAAAGAGTACAAACAAAAGAAACATGCAATCATAAGAGCGAGGCAGTCCCCGAGCTCACTCTCGAGGTGCCGAAGTTTTTATTTAAAGATCAGCCGAGGTACATACATTACTTCCTTCAACAGTAGAAGGGTCGGAGTAGAGCTACATTCCATGGACGCTGAAGCTCCAAATCGGGTATGTCCAGCCCATCTCCCCTTGGTTCCTGTGCATCTATAAGATAGTATGAATCATTGTGCAGAGCTCGGCTCACAATGTATGGTCCCTCCCATGGAGGTGACAACTTGTGCCGACCTTTGCTGCGCTGACAAGCCTCAGCACTAGGTCTCCTTCATTAAACTTTCGGGGTTTTACATGCCGGCTTTGATAGCGTCGGAGACCCTGCTGATATATTGCTGACCGAGATAAGGCCAATTCTCTTGCTTCCTCAAGCAAATCTACAGCATCTTCCCGAGCTTCTTTAGCCTCGGCTTCTGTGTACATTGCCACTCTGGGCGCATCATATTCAATGTCGGTTGGCAGCATTGCCTCGGCCCCATAGACCATGAAAAATGGCGTATAGCCAGTTGATCTGTTCGGTGTGGTCCTTAGACCCCACAGAACTGCTGGTATCTCATCGATGCAACACCCCGGTGTTTTTGTAACAGCCCAACGTTGAGAACCTGAAAATCTGTATAAATTTTCCACTTTTGCTTCATTTGCATCATGGCATACATGCATCCTTGCATTAATTTGTAATTGCTAAACAACACACTTCTGTTTCGGGCAACATTTGAAAACCAATTTGAAAAATGCTACAACCAACTCTCTCAACAATGAGAGCACTCAACTTGCTAAACAAAGGTACCTTGACATTGTATATTTGTCGAGGAAGTTCTGAGAGCTCCAATCAATATTTTGGACTTACTTTAAATTCCAAAAGATTATTATTTTGGAATTTCTTTAAAAATGCCTAGAAGCAACTTCTTATTCTTTCCCCAAGCAAATGAACTCCAAATGCTTGGCAATTTTTATGAGTGGTTGCCCAAGGTACAAGGAGGCTCCCCAAAAAATTGCACAATTTTTGGAAGAGTTTAAGTGGCCCAATTAATTCAAAACCAGTGCTTCCAGTACCAGCAAGGACTAATCCGTGATGATTTCAAAATGTCCAGGGGCCTTTTTGCAAATTCATCTTCTCCCTCACCCTGTAGCGACCGAGCTTCAGCTCGCGTCACACCCGCGCGTCGCCTGGCCGCCCTCCTGGCTCGTGCTGTGCACTTGAGGCGAGGGAGAGCACCCCGTGAGCTCCCTGTGCTCTCTCCCCTCGAACTCACCCCGTTCCCCTCGCTCTCACGAGCCCTCCATGGCGAAAACCTAGCTGCGGTCGTCGCCGCCACATCGCCGGCGTTCGGGAGCTTCCCGAGCCAAGCCAAGGGTACCCGCACCTCCGCCTCGCCGTGCTGCTCGTCCCCACCAAAGGAATCGACGCCGGAGTCCCGCAATCGACCGCATTGTGCTCTCCTTCCCCGCGGCAGTCCGGAGCGCCGCCGCCCGATTCCAGCCATCCTCGTGTGCCCCGCCGTCCCCGCTGCCCCGTACGTGTCCGTGGTGAGCATCTCAAACTGTAGCACGCCTTCCCCTCTCCCCTCTCTCGCTGCATATTCTCTCTCCCGAGCAGGCAGCCATGGCCGCGCTCGAGCACGACGAACGACAGTTCCAGTTTTCCTCAGATTCCATTCCCTCGCGAACAAAGCAAAAGGAAATAGATCCTTTACCTAGCACCAGCAGCGATCCGCCCCAGTGGCTAGCGCAGCGAGCCGTCCATGCGCGCATCGCGGGATCGAACCCCAGCGCACGCAACGCGCCTTTTTCCCTTCTTTTTCCCTTGCGCGACCGGCCGCCTGACCGGCTTAGCCGGGCTGCGGACCGAGCGCCTCGGGCCCATAGCCGGTCCCTGGGCCGGCCCATGCCGGGCTGAGAGCCGGTGGGCTCTGGAGCCAGGCCGGCCTCACAACCGGCCCAGCCGGGCCACAGGCCGGCTACACAGTTTTTTTTTTCCAATTTCCTTTTCTTTTTGTTTTACAAATGCTATAACTATTGTTTGGTTCATCCGATTTTGGTGTACAATATATCAAAGTGATCAGCAACTCCAATGCGATCTAACCACGCTAAGAACACATCGTGACAACAACTTTTCTCCGTGATGTCCTTCGATATTTGGTGACAAGGAATTAATTTCAAATAATTATTTAATTCACTAATTATTCATCGGTACTCTGGAAACCACAAAGGATGTACCATTTCGATCGGAAGAACGAACCCTAGCCATTTATGCCATGTTCATGCATATTTGAGTCACCTCTTAGTAATGTATTAGATGCATGAACAACGTGGTCATTAAGTTAAATATGGGGTTGCTTACAAATAATTGCCTAATTATTTGGCTCTCCATTTAATTTTGCTAGATAAACTAAATGATGCTACCTTGCATAAACTTGTCATGTCATCATGTGATTGTGCATTGCATGGTACACATGTGTGGTGATTGATTTGTTTTTCCGTGTGTGCTTCGTTAGATCAAGCAGACGGGGTTCCACCTCAATACCCCGCCGAGCAGTACTACCAGCACTCTGAACAAGGCAAGCGTAATCCCCCTCTGAGCATATCTTATCCTATTTTCCGCAATTATTTTCTCCACTATAATATTGCATGCGGTTCTAAATGTCTTTTGCCTGGATTAGAGTATCCTACTAGTTGCATTAGAATCCTGTTGCCATTACCTGTTTTACCTTCCTATTACCATAGATTTGTATTGTTGGCCATGGAATACTTACTATGCTATGCAAGTGCTTAGCCATGCTTAGTGAAATGCCTAGTTGTACTAGGGATGGTGAATGCTGGAAACAGGTGTTAACTTGTGACAGTGATGTTGATGGTGGAGAATTGTGGAGATGGATAATAAAATGCTAAGAAGGTGGGGATGAGAGGCCACATGGAATGTGGTGGGTTGTCTCGTTCTTGCCGCCTAGGTGCGAGTTCTGTACCTCCTGAACCAAGACTGAGCGTGCAACCATGCGTGAGGCCTATGCAATTCAGGCACGCATTTGCGCTTCATTTGCGCGGGCTGAGTTGGGGTCCTCTAGTTCGGGCTTCCATTTGCGCGTGCGTGAGTTGGTGGCTGAGAATGAGATGAGGATTGTGGTGTTAGGAAAATAAGTGGCCGTGGGGCGGGGTGTTGTGATCCTGGCAGCCCTACTGCCACTGATGATCCTGGAAAGTCCTTAACGAGGGAGAAGTCGACACCGCTCCCACCCAGCCGGCTTTCCAAGGAAGAGAGCTAATGCGCAGGTAATGGGCCGGACGGTACGCGTGGCAAACATTTGTACACCCCTGCAGGGTTAAATCTTTTCGAAAAGCCGTGTCCACGGTTACGGACGACTTGGGAATGGACGATGATCATAGAATAACTTAAACGGAATGATTAAAACTTGGGTACTAGAGGTACCAATTCCACGAATGTAAGGTTGACTTCCTCGAGGGTGATTCGGGGAGGTGCCTTTGATGAACAGGTACAATGGTGATGTTGGTGATGTTGAGAAAGGTGATCTCAAAGAAAAGAGTTACTTCTTACCCCTCTTTGAAAATGTTCTAATAGTCGATGCCATGGAGTTGTGTTTTTATAAATAAAATCAGCTTTATGCAAAAGAGCCATAAAACCTTGAAACCAATCATCGAGCATATATTAGCTCTTAATCTTGCGAGTTCGTCGAACTCAACGTCTTTGCTTTTGTTTCAGAGGAGGACTTCACCGACTCGAAGGTGGGTTCTTTGTGGACGTCGACGAGTAGTCTGGGGTTCCCAGGTGGCAGCTTGGGACATCCTGGAACAGCTGGCGTTGTGATGTTTATCTGTAGGCCTCTTAGGCCATATGTTGGATCTTGTTGTTTAGAACAACCTATTTGCTTCCGCTTGTTGTAATGTTGGGTCTGTGACCTCTGGTTGTCATTTGCTATCTTTCTCTATTATAAGAGTTGAACTATATGATTTTGTGTCGTAGAGTCTGTGATGTGCCAGTTGTTCCACAAGTCTTGATCTTACTATTATGCTTGATAGTTGTGCCTGTGTTAAGGCATCAATCGGGGTGTTGTGTTGGATGTACCAGCAACGCCTGCCAAAGGTTTTGGCCGGGGATTGGTAAACCCGTAACCTCCGGTTGTATCGCTTAACCGGTGACACACAGCATCACTGTATAGCAGTCGGGTCGGGGCGCCACAAGTTGGTATCAGAGCAGTACTGCCTGTAGGAAACCCTTCTACTGGTCGATGTTGAGTCTAGTGTTTGTGAAAATATTTTAACCTAAAAATGAGTTGTGAAAACCATCTTAGGATTCTTTTTACTCCTTATCTGGTTACCCTCTAATCTCGGAGCAATCTTATCTCGATTTGAGTTTAAAGGTTTTACTTCTCACCTGTTACTTCAAAATGATTAGAAACGGGGTGGGTTCGACCTTTAGTGTTATGTGTCACGTTGCTCCCGCTGCGTTGCAATCCCAAATCAACTCAGAGTTCTACCGAGTCAATCATTTGATCCTTTCTTTGGGTTTAACCCACGGACTTGAACATAAGGTCCCGGATTGTGCCAACTAGAGTGTGTTAAGTTGTGATTTCTTAACTCTCACTAGTAGCACATGATGCTGATCTTGACCCAAGTTCTATCTTGTTGTTTTCCTTCTCGCAAAGTATTATCGTCCCTAGTCTGTGTACTTGTGTAGACGCTAATGCTATTGTTCGACCATTCGGAGAAAGATACTAACGTGTCATTGTCAAATCTCCAGAATGGCTCGAGGAGGTCGTGGAGGCCGTGGAGGCCGTGGTGGTCGCGGTAACCACAATGATGATGAGGATGATCTGCCGCCACCACCCTCGATGGCTCAAGTCTTGATGGCCATTGAGGAGAACCGTGGGCGCAATGAGCGCTTGCTTGACAGTTGGTGCAGCAGAATGCACGGAGGAACGAGTGCAACACTCTCACGAGTTCCTGCTCCAGCCACCCACTTTGCTGATGCTAAGGAGCCACTGGAAGCTGATGATTGGCTTCGTGCTTTGGAGCGCAAGTTCTCCGCGCTGCATGTCCCATTGGCTGAGCAAGTCAACTTTGCCACCTATCTCTTGGTTGGTGCTGCTGGCTGTTGGTGGGAAGCCATGTGGCTTTGTTTCCAGCCAACCATGTCTTCACCTGGGCTGATTCCGCACTGCCTTCCGAGCGGAGTACATTCCTCAGCCAATCATGGATTGAAGAGGAGGGAGTTCCTGGATCTGCAACAGGGACGGATGGACCTCCGCACTTATGGTCGTGAGTTCAACCATCTCTCTCGTTACGCCCCAAGGGACGTGACAATGATGCTGACAAGCAAGAGCTGTTCCGCAAGGGTCTGATCCGCAGCTCCGCTATGAGCTTGCCCTTCAGGTTCCAGACCTATCAGGAGCTGTTCAACCAGGCTTTCACCCTTGAGCAAGGAAGAAAGGAACTTGAAGCTTCCAAGAGGCCCGCACATGGGGATCACCAGAGTTCCTCGGGTTCTGAGAGCAAGAAGCGCAGGGTGTTTGTCCCTACAGCCGTACCTCGTGCTCCTTCATGCCGAGAGCGGGATATAGGCCACCTCCTCCGCGCCCCACTACTTCGACACTTGGGTAGGCGGAAGTGGGTACCGTCCTATGCTACCTGCTCCACCTGGACTCACTTGCTACACTGTGGCCAGGCTGGTCACTACTCCAGGGAGTGCCCCCAGAAGGCACCTCTCGCTATAACTCCTGCACGAGCCCCTGCCACTCCAACTGGCAAGGCTGGACCTTTGGTGCGTGGTCGCCTGAACCACGTCTCTGCTGAAGAAGCTGAAGAGGATCCTGGCGTCCTTATGGGTGAGCTTCGAATCAACAACCATCTTGCTACCGTTTTGTTTGATTCTGGAGCATCGCATTCATTCATCTCTATTGCGTTTGCAAAAGATCACCAAATACCGTTTGAGAAGATGAGCAGTCCCTTGATGATCTCTACCCCTGGCTCCAAATGGCAAACCGATGGCGTTACTCCTGAGGTCCAGATTATCATAGCATCCCTGTCCTTCCCTTTCCCGTTGATAGCCTTGAGGTCGAAGGGCCTTGATGCCATACTGGGCATGGACTGGTTAGCAAGATACCATGCTAATCTCGACTGTGCTGCTAAGTCCATCACCGTGACCCACCCTTCCGGTTACGATGTGCAGTTTTGGGCTACATATTCAGGACCTCCATCATCAGACAATCCCCTCTCCCCGGAGATCACCCTATGTTTCATGGAAGGCTTGTCCCCTCCTGAAATCCAGGACATACACGTGGTGTGTGACTTCCCGGATGTGTTCCCAGAAGAATTGCCTGGCATGCCACCTGATCGAAGTGTGGAGTTTGTCATAGACTTGCTTCCCGGTACTGCTCCAATTTCCAAGAAGCCCTACCGCATGCCGGCGGAAGAGTTGGCTCTATTGAAGAGCAAATTGATGAGCTGTTGGCGAAGGATTTTATTCAGCCTAGCAGTTCACCTTGGGGTTGTCCGGTACTCTTTGTCAAGAAGAGGGATTCTACCGTCCCGTTGTTCTGATTATCGACCGTTGAATGCGGTGACAATCAAGAACAAGTATCCTATTCCCCGATCAATGATCTGTTGGATCAGTTAGCTGGTGCAAGAGTATTCTCCAAGATGGATCTGAGGTCAGGGTACCATCAAATAAAGATCAGAAAGGAGGATATCCCAAAGACGGCATTTGTTACTCGCTATGGCTCATATGAGTATACCGTCATGTCCTTTGGTCTCACAAATGCTCCAGCTACTTTCATGAGGCTCATGAATTCCATTTTCATGGATTATCTTGATAAGTTTGTCGTCATTTACATCGATGACATCCTCATCTATTCTAAAACCGACGAAGAGCATGATGAACACCTTCGGTTGGTTCTGACACGGCTTCGTGAACACCGTCTCTATGCCAAGTTCTCCAAGTGTGAGTTTTGGTTGGATAAACTTGTCTTCCTTGGACATGTAATATCTGCCAATGGTGTGGAAGTCATCCCCGACAAAATTCAAGCTATTCTAGACTGGAAAACTCCAATGTCAGTCAAGGACATTCGTAGCTTTCTCGGATTGGCGGGTTACTACCGCCGATTCATCGAAGCTTTCTCCAAAATAGCCAAGGCATTGACTGACCTTCTCAAGAAGGATAGAAAGTTCGTATGGACTGCCGAAGCTGAAGAGAGCTTCCAAGCCCTGAAAGCCAAGCTCACGTCCGCTCCTGTGCTTGTCCTGCCGGACACAAGCAAGGATTTCGTCGTCTTCTGTGACGCCTCTCTACAAGGTTTGGGCTGTGTGCTGATGCAAGATGGCCATGTTGTGGCTTATGCTTCTCGCCAACTTAAGCCGCATGAGCTCAATTACCCTACTCATGATCTAGAGCTTGCCGCGGTGGTCTATGCTTTGAAGCAATGGAGACCATACCTGTTTGGTAACCGATGCGAGATCTTCTCGGATCACAAGAGTCTAAAGTACCTCTTCACCCAGCCGGATTTAAATCTCAGGCAAAGGCGTTGGTTGGAGTTAATCACGGACTACAATGTGAGTCTGAACTATCAACCCGGCAAAGCAAACGTCGTGGCTGACGCGCTAAGTCGGAAGTCCTATTGCAACAATCTGATGATTGAAGCGGCCCAACCTTCCCTTCATGAAGAATTCTCCCGTTTGAACTTGGAAATGGTTCCCTCCGGCTATCTAGCAAATCTGGAGATCAAATCTACTCTTGTAGACCAGATCAAGGATGCTCAAAGCGTGACAAGGGTATTCTGAAAATCAAGGACAATATTGCTAGTGGGAAGTACAAATGCTTCTCTGTCGATGAATCCGGAGTTGTTTATTTCGGTGACCGTCTAGTGGTACCCAAGAAGCGGAAATTGAGAGAGCTGATCCTTCAGGAGGCTCATGATACACCTCTCTCTATCCATCCCGGTAGTACCAAAATGTACCAAGACCTTCGACCACAATTCTGGTGGACTCGTATGAAACGGGAAATCGCCAAGTTTGTTGCTGAATGCGACACCTGTCGTCGGGTAAAAGCTGAACATCAAAGACCTCCTGGCACTCTCCGCCCTATTGCTGTCCCGAGTGGAAATGGGATGAAATTGGTATGGACTTCATCACCGGTTTCCGAGATCTCAAAAGGGCAACAATGCAATCTGGGTAATCGTTGATCGTCTGTCCAAGGTTGCCCACTTCCTACCAGTCCGTGAGGATATACGTGCAAGTCAACTTGCTGAGTTATATTTGGCTCGTATTGTTCCATTGCACGGGGTCCCTTTGAGGATCATATCGGACCGTGGAAGTATCTTCGTCTCCAAGTTCTGGCACAGTTTCCAAACTGCTATGGGTTCCCGTCTCAACTTCAGTACCGCTTACCACCCCTAGACTGATGGTCAGACTGAAAGAGTGAATCAAGTTTGGAAGACATGCTTCGGGCATGTGTCATCTCTTTTGGCAAGGGTTGGGAAAAGTATCTCCCTTTCGCGGAGTTCTCCTACAACAATAGCTATCAAGCTAGTCTGGGCATGGCTCCATTCGAGGCTCTATATGGAAGAAAATGCCGTACTCCTCTAAATTGGTCCGAGACCGAGAGAGCACTCTTTGGTCCGGATGTGATCAATGAAGCTGAGGAGAAGGTGCGAATCATAAGAGAGAATCTGAAGATTGCTCAGTCTAGGCAGAAGAGCTACTATGACAAGCATCATCAGGAGATTCACTATGAAATTGGTGATAAAGCTTATCTCCGCGTCTCTCCCTTCGTGGCGTTCGCCGCTTCGGTATCAAAGGGAAATTTGCCCCTCGCTATGTTGGCCCTTTCACCGTTCTGGAAAAGCGAGGAGATCTTTCTTATCAATTGGAGTTACCGGTCAAATTCCCAAATGTACATGATGTGTTTCATGTCTCCCAACTCCGCCGGTGTTTCAAGGATCCTATCCATGGAGTCAATCATGAAGAGCTAGATCTCCAGGAAGATCTCACCTATCGTGAGCATCCTATCCGTGTCTTGGATGAAGCTGAAAGAAAGACCCGGAACAAGACCACCAAGTTCCTCAAAATTCAGTGGTCTCATCATTCCGAGGAAGAAGCAACTTGGGAACGAGAGTCTAGTCTTCGTGAGGAGTATCCCGACTTCTTTCCGCAACCTTAGACGGGGTTCCACCTCAATACCCCGCCGAGCAGTACTACCAGCACTCTGAACAAGGCAAGCGTAATCCCCCTCTGAGCATATCTTATCCTATTTTCCGCAATTATTTTCTCCACTATAATATTGCATGCGGTTCTAAATGTCTTTTGCCTGGATTAGAGTATCATACTAGTTGCATTAGAATCCTGTTGCCATTACCTGTTTTACCTTCCTATTACCATAGGTTTGTATTGTTGGCCATGGAATACTTACTATGCTATGCAAGTGCTTAGCCATGCTTAGTGAAATGCCTAGTTGTACTAGGGATGGTGAATGCTGGAAACAGGTGTTAACTTGTGACAGTGATTGTTGATGGTGGAGAATTGTGGAGATGGATAATAAAATGCTAAGAAGGTGGGGATGAGAGGCCACATGGAATGTGGTGGGTTGTCTCGTTCTTGCCGCCTAGGTGTGAGTTCTGTACCTCCTGAACCAAGACTGAGCGTGCAACCATGCGTGAGGCCTATGCAATTGCAGGAACCCTCATAGACTAAATAACTCGAGCGGGGCTAGCCAGGGTCCTCTAGTTCGGGCTTCCATTTGCGCGTGCGTGAGTTGGTGACTGAGAATGAGATGAGGATTTGTGGTGTTAGGAAAATAAGTGGCCGTGGGGCGGGGTGTTGTGATCCTGGCAGCCCTACTGCCACTGATGGTCCTGGAAAGTCCTTAACGAGGGAGAAGTCGACACCGCTCCCACCCAGCCGGCTTTCCAAGGAAGAGAGCTAATGCGCAGGTAATGGGCCGGACGGTACGCGTGGCAAACATTTGTACACCCCTGCAGGGTTAAATCTTTTCGAAAAGCCGTGTCCACGGTTACGGACGACTTGGGAATGGACGATGATCATAGAATAACTTAAACGGAATGATTAAAACTTGGGTACTAGAGGTACCAATTCCACGAATGTAAGGTTGACTTCCTCGAGGGTGATTCAGGGAGGTGCCTTTGATGAACAGGTACAATGGTGATGTTGGTGATGATTGAGAAAGGTGATCTCAAAGAAAAGAGTTACTTCTTACCCCTCTTTGAAAATGTTATAATAGTCGATGCCATGGAGTTGTGTTTTTATAAATAAAATCAGCTTTATGCAAAAGAGCCATAAAACCTTGAAAACCAATCATCGAGCATATATTAGCTCTTAATCTTGCGAGTTCGTCGAACTCAACGTCTTTGCTTTTGTTTCAGAGGAGGACTTCACCGACCTCGAAGGTGGGTTCTTTGTGGACATCGACGAGTAGTCTGGGGTTCCCAGGTGGCAGCTTGGGACATCCTGGAACAGCTGGCGTTGTGATGTTTATCTGTAGGCCTCTTAGGCCATATTTGGATCTTGTTGTTTAGAACAACCTATTTGCTTCCGCTTGTTGTAATGATGGGTCTGTGACCTCTGGTTGTCATTTGCTATCTTTCTCTATTATAAGAGTTGAACTATATGATTTTGTGTCGTAGAGTCTGTGATGTGCCAGTTGTTCCACAAGTCTTGATTTTATTATTATACTATGATAGTTGTGCCTGTGTTAAGGCATCAATCGGGGTGTTGTGTTGCCGATGATCAATTCCGAGCAACACCTGCCAAAGGTTTTGGCCGGGGATTGGTAAACCCGTAACCTCCGGTTGTATCGCTTAACCGGTGACACACATCATCACTGTATAGTAGTCGGGTCGGGGCGCCACAGTTTTCAACAGTGGTTCTACCAACCGAGCTTTGATTCCGGCCAATACCAATGCATTTGACCTCTCTACTTGCCCATTAGCCTGTGGGTGAGCCACCGAGGCTACATCAAGTCGAATTCCCTTACTCATGCAGAACCGAGCAAACTCTCCGACAGCAAAGTTCGTGCCGTTGTCTGTAATGATACTATGAGGATATCCGTATCTCAGGATTATTTCCTTCAAAAAGGTCACCGCCGTATGACCATCCACTTTTCGGATTGGCTTCACCTCGATCCACTTAGTGAATTTGTCCACCATCACCAGTATGTGAGTCATATTGCCTCGGGCTGGCTTGAATTCTCCCACCATGTCCAGACACCAAACTGCAAAGGGCCACGTGATAGGAATGGTCTTGAGCGCCGAAGCTGGCATGTGCTGCTGCTTGGCGAACCTTTGGCACCCTTCACATTTCCGAACTATATCTTCTGCATCGGCATTGGCGGTGGGCCAATAGAACCCGTGCCGGAACACCTTGGCCACCAGAGCTCTTGTGCTGCAATGATGTCCACATTCTCCTTGGTGGATTTCTAAAAGCATCTCCTTGCCTTCAGCTGGTTCGACACACCTCTGCAACACCTCGGTCACACTTCTCTTGTATAGCTCCTTGTTGATGATGGTGTATCCCTTAGCTCTCCTCTGGATTCTCCTTGCCTCGGTTGTATCACTTGGCAAACTTCCATCGGCTATGAAGTTCATGATCTGCTCCGCCCATTCCGGCACTGGATGCAGAGGAAAAAGCCTCTCATCTATCTCCATTGGTTCGGTCGCCATGATCTCCTTCATGATTTCCTCCACCATTGCTCGGCCAGTCCCCGAGTGTTGGTGCGAAGTCCCCGGGTCAGACCCGAAGTTCCCATCATCTATCTCCATAGGAAAAGCTCCATCAGTCCTCGGATACTGCGAAGCAGTCCCCGAGTCCGGCCAAACGCATCCGACGTCTACCTCCATAGGAATAGGCTCAGACTCCGAACTTGGCGGTAAGAAAATTGACTCGGAGTCAGGCGAGGGCTTGATTGAAGGAGTTCTCAAATGGTTCAGTGCTATCCCCGGTGGCACCGGTTCTTTGGATGAACCGAGCTTGACAATACGTCGGCGGCTTCATTCTCCCCCCGAGGTATGTGCTTGTACTCACATCCTTCGAAGAACCCAGACACCTTTTGCACATGAAACCGATACAACTCCATGTTCGCATCCAATGCATCCCAAGTGCCGGTGGATTGATGCACCACCAAAGCTGAATCGCCGAAGCATTCTATACGCCGGACCCTATCTCCTTTGCCACCTTGAGCCCATGGATCAGGGCCTCATACTCCGCCACGTTGTTCGACGCCGAGAAATGGATTTGCAGCACATACTTCAACTGGTCTTGCTTCGGCGAGGTTAGGACTATGCCGGCACCTAATCCGACCTTGGTCTTGGACCCATCAAAGTGCATCTTCCAATAATTATAGTCCGGCAAGGGCGGCTCATATTGCATCTCGGCCCAATCGCATAAAAAGTCCGGCAGCGCCTGCGACTTGATTGCATCTCGCCTTTCATAATGCGGAGTGTATGGAGATACCTCGATCGCCCATTTGGCAACTCGCCCAGTTGCGTCCTTGCATCCGATGATCTCCGAGATTGGAGCATCACATACCACCGTCATGGGATGCTCTTGGAAGTAATGCTTCAGTTTCTTAACCGCCAGGTATACTCCGTACGTCATCTTCTGGTAGTGGGGGTAGTTTTGCTTCGACGTGGATATCACCTCGCTCAGGTAGTAGATTGGTCTCTGCACCGATTTGCCTCCTTCGTCTCGCTCCACCACCACTGCAACACTTACGACCCGGTTTGTAGCCGCAATGTATATCAACATCGGTTCATTCTGCAAAGGGGATGCCAACACCGGAGCAGTGGACAACATCTTCTTCAGCTCATTGAACGCCGCGTCCGCCTGCGGGGTCCAAGTGAAACTGGTACTTTTCTTCATAAGTTGATACAATGGTAAGGCTTTTTCTCCTAGCCGACTTACAAACCGACTTAAAGATGCAAGGCATCCCGTGAACTTCTGCACATCTTTTAAACAGTTCGGCAACTTCATTCTTTCGATAGCTCGGATCTTAGCCGGGTTAACTTCTATACCTCGGCTCGATACGAGGAAACCGAGCAATTTTCCAGCCGGGACACCAAAGGTGCACTTGTCCGGGTTAAGTTTCAACCGATACTTTCTTAAATTTGCAAATGTCTCTTCGAGGTCTTCGATGAGAGTATGCTTCTTTTTAGTTTTGATAACAATGTCATCGACATACACTTGCACATTCTTGCCCATTTGAGATGTAAGCACTTCTGCATACACCTTTGATAAGTTGCCCCGGCATTTCTCAAACCGAAACACATGACACGATAGCAATACGCCCCGTACGGGGTAATAAAGGCAGTCTTTATTTGATCATCAGTGTTCAGTGGGATCTGGTGAAAACCAGAATATGCATCAATAAAAGACAACAGCTCACATCCAGCCGTAGAATCGATCACTTGATCAATCCGAGGTAAAGGAAAGGGATCCTTCGGGCACGCCTTGTTCAGGTTGGTGAAGTCAATGCACATGCGCCACACCTTGACTACCGCCGGTTCGTCCTTCTTTTTCTCCACGAGGACTGGATTAGATATCCAGTCCGGATGCAGCACTTCCATGATGAAGCCTGCAGCCAGTAACTTCGCCAGTTCTTCGAGTACCACCTTTCTTCGGTCATCTGAGAGCCGCCGCGTCGGTTGACGCACTGGTTTCACCTCTGGCCGAACAAACAAAGAGTGCTCTGCCAACTCCCTCGGAACACCTGGCAGGTCTTTAGCCGACCATGCAAAAATGTCCCGATTCTCACGGAGGAAGTGACAGAGCGCGCTTTCCTATTTCTCGTCCATGCCAGTACCAATGATGGCGAAACGCTCCGGGTTCTCCGAGTCCAGCGGGATTTTCTTGGTCTCCTTGGGCACCTCGAATGAAGCGCTCATGTCCGGAGTAATTAGTCCGGACATGCCGAGCTGAGTAGACTGCGCCATTGCCACCACCTTCTGAAGTTGCTTCTTCTCCGCCGCGATCACCAAGGACTCGGCTAAACTGGATCCCGCCGAGGCACATTGCATAGCCTTCTTGTAGTCACCAGAAATGGTTATTATTCCCTTGGGCCCCGGCATTTTCATCTTTAGGTAGCCACATGAGTGGAGATCATGAACTTGGCCAAGGCTGGCCTTCCCAGCAAGGCATGGTAAGGGCTCTGCAAGTCCACAACCTCGAACTCAAGACTTTCAACTCGGCTGTTATCTCGGGTACCAAAACCCACGTCGACCCAAATCTTTCCCATAGGTGCACAAGAGACCCCGGGCACAATACCGTGAAATGTACAGCTGCTAGGCTGCAACTGGTTCGGTGAGTATCCCAGCTTGACCATTGTGTCTCGGTACATGATATTTATGGCACTCCCATTGTCCACCAAGACTCGGGTGAATCTCACATTGTTGGTCGGCCCACAAAACGTCGGATCCACCACCAGTGCATAGTTTCCAGGGCTCGGCATGATCCGAGGTGTATCTTGCCTGCTCCAAGTGATCTCTTGCTCGGACCAGTTCATGTATTTCACCACGCGGAGTTACTGCATTCACCTCCTTGGCACGCCTCAGCATACTCTTCTTATCAGTTGACTCAGTCACAAACACCACGTAGCTCTGATGTACTTCCCTATAATCATTACCGGGGTTCTCATACCTCTGATTCTCAAAGGACCACGTTTGGCTTTGGCCGGCACCACCGTTGTTGTTGTTGCCCTGGGCACTCACTGCATTCACCGGTTTCGCCTGCACCATCTTCTGGTTTTGGGCCGCATGCACCGGGGTTGAATTTGCTCCGGTTAAGCTCTGATTCTGCGCCGCTATGGTCGGCTTATGCTGCTGCTGCGTTCGGATATTGAGGTCTACGCCATTGGTTCGGTGGCCCACTCCGGTTTGCCCCAGCTTTCGCCCCTTCTGCAGCGGTTCGGTGATGAAAACTACACTGCAGAGTGGTATGGTTGGGTGTTTGCCATTCCTGCCATGATAGATACATGGCCCATTCACCAATGACTCGTAAGTCACAGGTGGTCCGGCCTCCTGCCACTGCTTCGCACCACCTCCCTGATTCTGGTTCTGGTTCGGAGTCCACGCCTGACCCTCAGTCTTCGGTTTCTGGGCGCCTCCAGGTCCGGACTGACTTGGGTTTACAGCATTGACTTGGAAATCTGGTTCTCTCCTCTTCTGCCCGAACTCTTGACGGTTATCAAACCTCGGTCCGTTGTTGCGGTTGTTCATCGGATTCCTCCTGTTCCGGGCATTCCCATCCAGCAGAGGCTGCATCGGATCGCCAAGGGCATAGGAATCAGCTATCCGAATCGTCTCGGCCAGAGTCTTTGGCATATCTCTCTGGAGCCTCTGCCACAACATGCTACCATACCGACATCCATCAGCAAACCACGCTATAGCCTTGCTTCGATAACTCCCTCACAGGAGTTCCGAACATTGCTCCACCGAGTCAAGAATTCTCGGTCAGTCTCATTGTCCTCCTGCTTGCACGCCTGCAAAAGCTGAGGTCGGTTTGGCCTCCTGTAAGTGCTGGCGAAGTTGCTATTGAATGCCTCCTCTAAATCCAGCCAGCAATCGATGCTATTCTCCGGCAGATTGTTCAGCCAGATCCGAGCAGGACCTTCCAACATGTGCGGGAGATACCGGACCGCCCATCGGCGATTGCCCCCCGCAATGTATACTGCTGAAACATAATCAGCTAGCCAATCTTGCGGCTTGGTGCTCCCATTGTACGGCCTGGTACTCCGACCCAACTGAAACTGAGACACTGGTGGAGGTGGTTCCTTCATGATCCGAGGTCCAAAACACGCCGGACCAGGAGGGCCTTCCTCCTCCAACTTCTCGGACATGTAAATCCGATCTAGCTTGTAGCGCGCATCACCTGTAGGCAACGTCCGAGCTCCGATACGCTCTCTGTGAGGACCCCAGATTAATTATCCGAGATACTCGTTATGTTTCCTGCAACAGTCCCATGATCAGTGTGCTGTTGCACATAACTTGAGTTGGTATCACAGAACACCCTTAAATACCGAATAAATATACTTACGTGATTGAAGTGATCAGCTTCAACAGGTACTTGCAGCGGAAATCACCAAACAACGTGGAGCCCAAGTCATTCGCCTTTACCTACAGGCAGCTGACTGGGAAGCGCCCTAGTTCGCAAAGACGTCAGTGAACTCCTCCTCGTCGAACTGCTCTTCTCTGGAATCTGGCTAAGACAATAGCCAGGGACGAAACCAATATGAGTACATTTGATTGTACTTGCAAACTACCCCAACAGGAACATGCACTATTTTTTTTTAATTTTCAAGACTTTTATTTTTAGGGGAAACCTTCCCCAAATCTTTCAAAGGGAGAAGAGTAGATTTTTAATCCTGTTAAAAACAAAACCTTTTTGGAAAGTAGTTTTCTTACTATCTTTGTTTAAAAAGGGTAAGAAATCTTTTTTTTTAAATCTTTTCCCGAAAAATACACCTTCTTTTGAAAAGGGTAAGAAATCTCTTTTAAAACTTTTTCCTCGAAAAACAACTTCTTGCCCTGATTCCAAGCCCGTCGCTACCTCGAACCAACTCATTGGTACAGGTACGAAATAACCTTTCCAGCCAACTTCCTTCCAAAACTCAACACCTTTCTCAAAACTTGCACATGGTCTTAGGACAGCCTTCCAACTGTCCGTATCCGAGGACTCGGCTATTCGAATAGTTTTACACTCTGCAGAGGTAGTACGCTTTTCCCACACCCATCCGGTCACTCATCGTGTCAGCCACGTCCCGCCATACCGGAGGTATGCGAAGTTGAGTTCCCGGCCATAGCCTGTCCTTTGCTCATGCTAGTATAGGACCCTGCCTCTACGACACATTCCATCGACACTCAAACCCTCAGGAACTAAGTGTGAGGACTCGTAGATTCTGCCCGGCGGACCCAAGGGAGCCCTTCAATCCTCTTCCTCCAAACACGTCCATACCGGCTTCCGGTAGACCAACACTGAAGAGGACCCAGGTCAGGGGGTAGGTCCTCAGACCATCCCCTCATGGAACGGGGTTATCCTCGTTGTTGAGGCATCCAGTACTAACACGAGCAAATTATATGACTATGCCCTTGCCCATATGTGGGTAAGTGTGGTCGCACAGGATAATGGTTGGTCGTCATAGTGCTAGGACACATGTGCATTTTTCTCAAAAACAACACCAGCCTTCTTCAACTGAGCACCGACCTTCCGGCAGGTCTATCCAAGTATTTTTAAAAGAGAGTTTCGAGAAAACATTGTTTTTTTTTTCCCATCCTATAGTTTTAAATAACTACCTTATACTTCTATATAAGGTGGCAAAATAGTTTTTCATAAACCCTTTTAAAAAAGGTTTTCACAATCATTTCTAATTTTTCAGAGCAAGAATACTTTTAATCAAAACCTGGGTGGTTTGTAATCCCACCAAAAGATTTTCATAGAAGGCTTTGGAGTAAAACAAGTTCATTTAGAAATCATTGTATACCACTGACACCTCTATATCGGGTGCCTTAATAATATACTTGTATTTTTGGAAAAAGGGTTTTCAAAATCATCGCTTTCGTGGCAGACACCACAGAAATCATTTATGCTCTTTATAAGTAAAACAGGTAAATCAAAATAGATGTATATAGATGCAAGCTCAGTGAAGTAGCTTGCCTGGTTTCAGCAAAATGTCCCTGGACTTCTCTTCGTTGATCAATATAATAAAAATCCAATCCTTCCTCGATCAAATCTCTCCGAAAACCACTCCGGTAGCGTTATTATCTAGCGTCGCAAACAGGGAAATAAACAATAATCAATACACCAAACAGAATCACAAGTGGTGCACAGACAGATAACATCCACAAGCATCAAACCAATTATTCAAGCAACAAACTAGGATCTAAGCTTATAAGGGCCTTAGACTAGTGCATGCTAGGTGCCTAGATCACAAAGCTATCTCAAGCAAGGGTGAACAGCAAGCATTTTATCTAAACAGGAAATACTTCACTACAACACAACCACTCAATTTTTAACAGAGAAAACCACCACTCACACCCAGTAGATAAAAGGCTATCGGAACTATGTTTATGATTGAGAAACTTATTCTTCAATCAATATGCAATGGAATCAGTGGGTGTTACACTACCATAACAAGGCATTAAGAGGTTAAATATCTTCTGGCTACAATAGGAAGCTTACTAAAACAACAACACAACATAAGGCTACTCGTGCTAGTGAGTCCTAAATAATTATAACTATTCCCCCAACTAAACATGCTTTGCTAAGGATCAACCAATAGGTAACAAGGGGTGACATGCTACTATATCAGTAGCCATGAAATGCTACTGATGTTGAAGCAATGTTTCCAAAAACCAAACTACTCAAAGAATTTCATCCACAGACAATTCCTAAACACTAGGGATATTCTAGGAAATATTCACACTAGTGATATTATTTCCTAACGAACACATGCAACACTAAACTTTTCCTAACATGCTAATTATAAGGGATAACATACTCATAACAAAGAGTACAGAACCTATGCATGCTAGTAATCACAAATAAAACATTAACACATTCCACAAACTTAAATAAAACTAAATCCAAGATTTCACAGGAAAGCATTAAAACTAGCTACGCACACCAAAAATAAAATACAGCTCTAAAAATCATACCAATCTAGGATTAGGTACTCCTAACCATACAGAAGATCACACAAGTGGATTCACACCAAAATTCATCACCAAAAATTTACAAAAAACCTAGAAAAGCTCTCTGGTCATTCACCAAAGTGGATGCCATTTCGTTTAGGAACATCATTTGCACAAGAGGCCAAATGCTACTGCTAGGTAACACTCAGGGCTTTTCAAAACAGTTGAGTTTGCATTTTTGGCTATCCTAGAAAAATAGTTATTGAGTTTTTGGTGAAAACCAGTGTTTTTGCCTTCCATTTTATTTATCTAGAAGTATTTGTCCAAAAGTGGATCTACCACTTGGATCTGGTTAAAAACATGTTGAGGTACCTCCATGATTTTTGGTTTGGCCAAAAATGCATGTGAGCTATTTTAAATCGATTTAAACTAAGGGGCCAGAAACAGATCTATAAGCAAAAGAATAACAACCTTAAGAAAAAAAGATTAACGGGCTGGATCTGGCTGGGTCCAGGCAACGCAGTGCTGGGCCGGCCCACACGCTCGAGCGAAGGGGTACGGGGCCTCTTCTTCCTCGACACGCAGCGACGGCGAGGTGCGGTTGGGAAGCACGGCGATGACGGCGGCGACGGCTCCGGCGATCCCTGGGCAAACGGAGGAGGGCATGAGAGAGAGCAGAAGACGGGGAGCACAGAGGCACAACAATGTCGGGAAATGGTGGACGGTAGCGTCCGCGAGCTTGCTCGACAAGCGGCGGCCGGGGATGAAAAGGATCGGGACGGCGACGGCGATCCCGGGCGAACCGCATCGATTCCTTGCACGAGAATGGAGAGGTCGATGCGTCTGAGCTTCTGGCGGTCTTGGTTTTGCTCGAGGAGCTCCCCATTGCCGGCGATGCGCGACGGCAACTCGGCCGGGGTTCGGCTCCGTGGTGGAGAAAAATGGAGAGGGGGGGGAGTGAGGCGAAGAAGTGAGCGAGTGAGGGAGCAGAGGAGTGGCGTCGAGGGTGATCTTATCTCCTCCCAGGGACAAGGAGGAGGGGCCACGGTGGGCGGCGACCACGGCAACACCGGCGTGAGGAGCACGGCGCGGTGGCGTGCGGAAAGGAGGTGGAGGCAGAGGGGTCGTGTGGGAGGAGTCTCCTCTTGTCGGGCAGCCAGGCGCGGCGTGAGGAGCACGGCGGCGTGGGGCTCGGTGACCTGCAGGAGGGAGCACGGCGGCGCAGCGAGCACGGCAGCACGGTGCCGTGCCGGCGACATGCTACAGGAAGTCAAAGAGGATTTTGCAATACGCCCCCTGGATTCCTTTCTGCTCTCACAGATAGGTCCTTGCCCATTTCTTTTAAATTCCTTTTCAAAACCAGTAGGGTTTCTGGGATTTAATTGAGGCCTTTATACATTTTTAAAAATTCTGAAAATATTTGGGTAGCCTCCCATATACATGTAGAGGTTCCACAAAAATTGGTTTTTGAAAATAAAATGTTTTGCTCCATTTTTGTTCATAGGGTTCTAAATAAATCATTTTTGGAAATTAATAATTTGATACTCCTTTAATATTTAAAACCAGAGATAAAATAGTTTGTAGAACCTTTGGAGCTTTCTTGAAAAATAAGATACTTCAAATAAGTTTTGTTTTCATAGAGAAAACATTTGTTTGAGGAAATAGAGAAATTGGGAGGGAAAATTATTTATGAAGATCATTTTAACCCATGACCTTCATTTCTTTTTAATAAGAAAAGGAGGGGTTTGTTTTAAAACAACAAGTAGGCTTACTAGAGGAGAGAGTGATATGAGATGGAGAGAATTAGCATTTCATCTCCTTCCCTAGAATTTTGATAAAGAAAGAATAAGGGTTTTCATAAAACAGAGGAATAGATAAGGAGGGAGTGTTATTGAAACCATCTCCCTAAATTTTAGGATTTTAACTTGGGGTGCCTAATTGTAGAGGATTTATTCCTCTTCAAGTCACCCTCCAAGTTTGGTGGCCAAGGGTGTCCTAAAGTGGTAACAACTCCACTGAGGAATTTTACCCACAAGAGAATCACACACAGCAGCAAATTCACAGCAGTAGCAACAGCACCAAAATACCAATCAACACAACAATATCCACAATTCAATCAAGCCACACACTTCAAACTACCAGAATAAATCACACACCTTTTTCCATAACTAACAATGCTACTTTATAAAAGTGGCCACACCCAATCATGACGAGATGGTGTTTAAGGGATATATCAACCCATAACTTAATAGTTTCCAAAATGGTTTGATAAAGGGAAAATATGTGAGGTGATATATTCCCCACTAGTATTTCTTTTGAAAAGGAGTTGAAACTTAGGAGTTTCTAAAATAGGAGTTGTATAAATATCAAGGTTGAAGAAGGAACAGGAGATCACAGATAGTTCTCCACATTTTATAAACAGGAAACTTTTGAAAATACTTTCACTGTCTCAAATTAAAGAGTATTTTGTTTGTTGCTAAAACCAAATCATTTGTTGAAATAAACTTCTGGCCAACATAAGAATGGATAAGACATATGGAATATTTTCTTGTCATAACATGGTCACCAGTGTTGTAAATATATTTTTACCTAGGTGGATGTCTTGAGTTGACATCTACTAATCAAACAATCACAACAACAAGTTACACAAGATCAACAGAACAAATTAAAGGAAAACACAATCACTTGTGAAATAATTCAAAAAGTTTTTGTTGGTTCTGAAATTTGGGTCTTGTTTACCCTTGTTATAAATTTGGGATGTTACAGATCCTTCCCCCCTTAAAATAAATCTCGTCCTCGAGATTTGCCCGGGGGTACAGGAGAGATACGAGAGCAAATAATTTATTTTAGAAAGGTCGTATATTCACTTTCGTGTATACACGGGTTTTGAAAAACAACAGGGTTTTTCTTCAAAATACCCCTAGCTGTGCCACCAATAATTGGCTCAAGGACACAGTGGGTCTGATTTATACGAGGAATTATTTTTGCCCGGGGTTTTTACAGAAAAAGCGAGGGATAAAGGATAGAGGAACACGGGGGGTTAACTGCTGACTCACTGACATGTGGGCCCGGGGCCCACTTGGCGGTCTCTCCTCCTTTTCTCCTCCTCTTCTTCATCCTTGCTCGCCCTTGCTCGGTACTTGCTCCATTTTCAGTGCGCAGGGCACTCACCCGCGGTACTGCTGCGCGTGCTGTCCGTCGATGCAGCGGCAGACACGGCTTTGGGGACACGATGCCTAGGTGGTTTCGCGCCATTAAGGCGAGTACAGCTCGCGATTCCTCCACTTTCCCGCGCAGTGCGGTGTAGAGGAGCGGCGTCCGAGCTCGGCTTGTAAACTAGCGACCTCAGAAAAACATTTCTTCCATCGCGTCGTCACCATGGGCTTCATTACCGATTTCTTCAGAGCCTATGTTGATGCGATGGAGGATGCGGGCTTCCTCGAGGGCTGCTTCGTCTTCGTGCTCTTCGTGTTCTCGATTTTGACGGTGTTCAGTCTGCTGTTCGCGGCGGTGGTGCTCCTAGCCGTGGCCTTGTGCCATTGGTGGTCTAGCGCGGGGGCTGGTGCTGCGACAGTGGCGCCTGCTGCGCTAGAGGAGCCAGATGCGGCGGAGGAGCGCACGGTGGAGGAGCTTGCGGCGGTGGAGGAGGTGGTAGACCTTCCGGCTGGAGGTGAGCAGGCTGCTCGAGCTGTCTGCCGCCGTCGGGCAGCGCGTGACTCGGCTCTGAGTGAGCCAGGCTCATCCTTGGAGGCATCGGGGAGTTCGAGAGAGATTAGGAATCTCTAGGTGCCGTTGCATCCGTGCTGGCAGTGTTGTTTGTAGGAGTAGAACTTGTATCCTCTGTTCCTTTCTGAATTTCTCGCTTCTGTACTGCAATCCGTGATTGTATTGATCTTGCCTTTGCTGATAACCCGGGACAAGGTGTGCCTTGTCGAAATCTTCTTGGTTGACACAACTCTGGTCTTGCAGCACAGATAGGATGCAGAAGTACTAGAATAAACTTGTTTTGGCGAGAAAATATATTTTTAGAGAAATATCACTGCAATATATGGTCTCAACCATTTGCAGTGGTAGCACACATTCCAACCATATAGGTTGAACACGACAACTAAGAACACCCTACAAGATGTCCTTCTGTGTTCCAGCGAGCATTTACGCTTCGCAAGCATTTTAAGGCTTGCGAGGCTCACATCTCGTGGAGGGCTCGGGCCCCTTTCTTTAACATGCAGGTTGCACAAGGTTCATATTGGGTGAGGAACCTTGTGGGTGATTGCATGTAGGGGTACACACACAAAAATAATTTGCATACTACAAAATAGTCCCATTCAAAGTTTGCATTGATTCCCAGGGGTATGCGTCTGGGGTCACATACGGTTCCTGGTTTAAGTGATCTGTGGTTTCTTTTTAAAACTTTTAACTGAAAAAAAAACAGCATGACATTCCATCAGATGTCAACCAAGTGGTTAACAAGATGATAAGAACACCAAGTTTTTATTTTGGGGCTGATCTAACATCAGCCGGGGAACAGACAACAACCTTGCATTACAAGACACACGAGAAGAACTAGCAACAAACCAACAACAGACTAACAACTTTGTTGATCCACACAAACACACAAGCGCTGGTCAGGCTAACTAAACCTGGGTTCTACTCTGCCTGAGAGGTTCTAGGAGTCGGTGAAACGTGGCCGAGACAAAGAGTGGTGTCCACATCTCTGTCCTCCACGGGGTGGGGATCTACAGGCACGCCTTCGAGGACTACGCCTGGTTCTTGGGGTGGCTGCTGAACTCGGGCGAGAGCTTGTGTCACCGAAGCATCCAGCAATTCATCTAGGATCGTCTGTCTTGCATCCTGAGCTTGCCCACGGTGAGAAGTGGGTTGGTTCCTTGCTCGACCCAGTTCCCGGCGGGCACGAGCAAGGTGGCGCCTTGTGGTCATGAGTTCCTCCATCAGGGTGTGACTGAATCTTGTCATTGCAGCTCCATAGGTGACCAGGGTGATTACGGCAGGGTCAGCTTCCTGTCCCATGGAAGCTTGGAAAGCCTCCGCAACATGCTCAGGTATGGCTGGGAGGAAGTGGAAAGCTCGGCTTACCGCCATTGCCGGTTCTGAGTACCGGAGACGGACGAGTCCTTCCCAGGCTGCTACCTGGAGGGCTAGATCTAGGGTAGGCATGCTCTTACCCTGGATCAAGTAAGTCGGACTGATGCCCAATAGGCACGAGCCGATATGCACTCGACTTGGAATTCACTCCCGGCGAGCGGAAGAGAGTTCTCGAACACCACATATCGAGGACGGGCAGGCCGACCAAGAATGTGGCACACGGCCTTCCAAAGCATCAGCGGAAACCCACTATGCTCCTCGGCAGTGGTTTCCATGACAACTCTGAGGTTTGCCATGGGTTCCTTTGGATCTGGATGAAGGATAAGAACACGGGATTCTTGCCTCAGGAGATTTGGGTCGCTAAGGGTGGTGAGTGGGGATAGATGGCAGATGGAACGGGGCCTTTTATAAGCTAGGTGTGTCGGCTCCTTTCTGGGGAAGAACCCGGGGAGCGTCACTCGTGTGGTGGGGACAAGCCCTACTGCACTCTACTGTGAACCGACGCCTGGCCATGCCGGTTAGGCAGGGAGGGGTCAGATCCGCGGACTCACTGTAAGGGAGCGTCACAAACAAACAACAAGCACACAGGGTACATTTAGTACCAATGGACGCCTAATACTCGTAGCAATCGGGTAGTATGGCTAAAGTTCCTATCATAAGCTGTTCCTATGGGTCTTGGTTAGACAGGGGTGCTGAAATCTTCAGTTCGTCGCCTTAGTCTTCAACTGGAGACACTGAGATTGTCGAAGTAGCCACTTGAGTAGAATTGCTGAGGTTGAGCTGAGGTCTTCAGAGATCTCTTGATTTGGTTGATGTCGATGATCTTGGCATTTGTAGACCAATGAACTTGATGTTGAATGTTGAGTAATTGAGATGGTTGCTTCTTCTTTGTAGGTGCTAGCTAATTAGGTCTCTCTTTGGGTTCATCGTCAAGTATTTTGAACAGGTAAGAAAGAGTAGAGAAACCTTTAGTAAAATTTAAAATAGAAAGGTAAGATTCAGAGGTAAATAGAGAAGACGAGAAGAGCGGGAGCCATTCTTGGACTTCCCTAGATAAGGATATATTTTTGGTGTGAATATATTTTTTAACAAAATATTCTCTTCCTAACTAACGTCCATGCTAACTAAGGTCTGTTACAGTCAGGATGGCTCTGATACCAAGTCTGTGAGGACCCCGATTAATTATCCGAGATACTCGTTATGTTTCCTGCAACAGTCCCATGATCAGTGTGCTGTTGCACATAACTTGAGTTGGTATCACAGAACACCCTTAAATACCGAATAAATATACTTACGTGATTGAAGTGATCAGCTTCAACAGGTACTTGCAGCGGAAATCACCAAACAACGTGGAGCCCAAGTCATTCGCCTTTACCCTACAGGCAGCTGACTGGGAAGCGCCCTAGTTCGCAAAGACGTCAGTGAACTCCTCCTCGTCGAACTGCTCTTCTCTGGAATCTGGCTAAGACAATAGCCAGGGACGAAACCAATATGAGTACATTTGATTGTACTTGCAAACTACCCCAACAGGAACATGCACTATTTTTTTTTAATTTTCAAGACTTTTATTTTTAGGGGAAACCTTCCCCAAATCTTTCAAAGGAGAAGAGTAGATTTTTAATCCTGTTAAAAACAAAACCTTTTGGAAAGTAGTTTTCTTACTATCTTTGTTTAAAAAGGGTAAGAAATCTTTTTTTAAATCTTTTCCCGAAAAATACACCTTCTTTTGAAAAGGGTAAGAAATCTCTTTTAAAACTTTTTCCTCGAAAAACAACTTCTTGCCCTGATTCCAAGCCCGTCGCTACCTCGAACCAACTCATTGGTACAGGTACGAAATAACCTTTCCAGCCAACTTCCTTCCAAAACTCAACACCTTTCTCAAAACTTGCACATGGTCTTAGGACAGCCTTCCAACTGTCCGTATCCGAGGACTCGGCTATTCGAATAGTTTTACACTCTGCAGAGGTAGTACGCTTTTCCCACACCCATCCGGTCACTCATCGTGTCAGCCACGTCCCGCCATACCGGAGGTATGCGAAGTTGAGTTCCCGGCCATAGCCTGTCCTTTGCTCATGCTAGTATAGGACCCTGCCTCTACGACACATTCCATCGACACTCAAACCCTCAGGAACTAAGTGTGAGGACTCGTAGATTCTGCCCGGCGGACCCAAGGGAGCCCTTCAATCCTCTTCCTCCAAACACGTCCATACCGGCTTCCGGTAGACCAACACTGAAGAGGACCCAGGTCAGGGGGTAGGTCCTCAGACCATCCCCTCATGGAACGAGGTTATCCTCGTTGTTGAGGCATCCAGTACTAACACGAGCAAATTATATGACTATGCCCTTGCCCATATGTGGGTAAGTGTGGTCGCACAGGATAATGGTTGGTCGTCATAGTGCTAGGACACAATGTGCATTTTTCTCAAAAACAACACCAGCCTTCTTCAACTGAGCACCGACCTTCCGGCAGGTCTATCCAAGTATTTTTAAAAGAGAGTTTCGAGAAAACATTGTTTTTTTTTCCCATCCTATAGTTTTAAATAACTACCTTATACTTCTATATAAGGTGGCAAAATAGTTTTTCATAAACCCTTTTAAAAAAGGTTTTCACAATCATTTCTAATTTTTCAGAGCAAGAATACTTTTAATCAAAACTGGGTGGTTTGTAATCCCACCAAAAGATTTTCATAGAAGGCTTTGGAGTAAAACAAGTTCATTTAGAAATCATTGTATACCACTGACACCTCTATATCGGGTGCCTTAATAATATACTTGTATTTTTGGAAAAAGGGTTTTCAAAATCATCGCTTTCGTGGCAGACACCACAGAAATCATTTATGCTCTTTATAAGTAAAACAGGTAAATCAAAATAGATGTATATAGATGCAAGCTCAGTGAAGTAGCTTGCCTGGTTTCAGCAAAATGTCCCTGGACTTCTCTTCGTTGATCAATATAATAAAAATCCAATCCTTCCTCGATCAAATCTCTCCGAAAACCACTCCGGTAGCGTTATTATCTAGCGTCGCAAACAGGGAAATAAACAATAATCAATACACCAAACAGAATCACAAGTGGTGCACAGACAGATAACATCCACAAGCATCAAACCAATTATTCAAGCAACAAACTAGGATCTAAGCTTATAAGGGCCTTAGACTAGTGCATGCTAGGTGCCTAGATCACAAAGCTATCTCAAGCAAGGGTGAACAGCAAGCATTTTATCTAAACAGGAAATACTTCACTACAACACAACCACTCAATTTTTAACAGAGAAAACCACCACTCACACCCAGTAGATAAAAGGCTATCGGAACTATGTTTATGATTGAGAAACTTATTCTTCAATCAATATGCAATGGAATCAGTGGGTGTTACACTACCATAACAAGGCATTAAGAGGTTAAATATCTTCTGGCTACAATAGGAAGCTTACTAAAACAACAACACAACATAAGGCTACTCGTGCTAGTGAGTCCTAAATAATTATAACTATTCCCCCAACTAAACATGCTTTGCTAAGGATCAACCAATAGGTAACAAGGGGTGACATGCTACTATATCAGTAGCCATGAAATGCTACTGATGTTGAAGCAATGTTTCCAAAAACCAAACTACTCAAAGAATTTCATCCACAGACAATTCCTAAACACTAGGGATATTCTAGGAAATATTCACACTAGTGATATTATTTCCTAACGAACACATGCAACACTAAACTTTTCCTAACATGCTAATTATAAGGGATAACATACTCATAACAAAGAGTACAGAACCTATGCATGCTAGTAATCACAAATAAAACATTAACACATTCCACAAACTTAAATAAAACTAAATCCAAGATTTCACAGGAAAGCATTAAAACTAGCTACGCACACCAAAAATAAAATACAGCTCTAAAAATCATACCAATCTAGGATTAGGTACTCCTAACCATACAGAAGATCACACAAGTGGATTCACACCAAAATTCATCACCAAAAATTTACAAAAAACCTAGAAAAGCTCTCTGGTCATTCACCAAAGTGGATGCCATTTCGTTTAGGAACATCATTTGCACAAGAGGCCAAATGCTACTGCTAGGTAACACTCAGGGCTTTTCAAAACAGTTGAGTTTGCATTTTTGGCTATCCTAGAAAAATAGTTATTGAGTTTTTGGTGAAAACCAGTGTTTTTGCCTTCCATTTTATTTATCTAGAAGTATTTGTCCAAAAGTGGATCTACCACTTGGATCTGGTTAAAAACATGTTGAGGTACCTCCATGATTTTTGGTTTGGCCAAAAATGCATGTGAGCTATTTTAAATCGATTTAAACTAAGGGGCCAGAAACAGATCTATAAGCAAAAGAATAACAACCTTAAGAAAAAAAAGATTAACGGGCTGGATCTGGCTGGGTCCAGGCAACGCAGTGCTGGGCCGGCCCACACGCTCGAGCGAAGGGGTACGGGGCCTCTTCTTCCTCGACACGCAGCGACGGCGAGGTGCGGTTGGGAAGCACGGCGATGACGGCGGCGACGGCTCCGGCGATCCCTGGGCAAACGGAGGAGGGCATGAGAGAGAGCAGAAGACGGGGAGCACAGAGGCACAACAATGTCGGGAAATGGTGGACGGTAGCGTCCGCGAGCTTGCTCGACAAGCGGCGGCCGGGGATGAAAAGGATCGGGACGGCGACGGCGATCCCGGGCGAACCGCATCGATTCCTTGCACGAGAATGGAGAGGTCGATGCGTCTGAGCTTCTGGCGGTCTTGGTTTTGCTCGAGGAGCTCCCCATTGCCGGCGATGCGCGACGGCAACTCGGCCGGGGTTCGGCTCCGTGGTGGAGAAAAATGGAGAGGGGGGGGGAGTGAGGCGAAGAAGTGAGCGAGTGAGGGAGCAGAGGAGTGGCGTCGAGGGTGATCTTATCTCCTCCCAGGGACAAGGAGGAGGGGGCCACGGTGGGCGGCGACCACGGCAACACCGGCGTGAGGAGCACGGCGCGGTGGCGTGCGGAAAGGAGGTGGAGGCAGAGGGGTCGTGTGGGAGGAGTCTCCTCTTGTCGGGCAGCCAGGCGCGGCGTGAGGAGCACGGCGGCGTGGGGCTCGGTGACCTGCAGGAGGGAGCACGGCGGCGCAGCGAGCACGGCAGCACGGTGCCGTGCCGGCGACATGCTACAGGAAGTCAAAGAGGATTTTGCAATACGCCCCCTGGATTCCTTTCTGCTCTCACAGATAGGTCCTTGCCCATTTCTTTTAAATTCCTTTTCAAAACCAGTAGGGTTTCTGGGATTTAATTGAGGCCTTTATACATTTTTAAAAATTCTGAAAATATTTGGGTAGCCTCCCATATACATGTAGAGGTTCCACAAAAATTGGTTTTTGAAAATAAAATGTTTTGCTCCATTTTTGTTCATAGGGTTCTAAATAAATCATTTTTGGAAATTAATAATTTGATACTCCTTTAATATTTAAAACCAGAGATAAAATAGTTTGTAGAACCTTTGGAGCTTTCTTGAAAAATAAGATACTTCAAATAAGTTTTGTTTTCATAGAGAAAACATTTGTTTGAGGAAATAGAGAAATTGGGAGGGAAAATTATTTATGAAGATCATTTTAACCCATGACCTTCATTTCTTTTTAATAAGATAAAGGAGGGGTTTGTTTTAAAACAACAAGTAGGCTTACTAGAGGAGAGAGTGATATGAGATGGAGAGAATTAGCATTTCATCTCCTTCCCTAGAATTTTGATAAAGAAAGAATAAGGGTTTTCATAAAACAGAGGAATAGATAAGGAGGGAGTGTTATTGAAACCATCTCCCTAAATTTTAGGATTTTAACTTGGGGTGCCTAATTGTAGAGGATTTATTCCTCTTCAAGTCACCCTCCAAGTTTGGTGGCCAAGGGTGTCCTAAAGTGGTAACAACTCCACTGAGGAATTTTACCCACAAGAGAATCACACACAGCAGCAAATTCACAGCAGTAGCAACAGCACCAAAATACCAATCAACACAACAATATCCACAATTCAATCAAGCCACACACTTCAAACTACCAGAATAAATCACACACCTTTTTCCATAACTAACAATGCTACTTTATAAAAGTGGCCACACCCAATCATGACGAGATGGTGTTTAAGGGATATATCAACCCATAACTTAATAGTTTCCAAAATGGTTTGATAAAGGGAAAATATGTGAGGTGATATATTCCCCACTAGTATTTCTTTTGAAAAGGAGTTGAAACTTAGGAGTTTCTAAAATAGGAGTTGTATAAATATCAAGGTTGAAGAAGGAACAGGAGATCACAGATAGTTCTCCACATTTTATAAACAGGAAACTTTTGAAAATACTTTCACTGTCTCAAATTAAAGAGTATTTTGTTTGTTGCTAAAACCAAATCATTTGTTGAAATAAACTTCTGGCCAACATAAGAATGGATAAGACATATGGAATATTTTCTTGTCATAACATGGTCACCAGTGTTGTAAATATATTTTTACCTAGGTGGATGTCTTGAGTTGACATCTACTAATCAAACAATCACAACAACAAGTTACACAAGATCAACAGAACAAATTAAAGGAAAACACAATCACTTGTGAAATAATTCAAAAAGTTTTTTGTTGGTTCTGAAATTTGGGTCTTGTTTACCCTTGTTATAAATTTGGGATGTTACACTCTCCCAATGCACCATCCACTCTATAGAATCCAGCCCGCTCCATGGCTGAATTTCCATCATCATATCGGTCGCCACCTCGACCGACGTTCTTCGGCTGCGGGACATACTCCGGCTCTTGCTGATACTGCTCCTGCGGCCGGGGTTACTGCTGATGCCTCGGGGGCTGAGGTGGTTTACCTCGGCCAGCCGACGTTGCTTGCCCACCGTTCTGATTTCCCTGAGCTGACCGGCCTTTAGCTCGGCTTGCATCACCTGGGCCGGGGTCTCCATTGGCTCGGCTAGCGTTGCCGACCTTTTGCTTCCCAGCTAACACCGGATCGTACACCTGCAGCTGCATATCCTTGTTCCGACCTGAAGTGACACTCCGGGCACGATCGGCTCCTCCGACGTGTGGAGACGAGGCTTGCCCCTTGGACCTCTGGCTAACTGGCCTAATCAAATGGACCGCCTGCGAACCGCCAAGCCCGGCCTTGCGGAGGGCTTCATTTTGCTTGCTGGCCACATGCACTAACTCATTGAGCCGCTTCTGCTGCTCACGCCATGCATCTCCGGTCAACTCCGATAGCCCGGCCCTTACTGCTTCGGCTGCTCTAAGGTTCTTAGCTGGTGAACTATACACCGGCCTACCAGTAGCCGACCTGCTACTGGTTGCCTTACTCGAGCTCGAGACTGCAGCCCTAGCCATCTCCTCATAGAGGTCCTGGCCTCGGTTAAGCAGAGTAGCTTTCTTACGCTGCACAACCGGAGTGAAACCATCCTCTATACCATGTGCCGCATTGTACTCCTTTTGCTCCATATCAAACTGCTGCTTAGCCTCGGCCAGCAACCGAGCTTCTCTCATCACTCTCTGGCGCTCTGCCTCTAACCCGGCCACCGTATGCGCCACACTTGCCTCTACTGCGAGTGGCCGAGCTAACCTATCAACGATAGATTCTAAGGGAAATTCTTCCCTTGGCATGCCCAACTGCTCATTGTGATTAGGTTTCTCGTACGGAAACTTCGTCGCCCGACCTGATTTCTCAGGCAGCGCGGTTGGCGTCGCCTCCACCTCGGCTAGCGCGACTTTGCCAGCATCCGCCTTGCTAGCTGCAGGCTTGGTACCAGCCACCATCACCTCCACACACCTCGGAGGGCGAGTGACATGCTAGCCCAAAGCCGCCAGGAGAGGAGTTTCGTCGTCCACGAGCACCTGCTCCGGGTACTCGCGAACCACCTCGACAGCAACGTATGTGGGGAAGCTGCCGAGCATCATGAGGAAACCATCGGTGGGGAAAGGCTTGCCGGCGAAGCACCCCGCATTGTCGCTTACAAAAGCAAACTCGCCGATCTGGGCAACAAGGCCAGAAAGAACACACTCAGAGGAGCCCGTCCGGATGGAAACTCCACCCAACGCCTCAATCTGCCCCACGGTGGGCGCCAACTGTCGTGGTGGGATCACGGCAGATGCCATGGGTATGGCTTAGTTGGGGCCGAACGGTCGTTGGGAGAATCTGGGGAGGGTTTATGCACTCAAGATGTGCACAAACAAGAACATGCAAGAAACCTCAAGAACATGAACAAGAACCAAGAAAGCCAAGAACACAAAAGACACCACGATGTACCAGGTTCGGGGCCTTCGTGAGGAAGTAAAACCCCTACTCCTGCCTTCCCTCTCTCAATACATCAGTGTTGTTCTCAAGTACAAGGTGCTCCTCGAGCTGTATGAAGCTGCCCAAGGTGAGAGCTCTAGATGGAAGATGAAACTATGAAGGGGGAAATGAGCTAGGGTTTTCTCCGTCCTCTGTGATGTTCAATCTGATCCCTCTCCTCTCCTCTGAAGGTGGTGGTGCCGCTTATATAGCTAGGCCGAGGTACGGTTCTACCCCTGCCTTTAACTAACAATGGCATGGCCAAGAGGTAGAAGACAAGTTTCTGCCCCTGTCAATCCAACGGCTGCACTGTCAGCCTCGAACAGTGCCCTCTTTCCTCTTCGGGTCATACTCCAGTAGCCCACCGGGGTCTAGCCTGTAGACCTTTCCCGAAATAGCCGAGTCAGCTCCTAGGCCCCCGAGCTTCCGGGAAACCCGTGGACGGACCTCGCCGTCCTCTGAAGCCTCGGGCTACGAGCTCTGCGGCACCCATGACCTCTCTGACATTCCTCGATCCTTGCTGCCAACCTCGGATAACACTCCGGATCCTATACCTCGGTAGAGAATATCTTATTCCTGTGGTAGCTAGCTGACTGCCCCGAGGTTGATACCTCGGAGGATATACCTCGGAGAATATACCTCGGACGTACACCTTACGTCGGATGACGCCTCCTGCGTCCTTGCTCAGTCGCTACCTCGGACAGCTTACTACCTTAACCTTATATGTCTTTACCTCATCATTACCCTACCCGGGGGTAACCCCCGACAGTTAATATTCCGATCTAAATTTGGGAATCGTTGCCTTCAAATCTTGCATGCTCAATACACACTAGATACATTAATTTATCCCGTTTATTTCCTTGGTCAATTAGGCAGCAATGATGGAGGTCCTAGTGTTACTACATATCAATGCTACTAGAATTTCCTTTTCCTCAATATATAGTGGGATCTTCTAGCTTTTCCGGTCAGATTTTTCATTGACATAATCAATATTCTTGGCAGATAATTAACGAGTACATTTTTTTTTCCTTCTGAACCGTGTAACTACAATCATATTAATGTTCATAATAATCCAGAATAATAACGTGGGATGCCGTTGCAAAGTTTAAGGGTTACCGATCTGTAGTTTCCGGCGACGACGATACGTGCAGATCGCCAGACCGTGCAATTCCAGTTTTCCTTGATCTGAGCTACCAAAGCAGCAGCGGTAATTAGCTTAATTTTTCCGTCGATCCCTGCGCCAAAACATGATCTGTTAGGAGTACAAGATTTCCTCGATCCCTGGATCCGAGTGGGGAAATTTGCAGCGGATTAAGGTTTCCGGCAAAGTGCAGCAAGATGCGATCGACTGAATATTGAATCCACAAAAGAAACGACGAGAAACACGCAGCGGAATAGTTGATGCACAGACGAACGAATTTATTCCTGGATGTCTTCCCTAGCTTGCTCGTTCCACGAGCACTCGGGACGAACAATGAACAGAGCCAGAGCCAGAACCGACAGTCTTCCTCGATCGGTGCATCAGAATTAAAGAAATAGCTTCATGTGAAGGATAGCAAGCGAATCTTGCTACTTGTTCCTGGGATGGATCGTGGTAACCAAAAGTGCATGCATCCTTGTCTTCTTCCGATCGCAACACAAAATGGGGCAGCAGCAACAAACCACGCTCGACGGCCGATACAGCATGCGGCGATCGATCCCGCGCGGGTATGGCGACCACCGCAGCGACGTGCTGCATAAACGAGCAGCGTATTGCATCGAGGCGGCCGCACGGTTGTCAACGAGAAATTTTGCTGTCGATGGATTCTGTCATGGACCAAGAGGAAAAGGCGTCTTCTAGCAAGCACAAGCGGAAAAGGCGTCTTCTAGCAAGCACAAGCGGAGAGCTGCAAGAATACCTCAACCGCCAGCTCGGATCGCTGGGCCCGAGTGGACGAGTTGAAGACCAATCAGAGAAGAGGAGGTTGCTGTTCCAGGCGCTGACGTGTACCAGGCGTTTCCATCTACTTAGGCAGGCGTGCGTGTTTCGTGTGGGGTTGTCTGATGATCACGAACTGAATCCCTATATCCCCACTGTTCTTCCTCTCTGCTGCTTCTTCTATCTCTCCCAAACTCTAATTCCTCTTCCTCAAACTTGTATCCCAATTCTGTTGAGGTGTATCCTCGAGTGGATCTAGTAGCCACATAACATTTGGTATCAGATTGCCTAGGATCCTGATTTGCCTTCGTAAAATTCCTTGATCTGAGATAGTAAATCCAATTCGAAGGGCGCCGATCGCCGCAAGGTGATCAGCATGAAGTTCCCGCGAGGAACGCCTCAGATTGGTAGCTCGATTCGGGTTGGGGAACAGGTTTCCGTCCTGGAGCGGCCGCATCAAACGCGGTGGACGACATCGGAGCGGATCAATAAACTCGGTTCAGAAATGGAAGCGCTCCAGAAGATGCTCGAGTCTCTGTCAACGGATCTGAAATCTGGCTTGAGTGCGGTGGAGAACAAGCTGGAGAGCACACATGCATCGGTGGATGCAACAGCGCGATCCCTCAACACCCTGGATGATTGGAAAAGCGGCATCGACATGCAGGTATCCGATCTGACCACATCGATGGGTGAATTGCGCAAGCACGTTGATCGCATAGGCGTGGGAGTCGGTTTGAGCGCGCTGGGACCTGCACCTTTGCAAGGTCCAGCTGCTGCTTCGCCAGCTGCGACACCACAAGGCGGGGCTGCTTCGACGCCGTCGCAGGTGGAAAACTCCAGGCCAGATGGCCACCGTCTTCAACTTGATCTCTGGGGGAGACATCGGGGAAATCCGACTTCCCTGTGTCTACCCCGGACACAGGTAACAACTCGGAATCCATGGCTCTTGTTCCTGTTGAGGACACTGCTGTCATTATTGCCACGCAACCGGCTGGTCCTAAACCCCCGGCTGCTGAATTTCCTCGATTTGATGGTGATAATCCACGCAATTGGCAAAAAGCGTGTGAAAAGTATTTTCTTTTGTTCACTGTTGATCGTAGTTACTGGGTTGAGTATGCTGCCATGCACTTTGGTGGTAATGCTGCCCTATGGTTGGAACGGGTGGAAGATAAGCTGCCTGGGTACACTTGGGAACACTTTTGTGACACTATCAGCAAACAATTTGATAGAGGCAGTACAATGTACCGACAACAGTTTAAGCTTACACAAACTGGTATTGTCATTGAATATGTTGAAAAATTTGACACACTCATGCATCACATGTTAGCTTATAAGCCAGACCTAGATCCCACATTTTTCACCACTAGATTCATTGAAGGTCTAGCTCGTGATATCAAAGCTGTTGTAATGATACAAAGACCAGAGGAACTCGAGACTGCTGTTTCCTTGGCTTTATTGCAGGAGGAAATAGAAGATGAAGCTCCCAAAATGCAGTTCAAGCTGGGCATTACTCGCAGTTGGTCCAGACAAATTACTCATCAGCAGTCTGCTAAATCTACTGGTGCCACTGATGATAGGAACTCCAGCTTGGGGTCCAAAATCACAGCTCTGAAAAATTATCGCAGAGCGAAGGGATTGTGCTTCACGTGTGGTGAAAAATATAGTCCTACTCACAAGTGTGCCACTACTATTCAGTTGCATGTCGTGGAGGAGCTACTGGCTATGTTACAGAATGGCGAATCTGATAAAGACAGTGCAAGGTCTGATCATGAAGTTTATGAAGATGCTATATCAGATGCAAAAGAAGTTTGTTATTCGATCAACAAGCAGGCAGTAACTGGAACTGAAATCTTGCGTTCCATGAGGCTGTTGGGGAGAATCCAAGGGCATGATGTGTTGATGTTAATTGACTCAGGTTCATCTAACAATTTCATCAGTGCTCATCTGGCTGAGAAGCTGTCAGGAGTTCAGAAACTGCAACAACCAATCCAAGTTGAAAGTGCATGTGTTGTCCCATGTGTGGTTTTGGTAATTAATGACAATCCTTATGGACAAATGTTTGTATTGAGTTATTCTTATAGGTTTGTCCATTGGTATCGTTTGAACTCCATGTGTTGGATTCAACGTTGTATGCCATCAAGATCATTGATTATGATGGAGATATTTGATATGATCAAGAAGATGAAAATATACAAGGTTGATCAAGACTAAGTGCAAAGAGTGGTTTCAAGTTGATCAACACACAAAGCTAAATGATATACCATGTGGGATCATGTGATCCAATGGTATGGTAAGAAATTGTCCATATAGCTTTGTGAACTAACCCATTATGTGTGTGTGTCATTCCTTTGTTGGGGTTAGGTATCTCTCCATGGGCTTGCATCAAAAGGAAGATTTCTTATAGCTCATGGAGGATGACGTCAAGTGGTGAGCGTCATCAAGGTTGAGATGTGCAAGTTCAAGATGGGCATCTGGAAGATATCATATGCTTGAAGCTTGCAACCCATTTGGAGATAATGGTCAAGTGAAGATGTTCCTAATTGAGGCACTCCCATCTTGGTGTATGGGGGAGCGTTATGTGAGTCTTCACCATGCAAAGCGCAATCAAGAAAGGTGGTCCACTTGAAGAGATCAAGATCGTCATCATCTAGCTCAAGTGGAATGCACAAGGCAAAGGTATGATCTTGATAGGGTTTCTATTTTACCGGTCTCATGTGGGAGACCGGGTTATAGGATAGATGGCGTACTATCAAGAGGGGCTCTCAAGTGAGCAACTTGATCGCATATTTGTGGAGAGCTCAAACTTTTGCATAGTTGGCATATCATCTTTCTTGGTTCTTATTTGGCTTTTATCCATGTGAGAATTTAGAGCTTGTGTTCATCTCTATACCAAGCTCTAGTTCATCAAAAACGGATTTCATATGAATATCTTGTTTCGTTTTTTATGTTGGAGGATTTACCGGTTGTTCCTTTTTTTTAGAGAGGTTTATCTTTCTACATTTGGTTTTATCCTCCATCTTTGTACTATGATGTTTCTCTGCATGATCTTGAAGGGCTCTTCGTTATGATTCCAATGAGCCCAATATCATCGAAATCGGAGTCCGGATGAAAAAGATATTGCGGTTTTCGTATTGTTGTTTCTGTCAGTTTTCAGACAATCGGATAATCCGACCCAAACTTGGATCGGAATATCCGACCCGGTTTTTTCTGGACGCGAATTTGGCTAAGGACTTTAAAAGCAATGCGTACTGGAGTTTTTCGGAATATCCGATCAAGGTTGATCCGGATTATCCGATTCTCAAGAATTGCTCGAATTCGGCTAAGGAATACAAGCAACCTTGTTTGATGGCTCTCTGGAGTTTATCGGATTATCCTATCCTAACTTGGATCGGATAATCCTATACAGTCGGATTATCCTATCTAACTTGTATCGGATAATCCTATACAGTCGGATTATCCTATCCCAATTTGAATCGGATAATCCTATGTTTTCTGGCTGCAACGGCTCTTTTTCTGGGAGGGGTATTTATACCCCTCCACCTACCTCCAGCCAGCCAGCTTTGCCCAGCACGATTTTCTCTCTCCCCCACCATTGTTGACCTTGCAAAGCTTGCCTCTCTCTCAATTCCTCCCATGATTCTTGCATATCTTTGAGGGAAAAGAGAGAGGAGATCTAGATCTATATTTCCACCAATTCATCTCTCCTCTAAGTGAGGGGAACCCTTTCGATCCAGTTCTTGAAGTTCCACTTGTTGTGTTCTTCGTTGTTCTTCCTCTCTTCTCCCCCCATAAGCATTAGTTGCTAGTTGTGGGATTTGAGAGTGAAGGATTTGAGCACTTGTGCTCTTGCCATTGCTTCGTTGCATCGGTTTGTGCTCTCCACGAGGATTCGTGGAAGTTGAAAGCTTGTGAACTTGTTACTCTTGGGTCTTTGGACCCTAGACACCCGTGTGGTGGTTGAGACCCTTGTGTGGTCACTTGTAGCTGTTCGGGAGCCCCCAATCCCGTTGTGGGTTGTGCCCCGGATCGTTGTTGTAAAGGCTCTGGATTTCGCCTCAAGGATTCCGATAGTGGTAGGTGAACCAAACCTTTGTGGTACGGTTCATCGAGAAGAAGGTGAAACCTTTGTGGTTGTTGAACCATTGTGTTGGTTCACACCTCTCCAACGAGACGTACTCCCTATAAAGGAGGAACTCGGGAATACATCCTCGTCTCCGCGTGCCTCGGTTATTTCTATACCCGAGCTCTTTACTTATGCACTTTACATTGTGATAGCCTTCGTGCTTGAAGTATTGCTATCACCTTGTTGCTTGTCTTGCTTAGCATAAGTTGTTGGTGCACATAGGTGAACCTAGTTTATTTAGGTTGTTGGCTTGTTAATTTAAACACCTAGTTTTATTCCGCAATTATCAAGCCTAAACCGGAAAAGTTTTAATCGCCTATTCACCCCCCCTCTAGGCGACATCCTTGTCCTTTCAATTGGTATCAGAGCCTGGGCTCTCTTTTTGGGCTTTACCGCCTAGAGAGTAAAAGATGTCGTTTAGAGAATTAGTGCACGATCCCACTTTCATATTCGATGGCACAAATTATGATGTTTGGAAAATTCGCATGCTTAATATTTTTAGGGTCATGGGTCCAAATTATATTAAGAGGATTGTAGATGTGGGTTTTTCTCCTCCAAAGGATTCCCAAGAATTATCTTTAGAGGATGAGGAAAACTCTCATCTCGAAACTCTTGTTTCTAATGGTCTTATATGTGTTTTGAGCGATGTAGTTCTTGCATCAATCATGCCTTTTCGGAATGCTCATGAGCTTTGGACCAAGCTTCAAGATATATATGAAGTGTCCAACATTATTGAGGATGATTGTTCTCCTTCCACCTCCGGCCGTGATGAGTTCACATCTTCTTCCACTTCACCAACATGTGTTTGACACAAGGTAATGATATGGTGAGTGGTGATAGAAATTGCTTTGTTGATGGTGAATATTCTATTGACTATACTTCATCTCTATCTCATTGCAATGTTCTATCTTTGGACTTAAACTCTTCTAGCACTCCAAATGTCATACATGCTAGAGTTGATAGTCCTTGCATATCATGTAATAGTTGCTTAACTAAATCTCATGATGATATGCTCTCTATGTCTTGTTGCCTTGATAAAAATGCCTCTATTTCCTCTAGTATTTGCTTGGCTAACAATGTAGAGGAAACCGAACATCCATGGAACAAGATATGGATTTATATGGTGCTTCAAGTAATTCTTCATCCTCCTCGCCCATTAATCATGTTTGCCTTATGGCTAAGGAGTCAAAGGAATCTTCTATCTCGAATCCCAATACATCTTGTGATGATGTGGTTGGGAGTCTCATGGAGAAGATTTTGATATTGAATCCTTAACCAAGAAGGGTGAGATGGTATTTGGTGCTCTCCCCAAAGGTAGCAAAGCTATCCCTCCTCTATGTGAAATCATTGCTTATGTTATTAAGAGTAGGGAAATCATTGAGGATTTGGAAACTCAATTTGACGAGAAATGTGAAATTGAGAGAGAAGATGCTATGAAAAAGCATCCTTAGAGAATGCCCTTGAGGAAGAGCAAGAGTTTCGAGTGTCTCTTGAGGAGAAACTTGAATCTCTTGATGAAACAAATGATCTTATTATTGCTAAAATTATTAAGGAAAGAGATCATTCTATTGCTAAAAATAAAATGCTTAAAAAGGAAAAAGTTGAATTTGGTGTTGGCAATGCTAGACTAAGTGAGGACATAGAGAGACTTGACAAAGCTCACAAGGCAAAAGTGAACACTCTCTCCTTATCAAGTCTCATGATCAACTCCAAACTCAACTATCTAAGAATGATGAGCTTGCCAAGTTGTCTTCCTCCATTTCTAATGTTAATGATGCTTGTGCTACTAACTCCACTTCTCGTGAAGCATCTATTTTGAAGGAGAATGTTGAGCTAAGGGCTCAACTTGAGTTGCTAACTAGCAAGTATGGGAAATTAGAAGAAAGTCATGAAAAGCTCTCTAGCTCTAATGAGGATCTTCTAGCATCCCATGCAAGGCTAAAGTTAGCTCATGAGGCTATTATGTCAAAGGTAACATCTTGTGAGCCTCATGTGGACAATGGCACAACTTCTACTCTTAATGCTATATTGTCTTGTGCTAGTCCTAGTAATTCATCCACTCACAATGTTGCTACATCTTGTGATGAATTACTTTCCATGCCTTGTTGCTCTAACAATGAAGCTTCTACTTCCTCTAGTATTTGTGTTGATACTAACCATGTAGAGGAATTAAAGAGCTCAAGGCCCAAGTCACTTCTTTGAAGAAAGACTTGGAAAAGCGTCATGTTGGGGATTCTACACTTGACAATATGTTGAGTGTTCAAAGACGCCCAATGACAAGAGTGGATTTGGATTCAACTCCAATATCAAGAACAAGTCCAAGTATAACAAGAAGAAAAAGGGCCAAGAACAAGTTAAGATTCGGCCAAGATTGTTTGCTTCAAGTGCAAAGTTGAAGGGCACCATGTTAGATCTTGCCCTTTGAAGAAGAGCTCTTAGTGAGAAGCAACAAGGGAAGAAGCCTCAAGTTCAAACTCAAGTTCCTCAAGTTGAAGAACGGCCTCTTCCCAAGAAGAATCAAGCTACCCCTCCTCAAGTCGAGATTCCAACTAAGAAGAAAGGAGGAAGCAAATGTTGCTACATATGCCGTGAGAAGGGTCACTTTGCTTCTTCATGCACTAATGGTACCTTATCCAACCCCATTATAATTGATGATGTTTATTCTCTTCGGAAGGATAAGGTTGGCAATGTGTTTGCCAAATATGTTGGTACTCAAAGTGGTGTCAAGAAAAGAACCATTTGGGTTGCCAAACCTATTGTGACTAACCTCTTAGGACCCAACTTGGTTGGGGACCAACAAGCTAAAACTTGATCAATAGGTGTTGTTGGAGGGCATTGGAGACTTGGCTACATCATGAAGAATTAAGGGATCTTCATCAATTATATTATCTCAAGCCAAGTCATTTGGATTATATTGTTCTATCTCATATCCAATGTTCCTCCTTGCGGTAACTTTTATTTAAATCATATATACATTGAAAGTTGCTTGCACCCTTGCATGTGTTAGGTTTTGTACCTTGCTAGTGTTGGTATGTGTTGTGCTCTCTACTTACTTATCTTGAGTAATCAAGATTGTGTATGTTGGTTTGCACACCATGTATTTGTGTTGAGCCTTATTGCTTTTATTTGATATCTTATCTTGTTGGCTCTCTTTTTGAGAGATTAATGGACTATCCTATTTTGGGGAGTGATATGCTTCGTGCACTTCACAATCCTAAAATTGTGTATACATGAGGAATACCACTTAGTGTTGATATTAATATTATCTATTCTCTATGTGGTATGTCATGCTCATGAGAAATTCAAATTCTATAATGTCCATTAATTTCTCGAGTTGGTTTTGTTGCCTCTTATTTAAAATAAATGGATTATCACATTATGGGGGAGTAATAAGCTATGTGCATATTACAAGCCTAGAAAATGTGAACATGTGAGGTATTGTCACCTAGAATTGATATTCTTCATTATCTTATTCCTATGTGGCATGTTTCTCAAACAAGTCCCGTTTGCTTAAATGCTTTTTGCCCTCACCGTTGGATCTTGTTTGTGATGGAAGTTCTTGATATGGCTTTCCCTAAATATGTTCTCATATATCTTTTTGGGAAACAATTGCTTCAAGCTACTCTTTGGAGTTGCTTTGCATGATCGCGTGAATATTTGAAGCTATCAAGAATTTCACTTATTTAAGCATGGCTTTTAAATCTTATTCTTTGCCATATGCTTATTTGTTGTGAAGTTGGTCTTTAATATCATTCCTATATACCACCGAGAAATATCCATGTACTCCTTGTCCATGACAAGTGATACTCATAATTGTTGTGGAATTAGTAGACCATCTTCATTTTGGCTCTTGCTTTGAATTGCCTTATTTTATTGCCAAGGATTTATTTCGGTCTAACTCTCGTTTGACTTCTTTTGGATCTTTTTGCTCTACTCAAATTTGTTTTGTGCTTTCTTGAGTTAGGAAATGCAATGATCCCATCTTGTGCATTTACATTCAAGACATACTTCTAGATAATGCACTATTCTTGGGAAGCTATCCTACATTGAGTAGAACACCATTCTTTAAATTGGTATTGGATTTTATTGCTTTCCTTGAACATGACTAGTGTTTGAATAATATGTATGGAGAGTGATGATCCCATTTGTGTGCATTTGTATTCAAATGCAAGATCATAAATAATGCACAAATCTTGGGGGAGCAATCCTATATGCTTTTGAACTTTAGTTGTCTTCAATTGGCTTTTTATCCCGATGACATGTCTCTTTGGAAGACAAACATTTTTCGTCTTGGTACTTTGTGCCATCATGAAAAGTGTAGAGGGTTTGGTTTATTCCTTGATGGTAGTTTCATCAATTGTTATCTTTCTTTCATTTGGTATCTTTTCAATTTGGTATCTTCAATCATGTGTTGATTTGGGTCTTTGATATAATTTGGACAATTCTTTTTCTTGTCACACTTGTGTGTGCTTTCTTGGTTTAATTGGTGTTTTGTCCAAATTTATCTCATTTGGTTCTTGAAAGTCTTGTGCATGCATATTTACTATATGTATATCTTATGCATGCTTACTTTCGTTGATCCAATATATAGGATAAACTCCATCAAATCCTAAATGGCTAAGATGTGCATGAAATTCAATTTCATATCAAATATGCACATATTTATGTGGAGTTTGTCCTATGTATTGTAGTTGCTCTAACTACTTTGGACCCAATGAGTTTGGGTACCATTTTGTACTTGAATTTGTTTTAGGTACTGTAAAGGTCCACCTTTTATAATAAGGTGTCAACCCCCGTGTATAGTGCTAGTCACTGGATCGACTTGCTAGCACACACAGTTTTAAGATGAATATCATATCAAAGCGTCAAAGTCATTACACGATGATCAAGAAATAAAAGGGTTCGACACAAGGTGCATAGCTCGAAGCTAGCTCAAACCGAAATAAACACACAGCGGAAAGCAAATTGATACAGAGAGCTCCATCTTCTTCATGCGCCACAGGCAATGCATGTTGGTTGGAGACTCGTGAGCCTATTTCTTCCTTACTCGTCGTCTGAAGTGCCTGCAATGGTGAGTTACTGCCAGAACTATACTGGTCAGCACAATTGATTTGTGATGGCAAATGACACCTATGTGGATATAACTGACAGCCTATCATCTACATGTATATTTGGCTAGGTGGTGTTATGGCCAATTTGCACAAAGCTGAATTTATCCTATATTTTGGAAAGACATTTTCTCATTTTTGAAAACAGTTCGGTACCACTGATAGAAATCAGTGCACCTCTTTCCCATGTTCTCCCTTCAAAATTTTATTAAAGAAATTGGGATGATGAGGTAACTCCATCAATTCCTTGTCCAGCTGCTCAAAATATCCATGACTAGGGACACGGCTAAGATCTTAGTATTGTGAACTCTCGAGAGTGTGTGCACTTTCCCCACTAGACCCAATCAACCCAAATTTCCTAAGCACTCATTCAGTGCGAAGGAAAGGAGAAAATTGAGACGAGATCTTTTGGAAGTATTCCCCCTTTCTAACGGACTCATTCCCAGAATCCTCCCACTGTCCGCCAGGCCGGTTTCATACAACCTACTTAATCAAGCCAGCGCCCATATTAGCTAGTGGCTGCACTGGAAGCTAATCTAAATATGGAGTGACTTTGAAACCTCTTTGTTCCTGGGTGGCCGTCCACAAGTGTACTATCTCAGGTGAAAACCACCACATACCATGGCCCCAAGTATAGTAGAAACTACCTTAGGTGATAACCACAATGGACATGGCCCTGAGGTGCCACTCAACTTTATGCCAACCAAGCAATTTATCTATCCACCCAGGTATTTCATTAAACTTAGTAGAATTTTTATCCTTACTCAACTACTAGTAAAATTTTCATCCATTGCATAGCTAAGCAAGTCTACCAAGTTTAATGGTTGCTATAAACAGGATATAAGGGTGGCTACACACTACATAGGATTTATAGCATAGCATAATATAATATCCAAGAATAAACCTATCATGCATACTACTGAAAACGTTAAATGCAGAATAGTAGAAATAGTAGGACTTTTATGGGGTGTCACTTGCCTTGGCCAACTGAAGAGTTGTAGTTACACTCTTCACAACACGCAATACACTCCGTACAATCTATATATAACACAAACAAAACATACACACAATTCAACAAATGCACAAACAAGGTAAACATGATATGCATGTATGAATGCAAACAACATTGTTACAATGACCTAACCACTTTATTAGTTCTCTTGTTGCTAAGAGATGCATGATGACATGAGAAAATTTTAATGTATTATTATTATTTGAAAACATTTTTGAAACTCTAGAGGATTTGCAAGCAAAATTGATACTCTTGTAATTTTTTTAATCAATAAAATATTGAGTTAGTCTCTCTGGACAGAGGAGGTGATTTTTGACATTTAGCAAAAGAATTCATTTTAAAAACATTTTTAAAACTCAAGTTTTGAATTTAATGGCCGAAATGGCTCTCTGCATTTTGATAAAATTTAACAGATGCAACATGCCAAACTAATGATGTAAAATTAAACTACAAGTCTAGAGCTTTCCAACGGTATATTGTTTGTTAAATTTGAACGTAGGGTTTAAAAGTTATGAATTTTACAAGTTTTGTTTGATTTCTGTTTATTTAAGCAAAGGTTAGAAGACGGAATAATCTCGTCCGTCCGTGCCAACTTAAACGGACGCACGAGATGCTCCAATACCAGTTCGCGATTAGAATAGAACGGGGGCCGTCAGATGCGGATCCGACGGTCCAGATCTGGCTGACCTAAGACTGGCGGCGCTAGTGTGCCGGAACGGCTCCGGCGACGGTGGCGCCATGGCCGGCGGGCAAGGACGCGACAGAAAGAAGGGGGGGGGGCTACTTCGTTGGTACCTGGGAATAGCGGAGGACAAGGTGAGGACGGCGGTGTGGTCGATGATGATGGGGGCGATCTCCTACGTCGGCAATTGCTCGCCGAAGTTGGGGCGGCGGACGGTAGCCTCGGATTGATGAAGCTGGCGTCGGTAGGGTGCTTCTAAAATCGCGAAAAAACATTAGAGAAGTGCGTGGGTTCACGGTGATGTCGAGGAAACAAAGAAGAGGGCAAGGAGTAGAAGGTGCTCACCGGAATCGACGGAGTTCGTCAGCGGTAGGGGCAAACTCCGGCGAGGACTTTGTGCAGCCTGGCGGCGTCTGGTGTGTGTGCGTGCTGGGGGAAAATGAGAGGAAGGGGAGGGGATTTAATGGAAGGGCTCGGAGGCATCGTTACGGGGCATGGGGGAGTGGGGCGAGTGGGCGACGGAGTCGCGCTCGAGCGCGTCGTGGGCACCGCAGCGGTTGGAGAAGACGATCCCGACAGGTGGGTCCCACCTGTCGGTGAGAGAGGAGAGAGGTGCGCGCGCGGGCTGCAATTGGGCTGCTAGTGGGCCGTTGCGGGCTGCTCGCGCGAGAGGTAAGAGTTGGGTCGGCTCCAGCTGGCCCGGCTATCTTTTTTTTTTGTTTCTTTTCTATTTTCTGCTTTAAGACTTTGGGTTCAAATCTAAAATTCAAACTTTTACAAAATATTTTTTTCTAAAATATTCGAAAATAAGTTTTGGAAAGCTTGTCCAAAATGGAACATTTTGGCAGTCCTCTGGACACAAAAATAATTTAATAAAATCAAAGTATTGTTTAGGGCATACATAGGCCCTTTTTTAATATTATTTCAAATTAGGTGTTTTATTTTGAGTTTATATTTTATAAATTTTCGTTTGAAATGCAAAGATGACAAGATGATGATGAATAAATGCATGATTTTAAAATTTTCAAAATTTTCCAAATTTCCAGGATGTTATAGGTACATTAGAAATGCATTGGAACCTTGTCTCAATTACAAGGAAGATGCATGGTGTCACCATGTACTTATTGGAGCCAAGCTTGGATGATCGTTAACTCTTATCTTCTACATCGTCAATGCTATCTCGGTAACAAGTATCTACCCCTTGCATACTTTACTAGCTTTCAACCTTGTGTAGGTTGTTTCATGGCATGAATCTCCTCTGTTGCAATTCATTTGGTTCTTGCAAAACAACTTTACTGGAAATGTGGGCAAGCCGGGATGATTACATATCAAAGGGAATATATATAATCATTTTCATGATTCACCAATCCCAAATATGTTAATCTAGCACTTTCTACTCTATGTCTCGCATATGCAATATAGATGGTTTCTCAAAATCATTTGCCTCTTGCGATACTTGTTATCTTTCTCGGAGCATCCCATTTATCACCTTATCCCTTGTGGATATTTTTTGATGCTATGATGAGTATGTGTTGGAAGTTCATCTATATCCCGTTAAGATAAAATTGAGCTTTGTGCTATGCTTTTAAGCAAAGATCTTATTGGTGTATTTATGACTTCCTCTTGGATATCATGTTCTTTACCTTTGTACCTATTTTGTGTGTACATGTTTATTTGTGGATTTATATCTTCGTGATTGTTGTCTACTTAGAAACTTATACACATGAGAATAGTTACATCTTTAATTGGTATTCCAATTCTTTAGTGACCACCTCTTATTGCTTTTAATTCTTTGGTGGTTTATAAAAGGCACAAGCTTTGTTTTATTTGTTATGCTTTTGCATCTTAATAAACTTGTGGACCTATTTGCCTCATCTTCTTTGGTTTGTGCTCTACTTTATCTAGGAGGGAGTGAGGATTCCATGTTGTGCACACCATATTAAAATGCAAATCCTACATTGTGCACGTACCTTGGGGAGTTCCCTCTTGATTTTTAGAACACTTGGTTGGTCTTATCATAATATCTTCTTGTGTTCAATAGTTTTTTCGGATCCTTTGTTTGGTTACTTCTTTTGTCGACTTTTGTTTCAATTTGATTTTCTTTTGCAATCTTTGGATCCTCAATATAGTTTGATCTCCTTCCCAACTATTCGTCATTGGATATGTGCAATTGATTTTACTCATATTATGAGAAATGCACACATTATGGGGAGCTCTTACTATATTGGCCTTCTAGATTTTTCCTCCCATTTCGGCAATCGATGCCAATGGGGGAGAAGTTTAGAGGGTTTAAGGGCATTTGGTTTTATGCTTTAGTTTCGTTCTTAAGCATTTGCCTTTCATGCTCTTGCATCCTTGCTCTTTGTTGTGCATGGTTGCTTAATTCATTATATAAACTCTCGTAAAAGGGATTGTCATCAATTACCAAAATGGGGGAGATTGAAAGTGCATGTATTGCCCCATGTGTGGTTTTGGTAATTAATGACAATCCTTATGGACTAATGTTTGTATTGAGTTATTCTTGTAGGTTTGTCCATTGGCATCGCTTGAACTCCATGTGTTGGATTCAAGGTTGTATGCCATCAAGATCAGTGATTATGATGGACATATTTGATATGATTAAGAAGATAAAAAGATACAAGGTTGATCAAGACTAAGTGCAAAGAGTGGTTTCAAGTTGATCAACACACAAAGCTAAATGATATACCATGTGGGATCATGTGATCCAATGTTATGGTAAGAAATTGTCCATATAGCTTTGTGAACTAACCCATTATGTGTGTGTGGCATTCCTTTGTTGGGGTTAGGTATCTCTCCATGGGCTTGCATCAAAAGGAAGATTTCTTATAGCTCATGGAGGATGACGTCAAGTGGTGATCGTCATCAAGGTTGAGATGTGCAAGTTCAAGAAGGGCATCTAGAAGATATCATATGCTTGAAGCTTGCAACCCATTTGGAGATAATGGTCAAGTGAAGATGTTCCTAAGAGAGGCACTCCCATCTTGGTGTATGGGGGAGTGTTATGTGAGTCTTCACCATGCAAAGCGCAATCAAGAAAGGTGGTCCACTTGAAGAGATCAAGATCGTCATCATCTAGCTCAAGTGGAATGCACAAGGCAAATGTATGATCTTAATAGGATTTCTATTTTACCGGTCTCATGTGGGAGACCGGGTTATAGGATAGACTGCGTACTATCAAGAGGGGCTCTCAAGTGAGTAACTCGATCGCATCTTTGTGGAGAGTTCAAACCTTTGCATACTTGGCATATCATCTTTCTTGGTTCTTACTTGGCTTTTATCCATGTGAGAATTTAGAGCTTGTGTTCATCTCTATACCAAGCTCTAGTTCATCAAAAACGGATTTCATATGAATATCTTGTTGCGTTTTTATGTTGGAGGATTTACCGGTTGTTCCTTTTTTAGAGAGGTTTACCTTTCTACATTTGGTTTTATCCTCCATCTTTGGACTATGATGTTTCTCTACATGATCTTGAAGGGCTCTTCGTTACGATTCCAATGAGCCCAACATCATCGAAATCGGAGTCCGGATGAAAAAGATATTGCGGTTTTCGTATTGCAGTTTCTGTCAGTTTTCAGACAATCGGATAATCTGACCCAAACTTGGATCGGAATATCCGACCCGGTTTTTTCTGGACGCGAATTCGGCTAAGGACTTTAAAAGCAATGCGTACTAGAGTTTTTTGGAATATCCGATCAAGGTTGTTCCGGATTATCCGATTCTCAATAATTGCTCGAATTCGGCTAAGGACTACAAGCAACCTTGTTTGATGGCTCTCTGTAGTTTATTGGATTATCCTATCCTAACTTGGATCGGATAATCCTATACAGTCAGATTATCCTATCTAACTTGGATCGGATAATCCCATACAGTCGGATTATCCTATCTATCTTGGATCGGATAATCCTATACAGCCGGATTATCCTATCCCAACTTGAATCGGATAATCCTATGTTTTCTGGCTGCAACGTCTCTTTTTCTGGGAGGGGTATAAACACCCTTCCACCTACCTCCAGCCAGCCAGCTTTGCCCAGCACGATTTTCTCTCTCTCCCCCATCATTGTTGACCTTGCAAAGCTTGTCCCTCTCTCAATTCCTGCCATGATTCTTGCATATCTTTGAGCGAAAAGAGTGAGGAGATCTAGATCTATATTTCCACCAATCCATCTCTCCTCTAAGTGAGGGGAACCCTTTCGATCTAGTTCTTGAAGTTCCATTTGTTGTGTTCTTCGTTGTTCTTTCCTCTCTTCTCCCCGCATAATCATTAGTTGCTTGTGGTGGGATTTGAGAGTGAAGAATTTGAGCACTTGTGCTCTTGCCATTGCTTCGTTGCATCGGTTTGTGCTCTCCACGAGGATTCGTGGAAGTTGAAAGCTTGTGAAATTGTTACTCTTGGGTCTTTGGACCCTAGACGCCCGTGTGGTGGTTGAGACCCTTGTGTGGTCACTTGTAGCTGTTTGGGAGCCCCCAATCCCGTTGTGGGTTGTGCCCCGGATCGCTGTTGTAAAGGTTCCGGATTTCCGCCTCGAAGGATTCCGATAGTGGAAGGTGAACCAAACCTTTGTGGTGCGGTTCATCGGAGAAGAAGGTGAAACCTTTGTGATTGTTGAACCATTGTGTTGGTTCACACCTCTCCAACGAGACGTACTCCCCTAAAAAGGAGGAACTTGGGAATACATCCTCGTCTCCGCGTGCCTCGGTTATTTCTATACCCGAGCTCTTTACTTATGCACTTTACATTGTGATAGCCTTCGTGCATGATGTATTCTATATTGCTATCACCTTGTTGCTTGTCTTGCTTAGCATAAGTTGTTAGTGCACATAGGTGAACCTAGTTTATTTAGGTTGTTGGCTTGTTAATTTAAACACCTAGTTTTATTCCGCAATTATCAAGCCTAATCCGGAAAAGTTTTAATCGCCTGTTCACCCCCTCTAGGCGACATCCTTGTCCTTTCACAAGTGCGTGTGGCGGGTGGTGGCATTTTACAAGGAGATACTGAAATGCTAGATTGCAAGTGGACTTGTCAGGGCAATAGTTTTGTCACATCTTTGAAAGACTTGCCTCTCACATTGTATGATGTTATTCTGGGCATGCAGTGGCTAGAGCAGTTTGGGTTGATGACTACACATTGGACTAAGAAGTGGTTCGAGTTTCAGTGGCAAGGGAAACCATGCAAGTTGCAAGGACTACGTGCAAACACTGAAGCATGTCATGCTATTACTGGTTCAGAGTTAATGGAGTCACAAAATCAGGATGCTATTCATTACCTGGGTCAAATGTATGAAATGGCTGAAGACACTGGTCAAACTACTGTCCCGCATATCATTGCTATGATACTTGATGCCTATAAGGAAGTGTTTGACACACCAAAAGGGTTGCCACTCCGTAGAGATTGTGATCACAAGATACCTCTGTTGCCTAGAGCAAGCCCAGTAAATCTTCGACCATACAGATTCAGCCCAATGCAGAAAAATGAAATTGAGAAACAGATAAAGGAAATGTTGCAACAAGGTGTAATACAAACCAGCTCAAGTCCTTTTGCCTCTCCAATATTACTGGTGGGGAAGAAGGATTTATCGTGGAGATTAGTAGGGGTTTTTGGCATTTGAATGCTATTACCATCAAGAACAAATATCCCTTACCGGTGACTGATGAATTGCTGGATGAACTGGCTGGAGCCAAGTGGTTTACCAGTCTGGACCTACGATCTGGTTATCATCAGATACGCATGGCAGAAGAATATATTCATAAAACAGCTTTACAAACACATCATGGGCATTTTGAGTACAAAGTCATGCCGTATGGTGTAACTGGAGGACCAGCCACATTTCAAGGTGTCTTGAATTCAATCCTGGAACCAGCACTGAGAAAATTTGTTCTAGTATTTGTTGATGATATCTTGGTGTACAGCAAAACACTAGAAGAACATGCTCAACATCTGGAACAGGTGTTTGCTATCCTTGCCAAGAATGAACTAAAAGTCAAGAAGTCTAAGTGTATGTTTTCACGGCAACAGATATTGTACTTGGGACATGTAATCAGTGCAAATGGAGTTTCCACAGACAAGAAGAAGATTGAACCAATCTTGAAATGGAAACACCCCACCAATGTGCATGAATTGCGTAGGGTGCTGGGAATGACAGGATACTATCGCAAATTTATTAAAGGTTATGGTGTAATCAGTAAAGCACTGACAGATCTGTTAAAGAAAGGTGTGCCCTATGCGTGGACATCCGAGACAGAAGCATCCTTCCAGGCTCTCAAACAAGCATTGATGACAGCACCGGTGTTAGCATTGCTGGATTTCACCAGGACATTCACTATTGAAACTGATCCTTGCAGCAAAGGCATTGGAGCAGTGTTAATGCAACAGGATCAACCCATTGCATTTCTCAGTAAGTCTTTGGGGCCAAAACACAGAGGATTGTCCACGTATGAGAAGGAGTACCTAACCATTCTCATGGCTGTTGAAAAATGGCGTCCTTATTTGCAGCATTCGGAGTTTATCATCAAAACGGATCAGAGAAGTTTGATTCATCTTGATGACAAAAGACTCACAACACAATGGCATCACAAGGCATTAACCAAATTGTTGGGTTTGCAGTACCGCATTGTGTACAAAAAGGGGGTGGAGAATCGAGTCGCGGATGCTCTCTCAAGACAAATTCAGGATGACACTGAGGAGCTATTGGCCGTATCTCATAGTGCTCCTGTCTGAATGGAAGCTGTGGTGCATGGTTATACACTTGATAAAGGTGCAGCGGAAAAATTGGAACAATTAGTAGTCAACTCCAAGGTGGGTAATTATACTTTGCACAAAGGACTTATTCGACACAAGGGTCGTGTCTGGGTGGGCAATAATTCACAAGTGCAGCAAGATATACTGAAGGCCTTGCACTCCAGTGTCGTTGGTGGACATTCTGGGTTTCATGCAACATACAATAAAATTAAGCACCTGTTCTCCTGGCCAGGACTGAAACAACATGTTAAAGATTTTGTGGCTTCGTGTACAATCTGTCAGCGAGCTAAAACTGAAAGGGTGCCTTACCCTGGGTTTCTGCAACCATTGGTTGTTCCTAAACGAGCTTGGCAAGTCATTTCAATGGATTTCATCACAGGGCTGCCATTAGCTGCTGGAATCAGTTGTGTATTGGTGGTAGTGGACAAATTCTCTAAATATGCCCATTTCCTACCATTGGCTCGTCCTTTCACAGCTTACACTGTGGCAATGGTGCTCATGAAAGAGGTATACAGATTGCATAGTATGCCAGAAGCAATTATCTCTGACAGAGATCCGGTATTAACTAGCACATTGTGGAAAGAACTTCATCGCTTGACACAAACTGAACTGAACATGAGCTCTGCACATCACCCTGAAACAGATGGGCAGATCGAAAGGGTCAATCAATGTTTGGAAGGATTCTTACGATGCTTTGTGGGATCTTGTCAAAAGAAATGGCTTCAGTGGATACCGCTGGCAGAGTTTTGGTACAATACCACTGTTCATTCTGCATTGGGAAAAACTCCTTTCGAGGTGCTCCATGGCCATGCCCCCCGGCACTTTGGCGTGGATGTGATTGAATCTTGTGTTGTTCCTGACTTGAAGGAATGGTTACAGCAACGTGAGCAAATGGTGAGTCTGCTTCATCAACATTTGCTACGACAACAACAGAGGATGAAAGCACAAGCGGATAAGCACCGCACTGAACGTGTGTTTGAAGTGGGATATAAAGTGTACCTCAAATTACAGCCATATATACAGACTTATGTGGCTGTACAAGGCAACCGCAAACTTGCTTTTCGGTTCTATGGACCGTATGAAATTCTGGACAGAGTTGGAAGTGTGGCGTATAGGCTGAAACTACCAAGTGAAAGCAGAATTCATCCAGTGATACATGTGTCGCAACTGAAGAAGGCTGTGGGAGCCGATGTTCAAGTTCTGCCAGTGTTGCCAAAAGAAGTGGTGCAAGCACAAGTTCCAGAGCAAGTCCTCGAGAAGAAATGGATACAACAAGGTAATGTGTCATTGTGTCAAGTGCGAGTTCGATGGTCTGGTCTTCCAGATACTATGGCGACTTGGGAGAATTTGGCAGAAATGAAGAAGAAGTACCCAGGTTTACCAGCTTGGGACAAGCTGGGTTTCGAGAAGGGGGTAATGTCATGGACCAAGAGGAAAAGGCATCTTCTATCAAGCAGAAGCGGAGAGCTGCAAGAATACGTCAACCGCTAGCTCGGATCGCTGGGCCCGAGTGGACGAGTTGAAGACCAATCAGAGAAGAGGAGGTTGCTGTTCCAGGCGCTGACGTGTACCAGGCGTTTCCATCTACTTAGGCAGGCGTGCGTGTTTCATGTGGGGTTGTCTGATGACCACGAACTGAATCCCTGTATCCCCTCTGTTCTTCTTCTCTGCTGCTTCTTCTCTCTCTCCCGAACTCTAATTCCTCTTCCTCAAACTTGTATCCGATTTCTGTTGAGGTGTATCCTCGAGTGGATCTAGTAGCCACATAACAGATTCACCGGCGGCAACGTTGAACCTTCGGCTCTGTGGGGACCCCGGACTAGCCGTCCGAAATACCCGATTATGCTTAACACAACGATCCCATGATCAGTCTGTCGTTGCACATAATCCAAACTGAATATCAAAGTTTACATCCATACAATACCGAGTTTAAAGTCTTACAAACATGGCCATACTGGCCTAATTATACACAGGTGCCTTCAAGGGCCAATCATCTTTATTCAGCGGAAGCTACGATAGTAGGGCTAATCCATCCTAGCAACACCCGACAGGCAGCTGACTTATGAAGATCTTAGTTCGCATAGATGTCGCCAAACTCCTCTTCAATGTAGGGCTCCTCGAAATCTGGCTAAGACAATAGCCAGGGACGAAACCAATATGAGTACATTTGATTGTACTCGCAAACTACCCCAACTTGAGTAAGCACTAGTTTTAATTTTATTTCTTAAAACTTTTACTTATTTAAACATCTCTAATCTTTTTCTGAAAAGGGGTAAGAAGAAGTTTATAACTATCCTTTAAGAAATCAACATTTTAGTTATTTCTCAAAAACTTCTTCCTTTTCCGACCATATCTCAAACATGGTTCACTTCACTCCACAACCTCGTACCAACTCATTGGTACAGGTTTGCAACCTTCTCCACTTCATTTTCTTTTCAAAACTCAAAATTTTATAAAAACTTGCACATGGCCTTAGGACAGCCTCCCAACTGTCCATATCCGAGGACTCGGCTATTCGAATAGTTTTTCACTCTGCAGAGGTAGCACGCTTTTCCCACACCCATCCGGTCACTCATCATGTCAGCCATGTCCCGCCATACCAGAGGTATGCGAAGTTGAGTTCCCGGCCATAGCCTGTCCTTTGCTCATGCTAGTATAGGACCCTGCCTCTACGACACTTTCCATCGACACTTAAATCCTCAGAAACTAAGTGTGAGGACTCGTAGTTCTGCCCGGCGGACCCAAGGGAGCCCTTCAATCCTCTTTCTCCAATACACTCATACCGGCTTCCGGTAGACTTCGCTTAAGAGGACCCAGGTCAGGGGGTAGGTCCTCAGACCATCCCCTCATGGAACGAGGTTATCCTCGTTATTGAGGCATCCAGTGCTAACACGAGCAAATTATATGACTACGCCCCGCCCCATATGGGGGTAAATGTGGTCGCACAGGGTATTGGTTGGTCGTCATAGTACTAGGACACAATATGCTTTTTTTTTCAAAAACAACACCACCATTCTCCATTTCTCCAACTTAATACCGACCTTTCGGCATTTCACCTCCATCCAAGTACTTTCAAAGGAGTTTTGAGAAACATTGTGTTTTTTCCCATCCTATAGTTTTAAATAACTACCTTATACTTCTGCATAGGGTGGCAAGATAGTTTTCATGTATTTGTAAAAAGGGTTTTCCAAAATCATTGATACTTTTGAACAACTCCTGAGATTAAAATAGATGTATATAAATGCAAGCTCAGTGAAGTAGCTTGCCTTGCTCCACAAAGTGGTACTGGTCCTGATCTTCTGGTTTAACAAAACCTCCTTCCTCGATAAATCCGTCAACGGTATCGTCTAAACGTTAAACAAGCAAAGCAAACAATCACTACACTAACTCAAGCATCAACATAACCATACCATCACAAAGGCTATAAATAGCCACTGCATACATCAAGCAACACAGTGTGGTTTCAATTTAATTGAATTAACTTTTATTTAATTCTTTTTAAACTAAGGCAGAAACTAGTTGTACACCAAAAATTTCACCATTTATTCTATGTTGGTCACAAAAATTTAAACTAAATTTCTATGGATAGCTACTGATGTGTAGAAGACAACTCAATTGGATTGAGGTCTTTTGGAGTTATAAAACTCCCTACACAAATGTTTTAGTTCAGAAGGTCTTTAATCACGTTTTAGCTACCAAACAATTTATGTTGCTTCAAAATTTAAATCCTTTTAGGGGTAACTAACCTTGGCTACAAGTGATCTAACAAAATTGTTCCTAGCTCATTTGGACTTAACATTAATTCACATTAATTAGTTTAGTGCAGTAGGGTTTACTAACATTCAATTGGATGCTAAAGATTTTAAACTGCTCAGTTAATTCTACCAAAATTTGGGGAGCTAAAGGATCCTAATACAAAGCTACCAAAATTGGTTTCAAGTCATTTGGACTAATGCAACTCCAGAAACAACTAGTTTGGTGTTTTAAACCTTCTGGAGCATTTTTATGACTACACTTTTATTATTTATCTAAATGAGATGGGACCACTTTGGTGAGTTAAATAATTTCATAAGCTTTCCAGAACATTTGAGTTTGATTTATTTGGATTCCTAAAACTCGAGATAATGAATTTGCAAGAAGTATCCAGTACTGTTGTTTTTAGGGTTTTGATTTTATTCCTTTTTTTTAAACGAAACGGTAAGCTACCGTTTGATCTAGATCCAACGGCCAGCGTTTAAACACTTCGGTGACGACCACAGAGGGGCGGCGCCGTGGCCCTGGCGACGTCGAGGTGCTCGGAGACTCACCTAGGGGGCTCGGGTGGATGCGGAGATGACGGGGATCGACGGCAGAGGGCGTGGGGAAGCTCTGGGGTGAGTGGTGCTTGCTGAGGAAGGCTGCAACGGCTTCGGCGAAGTTTGGCTCCTCCTCCGCGGCCATGCTCCAAGTCCGGCGAGTTCCCTGCTGCGCTGCTGTGCACGAAACACGGGAAAAACTCGGCGGATGAGCAAGGGTGCAATGGTTATGCGAGCAAGGGCCAGAGAGAAGGCAGAGGGAGAGAGGCACGACCTGGCCGTGATCGACCTCTTCCTCGGCGCGGCAGCGCACTGCCGTGCTTGTGCGCGGTGGCTGTGGTGGAGTGCTCGCCCTCTCTGGCGATGCCGGGTGTGAGGGGTGTGAGAGGGAAGTGGTGGGGGTGTGTGGAGAAGGGAGGGAGGGCGGGGGTGCTTTTATAGCGGGTGGAGGTGCTCGGTGCTCCATGGCACGGTGGTGGGGAGAGGAGAGGAGAGGCGCGGGGTCCAGACGGAGGTGTCTGGGAGGTTGCGGTGAGCGAGGGAGTGATGCAGGTGCGGTCGGGTGGTAGAGGGGAAGCAGAGGTTGCGCGCGAGCTTGCAGTGGCGTGCTCGGCCCGCCATGGCGTGCGGCGAGCACGGGCGCGTGCGCTGGGGTCGGGTAGGGTGCGTGAGGTGCACCAGAGGGGCAGTGGTGCTCGTACACGACGCGGTGGAGCTGATGGAACCAGAGGGGTGAGGTGGGGCACTGCGGAGGCGTGCGGTGCTCTCCGTTGACCTCGGCGTCGCCATGATGCGCGGCGTGCTCTGGCACGGACGGTGTGCATGCCAGAGGGCTTCTGCGGTGGTGTGGTCTCGTCGGGCAGGAGCAGAGGGATGCGTGGAGTGCGGTGGACACGGCGCGGCGTCGCCTCAGGGTCGCGTCGGCCTCTCCACGGAAGGACCCGAGCGGCAGCTCGCCAAGGACGGCAATGGCGTGGCGCCTCTGGCCTGCCTCCTCTGGGGTCAACGAGCACGTCTCCTCGTCGTCCTTCGAGTGAGTGAGGTGAGAGGAAGGAGTGGGGGCTGCTGGGGTGCTCGATTTCACCGAATTGAGCTCCAATTTTGGGTTGGATTTTCGGGTTAGGGAAGAACACGGTGGTGATCACCATGTGCTCGATCAAAATCCTAAACCAAGTCCAAAATTTGATTTTCTGAATTTTCTTTTCGTAGCTTGTTTCAAAATATTTGTCAAGGTTTGTGGTACCACTGGAGTATTTATTTTGGAAGTGTAGCTTGGTGTTTTTGATAATTTCCAAAGTTAAAGAAACATTTGGAATTTTGAAAATAGATTTAGAATAAATTTAAATAGAAAGGGAGAAAAGTATTAAGGATGAAATGAGAGGGATCACAATCTCTCCACTGAATTTTGTTTGGAGGAAAACTTGAATTCTCACTTGGAGATTTAATGTGACACTTGTCACATTATTTTCATTGTTTTAGCACTTGTTTTATTTCTTTTCTTTTCTTCAAGTTTTTATTTAGAGCAAACAACAATTCAAACAACCATAATCAAACAAACACACAAAAGTTTTTGTTGATCCACAATTTTTGACTAATAAAGCTGGGTTACAATTTTGGATGTTACAGATCCTTCCCCCCTTAGAATAAATCTCGTCCCGAGATTGGCTAGGCTTAGGTGCTAAAGAGGTTGGGAAATTCGCTTCTAAGATAGTCCTCACGTTCCCAAGTTGCTTCCTCTTCGAGTGGTTAGTCCACTGGACTTTATAAAACTTGATCTTGTTCCTCCGGGTGAGACGAATATCTTCGTCGAGAATTTTGACCGGTCTCTCACGATAAGTCAGATCATGGTTCAGGTCGATGGAGTGGTGGTCAATGTTCTTGAAAACATCGGGCTGGTCAGGAACTTCAAGACACTTCCGGAGCAGGGAAATGTGGAAGACATTATGAAATTCCGATAATTCTGGGGCAACTCTAACTGATAGGCTACTTCTCCGCGACGGGCAAGAATCTTGAAAGGTCCGATATATCTGGGTGCCAACTTTCCTTTGACATGGAAACGTTGCATCCCTTTGAGTGGTGTCACCCGAAGATAGACAAAATCTCCAGGTTGAAAGGTGACGTCACGACGCTTGGGATCAGCATAACTTTTCTGACGGGATTGGGCTTTTGAGACGCTCACGGATAAGTTGAACTTGCTCCTCGGCTTCACGGAGGGTATCTGGTCCAAACACTTTTCCTTCTCCGGTCTCGGACCAGTTCAAGGGTGTACGACACTTCTTGCCGTAAAGTGCTTCAAATGGGGCCATTTGCAGACTGGACTGATAACTATTGTTATAGGAAAACTCTGCAAACGGAAGGCAATCTTCCCATTTAGAGCCATAGGCTAGGACACATGCACGAAGCATATCTTCCAGAATCTGGTTTACTCGCTCAGTCTGACCTCCGGTCTGAGGGTGATAGGCTGTGCTGAATGATAAGTGGGTTCCGAGGGCTTCGTGAAGAGCTTTCCAGAACCGTGAGGTGAACTGCGTGCCTCTGTCAGATACAATCCTTTTAGGCACTCCGTGCAGGCTTACTATTCTGGAAATATACAAGTCTGCTAGCTGTGCTCCGGTGTGAGTGGTCTTGACGGGGATAAAATGGGCAACTTTGGTCAGCCGATCAACGATGACCCAAATTGAGTCATGGCCTCGGTTTGACCTAGGAAGTCCGGTGATAAAATCCATTCCAATTTCATCCCATTTCCACTCGGGGTCTTAAGGGGTTGGAGCAATCCTGCAGGGCGCTGGTGCTCTACTTTAACTCGCTGACAGATATCACACTTGGCCACGAAAGAACCAATCTCTCGCTTCATTCCATGCCACCAAAATCTCTCACGAAGATCTTGGTACATCTTGGTTCCTCCGGGGTGGATCGAGTATGGGGTATCGTGGGCTTCTTTTAGGATTAGACCCTTGAGTTCCTTATCGGGCATCCTTTGAATTTCAGAACTCCTTCAGCATCTATGGCAAAACCAGGTGCTTTGTCAAGGGGCATCTTCTTTTTAATCCCTCGATACTCTCATGACCCTTCTGGGCTTCTTTGATTTGATCCATCAGGGTTGGGGCTAACTCTAGGTTGGCAAGATATCCATGGCTAACCAGCTCAAGTCCAAAATCTTCAATCTCCTTAAACAAGGCTGGTTGCTCTGCTTGGATTAGGGCATTCAGGGTGCAGGGCTTTCGGCTCAAGGCATCGGCAACCACATTGGCTTTTCCGGGATGGTAATGAATTCCGACATCATAGTCCTTAATCAATTCCATCCACCTTCTCTGCCTCAGATTCAACTCCTTCTGAGTGAAAATGTACTTCAAGCTTTTGTGATCTGTATAGACCTCGCAGCGATGACCCACAAGATAGGGTCGCCATGTTTTCAAAGCGAAAACACGGCTGCTAACTCCAGGTCATGGGTTGGGTAATTCTCCTCATGCGGTCGCAACTGTCGAGACAGGTACGACACAACTTTTCCTTCTTGCATCAGAACGCAACCAAGTCCGAGACGTGAAGCATCACAATACACGTCGAAACTCTTGGTGACGTCTGGCATGATTAGGATTGGGGCTGAAGTAAGTCTCTTCTTCAGTTCTTGAAAACTATCTTCACACTTCTGGGTCCATTCAAACTTCTTATCCTTTTTCAACAACTGGGTCATGGGTTTGGCTATACTGGAAAATCCTTCAACGAACTTGCGGTAATAACCTGCCAGTCCGAGAAAACTTCGGATTTCCGTCACACTGGTGGGTGATTTCCAGTCTAGAATGGCTTTGATTTTCTCGGGGTCAACAGAGATTCCTCCTGCAGACACAACGTGTCCGAGGAATGCAACTTCATTTAGCCAAAACTCACACTTGCTAAGCTTGGCATACAGTTGGTGTTCTCTGAGGGTCTCCAAAACTAGACGCAGATGTTCAGCATGCTCTTCTTCGGTCTTGGAGTAGATAAGGATATCATCAATGAAGACAACCACGAACTTGTCGAGGTACTCCATGAAGATCTTATTCATGAGATTCATGAAATAAGCAGGGGCATTGGTCAAGCCAAAGGACATAACGGTGTATTCAAACAATCCGTATCGGGTGGTGAAGGCGGTCTTGGGAATGTCAGACTCTCGAATCTTCAACTGGTGATAACCTGTCCGAAGATCGATCTTGGAAAAGACTCGGGCTCCGTTCATCTGATCGAACAGATCCTCGATCTTGGGAAGGGGGTACTTGTTCTTGATGGTTACGTCATTGAGCTTACGATAATCCACACACAGGCGTGTGGTACCGTCTCTTTTGTCCACGAAGATGATGGGTGATCCCCAAGGTGAAGCGCTTGGGCGAATCAGACCTTTACTGAGCTGATCAGCTAACTGCTTCTTCAATTCCACCAGTTCTTTGGATTCATCCGGTAAGGTCTCTGGGATATAGGGGCTGTTCCAGGAATAAGTTCAATCACGAACTCGATATCCCGGTCTGGTGGCATACCAGGCAATTCCTCCGGGAAAACATCCTTGAATAGATGAACAACACGGATTTCATCCAGGGCTGGTCGGGCTATGCCTTCATGGCAGCTATGTTGGGATTGGTTGGCTTGTGATGCATACTCCACTTCAATCCCCTAATCTGTAGTGAGAGATACTGATCTTCTGGCACAGTATATGCGACCATGATACTTTGCTAACCAGTTCATACCCAGAATGATATCTATGCCTGAGTTCCTAAAATGATTAGGTCGGCTGGAAAGTTCTCTCCTTTGATCTCAAGAGAGATGTCAGGGCAAAACAGCTTGGTCTCTACTAGGAACTCTGGGGTTTGTATGAGCAGGGGTTTGGATAAGAGACTCCCGACTAGACCTCCCTTAACAACAAACTCCTTGGTAACAAAGGAATGGGTAGCACCAGAATCAAACAGGACAGTTGCAGGTACTGAGTTGACAAGGAACGTACCCAGCACAACATCTGGCGCTTCCTGGGCTTCTTCAGTGTTGATGTGGTTCAGACGGCCTCTTGCAACAGCAGCATTGCCACGGGGTGCAGCATTCTTGCCGTTTCCATTTCCATTACGGCCTTGTCCAGAGTTGGGTGCTGGTGCATTGGGGCGCTGAACGTTCCTCTTGGGATTGGGGCATTCTCGGGAGTAGTGACCCTTGTTGCCGCATTCAAAGCAGACAACGCTGGCAGTAGGGTTAAAAGTGTGGTGTTTCCTCCGGGACGATTGTTGCCATTAGGGTGGTAGTTGTTGTTGGTGTTTGGGCGGGGACATTGTTGTTGTTGTTGGGACGGTTGGGATAGTTGGGACGTGGAGCTGGGGGTGGTCGATAAACTGGCTTGGGTGCTGGCTGGAAGGTGCGAGGTTTTTGGCTGCTGGAACCTTCTTGAATACTCATCCTTCTCTTGCGGCCTTCAAACATGGATTTGCGCTTGGTCTCCAGTTGAATGGCCTTGTCCACTAGTGACTCCAGATCACGGAAGTCATGGACAACCAAGGCGCATTGCATCTCATCATGGAGTCCGTTCAGAAAGCGCTCCATCTTCTTGTTTTCCGTGACGGTATCTTCAGGAGCATACCTAGCAAGATCGGTAAACTCATCCAGATAACCGACCACATCTCTGCCTGCCTGCCTTAGCTTACGGAACTCATCTTTCTTCCTCTCGAGAAGTCCGCTGGGAATGTGCTTCTTGCGGAACTTCTCCTTGAATTCCTCCCAGGTAATGACATAGCCAGCTTGCTGGAGTGTCTTAGTAGTTTCCCACCAAGCTCTTGCAGGTCTAGCAAGGTAGTCGGTAGCAAACAGGACCTTCTCATTCTCTCCTACCGAGGCAACTTCCAGATTGTTCTCGATAGTGCGGATCCAGTCATCTGCTTCCAGGGGGTGAAGTCCCTTGGAATAGGTGGGCGGTGTGGTCTTCTGGAAGTCACTCAGGGTAGAGCGTTGATTTCCACCCTCGTCGCCATTGCCACCATTGTTGTTCTAGTTGGCGTGGGCAGCAGCAAGTTGCTGCAGGGCGGCGAGATGAGCTTGATGCTCCTCCCGGGCAGCTTGGCGATCCTCCATGATGATCGCGAGCAGTTGGGCAGGGGTTGGGTCCGGTGGTGGTGGTGGATTCGCGTGCTGGTTGTGGCGAGTGTTCGTCATCCTGGAATAGATACGATATAAGAGGCAAGGCAAAAAGGTTTTGACTAAGGAGATAAGGATAAAGTCTCAAATGGTTGATTAATTTAAGGTCAGGGGTTGTTTAGGTTTTTGCACTGGTCAAACAAGACTATCACATTTATTCAACACAAGCATCACACCAAGAAGTTCACACCTCAAGCCTACAACATCATACTACACCTAATGTACATACAACATGGTTTCCATAGGAACCATCACATAACTCTACTCGCAACAGGGGGGGGGGGGGTCGACACAGTCCTAAGGTAGCGCTCTCGTCACTCGTCTACTGAGGTGGAACCTCAGGCTCGACGATCTCAACATCGGAATCGTAGGGTGGCTCCTCTGGATCCTCCTCCTCGAGAACTGGCTCAGACGGCTCCTCCTCGTCGACCATCTCCTCCTCATCGTCCTCCTCCTCGAGAACTGGCTCAGACGGCTCCTCCTCGTGCTGGTTGTGGTGGCTCAGACGGCTCCTCCTCGTGCTGGTGGTGGTGGATTCGCGTGCTGGTTGTGGCGAGTGTTCGTCATCCTGGAATAGATACGATATAAGAGGCATGGCAAAAAGGTTTTGACTAAGGAGATAAGGATAAAGTCTCAAATGGTTGATTAATTTAAGGTCAGGGGTTGTTTAGGTTTTTGCACTGGTCAAACAAGACTATCACATTTATTCAACACAAGCATCACACCAAGAAGTTCACACCTCAAGCCTACAACATCATACTACACCTAATGTACATACAACATGGTTTCCATAGGAACCATCACATAACTCTACTCGCAACAGGGGGGGGGGGTCGACACAGTCCTAAGGTAGCGCTCTCGTCACTCGTCTACTGAGGTGGAACCTCAGGCTCGACGATCTCAACATCGGAATCGTAGGGTGGCTCCTCTGGATCCTCCTCCTCGAGAACTGGCTCAGACGGCTCCTCCTCGTCGACCATCTCCTCCTCATCGTCCTCCTCCTCGAGAACTGGCTCAGACGGCTCCTCCTCGTCGACCATCTCCTCCTCATCGTCCTCCTCCTCGTAATCCATCTCCTCTAGGAAGTCCTCATCATCGCTGATGAAGGCACTGTTCTCCTTGCGGAGATCCTCGCCCTCCTCCTCCATCTCGTTCGCCTGCTGCTCCATCTCCTTTATCATCTCGTCCTACTCCGCCACCTTCTTGCGGAGCTTGACGATAGTCCTCTTCTGACGGGCTAGCTTCAGACGGAGGTTCTCATTCTCCCACTTCAGCTGAGTCTCACGGACTCGGGCATCGTCGAGGGAGCTGCGGTGGAAGTGGACCTTGAGTCTAGCATCGCGCAGGTTCTCCTGAGTGTCGTGAAGTAGCACCTCCATATCGGTGATGTACTCGCCGAAGAGATTGTGCTGCGTTGTGTAGGTGGGGTTTCCCTCATCGTCACGTCTCCCGAAGTACTGGAAACGAGTGCCAACCAGCTCGTCCTTGTGCTCCTCACAAAGGCGGGCTAGCAGTCTCTGCATAACTTGGGCCAGACCATCAACCCAAGTAGAGTCCATCGTGGTGTAGACCAAGTCCCTGGAGCGGGGAGGCTGAATCCTGCCTCGGACGGACGACTTGATGAGCCAGGCCAGGTTCCCATCACCGAGGGAATCGACCTGAGTTCCCTCAAATTCTGGAACAGGGCGTCCCAAAGTTTGACTCAACTCGTACAAGTCCTGCTCGAACATCAGCAGGCCATCCTTCCTAACTTGGACGAACTCGGTGATGTTGGGTGCCATCTACAAGTTTAGGCAAAATTTTATGTTAGTTAAGTGACATGAGTGCAAAGTGTAAACTTAATGGAGGGTCAAGCGTGCAAAATTTTAAGGGCTTAAGAAAAGATAACTCTTAATGAGTGTAAGGTTTTTTTGCATAAATGGGAGGGTTGGGGAGATAAGAAATTTTCGAAAATACTTCACTCCTTTGTTTAGAAATTAACTTTTGTAACTCCTAGCTAACGCCCATGTTAACTAAGGTCTCCTAAAGTCAGGATGGCTCTGATACCAGCTCTGTGGGGACCCCGGACTAGCCGTCCGAAATACCCGATTATGCTTAACACAACGATCCAATGATCAGTCTGTCGTTGCACATAATCCGAACTGAATATCAAAGTTTACATCCATACAATACCGAGTTTAAAGTCTTACAAACATGGCCATACTGGCCTAATTATACACAGGTGCCTTCAAGGGCCAATCATCTTTATTCAGCGGAAGCTACGATAGTAGGGCTAATCCATCCTAGCAACACCCGACAGGCTGCTGACTTATGAAGATCTTAGTTCGCATAGACGTTGCCAAACTCCTCTTCAACGTAGGGCTCCTCGAAATCTGGCTAAGACAATAGCCAGGGACGAAACCAATATGAGTACATTTGATTGTACTCGCAAACTACCCCAACTTGAGTAAGCACTAGTTTTAATTTTATTTCTTAAAACTTTTACTTATTTAAACATCTCTAATCTTTTTCTGAAAAGGGGTAAGAAGAAGTTTATAACTATCCTTTAAGAAATCAACATTTTAGTTATTTCTCAAAAACTTCTTCCTTTTCCGACCATATCTCAAACATGGTTCACTTCACTCCACAACCTCGTACCAACTCATTGGTACAGGTTTGCAACCTTCTCCACTTCATTTTCTTTTCAAAACTCAAAATTTTATAAAAACTTGCACATGGCCTTAGGACAGCCTCCCAACTGTCCATATCCGAGGACTCGGCTATTCGAATAGCTTTTCACTCTGCAGAGGTAGCACGCTTTTCCCACACCCATCCGGTCACTCATCATGTCAGCCACGTCCCGCCATACCAGAGGTATGCGAAGTGGAGTTCCTGGCCATAGCCTGTCCTTTGCTCATGCTAGTATAGGACCCTGCCTCTACGACACATTCCATCGACACTTAAATCCTCAGAAACTAAGTTCTGCCTGGCGGACCCAAGGGAGCCCTTCAATCCTCTTTCTCCAATACGCTCATACCGGCTTCCGGTAGACTACGCTTAAGAGGACCCAGGTCAGGGGGTAGGTCCTCAGACCATCCCCTCATGGAACGAGGTTATCCTCATTATTGAGGCATCCAGTGCTAACACGAGCAAATTATATGACTACGCCCCGCCCCATATGGGGGTAAATGTGGTCGCACAGGGTATTGGTTGGTCGTCATAGTACTAGGACACAATGTGCATTTTTTTTCAAAAACAACACCACCATTCTCCATTTCTCCAACTTAATACCGACCTTTCGGCATTTCACCACCATCCAAGTACTTTCAAAGGAGTTTTGAGAAAACATTTTGTTTTTTCCCATCCTATAGTTTTAAATAACTACCTTATACTTCTACATAGGGTGGCAAAATAGTTTTCATGTATTTGTAAAAAGGGTTTTCCAAAATCATTGATACTTTTGAACAACTCCTGAGATTAAAATAGATGTATATAAATGCAAGCTCAGTGAAGTAGCTTGCCTTGCTCCACAAAGTGGTACTGGTCCTGATCTTCTGGTTTAACAAAACCTCCTTCCTCGATAAATCCGTCAACGGTATCGTCTAAATGTTAAACAAGCAAAGCAAACAATCACTACACTAACTCAAGCATCAACATAACCATACCATCACAAAGGCTATAAATAGCCACTGCATACATCAAGCAACACAGTGTGGTTTCAATTTAATTGAATTAACTTTTATTTAATTCTTTTTAAACTAAGGCAGAAACTAGTTGTACACCAAACAATTCACCATTTATTCTATGTTGGTCACAAAAATTTAAACTAAATTTCTATGGATAGCTACTGATGTGTAGAAGACAACTCAATTGGATTGAGGTCTTTTGGAGTTATAAAACTCCCTACACAAATGTTTTAGTTCAGAAGGTCTTTAATCACGTTTTAGCTACCAAACAAATTATGTTGCTTCAAAATTTAAATCCTTTTAGGGGTAACTAACCTTGGCTACAAGTGATCTAACAAAATTGGTCCTAGCTCATTTGGACTTAACATTAATTCACATTAGTTAGTTTAGTGCAGTAGGGTTTACTAACATTCAATTGGATGTTAAAGATTTTAAACTGCTCAGTTAATTCTACCAAAATTTGGGGAGCTAAAGGATCCTAATACAAAGCTACCAAAATTGGTTTCAAGTCATTTGGACAAATACAACTCCAGAAACAACTAGTTTGGTGTTTTAAACCTTCTGGAGCATTTTTATTACTACACTTTTATTATATATCTAAATGAGATGGGACCACTTTGGTGAGTTAAAGAATTTCATAAGCTTTCCAGAACATTTGAGTTTGATTTATTTGGATTCCTAAAACTCGAGATAATGAATTTGCAAGAAGTATCCAGTACTGTTGTTTTTAGGGTTTTGATTTTATTCCTTTTTATTTTTTAAATGAAACGGTAAGCTGCCGTTGGATCTAGATCCAATGGCCAGCGTTTAAACACTTTGGCGACGACCACAGAGGGGCGGCGCCGTGGCCCCGGCAACGGCGAGGTGCTCGGAGACTCACCTAGGGGGCTCGGGTGGATGCGGAGATGACGGGGATCGACGGCGGAGGGCGTGGGGAAGCTCTGGGGTGAGTGGTGCTTGCTGAGGAAGGCTGCAACGGCTTCGGCGAAGTTCGGCTCCTCCTCCGCGGCCATGCTCCAAGTCCAGTGAGTTCCCTGCTCTGCTGCTGTGCACGAAACACGGGAAAAACTCGGCGGATGAGCAAGGGTGCAATGGTTGTGCGAGCAAGGGCCAGAGAGAAGGCAGAGGGAGAGAGGCACGACCTGGCCGTGATCGACCTCTTCCTCGGCGCGGCAGCGCACTGCCATGCTTGTGCGCGGTGGCTGTGGTGGAGTGCTCGCCCTCTCTGGCGATGCACGGGTGTGAGGGGTGTGAGAGGGAAGTGGTGGAGGTGTGTGGAGAACGGAGGGAGTGCGGGGGTGCTTTTATAGCGGGTGGAGGTGCTCGGTGCTCCATGGCACGGTGGTGGGGAGAGGAGAGGAGAGGCGCGGGGTCCAGACGGAGGTGTCTAGGAGGTTGCGGTGAGCGAGGGAGTGATGCAGGTGCGGTCGGGTGGTAGAGGGGAAGCAGAGGTTCCGCGCGAGCTTGCAGTGGTGTGCTCGGCCCGCCATGGCGTGCGGCGAGCACGGGCGCGTGCGCTGGGGTCGGGTAGGGTGCGTGAGGTGCACCAGAGGGGTAGTGGTGCTCGTACATGACGCGGTGGAGCTGATGGAACCAGAGGGGTGAGGTGGGGCAGTGCAGAGGCGTGCGGTGCTCTCCGTTGACCTCGGCGTCGCCATGACACGCGGCGTGCTCTGGCATGGACGGTGTGCACGCCCGAGGGCTTCTGCGGCGGTGTGGTCTCGTCGGGCAGGAGCAGAGGGATGCGTGGAGTGCGGTGGACACGGCGCGGCGTCGCCTCGGGTTCGCGTCGGCCTCTCCACGGAAGTGACCCGAGCGGCAGCTTGCCAAGGACGGCAATGGCGTGGCGCCTCTGGCCTGCCTCCTCTGGGGTCAACGAGCACGTCTCCTCATCGTCCTTCGAGTGAGTGAGGTGAGAGAAAGGAGTGGGGGCTGCTGGGGTGCTCGATTTCACCGAATTGAGCTCCAATTTTGGGTTGGATTTTCGGGTTAGGGAAGAACACGATGGTGATCACCATGTGCTCGATCAAAATCCTAAACCAAGTCCAAAATTTGATTTTCTGAATTTTCTTTTCGTAGCTTGTTTCAAATGATTTGTCAAGGTTTGTGGTACCACTGGAGTATTTATTTTGGAAGTGTAGCTTGGTGTTTTTGATAATTTCCAAAGTTAAAGAAACATTTGGAATTTTCAAAATAGAGTTTAGAATAAAATTTAAAGTAGAAAGGGAGAAAAGTATTAAGGATGAAATGAGAGGGATCACAATCTCTCCACTGAAATTTTGTTTGGAGGAAAACTTGAATTCTCACTTGGAGATTTAAATGTGACACTTGTCACATTATTTTCATTGTTTTAGCACTTGTTTTATTTCTTTTATTTTCTTCAAGTTTTTATTTAGAGCAAACAACAATTCAAACAACCATAATCAAACAAACACACAAAAGTTTTTGTTGATCCACAATTTTTGACTAATAAAGCTGGGTTACAATTTTGGGATGTTACAGGCTCTGATACCAATGTAGATTGGAGCTAATTCGGCCTACCTTCTATTCCTCTTCCTTATTGGTGGTGCCGCTCGGGTGAGACCTTTATATAGACTCCAAATTCCAGATAACTCAATCTGTTTTTGAAAGGACAAAATCCGTTAACCTTGTTTTGATGTTTGATCACAACACTTGGAAGAATTTAACACACCGCTAAGTGTCTACAGGAAATATGACCATCTATATCAATTGATACTAGTGGATCTCTCTCAATGCAAAAAGGCAAAAAAAGTAGTTGTCGGACTTCAACGGGTGAAGACAGAAGACGCACTGCAGGGAAACCGGCCCCCAGGCCGGATGCCTCGGGTGGCAGGCTGGCCCCCAGGCTGGTTGGCTCGGGCGGCTCGCCGGCCCCAGGCCGGTTGCCTCGGGCTGCCCTCCAGCCTCCAGGCCGGCCCGGGCCGGCACGCATGCCGGTTTGGTCGGCAGGTCGACCAGCTCCCAGCCAGCCCAGCCCAGCCCGGCCCCCAGGCCGGCCCAGGCTGGTTCCCAGGCTGGCTGTCTCGGTAGCCCGCCTGGCCCCCAGATCGGCCCAGGCCGGCCCTGCTTCCTGCGTCGTCGCTTACCCCTTCAGCAGCCATATTTTGAAGGGAACTATAAATACCTCTTCACCAACCTTTGGACAACTAGCTTGAACACATTGAAGAACACCATTGATTGCAAGCTCAAGATTTGATAGATCTCCCAATCCCTCCACCCAAACTCGTTGATACTTGGAGGATTGAAGGAGAAGCCCCGGATCTACATCTTCACCAAGCCGTTCTTCATTTCCCCCTCATTCACTTGAGGGACCCTTTGCTTGGATTTCCATTGGGAAAACCTAGCATCTTATTGTACTCACTTGATTGTCTTTGTGACAAATTTGTAGTTGTTCGGGAGCCCCCAATCCTCTTGTGGGTTGTGCCCCGGATCGTTGTTGTAAGGGCTCCGGATTCCGCCTTGAAGGATTCTGATAGTGGAAGGTGAACCAAATCTTTGTGGTGCGGTTCATCGGAGAAAAAGGTGCGTCCGCCTTTGTGGCGGTTGAGTTTTGACCTTCGTGGTAGCTCACACCTCTCCAACGAGACGTACTCCCTAAAAAGGAGGAACTCGGGATTACATCCGTGTCTCCGCGTGCTTTCACTTCGGTTACTTCTATCCTTGTTTATAGTACTTACTTCGTGTATCTTGTTTAGTTGCTTGCTTGTCATATAGGTAAATTCACCTTAGTTGCATATCTAGAGAATTACCTTTTGTGTCAAGCCTAATTTGAAAAAGTACTAAAATTGAAGTAGCACCTATTCACCCCCCCTCTAGGTGTCATACGATCCTTTCAGTTTTCAGATAGGACCCGTAACTTGTTTGAACAACCATAATACCTAACAGCCAGTTACCGAGCCTATTACTGTTAAACAATTAGGTCCCAGCACGCATGTGTTTGTCATGTGCCGAGTTGAATACACAATCAAATTCACAAGCTTTAATCAATCCATAGAGCCAATCCTACGGACAACCTGGCATTCCACTCTATATAAAGGTCCCACCCTCTAGTCTCAATATGCATTGCTAGCTAACCGGAAGAATCATACATACCTGTGAAGGAAGAAACATTGAACGCATATACTGGATAGTTTATTTCATTGATTTGCTTTACTTTTGATCGTTGATTAACTAACTCTTGATTTTCATTCCGTGACATAGCAACTAAATAAGTCACAACAAGGAAAAAGGGCAGCGACTCCTTGGGTGAATCTTCAGTCTATATGTGGAGAAAAGTTGCGGAGGACTTCACATCATGAACGATTGTGGAATTGACTCATTCATCAAGCAGATAATTATACAGTGGAATTAACTATGGTCAACGGATTACGCGGAAAATTGGCATAATCTAGAAAATGTTTTTGGAGATAACTTATTTATTTGTTGGACACCACTTATGGAGGAAGATAATATTACTCCGAGGGAAAAGGAATTCAATATTCACTCAACGGTAAGTCCATTATTATTATTTGCACTAAATATTTGTTCAAGTCAACTACTCCACATAGTTTGTACTTGCCTCTACGTCATAATTTGATGGAATACAATATAAATGTGTTGGCAAGTGAATAGTTCCAAAGGAATATACACGGGTGCACTTAAGCACAACTGATAATTCATTATATACTTTGGAATTGGAAATTATGTCATTACACTCTTTTGTGGAGGGAAGGTATCATTTTATTTTGTAGGTCATGATATTCACCTACGATGAGAGGAATTTAATTCATACTTCTCTATTATAATTTGTTGGTTATGTCTAGTATTTGGAAAAGGAAGAGTGGAGTTATTGCTCCATGGAAATTAGTGCATTATGGAATTTAACACAGTGGACTCATTTATCTTGACAATCCATTGGAAGTTGGTGTACAAATTGTAAATTTTGTGAAGATTAGTCCATATGGAGCAATACTTGTAATAGGAACACATGCTCGGAATTTGATTGTTGGTGGAATTTACGACTTGGTATTACCTTATAAACAGAATTACAAGTTTTGTTAATTCTGGAATTATGAACTTTAAGTGGCAGGGCTATCATCTATGGATTATTTCTTCAATGTTACATTTCCGGTATTTTGGCTTTACACTCCGACTTTAGTGGGAGGATCGCAATACTTCTTCAGCTTATATTTACGATATTGTTTTTGGACACTCCTACTTGAGGTAACTATACATATTCTATTAACGATTCACTTGATATGGTTATTTATATCTTTTACAATACAAGTCGGAAGGTTTTTTTTTGTATTAACATCTCATACTGAAGTGGAAAATCAGTTCATCAAAGTATTTAAAGGTTTGAAAACTGATTGGTGGGGGAAGTACACTTCAGGAATATTAATTAAAACTAATGCAGTGAGCATGGAATGAGCATGGAATTATTCACCGCAGTTTTATGTCATATACTCCAAGGTTGCATGGAGGAACACAACTATTGGTTATTCCCTTGATTATGTGGAAAAGCATTACATACTACTATTTGGTTCAGTTAGTCATTATTTATCACTAATGGGGGATGCCCAACCGGGTAGGCCCAGTACCACGAGTCAGACTACATGACCGGGTGGCCCAAAGCCCACTCGGAGGTCATCTTCCAAGATACTGGGTCCCCGGAGAACCCAGTAGACCGGCTCGAGGAAGGCGGCAAGCTGATCTTTCCGAATCAGATAGCGATCTGCATATCTCGAAGAATGCGCTCCATGAAGCCGCACTTGTAGCGAGTTAGCTAGCGCCGCCTAGGTCACCCGTCATTTCCCTGTAAACCCTAGCCGACTCGTTATATAAAGCCGGCTAGGGGCAAGCCTAGAGGACAGACTCATCTCGTTTCCATAGCCACTAGAGCCTCCTCAACCTCTAGCGTGCACGCCATTGTACACCCCTACACAGATCTAAATACATATAGTAGGAGTAGGTCTTTACCTCGCCAAGAGGGGCCGAACCTGGGTAAACACTGTGCGTGCTACCTCTCCGTGGATCCTAAGTCACCTGGCTCACACCAGACTTAAGCCACCCCCATGGCATCTACCGTGATTAACCACGACAGTTGGCGCCCACCGTGGGGCCAGCGATCGCTGGAATTTACTTCACGGAGAGTCCACTACCAGGCACCGGCGTCGAGTTCGGTCCAGCCATCCCCCAGGCCGGCCTCCAGGCTCGGGCGGCTCGCCGGCGCCCAGGCCGGCCCAGGCTGGCCGCCAGGCCGGTGGCCTCGGGCTGCCCTCCAGCCTCCAGGCCGGCCCGGGCCGGCACGCAGGCCGGTTTGGTTGGCAGGTCGACCAGCTCCCAGCCAGCCCAGGCCGGCCCCAGGCCGGCCCAGGCTGGTTCCCAAGCCGGCCCTGCTTCCTGCGTCGTCGCTTACCCCTTCATAGGCCATATTTTGAAGGGAACTATAAATACCTCTTCACCAACCTTTGGACAACTAGCTTGAACACATTGAAGAACACCATTGATTGCAAGCTCAAGATTTGATAGATCTCCCAATCCCTCCACCCAAACTCGTTGATACTTGGAGGATTGAAGGAGAAGCCCCGGATCTACATCTTCACCAAGCCGTTCTTCATTTCCCCCTCATTCACTTGAGGGACCCTTTGCTAGGATTTCCATTGGGAAAACCTAGCCTCTTATTGTACTCACTTGATTGTCTTTGTGACAGATTTGTAGCTGTTCGGGAGCCCCCAATCCTCTTGTGGGTTGTGCCCCGGATCGTTGTTGTAAGGGCTCCGGATTCCGCCTTGAAGGATTCCGATAGTGGAAGGTGAACCAAACCTTTGTGGTGCGGTTCATCGGAGAAGAAGGTGCGTCCGCCTTTGTGGCGGTTGAGTTTTGACCTTTGTGGTAGCTCACACCTCTCCAACGAGACGTACTCCCCTAAAAAGGAGGAACTCGGGATTACATCCGTGTCTCCGCGTGCTTTCACTTCGGTTACTTCTATCCTTGTTTATAGTCTTTACTTCGTGTATCTTGTTTAGTTGCTTGCTTGTCATATAGGTAAATTCACCTTAGTTGCATATCTAGAGAATTTACCTTTTGTGTCAAGCCTAATTTGAAAAAGTACTAAAATTGAAGTAGCACCTATTCACCCCCCCTCTAGGTGTCATACGATCCTTTCAATTGGTATCAGAGCCTCGGCTCTCTTGTTGGGCTTAACCGCCTAAGAGAAGTATGACACGAAGTGAGGTGATCCCGTGGATGACCAAGCCACTACGGCATCCATGGCCGATCTCAAATTGATGGAGACATCTTTGATATCGTCCATGGATACCAAATTTGCCGAGATGCGTGAGTTGATCACACAACTCGCAAGTGGCAAGGTTCCTAAGGAGACCACCCCACTAGATGACTCCGCTACCTCCATGACGGTGAAACCGAGGAGGGAAAAGGAAAAGAAAGGGGTTGAAGATAAAGAAACCGACCCTAAGAAATCTTCCCCTCTACCACTCCCGAAGGTGGGAAGCCGGAGTACCATGGGGTTCCCTTTGTACTCTCCCGACCCACCTATCCATCATACTCGCATAAACCCTTTGGGTCCACCTCCTAAACTTAATGCATGGCTTTTGCTACTTGGCAACACTTAATGAAATCTCATATCAACAGTTCCTCTATCGAGCTTTGGAGGATCATTCAAGAGGGATACAAGGCCGTGAATCCTAACAACTTGACAAGAAGAGAGGTGGCCGAGAAACAACTCAATGCTTCCGCTCTCCACATGATTGAACTTGCCGTTGGAGAAAGTGGTCTTCATCACATTCAAAACGTCTCCACCGCCAAAGAAGCTTGGGTGCCTTGAGGTGGCATTCTTGGAAATGAAAGCATGAAGAGGAATAGATTTGATGCTTTGAACAATGAAGTCGAAGGCTTCTACATGCTTGATAGTGAAACTCATGAAGAGATGTATGCAAGACTCAAGATTCTTGCCCAAGCCTTTTCAATGTTGGGGCAACCTATGTGGATGATGCTTGGATCAAGAGGAAGTATGTGAATGCTCATGCCCTTCGAGCCCGTTGACTTGAAGGCCCTTCAAGGAAAATTCAACTACCTTGAGATGACATCCAATGAAGTTATGCAAGAGATACAAGCCTCCAAGTTGCCACCAAGAATGCTCTAGACAACCGTGCTAGGGCCATGGGAATGAAGCAAGGTCCCTCTCTTGCTTTGAAGGCCAAGGTTGTGTGCCTTGATGAACATGATGAAGTTGAAGCATGCCCGAACAACCTTCCTCCCGATGAACTTGAACAGCCCTCCATGGTCACATAGCTCTTGCAACAAGGACTTTTGGTGACCCGGCCAAGGCAAAGGCTCAACTTGATCGAACAAACAATCCAAGTGGGAAGAAGGAGTTTGCTAATAGGATAAAGACTTGCTACAATTGTCATAACAAGCATCACTTCATCAAGGATTGTCCTTATGAGAATAGAGAGCAAAATGGTGGAAGGCTTGTCCTCAAGGGCGAATCAAACATGATACAAAAGAAGCCTTTTGTCAAGAGGAAGCCATTCTTCAAGAAAGCACCAAGAATTGTGTTGTTGACTCAAGAAGAGTATCCTTCCGAGGATTCCGAAGAAGAAGAAGAACCCACTCGTGAGGTGGCCGCTTTGGCCATTGTATCAACTCCACCTCCTTCTCTCTTCGAATCCCCCAATGAGAACCTCTCCATCAACACCGCTCGTTGCCTCATGGCTTCCGTCACCGAGGTATCATCTTCTACTCCCAAGACTATGCATGAAATAGATGATAAAACTAGTCTTGTGATTAAGAAAGAACTTGTTGCTTCCGATACTATTGTGGCTAACTTGCAAGGTGAAGCTAAGGCATATGTTGAGTCTCTCTTGAGACAACTTGATGCGGCCGAAGAAATCCTTGATGACAAGGGAAAAATTGAGAGAGAGGATTCTCTCACCATAGCATCCTTGAATGCTTCCATAGAATCCTTGAATGCTTCTCTTGAAGAAGAGAGTGAATATAGAACCTCTCTTGAGGAAAGAATTGAGTCTCTTGATGATAAAAATGATGAAATAATTGCTAAAATCATTAAGGATAGAGATCATGTCTTTGCTAAATATAAAGTGATTAAAAAGGAGAAAGCCGAGTTTGTGGTTGCTAATGCTAGACTCCTTGAGGATGTGGAGAAACTTAACAAGGCTCACAAGGCCTTGGAAAGTACCCACTCTCTTCTAGTCAAGTCTCATGAGCAACTTCAAACTCAACTTTCTAAATCTAACTCACCTAGCACCTCTACTCCCTCTTGTGATCATGCAAATGTTATTGAGGAAAATGCTAGGTTGAAGGTTGAGCTTGCCAAGGCCACTAGTGCCAAGACCTCTATTCCTAAAGGTAAAGAAAAGGTTGTTGCTCAAATTTTTGAGCAAAAGCCACACAAAGGGAAGGAGGGCCTTGGTTATGTGGCCAAGGCAAAGAAGAAGAAGAGCAACACCAATGCCAAGCCCGCACAAGCCAAGACTCCATTGCGGGTGGTAATGCCACTAGGGGCAAGACCACTCGTAGTGACTTTGCGGGGCATAACAATCCCAACTACTTCTTTATGTTGATTATATGGGGATGTTTATGCAAAATATGTTGGTCCTTATGATGGTTACATTGCTTACTCTATTTGGGTTCCTAAGACCCTTGTTGCTAACAAAAGAGGACCCATTGAGAAATGGGTACCTAAAACCAAGCAATGATTTCTTGTAGGACTATGCTTCCGGTGGGTCTAAATGGGTGGTTGATAGTGGATGCACTAGTCATATGACCGGAAGCAAGAGATCATGACGGAGTTGGGACCAAATATAAATCAAGCATCCGTCTCCTATGGTGATAAATCAAAAGCGGAGGTAACGGGTCTCGGCAAGGTGGTAGTTGCAAAGGATATCACCCTTGTAAATGTCATGCTTGTCGAGTCCCTCGGTTACAATCTTATGTCCGTTCGTGCACTTAATAAGATGAATTTTGATGTCCATTTTACTATTGATATGGTGGTACTCTTGAGGAGCAAGACTCTAAAGGTCATGTTCGTTGGGTATGTTGAAAATGAGTTGTTCGTGGTGGACTTTTCGGGGTCTACCAACACTCAAGCAATATGCCTATTCGGAAAGGCCGACGTGGGATGGTTGTGGCATCGCCGCTTGTCCCATGTCAACATGAGAACTTTGCAAAGTCTTCACAAGGGTGGCCACATTCTTGGACTAAAAGACAATGTTTCTTTTTCTAGAGATCGTCTTTGTAGGGCTTGTGTTGAAGGAAAGATGCATGATTCTCCCCATCCAAGCAAGACCATCATTTCATCAAAGAGGATATTGGAACTTCTTCATGTTGATCTCTTTGGTGCCGTGCCTCAACCTAGTCTTGGTGGGAAGAAATATTGTTTGGTGATTGTTGATGACTATTCAAGATTTACTTGGGTTTATTTCTTCAAGACGAAGGATGAGACCCAACAAGCCGTCATCGACTTTTCCAATAAGTTCAACGCCAATACAATGTCCCTATTTGGTCATTAGGAGTGATAATGGCTCCGAGTTCAAGAACTACACCTTAAATGAGTTTCTTAGTGAAGAGGGGATTCGTCATCAATATTCCGCTGCATATACCCCTCAACAAAATGGTGTAGCCGAAAGGAAGAACCGGACTCTCATGGATATGGCAAGGTCTATGTTGGCGGAGTTTAAGTCTCCGCTATTCTTATGGGCCGAGGCTATCTCCACGGCGTGTCACTCATCTAACCGGTATTCTTTCGTGTTGGCAAGAAGTTTACATCTTATGAGATGCTCACCGGCAACAAGCCCAATGTCTCCTACTACCGAGTATTTGGTTGTAAGTGTTTCTATAAGAACAAAAGTGTTCGTTTGTCTAAATTTGAATCTAAAGCTTTAGAGGGTGTTTTTGTTGGGTACGGTGCCGAATCTCACACCTATAGAGTCTATGACAAACCGTTGGGAAAGTCATAGAATCTTGTGATGTGAGGTTCGATGAGAATGACGGCTCCCAAGTGGCGCAATTTCATGTTTGTGATGTAGATAATGAAGAGCCTCAAGATGCTATAAGAAGAATGGGCATTGGTTTCCATCGTCCCGTTGAGATTCATTACGAGTCTCCTCAAGCAAGTCCAAGCTCCATTCAAGTGGAGGCCTCTTCATCACAAGTTGAAACGGCGCCTATCATGGAAGCAAATGATGCACCACCCAAGAACAAGTTCAAGACCCTCCTCATGTTGACCAAGTTGCTATGCAAGAACCAAGTTCTCCTATTGTTGATGCTAGCCAAGGTCATGACCAAGATCAACCCTCTCCTTCATTTGTTGAAGATGTGCTTCAAGATGATCAAGGTCAACATTCCGGTCAAGACGGGGACTCAAATGATCAAGATGATCAAGAGATACCTCCAAGATGCAATAGAGATATCGAAGCCCGTCGTAAAGCAAGAATTGTAAAAGACTTTGAAAAAAGTCACCATCTAGAAAACATCCTTGGTGACCACAAGAAGGTGTTACCACAAGAAGGCAATTGGCAAACTTTAGTGAACATCAAGCTCATATTTCCATGGTGGAACCAAAGAAAGTGTTTGAAGCTCTTGAAGATCCGGATTGGTTAGAAGCTATGCATGATGAACTCAATAACTTCAAGCGCAACAAAGTGTGGAATCTAGTTGAGAAGCCAAAAGATTGCCGCAATGTTATAGGCACAAAGTGGATTTCAAGAACAAGCAAGATGAGCATGGAATGGTTGTGAGGAACAAGGCAAGATTGGTTGCACAAGGGTACTCTCAAGTTGAAGGCATTGATTTTGGAGAGACTTATGCACCCGTGGCTCGCCTTGAGTCCATCCGTATCCTTCTTGCATATGCATCACATCATAACTTTAAATTGCAACAAATGGATGTGAAAAGTGCTTTCTTAATGGTCCTTTAAAGGAGTTGGTATATGTTAAGCAACCACCGGGTTTCGAGGACCCTAAATTCCCTAACCATGTCTACAAGCTTGATAAGGCGCTCTATGGTCTCAAACAAGCACCTCGTGCTTGGTATGAGCACCTAAGAGAGCTATTGCTAGACCGTGGATTTGAATTGGGGCAAATCGATCCCACTCTTTTACCAAGAGGGTAAAGGGGAGCTTTTCATATGCCAACTTTATGTTGATGATATTATATTTGGCTCATCTAACAAAGCTTTCAATGATGAATTTTCAAAGCTTATGACCGATAGGTTCGAGATGTCTATGATGGGCGAATTGAAGTTCTTTCTCGGTTTTGAGATCAAGCAATTGAATGAAGGGACTTTCATCTCTCAAACCAAATATACCCAAGACATGCTCAAGAGGTTCAATATGCACAATGCTAAGGGAAGCGGTTTCCCATGGACACCAAATGCCATCTTGAACTTAACCCCGACGGTATCGATGTTTGCCAAAAACTTTATCGCTCTATGATTGGTTCTTTGCTTTATCTTTGTGCATCTAGACCCGATATTGTGTTGAGTGTAGGGGTGTGTGCAAGGTATCAAGCCGCTCCTAAAGAAAGCCACATGGTGGCGGTCAATAGAATCCTTCGATATTTGGTTGATACCCCAAGGTTTGGTTTGTGGTACCCAAAGGGCACTAATTTCTCTCTTGCCGGGTACACGGATTCGGATTGGGCCGGTTGCAAGGATGATAGGAAATCAACTTCCGGGGCATGCCAATTTCTTGGTAGGTCCTTGGTGAGTTGGTCTTCTAAGAAGCAAAATTGCATATCTCTATCCTCCGCCGAAGCCGAGTATGTGGCGGCCGCAAGTGCATGCACTCAATTGTTATGGATGAGGCAAACTTTAAAGGAATACGGTGTCAATTGTGACAAAGTGCCTCTTTTATGTGACAATGAAAGTGCTATCAAGATTGGCCACAATCCGGTGCAACACTCAAGAACGAAGCATATTGAGATTCGTCATCATTTTATTCGGGATCATATTGCTCGTGGTGATATTGAGCTTGGCTATATTCCAACCAAAGATCAACTTGCCGACATATTCACGAAGCCACTTGATGAAGCAAGATTCACCTTCTTGAGGCATGAGCTAAATATCGTGGATTCTAGGAGCTTGACTTGACCATCTTGCATACACACCTATTTTGACTATCTATTTGGTTTAGGTGTAGGCATGGACATAGGGGGAGTGCGGTCCTAATCCATTGGACTATCCCTCCCCCATTATGCCGACATTAAGAATCATTTGCTTATCTTATTCGTTTCTATGAATTGTGAGCTTCAATGATGAGTAGTGGCCGTGAACCCAAGATATATCTTCGCGGTCACACCACACTCATATATGGTGGTAGGCCACCGCCCTCTTCTCCTTGAAGAGTTGGTTTTTCCCGTGTGTTTTATGCACATTCGCTATTTGTCATCTTTTGCATCACATCCAATGTTTTATGTGGAGGTTTTATTTTCCATTGGATGTGTGAAGTTTTCCTCCATGTTTCGCATCTCCCCGGATTACTCAAAGGTTGCTCATTGGATATTCTTGAAGACGGATTTCTCAGCAGTGGTATTCTTGAAGATGCAAGGTGTCGGAAGCTCAAGCTCGTAAAAAATCTGATGTGGAAGAGGTTCGGAGGTGTTTTCTGCGCTCAGGCCGGCCTCCAACCGGCCCAGGCCGGTCTCAGGGCCGGACCCCTCGGGTCGTGGACCGGCCTCCTGCCGGTTTTGGCCGGCCCCAGGGCTGGTCCTTCGGGTGTCGCCCCCCGCCCGGCCTAGGCCGGCGCCAGGGCCGGTCCCACGGGTCCCTGCCCGGCCTCCCGCCCGGCCGAAGCCGGCTCCAGGGCCGACGCGCCCTCGTGCTTATATCTCGCGTGGAGGTTCTTTCCCGAACAGTTTTTCTTCGTCTCCCACCTCGTGACCCTCCTCCATGGCCGGCTCCTCCCTCACCTAGAGCTCCTCCACCCTCCCCACATCATTTGAGCCCCTCCCCACCCCTTCCTCTCCATAGATCTGAAGGGGATTCCCCCGATCTTCCACCCCATCCATATAGTTTCTCCTTTGGTGGCTGTTTTGGGGAGATCTCCTCCGTTGTTGGTGGTTCTTGAAGATCCTCTCAAGGTTGAAGATGGACCAGTGGGATGATGAGTGGGAAGAGGAAGTTCCTCAATCTAGTAGGGCCGGCAAGTACAGCAAGACCTTTGATGGGCTGGAGGACATTGTTTATGATCTCAATGCGGGCTCTTCCTCCGTACCCAAGGCCAAGAAACTCAAGAAAATTGCTGGGGTCAAGGGTTCTACAAGCAAGAAACTCAAGAAATCTGCTCTGCCTCCTGTCAATCCCGCGGAACCGGTACGTGCGTCTTGGGCCAAGGTGAAACCTAGTGAATTCAAGAGAGATCGTTTGTCTTTCAACCCTTATGCCTTTGGTCAGCCCACATGCCTAGATGATAGTAGATTCTATTGCAAGATGCATCAGCAAATCTTTCATCAACGCTTTAAAATCAAAAAGAATGCTCATGTTCCCGTGGATTATTTCAACCTTGCCCAAGCTAGACATACATGGCCTGATGTGATGGATATGATGGATTTTCATCAAATCTCTAAGCTCATGACTGTTTGCACTCCATATTCTCCTGCTTTGCTTCAGCAATTCTTTGCTACTGTTGTTTTCACCACTGAGCATGGTAAGAGGACTCTGACATGGATGAGTGCAGATACTATTTGTTCAACATCTTTGGCTGAGTTTGGGGCACTGTTTGGTCTTGAGGAATTGCCCGTTGCACCTTGGTATGTTCGTCTCCATCTCTCTAAGCTCATTCCAGCTAAGACGGGGATTCGCCATTGTTATCCTCCTCAGGGCAGCCTTCGTGGGAAGATTCCTCACACAGTTCATATGTATCATTTCTAGAGGATTGTTCACAAAATTTTGAGAAACTATCTTGCCATCAAGTTTGGAGAGAAGGGTTTGGTTCGTGACCGGATGGTCAATTGCCTTCATCACATCTATGATCTTTATCTCAGGAAGAAGCAAATTGATGTGCTTGATTATCTTTGGAACGAGATGCAAGTTGTGGTTGTCAAAGGCAAGGTTCCCTATTATGGTCCGCTTCTGCAGACTCTCTTCAACACCAAGTTGCCTGATGATGTGGTTAGTCAGTATGAGTTGTTTTATCCTGAACTGTTGGTCTTCGTTATATGCCCGAGGGTGATCCTGTTTGGCCGCCTCCTACTGATGCTCCTGAGGGAGATTCTGATGAAGAAGATGATGACGATGAGAAGAAAGGTGGCTTAGTTCAAGCTCTCAAAAGGATGAACTGCTTCTTTGTGCACAAACGCAAATCCGAGTACAAGGCTTATCACAAGCAGAAGGTTTACAACCACAATCAACGTGCCATCATGACCCAGCTTAATCTTTCCTATCCAGACAGCTCAGCTGAAGTCTCAGAAAACACCTACATGGCCCAGAACAAGTACACTTATTGGTTTGGTGATGATGCCTCCTCTCTTGCTCCATATTGGCAAGGTGATCCCGGTCAGTCTAGCTCCGGTGCAGCTGCTCATGTTGCTGAGGATGACGAGGACTATGATGAGGATGAAGATGAGTGATCATGGACCTTCGCTTCACTTTCTCCCTTTTGGTGTCTTGATGCCAAAGGGGGAGAGAGATCTCCGGGATTTGCATTGCATTGCATCCATTTGCGCTTTCATATTTCCCGTTTTCCATTTGCATCGAACTTGTTTAAGTTTTTAAGTGAACTCTATTTGTGGTGTACTATGGAACTTATGTCATGGTTATTGTAAGGATATTATGGACCTCCTTTATGTTATTGTAAGGACTTCCCCGGTTTATCTTCTATTATTTTGGAGTCCGTTACAAGGTGATTGTATTCCAAGACTATATCTATTAGAAGCCTATGGTGAGAAATTTGCTCTACTATATGATGTCTATGGTGAGAAGTATCGCATATCCCTTGCTCACATAGTCTATATATTGTGCTTGCTTCTTGTTTCTCGTTTGAGCATATATTCTTGTATACCTTGTTAGCTTATAAGTTTAAGGGGGAGCTTCCCTCAAAAACTTTGCCTTGCTTAAATGAGATACCTTTTTGCAAATTCCTTGTGTTGTCATCAAACATCAAAAAGGGGGAGATTGAAAGGACAAAATCCGTTAACCTTGTTTTGATGTTTGATCACAACACTTGGAAGAATTTAACACACCGCTAAGTGTCTACAGGAAATATGACCATCTATATCAATAGATACTAGTGGATCTCTCTCTATGCAAAAAGGGAAGAAACATAGTTGTCGGACTTCAACGGGTGAAGAGAGAAGACGCACTGCTGGGAAACCGGCCCCCAGGCCGGCCCAGGCTGGCCTCCAGGCCGGATGCCTCGGGTGGCAGGCCGGCCCCCAGGCTGGTTGGCTCGGGTGGCTCGCCGGCCCCCATGCCGGTTGCCTCGGGCTGCCCTCCAGCCTCCAGGCCGGCCCGGGCCGGCACGCAGGCCGGTTTGGTCTGCAGGTCGACCAGCTCCCAGCCAGCCCAGGCCGGCCCCCAGGCCGGCCCAGGCTGGTTCCCAGGCCGGCTGTCTCGGTAGCCCGCCTGGCCCCCAGACCAGCCCAGGCCGGCCCTGCTTCCTACGTCGTCGCTTACCCCTTCAGCGGCCATATTTTGAAGGGAACTATAAATACCTCTTCACCAACCTTTGGACAACTAGCTTGAACACATTGAAGAACACCATTGATTGCAAGCTCAAGATTTGATAGATCTCCCAATCCCTCCACTCAAACTCGTTGATACTTGGAGGATTGAAGGAGAAGCCCCGGATCTACATCTTCACCAAGCCGTTCTTCATTTCCCCCTCATTCACTTGAGGGACCCTTTGCTAGGATTTCCATTGGGAAATCCTAGCCTCTTATTGTACTCACTTGATTGTCTTTGTGACAGATTTGTAGTTGTTCGGGAGCCCCCAATCCTCTTGTGGGTTGTGCCCCGGATCGTTGTTGTAAGGGCTCCGGATTCCGCCTTGAAGGATTCCGATAGTGGAAGGTTAACAAAACCTTTGTGGTACGGTTCATCGAAGAAGAAGGTGCGTCCGCCTTTGTGGCGGTTGAGTTTTGACCTTCGTGGTAGCTCACACCTCTCCAACGAGACGTACTTCCCTAAAAAGGAGGAACTCGGGATTACATCCGTGTCTCCGCGTGCTTTCACTTCGGTTACTTCTATCCTTGTTTATAGTCCTTACTTCGTGTATCTTGTTTAGTTGCTTGCTTGTCATATAGGTAAATTCACCTTACTTGCATATCTAGAGAATTTACCTTTTGTGTCAAGCCTAATTTGAAAAAGTACTAAAATTGAAGTAGCACCTATTCACCCCCCCTAGGTGTCATACGATCCTTTCAGTTTTCAGATAGGACCCGTAACATGTTAGAACAACCATAATACCTAACAGCCAGTTACCGAGCCTATTACTGTTAAACAATTAGGTCCCAGCACGCATGTGTGAGTCATGTGCCGAGTTGAATACACAATCAAATTCACAAGCTTTAATCAATCCATAGAGCCAATCCTACGGACAACCTGGCATTCCACTCTATATAAAGGTCCCACCCTCTAGTCTCAATATGCATTGCTAGCTAACCGGAAGAATCATACATACCTGTGAAGGAAGAAACACTGAACGCATATACTGGATAGTTTATTTCATTGATTTGCTTTACTTTTGATCGTTGATTAACTAACTCTTGATTTTCATTCCGTGACATAGCAACTAAATAAGTCACAACAAGGAAAAAGGGCAGCGACTCCTTGGGTGAATCTTCAGTCTATATGTGGAGAAAAGTTGCGGAGGACTTCACATCATGAACGATTGTGGAATTGACTCATTCATCAAGCAGATAATTATACAGTGGAATTAACTATGGTCAACGGATTACGCGGAAAATTGGCATAATCTGGAAAATGTTTTTGGAGACTACTTATTTATTTATTGGACACCACTTATGGAGGAAGATAATATTACTCCGAGGGAAAAGGAATTCAATATTCACTCAACGGTAAGTCCATTATTATTATTTGCACTAAATATTTGTTCAAGTCAACTACTCCACATAGTTTGTACTTGCCTCTATGTCATAATTTTATGGAATACAATATAAATGCGTTGGCAAGTGAACAGTTCCAAAGGAATATACACGGGTGCACTTAAGCACAACTGATAATTCATTATATACTTTGGAATTGGAAATTATGTCATTACACTCTTTTGTGGAGGGAAGGTATCATTTTATTTTGTAGGTCATGATATTCACCTACGATGAGAAGGAATTTAATTCATACTTCTCTATTATAATTTGTTGGTTATGTCTAGTATTTGGAAAAGGAAGAGTGGAGTTATTGCTCCATGGAAATTAGTGCAATATGGAATTTAACACAGTGGACTCATTTATCTTGACAATCCATTGGAAGTTGGTGTACAAATTGTAAATTTTGTGAAGATAACTCCATATGGAGCAATACTTGTAATAGGAACACATGCTCGGAATTTGATTGTTGATGGAATTTACGACTTGGTATTACCTTATAAACAGAATTACAAGTTTTGTTAATTCTGGAATTATGAACTTTAAGTGGGAGGGCTATCATCTATGGATTATTTCTTCAATGTTACATTTCCGGTATTTTGGCTTTACACTCCGACTTTAGTGGGAGGATCGCAATACTTCTTCAGCTTATATTTACGATATTGTTTTTGGACACTCCTACTTGAGGAAACTATACATATTCTATTCACGATTCACTTGATATGGTTATTTATATCTTTTACAATACAAGTCGGAAGGTTTTTGTTGTATTAACATCTCATACTGAAGTGGAAAATCAGTTCATCAAAGTATTTAAAGGTTTGAAAACTGATTGGTGGGGGAAGTACACTTCAGGAATATTAATTAAAACTAATAGAGTGAGCATGGAATGAGCATGGAATTATTCACCGCAGTTTTATGTCATATACTCCAAGGTTGCATGGAGGAACACAACTATTGGTTATTCCCTTGATTATGTGGAAAAGCATTACATACTACTATTTGTTCAGTTAGTCATTATTTATCACTGATGGGGGGATGCCCAACCGGGTAGGCCCAGTACCACGAGTCGGACTACATGACCGGGTGGCCCAAAGCCCACTCGGAGGTCATCTTCCAAGATTCTGGGTCCCCGGAGAACCCAGTAGGCCGGCTCGAGGAAGACGGCAAGCTGATCTTTCCGAATCAGATAGCGATCTGCATATCTCGAAGAATGCGCTCCATGAAGCCGCACTTGTAGCGAGTTAGCTAGCGCCGCCTAGGTCACCCGTCATTTCCCTTTAAACCCTAGCCGACTCGTTATATAAAGCTGGCTAGGGGCAAGCCTAGAGGACAGACTCATCTCGTTTCCATAGCCGCTAGAGCCTCCTCAACCTCTAGCGCGCACGCCATTGTACACCCTACACAGATCTAAATACATATAGCAGGAGTAGGTCTTTACCTCGCCAAGACGGGCCGAACCTGGGTAAACACTGTGCGTGCTACCTCTCCGTGGATCCTAAGTCACCTGGCTCACACCAGACTTAAGCCACCCGCCATGGCATCTACCGTGATTAACCACGACAGTTGGCGCCCACCGTGGGGCCAGCGATCGCTGGAATTTACTTCACGGAGAGTCCACTACCAGGCACCGGCATCGAGTTCAGTCCAGCCATGCTTGGCCGCGACAACATCGTTAGCGGCACCTACTTCGAGCACGACGGTATCGGCTACATCGCCGACCCGCACACTTGGGTGCACCTTCGTACGCCCCGATCTCCCACTCGATAGTCATCCATTTCGGAACGGCTGTCACCGCCTACATCGGCTTCTGCGGCTTTGCAGAGTAAGGCGTCGCCTACGACTGCAGCGACGACGACGCAATCCCCTGGCCCGAGACAGCTGACGACGGCGCCATCGACGCCGTGCTCGCCGATCCCATTGTGAGCCCGGCAAAAACCGTCCAGATCTCGGACGACAGCGATGATGCCGGATCGATCTTTCCCGTCCTCGACTACGAGTCGGAGGGCTCGACCGATCTGGCCTCGGATGGCTCGGCAACCCTGGCCGTCATCTACATGACTGGCGAGGCAGCATACGCCACCTCCAGCGAATCTGACGCGCTGATGCATGTAAAATGCGTACATGAACTTTGCATTATATTACTTATATTTCAATCATATTTGCATCATATAAGGGTTATATCATTGTTTTATATTGATTTTGGGAATATTTCATAGTTTCCCTATTTTTCTGGAATTAACCCTGCACAGGCAGAAAACCCTATTTTCTATATTTTGATGTTTCAGGGACCGAAACGACGTCCAAATGACCTGGAAATTTACGAGCATCAGTTTTTGGAAGGAACAAAGCGTGGGAGCGAAGGAAGCGAACAAGCGGAGGCCCGAGGGCCAAGTTGAGTGGGCCCACGTGGCCAGATTCCTTGGCCGCGTGGGACCCATCAACTGGGGCCTCGTGGCTCCGTTGCCGTCGATCTTTTTTCCCGAGCCTCCGTCTTGACCTAAAAATGACTATAAAAATAGTCCCCGACGCACTTCGGAAAGGAGCGCCGCAGAAACACAAAAACCACGAAATAGAGACCTGGAGTTGCAGATTGGAGGGGGAAAACTCCGGCGGGGCGCTGCCGGTGTGGTCTCCACCTCCTCCAACGACTTCTCCACCATCTCCAGGATGAAGAGGGAGTAGTCCACCCCTGGACTATGGGTTTGTGGAAGTAACTTATGTATCTCTCATCTCTTGAGCTTCACTAATTAGTACCGTATGAGCTGCTGAACATGATTACAGTCATCTATGTAATACCTTTGTGGTGGATCTTTATATGAGTTAATATATGTTTGAGATTGCAATAGTTTTGTTTCAGTTATGAAAGTAGATGCATATTATGTACCCTGTTCTTGTTTACTTGTTTTGATCAAGCATGTGTATGAGAGCGTGTGAGGGGGAACGTGTGCATTAGATGGAGTAACGGGGGGTGGCTAGTGCGGTGAACGTGAGAGAAAGTTCCGCGATCCACTTGGGTGTTTACCTTACTTTGTTGCCTCACTAGGGATAAAGAAAAATACCTTGCTACCGGAGATGTGGGTGTGACCATTGCAACTACTCCATGACTAGATCTAGCATGTTCTTATTTTAACTTCATGTCATGATACTTAATGCTATGCTCTGATTTATCTTAATTACTAAGGTGTTATGATTTAGTTCGCATCTTGGTGGAGTATAAGAGAGATTAATAAACAAAAGATCTCTATGTTAGGACGTGATGCCCATATAATAAGTAACTTTTCATGAAACCTTTATGTCGCAATCTCATATGTCAATTCTAGTGTTCCATTATCTACCACTTTACTAAAGAGAGAGTATATTTGTGAAAACATGAACCCCGGTCCATTTTTAATCATAAGAAACACCTTTCCAACAACTTTTATCCACTTTACATTTTATGCCATTATTAAATCCGAAAATACAAAAACACTTTTACATCTTGCATTCACATTATAAAACCCAAAAATATCATTTATCATTGTTTCCACCATCCTTGCATATTTATTTACCATCATTGCATATTTATCTACTGTTTTGCATTTATCTTTATCATATCATTCTCACACCTTGTGCTTGACAACCACTTGGTGAGGTTGAGGGCACAAATAATTTACTTTGTTTGCAGGTTCTCAAGAGATGGATAAGAAGATAAAACCAACACTACTGGTTCCCCGAGAGTTCGATATTAAACCCTCGAGTCACCCCTCGTGGGGAAAACCGTCTTTCCTATACTATACACTCTGCACTTGGAGTCTCAACCTAACCCATTTTCTTTTAACGCAGGTAACTACGTTAAGGGCCATCAAGACTGTTTTCTAGCGCCGTTGCCGGGGAACCATAGCTGAAAGGTTTATCCAAGGGTATCTCACAACAAGTCAACTTCATCACCAACTTGTGCAAACACCTAAGCTTGGGGAGGTTGCACCTACGTGAGCATCATCTTATCCATTTTTACCTTCAAATCATTTTATTTTATTTTGTTTTTGTCTTGCATATCATATTTATATTTCGGTTTGCATATTTTATTTTCAGTTTTGCATTTTGTGTTGCATTTGTTATTTCGGTTTGCATTGTTTAGTGTCATTTTATTTTCAGTTTTGCATAAAAAATTAAAAACACATAAAAACTTGCTAAAATGGGAGATAGAACTAAGTTGTGTGACTACACAAACACTCCAAATGATCAATTTATTGCTAAGCCTATTACCACACCTGAGATAACAGCTGATAGTTATGAAGTTAGTCCTAGTTTGTTGAACTTGATAACTAGGGAACAATTTGGTGGTAGTGCTATAGAGGATGCCTCTATGCATCTTCATGATTTTGTTGAAATTTGTGACATGCAAAAATTTTAAAATGTGGAAAGTAATATTCTAAAACTGAAGTTATTTCCTTTCTCACTTAGAGGAAAAGCTAAAGAGTGGTTACATTCATTACCTACTGGTAGCATTAATTCTCGGGATGATCTAAAAGAAGCTTTCATTAAGAAATATTATCCCCCTGTTAAAATTCTGCAAAATAGAAACAATATCCTCTCTTTTAGGCAAAATGAAAATGAACATGTTGCCATGGCTTGGGATAGGATAAAACTTATGCTTAGAACTTGTCCATCACATGGGGTTAACGAATGGACCATATTACACTCTTTTTACAATGGTCTAAATTACATGTCTAGAAATATTCTTGATTCAGCTGCTGGTGGGGCTTTCATGGGAAAAACTATAGTAGAAGCTAAGAACATATTGGAAAGTATTTTGCAAAATTAGTCAATGGCATACTGATAGAGCACCTAATCCATCTAAGAAAGTAAACTCCATAGAAGAAACAAATGATTTGTCATCTAAAATGGACACTATTCTTGCTTTCATTAATAAACAAAATATTGAAAATGCCCCTTTGCAAGAACTAGTTGGTAATAATCCTGAAAATGTTGATGTTAACTTCATTAGGAACTATGGTAATATGGGTATGGTAACAACAATTATAATTCCTATAATAAACCCCCATACGTGCCAAACAAATATACCACTAGTAGTAATGTTTCTAGTGATTTGGAAAACACCATTAGGTCATTTATATCTACTCAAAAGGAGCTTAATAAGGAATTCATATCTAAGTTTGAAAAACAAGACTCTTTGTTTGAAAGGGTAGATCAGCTCACTAAGGAAGTTACCTCATTAAAGAACACCATTGTAGCCCACAAACATGAGGAAACAATTAAATATTGCCAAGAGGTTATAAATAAATCTTGGGAACACATTCATGAGCAAGAGAGAGTTGCTAAGGAAACTATTATGATAATGAATGAGAGAAAAGTTGAGGAAGTTAAAATGCTTAGTGAAGTCAAGGAACCATTACTTGACTTAGAGAAGTGTAGCTTGCATGAATTAATATCTATCTTACAACAATTTGCAAGTGATCCTTCCATTAATGTTAACCAAGCTGGTTTTGGTTGTTATATTGCTAATCATGTTTTAAAAGAAAAGATTGCCAGGTACAACCAAGAAGCTATGATACCACCTAAGCTTGGGGATATATGGATTCCCAAAGTACTAGTAACCATTGGAAAAGAGACACACCATGCTATATTAGATCTAGGATCTAGTGTCTCTGTTTTATCTAAAGAATTATATGAAGTACTTGAATTAAAGAATCTTGAAAAATGCTCTATTGAACTTGCACTTGCTGATGATTCCATTAAACATGCTTTGGAAAAGTAAGTGATGTTATGGTAGAGTTGCATATGACATTTGTACCTGTTGATTTTCTAATCATGGATATGGGGAATAAAACCTCTAGTCCAATTATTCTGGGAAGACCTTTTCTTCGTACCACAGGTGCTATCATTGATTCAAAAGAAGGGAATGTGAAGTTTTAGTTTCCACACAAGAAGTGCATGGAACACTTCCCAAGGAAGAGGGACACACCAAAGTTCAAGCTCCCTCATGAGTTTCGTCCACAATAACTATCAAGTAAGTAAGCCTAGCTATATGGCTATAAAGAAAGCGCTTTACGGGAGGCAACCCGGTTGTTTTTATTTGTGATTTTCTTTGAGTCCTCTTGCTGTAACAAGAGATTTAGTTTTTAGTTTTGTTTCTGGAATTTTTAATAAAGTGCCAAGTTTTACCTATTTTGATTTGAAAAAGTTGCTATTTGCATTCGGAGATTTTATTCCTGCACGAGTCTGTGCACGGTTTGATTTTTAATTTTTATTCTGTAACTCCGATTGAGCTGTAATTTGAACTGTAGTTGCAACTTTTCATACTCTGTATACATGAATGTTTTCAGATTTTTCGGACGAGTTTAAGTAGGGTAGAAAAATACGTTTTGCTGCTGCTGTTTTTCTGGACAGATTCTGTCCCATTTTGTTTTATGCATCCTTTGAACTTTTTACTTGAATATTTTTAATCCAATTGAGTTTATGAGTAGGCATACAACATTATACTTTCTGGACATTCATATGAAATTTTGTCTAAGGATTTTCTGCAGCAAGAAATCTATTTGTCTATCACTACTAATGTCACCCCACAGAAAAGAAATGGGAGAAACGGTGTTTTGAAGTTTTTTCACAGGGATTAGAGGAGATGCACCAAGAGCTATCCAAGGATGGTGAAGACCATAAGCTTGGGGATGTGAAGACAACCCCACTGGACCAACACACTGTAACAGCCCCAAGTTGTGAACCTAAAATGTGAATAAAATTTTCGCTTTTCATTTCCTTGGGCATCATGGCATCCTTAATAAAATTGCTCCAGGAATTTTAACATTGGAAAACCTCAAATATGAATTGTTTAAGTTCCAACTTCAAATCAGTGAAAGTTGTCCAAAGTGCAAAACAAAAATACTTTGGCATCCTATACTTGTCAAGGAAGTTCCAAGAGTTCACAATTATAATTTTGTGATTACAACTCAAAGGCTTAAATAATAACAAAGTGAAATAAACAAAAATGCCATATTTAAACCCTATGAACCCAAGTTGTTCAAAACAGTTTATTTTTTTAAAAAAACCCCAAATTTTGTGGAGCTCCTACATGATATGGGGAGGCTACACAAATATTTCCATAAGTTTTGAAATAGATTTAGTACCTCAATTAAATGTTTTAATTAAATGGCAGAGAGGAAAGTAAAACAAGTTTGTTCTACAAACTTTCTCCAATTGAGCTCAAATTTTTACCAATGCCTCTTTATGTCAAATAAGGAGTTACTACAAATTTGCATAAGATTTGGAGATGGTTCAATGCCTTAAATAATTGTTCTAAAAATTTGGCAGAAAAGAAATTGAAACAAGTTACTTCTAAAAAATATTCTCCAAATGGGCTGCAATTTCTACCAGTGGCTCTTTACATCAAATAAGAATTTTGTGCAAAGTTTCACCAAATTTTGAAATGGTTAAGTGCTTCAATTAAATGGCTTCGAGAAATTCCAGAAAAAGAAAATGGGAAGAAAACAGAAAGGGCCTAGTTGTGATGGAAAAATTTGGGCAGGGGTGTTTTTGCAAAATGTCGTCTTCTTCCCTGTAGTCGCAGCACGCACGACACGGCGACATGTCGCCGTGCTCCCCGCTCCATATCGCCGCGCCGGACCCCCCCACGCCCTCCTGCCGCTCGAAGAAGGATAAGGAGGCCCCCCCCCCCCGTCGACGCTCCTCTGCCTCTCCCCGCCTCACTCGCTCCCCAGCTCCCTCCCTCTCGTTTCCTTTTTCCCCCATGGCCGAAACCAAGCCGCCGGCCGCCGAGCTCGTCGCCGATGATTGAGAGCACCCCGTACAGATCGATGCCCACCAGTCTCTCCGCCGTGTTCTCCTCTCCTTCACCGCCCGAGGAATCGATGAGAGGATCCACGAATCGACGCCGCCATCTCCGTCTTCCCCGCGGCCGTCCGAGCACCGCCGCGTTTGGCGCCACCTCTGTGGTCCACCTCCGGCCTCGCCGTCGCTTCCCACGCGTCAAGGGTGAGTGTGCCGTCCTCCCGGACATCCCCTTCCCTCCCCCTTCGCGCTGTAGCTCGCTGTGCCGTCGAGGCCGTGCGCGACGTCGTGGTCACCGCCGTGCTCGCGCCAGTCCGCGCATCCCCTTGGTCAACCTGGCCACTGAACTGCACGCTGATGTGGCCGCCCGCATGGCTGCTGACCTGGCCCTGGGCCCGCACGTCAGCCTCTGTGGCTGGGTACCTCGTAGGTGAAAAACATCTCGGCAACATTTCCTGTAAAATAAAAACTGAAACACAGAGAAGCAGTTTCAAATGACTAACTTGTAAAATACACAACAAATTGAAAAATGCTCCAAATGCAGTGATTCAAATTTCCATGTGTAGATCTTGAGCAGCTCTATCTGTTAGTATCAATTAGGTACAACTGTTCTGTTATAAATTTTGCACTTATTAAAGAATTACAGAAAATGACTAATAAAAGTGAATCTCTTAAAATTCATAACTTTTGTTCTGTAATTCCAAATTGAGCAAATAAGATGTCAAAATGTTTATCTTAACAAACTTTACACCATGGTATTTTATTTGGACAGAATTGAAATAATTTTCTTCTCTGTTTAAATGAAATACTAAAAAGGCTGAATTATTTCCTAGTTTTGGAAATTTATAACTTGCTAGATAATTGTCCAAAAATTATGATTCAAATGCCAAAATGCCTGGAATGAAATAACCATTCTGGTTATATCATTTTTGAAAATTGGTAAAATATATTTAATTACTGCCTATGTTAAATAGATGGCAAAGTCATTATTATGCTTTCGGGAAGTTATTAAAAGTATTACAATTCATCCAAATTAATTTGTGGCATTGCAAAAAGGTCTAAACATAACACTGACCATATCAAACAGAACCATTGTGGTCCATGGTGGATTCATTGCTTTGCAAATAAAACGGAATCACCATAAGAAATTTATTCAAAATGCTAGGTTGAAATATTCACCAAATGTTCGTAATTGCTCAGAAACTAGCAAACAACATATCAAAATGTTCAGCAAGTCTATTCCTAACAGGAAACATCATTTGCATGCATGTTTGAATAACATTTATGTACTAGTCTTATTAGGGTTAATACTAGGCCATTAAGATAATTATGAGTTGTGCCAAGTAATGCCTAAATTATTTGGGAAACTCATTTAATTTGATGATCATGTCGATGATCCTCTAAGTGCATTAAAATGTCATGCCATCATGTGTTTTTGCATTGCACCCGTTATGCATGTGTGGTTATTGATTGTTTCTTTCCGGTGTTGTTTGCGCTTCGGTAGATCGAGGAGTTGAAGTGCAACCACAATACTCCGACGATTTTTATTATCAACCATATCGACAAGGCAAGCGTAATCCCCCTCTGAGCATGTCTCCTCCTATTTTCTGCAATTATTTTCTCCACTATAATATTGCATTCGGTTCTAAATGTCTTTTGCTTGGATTAGAGTATCCTACTAGTTGCATTAGATACCTGTTGCCATTACCTGTATCCTTCCTAATATCCATAGGATTGAAGTGTTGGCCCGAGATAAGTATATTTGCTATGTATATGCTTAGCCATGCTTAGTTTAGAATGCTTAGATGTCCGGTGGATGTTTCATTGTTGGAACAGTTGTTGGAATGGCCGGATGTTGTGGACAATTGTGGTGACAATAATAAACTGCTTAAAGGTGGGGATGAGAGGCCACATGGAATGTGGTGGGTTGTCTCGTTTTCGCCGCCTAGATGCTAGTTCTCGCCTTCGAGCCAAGACCGAGCGTGCTACCATGCGTGGGCCTAGTGAACCCCCATTGACTAAATAACTCGGGCGGGACTGGCCAGGGTCCTCTAGTTTGAGCTTCCATTTGCGCGTGCGTGAAGATGGTGGCCAGGACTGGGATGAGGATGGTGGTGTTTAGGAAAATGAGTGGCCACGGGGCAGGGTGTTGGAGGCACTGAACCTGCCCTACCGCCACTGATGATCCTGGGTTAGTCTCAAGCGAGGGAGAAGTCGTAACCGCTCCCACCCAGTCGGCTTTCCCCGGAAGAGAGCTAGTGCACAGGCAATGGGCCGGACGGTACGCGTGGCAAACATTGTATACCCCTGCAGGGTAAATCTTTTCGAAAAGTCGTGTCCACGGTTATGGACGACTTGGTGCCGGATTCAGAGACCATAGAAAACTTGAACGGAATGATTAAAACCTGAGTACTAAAGGTACTACCAAGAATGAAAGGTTGACTTCCTCGAGGGTGATTCGGGGGAGGTGCCTTGGTAGACAGGTGAAGTGATTGATGGTGGTTGTCGATGAGATTGATCAAAAGAAAAGAGTTTACTTCTTATCCCCTTTTGAAAATATTCTGATTAGTCGATGCCAGATGTCTTTTATAAAGAAAACCAGCTTTACGCAAAACAGCCATAAAACCTTTGAAAGCCAATCATCGAGCTAGTAGCTCTATTTAATCTTGCGAGTTCGTCGAACTCAATGTTGTTTATTTGATTTCAGTGGAGGACGTCACCGACACTGAAGGTGGGTTCTATGTGGACGTCGACGAGTAGTCTGGGGTTCCCAGGTGGCAGCTTGGGACATTCCGGAACAACTGTCACTGGAATGTTTATCTATAGGCCTCTTAGGCCATAATTTGGATCTTGTTGTTTAGAACAACTTAATTTGCTTCCGCATGATGTACTGTTGGGTCTGTGACCTCTGGTTGTAATATTAGCTATCTTTCTCTATTATAAGAGTTGAACTATAATGCTTTGAGTCGTAGAGTCTGTGATGTGCCAGTTGTTCCACAAGTCTTGATCTCTCTATTATGCATTGATAGTTGTGCCTGTGTTAGGGCATCAATCGGGGTGTTGCGTTGCCGATAATCAATTCCGAGCAACGCCTGCCAAAGGTTTTGGCCGGGGAGTGGTAAACCCGTAACCTCCGGTTGTATCGCCTAACCGGTGACACACAGCATCACTGTATAGTTCTGCGGTCGGGGCGCTACAAGTTGGTATCAGAGCAGGACTGCATGTAGGAAACCCGTTCTACTGGTCGATGTCGAGTCTAGTTGTTGTGAAAACTATTTTGAAACTAAAAATGAGTTGTGAAAACTTGCTTAGGATTCTTTTTACTCCTTACCTGGTATCGCTCCAACTCTGAGTCACCTTACCTCTATTTGATTTAAAAAGGGTTCGTTATCTCATCTGGTGTTTCAAAATTAGGTGACACGTTGGGTGGGCCGTTCCTAAATCTGTTAACCTGTTACTCCAGCTCACGAGTTACAAATAGGCGTCGGAGTAGGAACCACGAGATCTTAAAGGCTGGGATCCATCTCTAGTTATGTATCAGGTTATCGGATTCAGAGTCTCCAACTCCTTTTGCCGGACCGATGCAACTCCAATTATTCAAGACCACGGTTAAAACCCACAGAATGGAGGAGCCAAAGGTCTTGAACCGAAGGTCCCGGATTATGCTATGATTCTGGTATGTTGAATTGTGTGGGTTGTTACCCATGTGATCGTTATGCCATTTATGATTCTCGGCACATGATGCTGACCTTTAACCCAAGTCCTTTATGTGGTCTGTGAGGTAATGTTCAATCATTTCCCACACCTCAGCTGGCTATGTGACTTTAGCTCTCCCATAGCCTTGCCTTAGTTTCTGTGTTGGAACCATCGGGGTTACGACCAGGATTTTCCTAGCGAGTCTCCCAACTATGTTCGTGACTCTGCTGCATCTCTCCTTTCTGGGCATGGTTATCACGATTGAGTAATAACCGGTGCATCTTCAACATCTTAGGATTCTCCTGAACATGTTTGTAACTCTTGATCTTCTCTCTGACCCGTGTCTTCCGTTTGACCGTCATGTTTCTATCGTGCATTGGTGTATTCCGATGCAAGTTATTCTTGTGGTTCGTCAAGACATTCTACTTCAGGATGTTAGGAGAAACAAGCTCCAGTACCTCGTCCACTTCTCGGACCAGGTCAAAGTATTGTAATCTGTAGAATAAGGGCCTTGTCTAGCTTTTGTCCTGCTCCGCCTGAGAGTGTCACACTCTTGGATATCAGGGTATCGTGCTAAGTATCATGATCCTCTTGATGAAGTGATGCTCTTACACTTTGTTACTCTCCGTTCTCCGAGTGGCTTGTTACTCCAGAATGATAAGACGTGAGCAATGAGGTGGCTATCGAATATCCTCAGCAATTCTTACTGCATCGAACTCCAAGGACACTCATTGTCCTTCTGAGCATGATTGGTTAGCCAATCAAGAAGAGGAATTTGACTGTGTTACCAAGTTCGTTTTTTCTGGTGCCCTTCCTGGGTCAACGAGCTAGGTTCATGCCGAAGCTCCCAAGACCACCTCGTTTTGCCTTGAAAGGCATGATTCTCCCTCGAACTCAAGACATACCGGTGGATCGTGATATTCTGGAGGTCTTCCCAGAAGTATCGCCAGGTTGTCACCTGACCGTGATGTTGAGCTTATGAGTAAGCGGGTTCGCTAAACAACTCCTTTCTCCAAGAAAATCGTGCTGGATGTCCTGAATTATTCGGTTGAGCTTGAACAACTTGGAGAGTTAAAAGATAAAAGCTCTATCTGATATAGTCCATTCTAAATGGGATGTCTAGTGTTACGTGTCGAAGCAAGGTGGTATCTCCTTTGTGGATATGCTACCCTACAAATCTTTGATTTGAATCGGGCTATCGTCAAATCAAAATCAGGCTAACCTATTGAATGTGTTAGTCTGACCAATACTTATGCCCGTTCATGCAACATATGAGTTTATTGTCTTGGAGTATCTGGATAAGTTTGTTGTTGAGCCCATCAACTACATTCTTATATTCTCCATGTTTGAGGAGATTCATATTGGATAGTGGGCGTTAGCATTGGAAACTTGTTAGAACTAACTTTGTGTCGTCATAAGGTATGTGTTACCTCCATTCCTTCAGAAATTCGTCTATGCCTCCACGCCACTAATTGAATTGTTTAAGAAAGAGAAGAAGTCCAAGAACTTCAATGCCTTCTTTGATGCTCCCCAATAAGGACTCAATTTTGTCCCGTTGCAAGTAATTCAGGTAGGCGCAGATTGTCTTCTGACAGTTGCTAATACGTGAGTTCCGCAATCTCGTTCCTCCTTTGGAGTTAGACATTCTAGTCTAGCTCTTGGGGTTCTAGCAAATGTAATCCGTTGGTATCCATTGCAAAGGCTTCCTATTCCTATATGTTGAGTCTGAAGTATCTCTAGACCTAGCCATGTCTGAATCGCAATTAGAAACGATGCTTGATGGTCGTCAAGAAGCTTGTCTTTGAAGTTTAGAAAATCAAGAAGTGTTCCCAATACTAACGTTCTCGGAGTTTCTAAAGTTCTCTCGGTCCATCTCCCTGATCCTTCCCCTGTGATCTGAAAAGTTCCTTTGTGAGGAAGGTCCTACGCAAGTTGTCTGGTAGAAGTTACCTCTTCATCTGTTGGAATCTTGTTATAATATTCTCCCTCAGAGACTTAAAGCCTTGTGCAAAGTTCATATTCTCAATCTTTGAAGAACAAATGTCTACCATCCGAAAACCTCTTATCATCCTTCGGTTACCTCCACGTGTCACCAAATCGTCAAATCAAGAGCTGATCGAAGTCTCGTCCAAGAGTTGACTAGGGGGTACCTAATCGTCGCATCTTCGTGAAGACCATTCCTTTCATAGTCGTTCCCCTCTCCTATGGTGTACTTTGATAGTGACCTCGAAGTGAAGCTGATGAAGATCTCCATGATGCGCTAAATCATTCAACACCGAGAAGATCGTTGAAGACCGCCGTAACTTTTTCCCTCTTTCCTACTCTTAGAATCTCGGGACGAGATTCCTATAAGGGGGGTAGAATTGTAACAGCCCCAAGTTGTGAACCTAAAATGTGAATAAAATTTTCGCTTTTCATTTCCTTGGGCATCATGGCATCCTTAATAAAATTGCTCCAGGAATTTTAACATTGGAAAACCTCAAATATGAATTGTTTAAGTTCCAACTTCAAATCAGTGAAAGTTGTCCAAAGTGCAGAACAAATATACTTTGGCATCCTATACTTGTCAAGGAAGTTCCAAGAGTTCACAATTATAATTTTGTGATTACAACTCAAAGGCTTAAATTATAACAAAGTGAAATAAACAAAAATGCCATATTTAAACCCTATGAACCCAAGTTGTTCAAAACAGTTTATTTTTTTAAAAAACCCCAAATTTTGTGGAGCTCCTACATGATATGGGGAGGCTACACAAATATTTCCATAAGTTTTGAAATAGATTTAGTACCTCAATTAAATGTTTTAATTAAATGGCAGAGAGGAAAGTAAAACAAGTTTGTTCTACAAACTTTCTCCAATTGAGCTCAAATTTTTACCAATGCCTCTTTATGTCAAATAAGGAGTTACTACAAATTTGCATAAGATTTGGAGATGGTTCAATGCCTTAAATAATTGTTCTAAAAATTTGGCAGAAAAGAAATTGAAACAAGTTACTTCTAAAAAATATTCTCCAAATGGGCTGCAATTTCTACCAGTGGCTCTTTACATCAAATAAGAATTTTGTGCAAAGTTTCACCAAATTTTGTAATGGTTAAGTGCTTCAATTAAATGGCTTCGAGAAATTCCAGAAAAAGAAAATGGGAAGAAAACAGAAAGGGCCTAGTTGTGATGGAAAAATTTGGGCAGGGGTGTTTTTGCAAAATGTCATCTTCTTCCCTGTAGCCGCAGCACGCACGACACGGCGACATGTTGCCGTGCTCCCCGCTCCATGTCGCCGCGCCGGACCCCCCCACACCCTCCTGCCGCTCGAAGAAGGATAAGGAGGCCCCCCCGTCGACGCTCCTCTGCCTCTCCCCGCCTCACTCGCTCCCCAGCTCCCTCCCTCTCGTTTCCTTTTCCCCCATGGCCGAAACCAAGCCGCCGGCTGCCGAGCTCGTCGCCGACGATTGAGAGCTCCCTGTACAGATCGATGCCCACCAGTCTCTCCGCCGTGTTCTCCTCTCCATCACCGCCCGAGGAATCGATGAGAGGATCCACGAATCGACGCCGCCATCTCCGTCTTCCCCGCGGCCGTCCGAGCACCTCCGGCCGTCCTCTGTGGTCCACCTCCGGCCTCGCCGCCGCTTCCCACGCGTCAAGGGTGAGTGTGTCATCCTCCCAGACATCACCTTCCCTCCCCCTTCGCGCTGTAGCTCGCTGTGCCGTCGAGGCCGTGCGCGACGTCGTGGTCACCGCCGTGCTCGCGCCAGTCCGCGCATCCCCTTGGTCAACTTGGCCACTTGACTGTGCGCTGATGTGGCTGCCCGCGTGGCTGCTGACCTGGCCCTGGGCCCGCACGTCAGCCTCTGTGGCTGGGTACCTCGTAGGTGAAAAACGTCTCGGCAACATTTCCTGTAAAATAAAAACTGAAAAACAGAGAAGCAGTTTCAAATGATTAACTTGTAAAATACACAACAAATCAAAAAATGCTCCAAATGCAGTGATTCAAATTTCCATGTGTAGATCTTTGAGCAGCTCCATCTGTTAGTATCAATTAGGTACAACTGTTCTGTTATAAATTTTGCACTTATTAAAGAATTACAGGAAATGACTAATAAAAGTGAATCTCTTAAAATTCATAACTTTTGTTCTGTAATTGCAAATTGAGCAAATAAGATGTCAAAATGTTTGTCTTAACAAACTTTACACCATGGTATTTTATTTGGACAGAATTGAATTAATTTTCTTCTCTGTTTAAATGAAATACTAAAAAGGCTGAATTATTTCCTAGTTTTGGAAATTTATAACTTGCTAGATAATTGTCCAAAAATTATGATTCAAATGCCAAAATGCCTGGAATGAAATAACCATTCTGGTTATTTCATTTTTGAAAATAGGTAAAATATATTTAATTACTGCCTATGTTAAATAGATGGCAAAGTCATTATTATGCTTTCGGGAAGTTATTAAAAGTATTACAATTCATCCAAATTAATTTGTGGCATTGCAAAAAGGTCAAAACATAACACTGACCATATCAAACAGAACCATTGTGGTCCATGGTGGATTCATTGCTTTGCAAATAAAACGGAATCACCATAAGAAATTTATTCAAAATGCTAAGTTGAAATATTCACCAAATGTTCGTAATTGCTCAGAAACTAGCAAACAACATATCAAAATGTTCAGCAAGTCTATTCCTAACAGGAAACATCATTTTCATGCATGTTTGAATAACATTTATGTACTGGTCTTATTAGGGTTAATACTAGGCCATTAAGATAAGGGATTTTTATTTCTGTGCCCCTGGTTCCTTAGTTGTACTCACTTTTCCCCACGAGCTTAGCTTATGCTCACTTTTCCCCACTCGCTTGTCTGAAGTGCTCACAACATGTCAAACTGGACATTTGTCGTCAGGTCAAGCTTTGACCGTTAACTCAGTCCTGACTGTCGTTGCTTACTGACGCGTGGGGCCTCCTTGCGTACTGAATCAGATCGAGCTCGAGCTCGAGCACCTCCGCCGCCGTCGTGCCACCTCCGCCACCCTCGTGTCCTGCAGCGTCTAACCCTAGTCGACCTCCGCCATTGTCTTGCCCTCCGCCACATCTACCCCCACCCCCACCCCCATCTGGAGGAAGCAGCGATGTCGGGGGAGCGCCCACTCCGGCCCATCGGCCGAGGAGAGGATTGGGTCAAATCGGCGGCGGATAATTCATGGATTACCCCTGGGTAAGCATTGTTTCCTCTCTAATTGATGTTCTGATTCGTTAGGTACGTCGTATTGGACTGGTGGTCACGTGAATCTGTCCAATTTTACTGGCCTAACTCAAACCTTTATTTGCTAATCGAATAGGATTGATCCCGCGATTGCTTTCCGGCTGACTGTTAGAATGGAAGCTAGTGTGCTACGCGGTAGAAAACCGCATTTGATGTCTAGCTTTTGCTATCCGAAGGTGGTAGAAACAAGCATTTCGTTCAAAGCTTTGCGGAATGCATTAAGTTCTCCTCCATATGGTTGGACTGACGCCGATGATGTTGAGCTGAAATATTTCAGTAGTAGTGAACAACAATTTGTCCCACTAACTTGCGACGAGCATCTGGAATTGCTCGTCGCTACGGGTGCTGAAGCCGCTTCGGTAAAATTCTTGTCGAGGTGCTTAGGCCACGAGGCACTGATCGGGACAAGGGGAAGGGTGTTCAAAAATCTTCTGCCTCTGCTAATAGCGAGCGCCCCGGCACTCCATGTAGGTCGAGACCAAGCAGAGTTAGTGGTTCAGTAAGTAACAATATGTCTGGTGCCACTTCTTCTGCCGCTTCTCCTATGGCTGCTGCAGCCGATGTAGAACAAGATGCAGAGCCAGACGATGAAGTGCCTCGAGCTGATGATGAGGATGAGAGGATGTACCCTGATCTTGTTGATACAGTTAGTCAACAAGCTATGGATGATGAATATCAGGAGGAAGCTATCAACGGTGCAAGATTTAATGACACTGACGATGAAGAGAGGGGGGAGAACATGGACAGCTTAGTTATCGATGAATATGATGGTGATGACATGCCAGCAATTGAGTGGAACAGGGAAGCTCCTCAGCTTACTGTCGGCACAGTTTTTCAGTCGATGGTGGACTGTCGTAATGCAGTGACTACGTACTGCATTATCTCTGAAAATACATATGTGGTTGATAGGAGTGAGCCAACAAGGTTCACTGTTCATTGCCCATATCCTAGGTGCAGATGGAGGTTGCATGCATCAGTAATGTTGAGGAGCAACTTGATTCAGGTTTGTTTGTGTATTTCAGTTTATATTAATTCATTGTATATACAGATCATTGTGTAATTTTTTCTTAACTGTGTTTCTCTTTTTTATTTTGTTTTAGATAAAAAGAACGAACACAAGCACACTTGTCCACCTGGAGGGGGAGGGGGAAAGAATAAAACAAAGCTAGCAAAGACTAGGTGGGTGGCAGATGCAGTTTTGGACTGGTTGAGAGAAACACCAACACTTGGTCCAACAGCACTCCATGGTAAGTTATTTGAGAAGTACAAGATTGATATACCTTACATGAGGATTTTCTATGGCAAGGAGATGGCTCTTGACAGGATTAATGGTGCTTGGAATGACAGCTTTCAATTGCTCTACACATTTAAAGCTGAAGTGGAAGCTGCCAGTCCAGGGAGTGTTGTAGAAATTGACAAGCATACAGTTCCATACAAAATAAGAGCGAAGACATTTGAGAAGGAGTGCTTCAGGAGGGCATTTGTTTGTTTCAAGGCTTGCTGGCAGGGATTTCTGGATGGTTGTAGGCCCTATTTGGCTATTGATGCAACAACTTTGAATGGAAGATGGAGAGGACAGCTAGTGGCAGCTTGTGCTATTGATGGAAACAACTGGCTATTCCCAGTTGCATTTGGTGTGGTGGAGGTAGAGTGCGAAGAAAGTTGGGTCTGGTTTCTGCAGAATTTGCGCAATGTAATAGGTACACCCCCAGGTTTAGCTATACACACTGATGCTTGCAAGGGGTTAGAAAGTGCAGTAGGAATTGTATTCCCTGGAGTGGAGCATAGGGAATGTATGCGCCACCTAGTGCAAAATTTCAGAAACAAATTCAAAGGTAAAATTTATGACGATAATTTGTGGCCAGCATCATACACATGCAGTGAGAGGAAGCATGAGCACCATTTGGGTGTGTTGTATGCTCACAATCCTCTGGTGAAGGAGTACCTAGATGCACATCATGGGAAGTTGTGGTCAAGAAGCAAATTCAATACAATCTGCAAAGTGGACTATGTGACAAGTAACTTGGCAGAGTGTTTCAATGCAAAGATCAAGTATTTGAAAGGGCTTTTGTTGTGGCAATTATTTGATAAGATTCGGCAAATGATCATGATAAAGATGGCTCTCCGGAAAAGAATTGCAGAAACAGAATATGCTGGCCATCTTATGCTTCCATCTCTTATTAAGGCATTGCATGCCAAGGCAAGAGGTCTGAAGATGAAATGCATTCGCTCAGACACACTGGTGGCTGAGGTAACATATACTGACAGTAAAAACAGGGAATGGAGGTATCCAGTTAACCTAGTAGCTAGGGAATGCAGTTGTAGGCAATGGCAGCTCCGAGGGAAGCCATGCATACATGCCCTGCATCTGATGACGGTTATCGGTGGTGAAGATGGTGAAGTCGATCAATACATCTCTGAATATTTTTCTGTTGCAAAATTCAGGGCTGCATATGCTTCTAATGTGCCTGCACTCTTGGGAAAGGATCAATGGATCCAGGTAGATCCAGGGTTCAAACTACATTCTCCTGTAATCACTAGACCACCAGGAAGACCAAAGAAGAACAGGTTCAGAAGAGGTGAAGAGGGTCGTGTCAAAAAACAGAGGAAGTGCAAAAAATGTGGTGGTCTAGGGCACATTCGTAGGCTTTGTACCAATCCAGTGGATGCATCATTTGGAGAAGAGGAACGATGGGCAGCAACAAATGCAGAGGAGAATGCAGAGGTAGAGCTGATTGCAGCCACAGCCGAGGAGAATGAAGAAACTGAATTAGCAGTGCCGGCATCTTGGTATGTGTGCATTTCTCAACTGAATTTGGTGCATTTCTTCTCTTTTTAATCGATGGCTTATAATCTTATTTTTGTTTGACCTAGCTCCAGGACAACTAGAGGCAACAGAAAAAGGCCAAGAGATCAGGAGGAATTTGAAGCCATGGCTTTTGCAGGTTTTGAGTCTATTGGAGATGAGGAAGTAATTATTCCTGTAGTTCCTTTGAAGATTATTGAACCCACAGATGATCGTCAACTGGTCATAACTCCCTCAGCACCTCGACAGCCATCACCCCAAGTGCAGAGCAAAAGGAAGAAGAGAAAGGTGGATATCCCACCAAGGGAAACCAGGAGCAAGGCGGTTAAGCCGTCATCGAACACTCGAAGCAAGACAAAGATGTGAAATTTGAATGCTAGTTGTAAACTTTGAACTTTTAAAATTTGTAATAAGTTTTCTGTTGTCATCTGTGAAAACTTTTACTTTGATGTGAAATTTGAGATCAAATTCAAATTGGAGACAAAATTTGAATTTGAGGCATATATTTGAATTTGAGGTCATATTTGAACTTTTACAAAACCACCATTGAATTCATTTGCTCTGTGATGTGATGTTACAATGATACGTGTCAGATGATCAATTCGATCATTTTTGTGTAGTCGTGAGAAATGTGCATCAAATGAGGTCCGAAGCTAGGGTAAACACCCCCATTTGTAATTCATGAAAAATTCGACCTTGTCTAAATGATCCAAATAATTTTGAGGAGCAACTATGTCACATATAACAACATTACACACTGGTTTTATATGTATTTGATTTTTTTTGAATTACTTATGCTCATTTGACACTCTATTCTCAAACTCTAAACAACTCTATTCAAGATAGCTCTTTTGTTGAAACAATTTTCAATCAATTATCTATAAACCATGTTTATATTTTTTTTCTAGTAACTATATCACATATAACAACATTGTGCGCTGGTTTCATGTCATTTTGATTTTTTTTGAATTACTTATGCTCATTTGAACCCATCACTCTATTCTCGAACTCTAAACAACTCTATACAAGATAGCTCTTTTGTGGAAACAATTTTCAATCAATTATCCATAAATCATGTTTATATTTTTTTCTAGTAACTATATCACATATAACAACATTGTGCGCTAGTTTCATGTCATTTTGATTTTTTTTGAATTACTTATGCTCATTTGAACCCATCACTCTATTCTCGAACTCTATACAAGATAGCTCTTTTGTGGAAACAATTTTCAATCAATTATCCATAAACCATGTTTATATTTTTTTCTAGTAACTATATCACATATAACAACATTGTGCGCTGGTTTCATGTCATTTTGATTTTTTTTGAATTACTTATGCTAATTTGAACGCCGACGGGCTAACTTTCGTCCGAAAATGATTTTTCAGAAAAATGTCCTTAAACCAAGTTTTTATTTTTTTTTCTAGTTACTATGTCTTATAACTCGATAAACTGTGAAAGATTCATATTTTTATGATTTTTTTTGAATTACTTATGGTCATTTGAAACCCTAGCGCAGCATCTGATCAAACCCAAGCGTCGCACCCTAACCGTCCGATCGAACCCTGGCGCCAAACGACAACCCTCAGATACGGTCTTCTAGAAGGATTCCGATGGCGATCCGCGAGAGGTTGGTTCCAGCCACCTGATTGGCCGCAGAAAACAGGCGGGTCCGACCAATTGTGGGCCCCAACCACCCTCCTTCTCCGCCCACGAACAGAGGAGCTCGAGCTCGCCCACCATTGTCTCCCCTTTCTTCTGCGATTCTTCTCCACCCACGCACAGAGGAGATCGAGCTCGCCCACCCACGCACAGAGCAGCGATTCTTCTTCTCCGGCGACGAGATATGTCGGTCTCTAGTTCAGCCTCCCGCCCCTCGTGGCCCCAGCATGGTCCAGTGCCCATGTTGCCATGTCCTGACTGCCAACGCGTCGCGCCATTGGTACGGTTGACTTCAACGTCGAACAAGAACGGCAACTTAGGGCGAGAGTTCGCGAAATGCGAGAGCAAGCCAGAGGGGCATGTTAAATCTCATGATTTTGCTCTGATTCCCTTTCTTTTTCTCTTTGCTCTGAATTATTTTTCCATGGATCTGAGATTTAGGGTTCATCTTTTCGTTTCAGATTGTGACGAAATGCAACCATTTCGAATGGCTAGACGACTATGTTCTCAGGCTTAAAGGGCAGGCCTCGATTCCTTTCAATGGTGTCGCAACCCGGGATCTCAATCCGCCCGACAGTGCTGCTCCGACAGTTGGGGATGCGGATCTGAAGGGGGAACTAAAGAAGATGAACAAGAACTTGAGGCAACTGACTGAATTGAAGAAGTAGTCGAATCTCATAGCTTTAGGATTTTACTTTTGTGTAATTGCTCTAGGATTTGCTTACTTGCTAGTCGTCTGTCGTTAGAGATGTTATTAGTGTGGATCTGGTGCTCTTGTGTTGCTTAAACTGGGTCTGTATCAGTTAATTGTTACTTAACATCAGTTTCGTCAGCTAATTATGTGCTTAACATCATTCTCTGTGTCGATCTGGTGTTCTCTTGCTTAACATCTGTTCTTGACACTTTTAGTTTTGTCAGACAACACGTAGCGCAAATGAAAAAAAAAACTATAATGAGTTCTTGGGCCCAAATCGATAAGGCCAAGCTAGGTTGGGCTGGTCCATGATGTTGACTATGTGTTTTTTTTGCTGTATACCCTTATTAGATTGCACAGGGTGCATGTTGACTCCAATGTAGCTGCTCATCTTTTAGCTAAATCTTGTGCCTCTTTTAGTAGACTCTTTGTAATGACATTATGGTTGTTTAATCAATAAAGTGGCGGGTTTAGTTCAAAAAAAAAAGGTGCATGTTGATTCCAAAATTACCAATATGGCCAACTACAACTCTTCTTGTTTATCTTACAACAATTCAAAAATTACCAATATGGCCAACTACAAGTCTTCTTCTTTATCTTACAACAATTCAAAAATTACCAATATGGCCAACTACAACTCTTCTTGTTTTCCCTACCTTCTTTACCATGCACTACGACCACCAACGATTCAAAAACATGCAATATGGCCACCAACATTTACGCTTAAAAAATTAGCTTCTTTTTGTACAATCAATATGGGCACCCACAATTCCAAAAAATACATTTTTCTTTTTCTTTTCGACATCACCATGACTCATTTTTTCTAGCTTTCATATCCATTTTGACAAATTTGACTACGTTTACTTGTCTTAAACAAACATTTGTAAAAAGAAAACAACAAGAAAATAACAAGCACACCATGATTATAACGACAATAACATAGATAGATAGTAGTCCTTCGGTGGCCACCCTAGTTCTTACATAAAACACAATATAACACGACAGAGATAAAGAGTTCACGATACAACCAACAACAATACATAGAAATATAATAAAAGCCCAAACACACTAGGGCAAGACATGCATCACGAGACCTAACACACTAGGGCACCGTCTTCACTGCTCCTCCTCCTGGCCGTTCTCTCCGAGATAGTACGGGAGGCTGTGGATGTCGCCGTTGGGGAAGATGGACGCCACGTTGGTGAAGAAGTTGTACGTCATGAATGCGATGAACTCCTGCCCACAGAAAAACACCTGGCCGAGCAGGTAGTACGCATCAAAATGGTTGGTGAAGATGGCGCGGTAGCCTGTCGTCCTCGCGCCGGCGTATGGACGCAGTTCCTCGAGGCGGAACATCCTCTCCGAGCCCGCCGGGAGGTGGTGATAGCCCGCACGGAGAAACCCCTCGGCAAGCTCACGAGGACCCCTCCATGGCGAGATCGCCCACACACGGAGCTCACAATCGACGACGACTCCGGCTGGGTACCGCCTCTCCGGCACGGTGGGTGGCAAGAGGAAGGTGGGGCCGTTGTACTGCATCTTCTCCTCGCCTAGCTACGCTTCGAGACTGCTTTCGAGTAAGGTGAAGAAGAGAAGGGGAGGCACAGAGATGGAAGTTGTGGAGAAGAGATAGAGGGTTGGGGGTATAAATAGGGGAGGATGAGCCGTGTTGCTACGAACCGGCACAGCTTGTCGATCGGTATGCCTCGGCTGCTTTAATTCGCCATCCACTGAAACGATTGGCATGCCACGCGTTCATGGCTCCTCTGAATCGATGCGACTGGACCGAAAAGGCTGAGACGATGCAACGCTCTTAAACACGGAGACGCGTGCGAGAAGAGATGCACCAGCGGCAGCGACTGTCTCTGCGTACGTGGATGCGCGGCTCTACCGTGTCTGCGTTCGTGGCTGATGATGAGCGGCGCGGCAGCGACTGTCCCTGCATGCGTCGCGGCAGCGACTGTTCCGGCGTCATGGCTGCATCGCCGCGTCACGTCCGTGGCTGCATCGTCGTTGTGAGCATGCAGCAAAGCTGCGTCCAGGGCTGCATCATAGGCGTAGCTGAGAGCATGCAGCAAAGCTGCGTCTTCCGTGGCGCATCGTGGCGGCGTGGCGCGTCGTGGCGGCGCGCATCGGCGCATGCATGCATGGCAGGCCTATATCGGGGCAGCGGTGAATGCATTTAACAGGCTACGGCGATGCTAAAGCATAGGCCCAACAGTCCAGCGGAAACACGGCCCAACGGTCAAACCAGTGTCACCTTACAACGCGGCCCCACTTGTCAGGTTATTCTCAAAAAAAAAACTTGTCAGGTCCAACGGGCGACGCAGTCCAGCGCGGCCCCACTCGTTACCCAGTTAACAGTCAAACCTTGACCCGACGGCATCCCCCGCTATGAGCATTTCCCAGGGTTTCACACAAGGGAGTGGGGAAAAGTGAGCACAAGCTAAGCTCGTGGGGAAAAGTGAGTACAACTTAGGAACCAGGGGCACATAAATAAAAATCCCTTAAGATAATTATGAGTTGTGCCAAGTAATGCCTAAATTATTTGGGAAACTCATTTAATTTGATGATCATGTCGATGATCCTCTAAGTGCATTAAAATGTCATGCCATCATGTGTTTGTGCATTGCACCTGTTATGCATGTGTGGTTATTGATTGTTTCTTTCCGGTGTTGTTTGCGCTTCGGTAGATCGAGGAGTTGAAGTGCAACCACAATACTCCGACGATTTTTATTATCAACCATATCGACAAGGCAAGCGTAATCCCCCTCTGAGCATGTCTCCTCCTATTTTCCGCAATTATTTTCTCCACTATAATATTGCATTCGGTTCTAAATGTCTTTTGCTTGGATTAGAGTATCCTACTAGTTGCATTAGATACCTGTTGCCATTACCTGTATCCTTCCTAATATCCATAGGAATGAAGTGTTGGCCCGAGATAAGTATATTTGCTATGTATATGCTTAGCCATGCTTAGTTTAGAATGCTTAGCTGTCCGGTGGATGTTTCATTGTTGGAACAGTTGTTGGAATGGCCGGATGTTGTGGAAAATTGTGGTGACAATAATAAACTGCTTAAAGGTGGGGATGAGAGGCCACATGGAATGTGGTGGGTTGTCTCGTTCTCGCCGCCTAGATGCTAGTTCTCGCCTTCGAGCCAAGACTGAGCGTGCTACCATGCGTGGGCCTAGTGAACCCCCATTGACTAAATAACTCGGGCGGGACTGGCCAGGGTCCTCTAGTTTGAGCTTCCATTTGCGCGTGCGTGAAGATGGTGGCCAGGACTGGGATGAGGATGGTGGTGTTTAGGAAAATGAGTGGCCGCGGGGCAGGGTGTTGGAGGCACTGAACCTGCCCTACCGCCACTGATGATCATGGGTTAGTCTCAAGCGAGGGAGAAGTCGTAACCGCTCCCACCCAGCCGGCTTTCCCCGGAAGAGAGCTAGTGCGCAGGCAATGGGCCGGACGGTACGCGTGGCAAACATTGTACACCCCTGCAGGGTAAATCTTTTCGAAAAGCCGTGTCCACGGTTATGGACGACTTGGTGCCGGATTCAGAGACCATAGAAAACTTGAACGGAATGATTAAAACCTGAGTATTAAAGATACTACCAAGAATGAAAGGTTGACTTCCTCGAGGGTGATTCGGGGAGGTGCCTTGGTAGACAGGTGAAGTGATTGATGGTGGTTGTTGATGAGGTTGATCAAAAGAAAAGAGTTTACTTCTTATCCCCTTTTAAAAATATTCTGATTAGTCGATGCCAGATGTCTTTTATAAAGAAAACCAGCTTTACGCAAAACAGCCATAAAACCTTTGAAAGCCAATCATTGAGCTAGTAGCTCTATTTAATCTTGCGAGTTCGTCGAACTCAACGTTGTTTATTTGATTTCAGTGGAGGACTTCACCGACACTGAAGGTGGGTTCTATGTGGACGTCGATGAGTAGTCTGGGGTTCCCAGGTGGCAGCTTGGGACATCCCGGAACAGCTGGCGCTGGAATGTTTATCTATAGGCCTCTTAGGCCATAATTTGGATCTTGTTGTTTAGAACAACTTAATTTGCTTCCGCATGATGTACTGTTGGGTCTGTGACCTCTGGTTGTAATATTTTCTATCTTTCTCTATTATAAGAGTTGAACTATAATGCTTTGAGTCGTAGAGTCTGTGATGTGCCAGTTGTTCCACAAGTCTTGATCTCTCTATTATGCATTGATAGTTGTGCCAGTGTTAGGGCATCAATCGGGGTGTTGCGTTGCTGATGATCAATTCCGAGCAACGCCTGCCAAAGGTTTTGGCCGGGGAGTGGTAAACCCGTAACCTCCGGTTGTATCGCCTAACCGGTGACACACATCATCACTGTATAGTTCTGCGGTCGGGGCGCTACAAGTTGGTATCAGAGCAGGACTGCCTGTAGGAAACCCATTCGGGGTGTTGCGTTGTTTGAAACTAAAAATGAGTTGTGAAAACTTGCTTAGGATTCTTTTTACTCCTTACCTGGTATCGCTCCAACTCTGAGTCACCTTACCTCTATTAGATTTAAAAAGGGTTCGTTATCTCATCTGGTGTTTCAAAATTAGGTGACACGTTGGGTGGGCCGTTCCTAAATCTGTTAACCTGTTACTCCAGCTCACGAGTTACAAATAGGCGTCGGAGTAGGAACCACGAGATCTTAAAGGCTGGGATCCATCTCTAGTTATGTATCAGGTTGTCGGATTCAGAGTCTCCAACTCCTTTTGCCGGACCGATGCAACTCCAATTCTTCAAGACCACGGTTAAAACCCAGAGAATGGAGGAGCCCGAGGTCTTGAACCGAAGGTCCCGGATTGTGCTATGATTCTGGTATGTTGAATTGTGTGGGTTGTTACCCATGTGATCGTTATGCCATTTATGATTCTCGGCACATGAAGCTGACCTTTAACCCAAGTCCTTTATGTGGTCTGTGAGGTAATGTTCAACCATTTCCCACACCTCAGCTGGCTATGTGACTTTAGCTCTCCCTTAGCCTTGCCTTAGTTTCTGTGTTGGAACCATCGGGGTTACGACCAGGATTTTCCTAGCGAGTCTCCCAACTATGTTCGTGACTCTGCTGCATCTCTCCTTTCTGGGCATGGTTATCACAATTGAGTAATAACCGGTGCATCTTCAACATCTTAGGATTCTCCTGAACATGTTTGTAACTCTTGATCTTCTCTCCGACCCGTGTCTTCCGTTTGACCGTCATGTTTCTATCGTGCATTGGTGTATTCCGATGCAAGTTATTCTTGTGGTTCGTCAAGACATTCTACTTCGGGATGTTCAGAGAAACAAGCTCCAGTACCTCGTCCACTTCTCGGACCAGGTCAAAGTATTGTAATCTGTAGAATAAGGGCCTTGTCTAGCTTTTGTTCTGCTCCGCCTGAGAGTGTCACACTCTTGGATATCAGGGTATCGTGCTAAGTATCATGATCCTCTTGATGAAGTGATGCTCTTACACTTTGTTACTCTCCGTTCTCCGAGTGACTTGTTACTCCAGAATGATAAGACGTGAGCAATGAGGTGGCTATTGAATATCCTCAGCAATTCTTACTGCGTCGAACTCCAAGGACACTCAACATTGCACTTATTTATATTCAGTTGATATCATGTACTTTTGTTTATGGATGCTTATCATGGTGCCAAATAAGTGTGGAAACTTAGTAAGTTTAAAGAGTTTGTATAAATGGCTAGAGAGATGCCTGGGCCGCCAATATAAGCCATGCATCATTCATGGTGGAAATTTACAGCGTTCCATAATGAACCTTCCATGATGCACCTCATAATAAAAAGCTATACCAATAGTAAATAAAAGAGTGCTGAGATTGTTCATTGTCTGTTTGTCTTGTCATTTTGACATGGGCTTGTTCCATGTCCTGAGGCAAGAGGTACCCCAGTTGACACTCTTAATGATGCTATTATATTACTTACAATGACCTTAACTTGAACTTACTTTTGTGGACCGAGTTGAGTAACACCATGGTGTAGGCACTTGTATTCACGGGGCATGAGGCATTAAACCATACTTTGTCAAGCACATTACTCATATTTGCTTTCACTTTAAACTTTAATCATTCAAGATGCTATGATAGGGGTAATGAGAACTTATGTAGAAGCATTTGGAAGCTAGATGAAACTTATTCATGTTTTACCTCTAATTATTTATCTATCCAAAGTGTCCACCTTTTATATTCAGATTTCATAAGAAGTACTCTATGACCACTATAGGATGTTTTTACTTTTTATTATGCATACATTTGGTCCATAGTACTTTCTTCTATGTTACACTTTGTGAACTTATCATTGAACATCCTTACATTGAATATTTGATATCACTTCATAATCTATCTTGCATATTGCTATTCCTTTGAAGAATGAATCATTTGACTCTATGTAGCAATAGTAATCATCTTTGATATCCTTTGATAGTATTAAATTGCAAAGTCCATGTTACTTTTATCACCTTCATACTCGAGGACGAGTATAGGTTAAGCTTGGGGATGTTGATGCATGTAAAATGCATACATGAACTTTGCATTATATTACTTATATTTCAATCATCATATAAGGGTTATATCATTGTTTTATATTGATTTTGGGAATATTTCATAGTTTCCCTATTTTTCTGAAATTAACCCTGCACAGGCAAAAAACCTTATTTTCTATATTTTGATGTTTCAGGGAACCAAACGACGTCCAAATGACCTGGAAATTTACGAGCATCAGTTTTTGGAAGGAACCAAGCGTGGGACCGAAGGAAGCGAACAAGCGGAGGCCCGAGGGCCAAGTTGAGTGGGCCCACGCGGCTTGATTCCTTGGCCACGTGGGACCCATCAACTGGGGCCTCGTGGCTCCGTTGCCGTCGATCTTTTTTCCCGAGCCTCCGTCTTGACCTAAAAACGACTATAAAAATAGTCTCCGATGCACTTCGGAAAGGAGCGCCGCAGAAACACAGAAATCACGAAACAGAGACCTGGAGTTGCAGATTGGAGGGGGAAAACTCCGACGGGGCGCTGTCGGTGTGGTCTCCACCTCCTCCAACGACTTCTCCACCATCTCCATGATGAAGAGGGAGTAGTCCACCCCTGGACTATGGGTTTGTGGAAGTAACTTATGTATCTCTCCTCTCTTTGAGTTTCACTAATTAGTACCGTATGAGCTGCTGAACATGATTACGGTCATCTATGTAATACCTTTGTAGTGGATCTTTATATGAGTTAATATATGTTTGAGATTGCAATAGTTTTGTTTCAGTTATGAAAGTAGATGCATATTATGTACCCCGTTCTTGTTTACTTGTTTTGATCAAGCATGTGTATGAGAGCGTGTGAGGGGGAACGTGTGCATTAGATGGAGTAACGGGGGTGGCTAGTGCGGTGAACGTGAGAGAAAGTTCCGCGATCCACTTGGGTGTTTACCTTACTTTGTTGCTTCACTAGGGATAAAGAAAAATAACTTGCTACCGGAGATGTGGGTGTGACCATTGCCACTACTCCATGACTAGATCTAGCATGTTCTTATTTTAACTTCATGTCATGCTACTTAATGCTATTCTCTGATTTATCTTAATTATTAAGGTGTTATGATTTAGTTCGCATCTTGGTGGAGTATAAGAGAGATTAATAAACAAAACATCTCTATGTTAGGACGTCATGAAACCTTTATGTTGCAATCTCATATGTCAATTCTAGTGTTCCATTATCTACCACTTTACTAAAGAGAGAGTACATTTGTGAAAACATGAACCCCGGTCCATTTTTAATCATAAGAAACACCTTTCCAACAACTTTTATCCACTTTACATTTTCTGCCATTATTAAATCCGAAAATATAAAAACACTTTTACATCTTGCATTCACATTATAAAACCCAAAAATATCATTTATCATTGTTTCCACCATCCTTGCATATTTATTTACCATCATTGCATATTTATCTACTGTTTTGCATTTATCTTTATCATATCATTCTCACACCTTGTGCTTGACAACCACTTGGTGAGTTTGAGGGCACAGAACAATTTACTTTGTTTGCAGGTTCTCAAGAGAAGGATAAGAAGATAAAACCTACAATACTGGTTCACGGAGAGTTCGATATTAAACCCTCGAGTCACCCCTCGTGGGGAAAACCGTCTTTCCTATACTATACACTCTGCACTTGGAGTCTCAACCTAACCCATTTTCTTTTAACGCAGGTAACTACGTTAAGGGCCATCACTCGCAAAAGCAGGCGCAGCGCGAGCAAGCGCACCGCGAGCAACAACAGCAAGCGCAGCGCGAGCAGGCGCAGCGTGACAAGGCGCGCCGCGAGCAGCTGGCGTGCGAGAAGCAGCAGCATGATGACTCCCTCGCCGCGCTGCGGGGACTAGCGGGTCAACCCAACGACCCGCTCGACGTCCCGATCACGCCGGTGAACGCCGTCAACCAGGCGCCTCAGCTCGAGGAGCTGCGCCGGAAGATGGCTCGGCAGAAGGAAGAGATCCGCAAGAAGGAGCAGGCCATCGATGCCCAGACGACTGCTCTTTCTGCGGTCACCAACTACCACAAGAGAAGCAAGTCGCGGCTCCAACCCAGCGCCACGACTCGCGCTCTCGACGACGACTTCGCGCGCAAGACAGAGCTGCAGAGGCAGCGCGAGGAATGCCACGGGGCTCCACCTGGCGGCTCGAATCAAGCGCCTCGATAGCAGCGGCCAATGATGCCACCTCCAGCGCCACGTTCTTCCCCTCCGCCACAGACGGAGCTGCCACCGCGGCCGCGGAACGACGACAAAGGCGACCTCGCGGTCTTCGGCACGCCCGTCGACTGCATGACCACCGCGGCCTCCCTCTTCAAGAGGCTGCAGGTCAAGGACAACCACTTCTGGAACGACAAGTGTGCCGAGGCGGCACGCAACAATGACGACGACGTCGGCCCGAAGTGCTTCGGACCCGCCATCCGTGGCGAGCGTTTCCCTAGCAGCTTCAAGGGGCCAAGGGAGGCGCCAAAGTACAGCGCTAGCCTAAACCTGAAGACCTAGGTGCAAGACTACCTCGCCGCCATGAGCATCCAGAGCGCCTCCTCGCTCTGTTGTGCGCATTACTTCCCTCTCATGTTGGAGGGGACGGCTCGCACATGGTTGAACAACCTGCCCCGGAACAGCGTCAACTCCAGGGGTGAATTGAAGAGGCTCTTCATCACCAACTTCGAAGGGACGTGCAAGCGCCCAGCTACGGTCGAGGACCTCAAGCGCTGCATCCAGAAGGAGGGCGAGTAAACTAGGAAGTGGTATCGCCGGGTCGCCGACCTCATCAACTTGGCAGAACACCTCAGCGTCGACACGGTGCATTCTCACCTTGAGGATAACACCACTTTCGAGTCGCTCAAGCAGAAGCTGAGGTGCTCTCACAAGGGCGACATGACGATGGGCCAACTGCTAGGAATCGTGCACAAGTACGCCGAGTCCGACGCCACCAAGGACGACTCCGATGAGGAGGAGGACGACAAGAAAGGTGGCAAGAACAAGGGCAAGGCCAACGCCAAGAACTCCAGCGCTCACAAGCGGAAAGGCGATGGCGGCTCCGACCTCGTGGCTACCACATCCACGGGAGGCCGCAGCTTCAAGAGCCAGCGCGGCAACTTCCCGCGGAAGAAACTCACTGCCACGGAGATCCTGGCGATGCCGTGTAGCTATGCCCCCAACTGCCGGCTTCATGGGCCACACCTTCGTCGGCCTCGACTCCAAGCGGGAGGAGAAGGTCATCCGGCGCGCTGTCCACGCGACTCTGCCAGACGTGCCCCAGTGGCTGGACTGGTCAGAGCAGCAGATCACGTGGAGCCATCAAGACCACCCGCCCCGAGTTGACTACCCGGGCAAGTTCGCCCTGGTCATCGCACCCCAGGTCAAGGGCTACGTCTTGACCAAGACCCTGATGGATGGGGGATCCAGCATCAACATCATGTACTACGAAACGTTCCAGTGCATGAAACTGCGCGACGAACAGTTGGTTCGCACCGTCACCACCTTCCACGGCATCGTCCCAGGGAAGAAGGCCTACCCACTAGGCAAAATCGCGCTCGATGTCGTCTTCGGCAACAGCAAGAACTTCCGGCTCGAGAAGATCTTGTTCGAGGTCGTGAACTTTCACAGTTCATACCACGCAATCCTAGGGCGACCCGCCTTCGCTGCAAGGCCCTTCTACGCCTACCTCAAGCTGAAGTTGCCGGGTCCCAACGGCATCATCACCGTCCACGGCGACATCGACCGCGCCATCGAGTGCGAGAAAGGCAACGCCGTGTTCGCCGAGTCGGTCATCGCCACCGAACAGTTGGAACAACTCAAACTGCAAGTCGACCCCAACGACATGACGATCGTCAAGATGCCGACCCTTGGACGCCCGCGACAAGTTCCAGTCGGCATAGGAGACCAAGCGCATCCCGCTGGTCGAAAGTGACTCCTCCAAGACGGCGGTGATCGGCGCGCACATGGACAACGCATAGGAAGGCGCGCTCTGCGACTTCCTCCGTGAGAATCAGGACATCTTTGCCTGGAAGCCTTCGGACATGCCAGGCGTCCCGAGGGAGCTCGCAGAGAACAAGCTCAACGTCGACCCCAAGATGCGGCCAGTGAAACAATTTCTGCGTCGCCTTACTGGCGACAGACACAAGGCTATCGGCGAAGAGATAGCCCGGCTCCTAGCTGCCGGGTTCATCGCCGAAGTCATGCACCCGGAGTGGCTTGCCAACCCGGTGCTCATTCTGAAGAAGAACAGTACATGGCGGATGTACATCGACTACATAGGCCTGAACAAAGGCCTGCCCCAAAGATCCATTCGCACTGCCTCGCATCGATCAACTGATCGACTCGATGGCAGGGTGCGAGGCGCTCTGCTTCCTCGACGCCTACTCCGGTTACTATCAGATTAAGATGGTGATGATCCCGAAGAGCAAGTCTTGATGCCTGCACAAATAACGGGATTTAGGTTGAGACTCCAAGTGCAGAGTGTATAGTATAGTGGAAGACAGTTTTCCCCACGAGGGGTGACTCGAGGGTTTAATATCGAACTCTCGGGGAATCTGAAGTGGTAGATTTATCTTCTTATCCTTCTTTTGGTTACCTACAAAACAAGGTTAGATGTTTTGGTCCTCAACCTCACCTGTGGTTGTCAAGCACAAGGTGTAAGAATGATATCAGGATAGTTATGCAATGCAAATAGGAAATAAATATGCAATGATGGTGGATGCAATGGTAAATGATATTTTTGGGTTTTTAAATGATGTATGCAAGATAAAAAGTATTTTTGTATTTTCGGATTTAATGATGGCTGAAAATATAAAAGTGGTATATGGTGTTGGAAAGGTGTTTCTTATGATTAAAAATGGACTGGGGTTCATGGTTTCACAAATGCACTCTCTTTATAAAGTGGTAGACAATGGAACACACAAAGTTAACATATAAGATTGCAACACAGGGTTTGATAACAAGTTACTTAGATATATGAGCATCACGTCCTAACAGAGAGATCTTTTGGTTATTAACCTCTCTTATACTCCACCAAGATGCGAACTAAATCATAACACCTCAGTAATTAAGATAACTCAGAGTATAGCAATAAGTATCATGACATGAAGTGAAAATAAGAACATGCTAGATCTAGTCATGGAGTAGTGGCAATGGTCACGCCCACATCCCCGGTAGCATGGTATTTTAGTTTATCCCTAGTGAGGTAACAAAGTAAGGTAAAGATACCAAAGTGGATCGCAGAACTTTCTCTCACGTTCACTGCACTAGCCACCCCCCGTTACTCAAACTAATGCACACGTTCCCCCTCACACGCTCTCATAAACATGCTTGATCAAAACAAGTAGACAAGAACGGGGTACATAATATGCATCTATACTCATAACTAAAACAAACATTGCAATCTCAAACATATATTAACTCATAAAGATCCACCACAAAGGTATTACAACGGTGACCGTAATCATGTTCAGCAGCTCATACGGTACTAATTAGTGAAGCTCAAGAGAGAGATACATAAGTTACTTCCACAAACCCATAGTCCAGAGGTGGACTACTCCCTCTTCATCATGGAGACGGTGGAGAAGTCGATGGAGAAGGTGGAGACCACGCCGCAGCGCCCCGCCGGAGTTTTCCCCCTCCAATCTGCAGCTCCTGATCTCCGTTTCGGTGTTTCTGTGTTTATGCGGCGCTCCTTTCAGAGAACGACGGGGGACCTTTTTTATAGGCGTTTTTAGGTCAAGACGAAGGCGGTGGAGCGAAGATCGACGACAACGGAGCCACGAGGCCCAAACGGGTGGGTCCCACGCGGCCACAGTACCTGGCCGTGTGGGCCAGGCCCGTTTGTCCCTCAGGTCTCCGTTTGCTTGCTTCCTTTTTCTGTAGTCCTTCTTCCTTCCAAATATTGACGCCCGTAAATTTCCAGGTGATTTCGTTGACGTTTGGGTCCCTGAAACATTAAAATACAAAACTAGGGTTTTCTGCCTGTGCAGGGTTAATTCCAAATAAATGGGAAACTATGAAGTATTCCCAAAATCATGATAAAACATTGATATAACCCTTATATAATGCAAATATGATTGGAATATAAGCAATTAAAGTGCAAAGTTCATTTATGCATTTTACATGCATCAGATGGCACCCGAAGACCAAGAGAAGACGTCCTTCATCACGCCCTACGGCGCGTTTTGCTACGTCTACATGCCCTTCGGCTTGAAGAACGCCGGGGCAACTTACCAGCGGTGCATCCAGAACTGCTTACACGAGCAGATCGGCCGCAACGTCCACGCCTATGTGGACGACATCGTGGTCAAGTCCCGGCTGAAGACGGACCTGATCACTGACTTGACGGAGACATTCAACAACCTCCGCAAGTACAGGATCAAGCTCAACCCAGAAATGTGCATTTTCGGCATACCCGCGGGCAAGCTCCTGGGCTTCATCATCTCCGAGCGAGGCATCGAGGCCAACCCAGAAAAGATCAAGGCGATCGAAGCTCTGAAGAAGCCGGAGAAACTTCGGTACGTGCAGCGGATCATAGGCTGTGTCGCTGCTCTGAGTCGCTTCATCACGCGGCTCGGAGAAAAGGCGCTGCCCCTGTACCGACTTCTCAAAAAGTCGGACACGTTCACCTGGGACGACACGGCAGACGCCGCCTTGGCGGCTCTGAAGAAGACGCTAGCCGAGGCACCCATCCTTGCCTCACCTCTGGATAAGGAGCCGATGCTCCTCTACATCGCCGCGACCAATCGAGTCGTCAGCGCGGTGGTCATCATCGAGCGCAAGGAGGATGGCAAGGAACAGCTGGCCCAGAGACCAGTTTACTACGTCAGCGAATGCCTGACCGAGTCAAAGCAAAGATACCCACATTACCAAAAACTTGTATATGGTGTATTTTTCGCTTCAAGAAAGTTACGACACTACTTCATGGGCCACCCGATAACGGTGGTCAGCTCGTCTCCCCTAGCCGAAATCAATCGCAATAGGGAGGCAACCGGGCGAGTCGCCAAATGGGCTTCCGAGTTGCAACCCTTTGGTCTCAACTACGCCGCACGCACTGCGATCAAGTCGCAGGCACTCCCAGATTTCATCGTCGACTGGATGGAGACGCAGCTGCCGGATCCGACCTACGATGCTGGCCGGTGGACCCTGATCTTCGATGGGTCCAAGATGTACGAAGGCTCAGGGGCTAGAGTCGTCCTCACCTCTACACAAGGCGACAAGATGCGCTACATACTACAGATACATTTCACCTGCACCAACAACGTCGCCAAGTACGAAGCCCTCCTACATGGCCTCCGCATGGCCAAAGAAATGGGGATCAGCCGCATCAAGTGCTACGGCGACTCCGACCTCGTTGTCCAGCAAACGATGGGGACGTGGGATGCAAATGACCCGAACATGGCGGCCTATCGCTGGCTCGTCGATCAAGTCGGCGGCCACTTCGCCGGCATGGAGCTGGAGCACGTGGATAGGCGGAAGAACGAGGCAGCCGATGCGCTCTCTCGTTTTGGCTCCAAGCGGGACCGAGTCCCACCAGGCGTCTTCCTCGACCACCTCTACAACCCATCCATCAAGCCGCCGTCTGAAGTCGACGTTGCCAACCCGCCATCACCTGACACGACTCTGGTGGCACTCGCCGCGGAAAGCAACGACTGGAGCGAGCCCTACATCCAGTACCTCTCCACCAAGAAGTTGCTAACCGATGAAGTGGAGTCGTGGCAGCTAGTACGCTGCGCCTCAGCTTATGCCATCATCAACAACGAGCTCTACAAACGCAGCACGTCGGGAGTCTTCCTCCGCTGCGTGGAGCCAGAAGAAGGGAGGTGCATCCTCCATGAGATCCACTCTGGCGAATGCGGACACCACGTTGGTGCTCGCAATATGGTCGCTAAGGCGTTCCGGCACGGGTTCTTCTGGCTCTCAGCCCACAAAGACGCAGTCGACATCGTCCGCCGATGCGTCGGGTGCCAGAAGTATGCTCGCCAAGATCACCTTCCCGCCGCAGCTCTGAAGACCATCCCTCTCACCTGGCCATTCGCGGTCTGGCGGATAGATATGGTGGGAAAGTTCAAGACGGCTCGTGGCAGCATGACACACCTCCTCGTCGCCGTCGACAAGTTCACCAAATGGGTGGAGGTCAAGCCCATCAAGAAGCTTGATGGCAAGACCACAACGAAGTTCCTCCAGGAGATCATTTTCCGTTTCGGTTACCCGCACAGCATCATCACCGACAACGGCACAAACTTTGCCGAAGGAGAGATGAAGGCCTTCTGGCAAGAGAAGGGCATTCGTCTCGATCTGGCATCAGTCGCCCACCCGCAGTCAAACGGGCAGGCGGAAAGGATGAACCAGACGGTGCTAGCCGGAATCAAGCCACGACTCCAAGTCCCCCTGGAGCGAACACCGGGTTGCTGGCTGGACGAGTTACTAGCCGTACTCTGGGGGATCAGGACGACCCCCAACCGGTCCACCGGGTACACGCCGTTCTTCATGGTGTACGGCGTGGAAGCCGTCATGCCCACGGACCTCGAACACGACTCACCTCGGGTCGCCCTCTACAATGAGGAGGAGAACGAAGAAGCACGCCTCGTCGGCGTCGACCTCCTAGAAGAAGCCCACGAGCTCGCACTCTCCAGGACGGCAATCTACCAGCAAAGCCTGCGCCGCTATCACAGCCGCCGGGTTAAGAGTCGCTTTTTTCAGGAAGGCGACTTGGTTCTTCGACTCATCCAAAAGTCGAAAGGGATGCATAAGCTCTCGGCACCATAGGAAGGAACGTTCGTCGTCAGCAAGGCGATGGGCAACGGCTCCTACCACCTCGTCGACTTGCGTGAGCCAAACAAAAGCTCCAAGTCGGAAGAGGAGACCAAGCGTCCATGGAACATCAGCCTGCTTCGCCCCTACTATACATAGTACACTTCGTACTACTATGTAATCAATCAAGGAAATAAAGCCGGTACCCACCTAACACGCTGGGGGCTACCGTTTTGTCTCAAACATGCTTTCGAGTCTTTATTTTTCCTACTCGCACGTTATATGATTGATGGGTCGTCAAAGAGGGTCGGACGCCACGATGCGCGGCTCACCACTGGACTCCCTGCTCATGCAGCAAAATCCTTTGTAATTGCTCTGTTTTCCCCTAAGTCGTCTGCAACTCGCAAAAGTGAGCAAGTAGTGCAGCCGGTTCAAACCTAACTTGGCAATGAAGCCGCACGACAGACTTTGTCACAATGGGTACCGCGCGTGTGATGCATGTAAAATGCATACATGAACTTTGCACTTTAATTGCTTATATTCCAATCATATTTGCATCATATAAGGGTTATATCAATGTTTTATCATGATTTTGGGAATATTCATAGTTTTCCCATTTATTTGGAATTAACCCTGCACAGGCAGAAAACCCTAGTTTTGTATTTTAATGTTTCAGGGACCCAAACGTCAACGAAATCACCTGGAAATTTACGGGCGTCAATATTTGGAAGGAAGAAGGACTACGGAAAAAGGAAGCAAGCAAACGGAGACCCGAGGGCCAAACGGGCTGGCCCACGCGGCCAGGTACTGTGGCCGTGTGGGACCCACCCGTTTGGGCCTCGTGGCTCCGTTGCCGTCGATCTTCGCTCCACCGCCTTCGTCTTGACCTAAAAACGCCTATAAAAAAGGTCCCCCGTCGTTCTCTGGAAGGAGCGCCGCAGAAACACAGAAACACCGAAACGGAGATCAGGAGCTGCAGATTGGAGGGGAAAACTCCGGCGGGGCGCTGCCGGCGTGGTCTCCACCTTCTCCATCGACTTCTCCACCGTCTCCATGATGAAGAGGGAGTAGTCCACCTCTGGACTATGGGTTTGTGGAAGTAACTTATGTATCTCTCCTCTCTTGAGCTTCACTAATTAGCACCGTATGAGCTGCTGAACATGATTACGGTCACCGTTGTAATACCTTTGTGGTGGATCTTTATGAGTTAATATATGTTTGAGATTGCAATGTTTGTTTCAGTTATGAGTATAGATGCATATTATGTACCCCGTTCTTGTCTACTTGTTTTGATCAAGCATGTTTATGAGAGCGTGTGTGGGGGAACGTGTGCATTAGTTGGAGTAACGGGGGGTGGCTAGTGCAGTGAACGTGAGAGAAAGTTCTGCGATCCACTTTGGTATCTTTACCTTACTTTGTTACCTCACTAGGGATAAACTAAAATACCATGCTACCGGGGATGTGGGCGTGACCATTGCCACTACTCCATGACTAGATCTAGCATGTTCTTATTTTCACTTCATGTCATGATACTTAATGCTATACTCTGAGTTATCTTAATTACTGAGGTGTTATGATTTAGTTCGCATCTTGGTGGAGTATAAGAGAGGTTAATAACCAAAAGATCTCTATGTTAGGACGTGATGCCCATATATCTAAGTAACTTGTTATCAAACCCTGTGTTGCAATCTCATATGTTAACTTTGTGTGTTCCATTGTCTACCACTTTATAAAGAGAGAGTGCATTTGTGAAACCATGAACCCCAGTCCATTTTTAATCATAAGAAACACCTTTCCAACACCATATACCACTTTTCTATTTTCAGCCATCATTAAATCCGAAAATACAAAAATACTTTTCATCTTGCATACATCATTAAAAACCCAAAAATATCATTTACATTGCATCCACCATCATTGCATATTTATTTCTTTTTGCATTGCATAACTATCCTGATATCATTCTTACACCTTGTGCTTGACAACCACAGGTGAGGTTGAGGACCAAAACATCTAACCTTGTTTTGTAGGTAACCAAAAGAAGGATAAGAAGATAAATCTACCACTTCAGATTCCCCGAGAGTTCGATATTAAACCCTCGAGTCACCCCTCGTGGGGAAAACTGTCTTCCACTTACTATACACTCTGCACTTGGAGTCTCAACCTAAATCCCGTTATTTGTGCAGGCATCAAGACTTGCTCTTCGGGATCATCAAGACGTTTTCTGGCGCCGTTGCCGGGGAATCGTAGCTGAGAGATTTATCCAAGGGTGTGCATCATCGCATTCATCTCACAACAAAGTCAACGTCACCAACTTGTGCTAACACCTAAGCTTGGGGAGGTTGCACCTACGTGAGCACCATCTTATCCATCTTTACTTACAAAGCAATTTATTTGTTTTGTTAGTGTCATTGCATATCATATCATATTTATTTCAGTTTTGCATAAAAAATTAAAAATACCAAAAAAACTTGCTATCATGGTGCTTGGAAACAAACAAGGAGGGAGTTCTCTAGGGAATTCTGTTTCTAGTTTTAAACAATATCATGGAGAAACATTAAAAGATGCTTGGGTAAGAATTAATAGGATGCATTATGAAGATCCTACACCTTGTGAAGATGAAAAGCTAAATCTTTATTTCTATTATGGAATAGATCCTTGGTATCAAAATGCTTTAGATGGGGCTACAGGTGGAAGTTTTGTCTTGTCAACACCACCTTGTGCAGCCATGACACTTAGAAGGATTTTTGGTAGCTTTGTGGGTAGCAAGAAAAAGTTGGAAGACACCACAATAGCACTTGCTTCATCAAAGGATAAATTTGAAACTAAGTTAGAAAAGCTACCTAGTAAGGAAGATTTTGAACAACTAGTTTCTTATTCTGAAAACATTATTCCAAAGATAAACAATGAATTGGTTAATGTCATGCATAAGTTGAGAATTTGTGAGAAAGAATTTCTGGAAAAAGATGTTTACCTGAACAATATTGAGGAAAAATTGGTTCGAGTTAGTGATTCATTGAGAAAAGATTCATCTCTTAAACATGTGAAAAGTTCCTGTAGCAACAAGTATGGGTTAAAAAGGAAAAGAAAGTTGAGGAAGTTAAAATGCTTAATGAAGTCAAGGATCCTTTGCTTGACTTAGAAAATTGTAGCTTGCATGAATTAATATCTATCTTACAAAAATTTGCAAGTGATCCTTCCATCAACACTAACCAAGCAGGTTTTGGTTCTTATATTGCTAATCATGTCTTGAAAGAAAAGATTGCTAGGTACAACCAAGAGGCTATGATACCACCTAAGCTTGGGGATATGTGGATACCTAAGGTACTAGTAACTATTGGAAAAGAGACACACCATGCCATACTTGATCTAGGATCTAGTGTCTCTGTTTTATCTAAAGAACTATATGAAGTGCTTGAATTGAAAAATCTTGAAAAATGCTCTATTGAACTAGCACTTGCTGATGACTCTATTAAACATGCTTTGGGAAAAGTAAGTGATGTTATGGTAGAGTTACATATGACTTTTGTGCCTGTGGATTTTCTAATCATGGATATGGGGAATAAAACCTCTAGTCCTATTATTCTTGGAAGACCTTTTCTTCGTACCACAGGTGCTATCATTGATTCAAAGGAAGGGAATGTAAAGTTTCAGTTTCCACACAAGAAGTGCATGGAACACTTTCCAAGGAAGAGGGAACCATCAAAGTTCAAGCTCCCTCATGAGCTTCGTCCACAATAAAACAACAAGTAAGAAGCCTAGCTATATGGCTATAAAGAAAGCGCTTTGCGGGAGGCAACCCGGTTATTTTTATGTGTGATTTTTCTTTGTGTCCTCTTGCTGTAACAAGAGATTTTGTGTCTAGTTAGGTTCTGGAGTTTTTAATAAAGTGCCAAGTTTTACCCTTTTTGGTTTGAAAAAGTTGCTTATTGAGTTCGGAGATTTTATTCCTGCACGAATCAGTGCACGGTATGATTTTTAATTCTTATTCTGTAACTCCGAATGAGCTCATATTTGAACTGTAGTTGCAACTTTTCATCCTCTGTATGCATGAATTTTTCGGAATTTTTCGAGAAAGTTTGGTAGGGTAGAAAAATACGTTTTGCTGCTGCTGTTTTTCTGGACAGATTCTGTCCCATTTTGTTTGATGCATGCTTTGAGCTTTTAAGTTGAATCTTTTTGATCCAATTGAGTTTATGAGTAGGCATACAACATTATATACTTTCTGGACATTCATATGAATTTTTGTTCAAGGATTATATGCAGCAAGGAACCTATTTGTTTATCACTATTAATGCACCCCACAGAAAAGAGATGGGAGAAACGGTGTTTTGAAGTTTTTTCACAGGGATTGGAGGAGATGCACCAAGAGCTATCCAAGGATGGTGAAGACCATAAGCTTGGGGATGTGAAGACAACCCCACTGGACCTACACACTCTCGGTTTGCACACGTCCAACTTCTGTTTTTCGATCGAAACACTTTATCGCATAAACTTGGAGCGTCGTTTTTTGTTTTTGTTTGAGTCTTGAGAGACCACCACACTATCAATTATATATGAGAGAGCTACTGGAAATATGGGTTGAAATATGTTGGATGCTTTTATAAGATTGGGAAAAGGGATGTTTGACTTGATTTTTAATGATACATATAGTTGCATGATTCATGAGCTTGTTTATGAGTAATAGTTTGCAAATTCTTTTTGTAGAGCTATCACTTATTCATGTTTTGGTGCTGATTGTTATTTACTTGGTTTAACATGGATTAGTTAGTTCTATGGACACTCATGCATGCATCTAGATGGTCAACTTTCTCCCTTTTGCTAGCCCAAAAACTCCAACAAGCAAAAACTTGTTTCCAACACCTTCAACCAAAGTTATTCCAGTGAGTCCACCATATCTACCTATTGGCTTTATGCTATTCCGAGTATGTTTATCATGTTTTGTGTTATCTTACCTCTGAATGAAAATGTTTATGTTATTGATTGCATGGAAAAAATTGGTTATATAGCTCTCACGAACTTGATGCACATTTTACTATCATTGCAATAAATAAAACATGACCCATTGTGATTAAGATTATGATGCTAGTGGCTTGATAAATGTTCGAGGTTGGGAGTTAGCCCATATGTGCTGTCACATGCAAAGCTTTCAACATGCTCCTTCATCTCATTTAGTTGATATCATGTACTTTTGTTATGGATGCCTATCATGGTGAAATGAGGTGGAAATGAAGTAGTTCAAATGAGTTTGTATAAATGGTTAGAGAGACGCCTGGGCCGCTAATCTAAGCCATGCATCATTCATGGTGGAAATTTACTTACATACTATGGTGAACCTTCTGTGATACACCTTGCAATAAAAAACTATTCCAAATGGTAAATAAAAAGGGTGTTGAGATTGTTCATTTTGTTTGTTTGTCTTGTCATTTTGATATGGGCTTGTTCCATATCTGGGACAAGAGGTACCCCAGTTGACGCTCTTGATGATACTATTATTACTTACAATGATAATAACTTGAACTTGCTTTGTTTCCTAAGTTGAGTAATCATGGTGTAGGTACTTGTATTCAAGGGGCATGAGACATCCAACCTTTATTTTCAAGCACACTACTCATATTTGCTTTCACTTTAACCTTAATCATTCAAGATGCTATCATTAACTTAAGTAGAAGAGTTTGGAAGTTGGATGAAACTTATGCATGCTTTACCTCTACTCACATATACATCTACATCTTTTCAAAGTGTCCACCTATCACATTCAGATTTTCATCTACACTCTATGACCATTGTAGGATGTTCTACTTATCATTATGCATACATGTGTTCCATATTACTTGCTACTATGTTACACTTTGTGAACTGTCAATGAACATCCTTGTCTTGAATACTTGATATCACTTCATAAACTATTTGCATATTGCTACTCCTTTGAAGAATGAATCATTTGACTATATGTAGCAATAGTAATCATCTTTGATATCCATTGTTAAGTATTAAATTGCAAAGTCCATGTTAGTTTTATCATCTTCATACTCGAGGACGAGCATGGATTAAGCTTGGGGATGTTGATGCATTAAAAATGCATACATGAACTTTGCACTTTAATTGCTTATATTCCAATCATATTTGCATCATATAAGGGATATATCAATGTTTTATCATGATTTTGGGAATACTTCATACTTTCCCATTTATTTGGAATTAACCCTGCACAGGCAGAAAACCCTAGTTTTTATTTTAATGTTTCAGGGCCCAAACGTCAACGAAATCACCTGAAATTTACGGGCGTCAATATTTGGAAGGAAGAAGGACTACGAAAAAGGAAGCAAGCAAACGGAGACCCGAGGGCCAAACGGGCCTGACCCACGCGGCCTGGTACTGTGGCCGCGTGGGACCCACCCGTTTGGGCCTCGTGGCTCTGTTGCCATCGATCTTCGCTCCACAGCCTTCGTCTTGATCTAAAAACGCCTATAAAAAAGGTCCCCCGTCGTTCTCTGGAAGGAGCGCCGCATAAACACAGAAACACCGCAACGGAGATCAGGAGCTGCAGATTGGAGGGGGAAAACTCCGGCGGGGCGCTGCCGGCGTGGTCTCCACCTTCTCCATCGACTTCTCCACCGTCTCCATGATGAAGAGGGAGTAGTCCACCTCTGGACTATGGGTTTGTGGAAGTAACTTATGTATCTCTCCTCTCTTGAGCTTCACTAATTAGTACCGTATGAGCTGCTGAACATGATTACGGTCACCGTTGTAATACCTTTGTGGTGGATCTTTATGAGTTAATATATGTTTGAGATTGCAATGTTTGTTTCAGTTATGAGTATAGATGCATATTATGTACCCCGTTCTTGTCTACTTGTTTTGATCAAGCATGTTTATGAGAGCGTGTGAGGGGGAACGTGTGCATTAGTTGGAGTAACGGGGGGTGGCTAGTGCAGTGAACGTGAGAGAAAGTTCTGCGATCCACTTTGGTATCTTTACCTTACTTTGTTACCTCACTAGGGATAAACTAAAATACCATGCTACCGGGGATGTGGGCGTGACCATTGCCACTACTCCATGACTAGATCTAGCATGTTCTTATTTTCACTTCATGTCATGATACTTATTGCTATACTCTGAGTTATCTTAATTACTGAGGTGTTATGATTTAGTTCGCATCTTGGTGGAGTATAAGAGAGGTTAATAACCAAAAGATCTCTATGTTAGGACGTGATGCCCATATATGTAAGTAACTTGTTATCAAACCCTGTGTTGCAATCTCATATTTAACTTGTGTGTTCCATTGTCTACCACTTTATAAAGAGAGAGTGCATTTGTGAAACCATGAACCCCAGTCCATTTTTAATCATAAGAAACACCTTTCCAACACCATATACCACTTTTATATTTTCAGCCATCATTAAATCCGAAAATACAAAAATACTTTTCATCTTGCATACATCATTTAAAAACCCAAAAATATCATTTACCATTGCATCCACCATCATTGCATATTTATTTCTGTTTGCATTGCATAACTATCCTGATATCATTCTTACACCTTGTGCTTGACAACCACAGGTGAGGTTGAGGACCAAAACATCTAACCTTGTTTTGTAGGTAACCAAAAGAAGGATAAGAAGATAAATCTACCACTTTAGATTCCCCGAGAGTTCGATATTAAACCCTCGAGTCACCCCTCGTGGGGAAAACTGTCTTCCACTATACTATAACACTCTGCACTTGGAGTCTCAACCTAAATCCCGTTATTTGTGCAGGCATCAAGACTTGCTCTTCGGGATCATCAGCGTGTCATGAAAAAACGTCACGCGAGGGCACACTTGGCGGGTCGCACGAAACGACTAGCTTCAAAACAAGCGAAAAACGGAGCACGTGACGAAAAGCGCACAAACTGAACAAAAGCGACGGGTTAAAAGCTAAAACGCCGCGAAGGCGGTAGCAAATTCACAACCTGCAAAACAGAATTACTTGTTTATTACGAAATATTTCACCCGCAGGCACATACTCCTAACTATTCATAAGTAACCCCCTCTTTGCAGGCAGGGGAACAGGATCACGACGGCAGAGCTGCATGCGCTCCAGAAGTCGACGCCTCAGCCGCCGAAGAAGGAGGCGGGAGAGTCGAGGCCCGGGCAAAGAGGAATTCCGACGTGGGCTCCCTGTCCGCCACCTCGCCTAAGTTGTTGCCAGCAACCACCTCGTCAAAGACGAACTCGGCGTGATCAACCATCTTCGCCACCCGGCAGCCAAAAGAAGCCACCGTGTGGCAGATAGGCTCGAGGTTGATCCCCCGACCGTCATCATCCACCGGGATGCTCGCAGTGATCTTGTTGATGTTCGTCCGCTGATACCGGCCAAGGATGAGGGAGAGCGCCAGGGTGGCCGTGCTGCGAGCCGACGACTCTCGCAGCCAGCGGATCACCATCGGCATCAGTTGAAGGACCCGCGCGTCTTCAGGAGAGAGCACCTGGACAACAGCGTTGGTCAGGTCGCGCACTTCACGAATGAAGACGCCAAACCGGTGCACCTGCTCCCCAGCCGTCAAGCCACGCGCATCCTCACCTATCTCAGGATAAAAAACAGGCGTTAAAGAAAAAGGCTTCGAGCCGGAGCAGGGAAAGCCAGAATCAGGAACTTACCCCAGACTTCGGTGGCGACATTCGCAATTTGGCCGGCTAGCTCCTCCATCCCATGCTAGGCCACCGAGGTCTTGTCCTCCAGCTTCTGGAGGTCCTCGTAATAGCCCTTGGTTGCCAAGGTAAGAGCCGCATCCGCCTGCTCTTTCTCCTTGCCAAGCCGCTCGCACGAGTCCCGCACCACGGTGAAGGCCTCCGTGTGCTGGTGCTCCTGCACGGCGAGCACCCGCTGATGCTCAGCGACGGAGATAAAACCCTCACGAGCTTTCTCCAATTGGGCACGGAGGCGATGCAACTCTTCCTACAAAAAAGAGGAGCAATGAATGGTCATTCCAAAAGTAACGAAGAACAAGGGGCTGCGCCCCGGGTCGCTTCTACATCAACATTCAAACGACCCGGGGCTAGCCCACAACAAAAAGACGACTTCAACAAAAAAGACCCAACAGCGAGATTGGGGGCTGCGCCTCGGTCTACCTCTACATCAACACTACGGTAACTGGGGGCTACGCCACCATAACCACAGAATCCAGATAAACTATGAAGACCTGAGCCGCCTTTTACCAAGACGACTCGTGACTTGGGGGCAACATACGGCTACAAGTCGCAACAAGGAAAACACATACCTCGTGCGCCTCCACCGCTATCTGGACGGCGGTCCTGAAGTCTGGCTTCGCCAAGCCGGCGGCCAAGGACCTCGCACCAGAGACGGAGCTCGGGGGCTGGGTGCCCAACCCAGCCACTGGAGTTGCCGCAGCTGCGACTCGGGTCGACGCCGTCACCAGCGCCAAGGACCTAGAAGCACCTGCGGCCCCTGCTGGTACAGCCGCGTTGGTGGCGGTGGACCCCAAGGCGCCCTCCGACAGTGAGGACGTGGGGACTCCATCGTCCCCTCCTAGGGACGGAGGAGGCGGAGTCGCCACTTGCGCGACGGGTTTTGGCCTTGTGGCCCCGTCAGCAGCGCCTCCTCCATGTCGCTGAGGGAGGCGTCTTTCGCCCTGCGACAGATGGAAAGGTCAAAATCGAGCCGATGGACCCAGCGGAACCTCGAAGCTCCAACTCCCACCAACCTCTCAACAGCAGAAGGGCGAGCCAAAGTCCGCACCCCACCGATACGGGGTGTGGATCGAGGGGACGCGGGAGCAGGCGTAACTGCCTCCTGCGTTACTCTCTTCCTCCGCTCGGTGTTAGTCATGCGCCGTGCGGAGGAAGTCGGAGTGGTCGCCGTCGGCTGATCTTCAGCTCTCTGGCGTTTGGGCCGGGCCTCCGGGTGCCCGGTCGACGGCTTGCGCTTCCTTCGAAATCGGAGGGGAGCGTCATCTTCGTCATCATCATCATCATTCGCCGGGTTCATGGACCCGGCGTGCCTTGTTTCTACTTCTCCTCGTCTCCATCTGACTGGATGGGGATGGGGTTGCGCGAGGAGGAATCAGCGCCCGCGACTTCGGACTCGGCGTCGCTGTCGCGCTCGATGACATCGTTAGGCCCAGCCGGCACGGCTGGCGCCTCCGCATGAGTCGGGGGCATCCCGACGAGACCGCGGAACTCCTGCATCGAGAGAAGGATTTCGACGACACGATCAATGGAGGGACAAGAAAACTGCTCTATAAATAGCGAAACAGAAGGCAAGAATTCAACTCGTGGGAAACAAGGACTCACCGCCGGGGACGGTTTCTTCACGGTGTGAGCTCGAAGGCCGCCCATGTTACAGTCCACCACGGGGTGGGCCATCACGCGCCTCACCCGACGGGCGAACTCGTCCTGCGACGCGTACAGCGTCGGGTCGTGTCGCCCCTTGTCTGTCATGCCCGAATACTCACCAATCAGGGTGGATCGGGCCTGGAGCGGGCTGACCTTCCACTTCATCCAGGTGGCGATGAGGTTGAGCCTAGTTAGGCCCTCCCCCTTCAGCTCCTGCAGCCATTCCAACATCCGGTTGACGACTGGCATGTCGTCCGCCCGGGGCAGCTCTTGGAGGTTGCGGGACGGCTCGGCGCCGCAGAGAAGGGAGGGATCCCGACTTGGCCGTCCGAGGCCGGCTCCCTCATGTAGAAGACCGACTTCCTCCAATACACCTTCTTGGGGAAGCCGATGTCCAGGTAGTCGACGTCGCCGTGGACCTGGAAGTTGGGGCCGCCACATGGCGGCATGTCTCCTGTCTTCCCCAGCTTCCCGTGGAAGATGCATTGCCACAGGGGGAAGAATGGCCTGCATCCGTAGTACCCTTCGCAGAGCACCACGAAGCAGGAGAGATGGAGGATGGAGTTGGGCGTCAGGTCGTGCACCTAGAGCCCGTAGAAGTTGAGGAAGCACCGGAAGAACTCCGACGTGGGGAAGCCGAGCCCGCGCTCGAGGAAGGAGAGGAAGGCGACGAACTCTCCTGGTTGCGGCTGCAGCTGTGGATCCGCATAGGCGATTCGCCACCTCCCCTCCGAGGCCGGCGGCAGCAATCCCTCCACCGCGGCCTGCTCCAGCGCCTTCACCGACACGGTGGAGCGATCCCAGTTGCTTTTGGGCACCACCATCTTCGCCTCACGGAACGAGGAATGGGAGTGCCCGATTGCGGCGGTGGAAGAAACGGCGGAGCGGCGAGACGCGAGGACTACGCAGAAGAGGAGAGCAGAGGACGCGAGGAAGAAGAAAGAGTGAGCTGCGCCTTCACTCGGCCCTCTCTCCTTTCCCTTAAATAGCCACGGTAATCGTGACAGTTACCGCAGTAAATGGCGCCGCCCACGACGCCAACTCCGCCCACGTCGCACGACGCCTCGGGTCCTGCAACGGCATGCCGGAAAATGCGGCCACAATCGAGCCACGATCTGGTGCAACATTTTTTCTGACCGTTGGATCAGGCATGTGCGGCTCTGGGCCGCCATCATTGTTTCTGCTCCATCCCAAGGCAAAGGCAGTCGAGACGACGAGTTGTCTCGTCCATCAAATCGGTGCATCGGGCGGACAAACACTACAGGACAAGCGGTCAAATATACCGTGACGTCATCCGGAGAATTCGACGAGGCAACTCGGCAAGGAGGCAAGTCGACACGGCAAGGCGTGCTATCGGGCACGAGCGGACATCAAACAAAACTTGAGTCAGTCCGGACGCTAACGCCTCAGTTCACTACTCCACCCTTTGTTTTCTCTGTTTCAGGAGTTCGATCAACGACACGACTCGGCAACCCGCAAGACGGAGATCAAGCCGAAGACGAGTCCCTGGCGAACTCGGGGGCTAATGATGGGGGGATGCCCAACCGTGTAGGCGCAGGACCACGAGTCAGACTACAAGACCGGGTGGCCCAAAGCCCACTCGGAGGTCATCTTACAAGATACCGGGTCCCCGGAGAACCCGGTAGGCCGGCTCAAGGAAGGCGGCAAGCTGATCTTTCCAAATCAGATAGCGATCTGCATATCCCGAAGAGTGCTCTCCACGAAACCGCACTTGTAGCGAGTTAGCTAGCGCCGCCTAGGTCACCCGTCATTTCTCTGTAAACCCTAGCCGACTCGCTATATAAAGCCGGCTAGGCGCAACCCTAGAGGACAGACTCATCTCGTTTCCATAGCCGCCAGATCCTCCTCAAGCTCTAGCGCGCATGCCATTGTACACCCCTACATGTCGGGGGAATACTTTCTGGATTAACCCGTGGCCCAGTGCGACTTGCTTTACTCGCACGGACAAAAGCCCACATGCGATCAAGCCCAACATCGAACCGCCACAAGGGGAAGAATCTAGAAGGCACGGAGGCGAGCCAGTCTCCGGATAGGTCCCAGTTAATATATTCCTTGAGGGGGAAGTTTCCTTTGTAACATGACGAGACTCTGTGTATATAAAGAGGACTCGCAGGACTTAGAGGGGTCAAGCCCTTAAACCCTAGCTCATACGGCGAGTACCAGATCGGATCGCCTCCATTGTAACACCTCGATTATCATATCAATACCAATCTAGGGTAGGCAGGAAGTAGGTCTTTTACCTCACATTGAGGGGGCCGAACCTGGGTAAATCTGTATTGATCTTTGTTTCTGTGATCCCAAGCTCGGAGATGCTTGACTCGCGTAATCCCACACCTACGAAGTCATCTATGACACCTGACGTGACAAACCCACGATAGTTGGCGCCCACTGTGGGGCCTGTGGTCAAGAGCGTCACGTTCCGCGCAGGATCCATGAAGGGAGCTGAAGATCTTGTTGTTGGCCGTATCATCACGGTCAATGGCACAGCCCACATTGACGATTCAAGCTGGGGGCCAGAAGCAGATTACTTAGAAACCGGCCACATCATCCCGTTTGGATCTGTCCATGTCTTCGTCGGCTTCATTGGCGGCGAGTCAGAAGATCCATCGCAACATGGCGACTCAGAAGAAGGAGTCGCGGTAACGGTGGACCAAGACCAAGAAGATTGAGTATGTCCTCGAGGAAAGGCTATGCGGAGGCCCTATGGATGGCGACTCGCCCTCTGTAGAAGATCGGCACATGGAAGGGGTCTACAGGACCACAGAAGCGGACGAAGGGCTGGGCATGCCACCAGGCAGCTTAGCCCCCACGCCGCCAGAAGCAGCAGAACAAGCTGCGCCAGACGCATCAGGAGTAGCGGCATCCGCTGCGTTAACGCCAGGAGTCGCGACCTCAGGAGTCGCAAAAAGAGAAACTCCACCCGGAGTTGCGCCCGCGGAATCAGGGTCGAGGGTAGCCCCGACGCAGCGGTCACGCTGCCACAGGGAAGTGTGTTGCTCACGCCAATATCCGCGGTTAACGCGGCCGCTAGAGTGACAGAATTGGAGGCTACCAGGATCGGGCTATATGATGAAGTCCAGAGAATAGCATATGAGAGAGCCAGGCTGGCGCGCGAGGAACAGCGCCTCCAACAGGAGCAACAGCGACTCATCGAGGACACCAATACTTTGCAAGGAGTACATGCCACCTTGCCACACAGACGCCATGCGAGTCGCCTGCAGCCAGGAACAGTAAATCCTATGGAGTTGTTCCAATCACCTACCGCTGGACCAACAATCGCAGTTCCTGCGGTTGAAACGCCAATAACCGCGGCACCACCCAACGCGATCCCGTCAGTCGCCACCAACACAGTGCGCCCGGTCGCATGGTCAGAAGTCGCACAACCATCAGTCGCGGTACCCACACATGGCACCATCTGCCATGATTATGCGGTCCGTGGCACCATTAGCCGCGCCAGCGGTTCAAGCGATCACTGTACCATCAGTTGTACCAGCGGTTCCGTCCTTCGTAGCGCCAAGAGCAGCGGAAACACCTGGATCAAGGGCCATAGTACAAGCTAACAACAGGGCCATCATGCCCCGCCATTGCCGCCGCCAACCTTTGTTCAGCAGCCGCCACAGCAGCCTCAAAGGTTCACACGCCGCAAGGACATTATGTTAGCCCAGTGGAGAATCTCTTTGCGGCTACGAACATCTTGGCCAGGTTAGCGCCAGCAGGAAACACGCCAATGGACAGAGAGGCGCGGCGCGCCATTGAGATGCTGAGCACAGCGGTAATACAGCAGGCAAACATGTCCGAACACGCGGGACGGCTGCACTCCACCCCCTACAATAGCAGAGCAACGGCGGAAAGAAGCATCCACGCGGAGTCACCGCACGTTGCGACTTCAAGTTCGGCTAGGCGACAAAGGGAAAATCAACCTGCGGCTCAAAATCAACCTCAGCAAGTTCAACCCGTAGAAGTTGTGCAGCCGCGCGGGCGGCTAATCCGATGGGAAGGCCAGCTTCATCCAATCTATCACGCGACTCAAAGGCCCAGTCTGTTTCAGCGAAAGAATCAGGTCTGAACCGTTTCCTGCAGATTTCAAAGGACCTCGCAAGGTCGCCAACTACAACGCAAGCATGGACCCTGTTACTTGGCTCAACAATTACGAGATGGGCATGAGCATCCTAAACGCATCCGAAGAGATCTGCGCACGGTACCTAAACATGATGTTAGAAGGCGCAGCTCACATATGGCTGCAGAACTTGCCGCCAAATTCAATAAACTCTTGGGATGAGATGAAGGAAACTTTTATCAAGAATTTCCAAGGAACATGCAAGCAACTCTGCAGTATAGAGGACCTTGAGCGTTGTGTACAGAAGGAAGGTGAGTCGAGTCGCCACTAGATGAGAAGGGTCACAGAAATCATACATTCCTCAGACAACATACCACCCAGTTCAGCAGTCCTTGTCATGGAGAAAAATTGCAAGTTTGAGCCGCTGGTCCACAAACTAGGTCGCATGAAGGACAAAGTCAAGAGCCTAAGCGAGGTAATGGCGGCGGCCAACAAGTATGCTAGCTCGGATAAAACCAGGGACGCATCTGATGGGGAGGAAGAGGAAAATACTGGCAAGGGAAAGAAGGCCAGTAGCAAGCCTCAACAACAGCAAGCTAGCAATGCTAATGCGAGTTATAACAAGCGCAAAAACGAGGAAGGAAACTCGGGGTTAGTCGCAAATACGAACACTCGGTACAAGCAAAGCAGCGGCAGAGGAAGGAATTTTCACCCAGTTAACTTGGAAGAGGTTTTTAACCGCCCCTGCGACATCCATATAGGAAAAGATGGGAAGCCACCCAACCACACAAAGGCACAGTGCTATCATTACAAAAAGTGGAAGGATGGGCAACCACTCAACACAAACAACAATCATCAAAACAATGAGGGAGGTAACCACGGCGGAGGCAACAACAGCAACAACGCTGTCCCAAATCCACAGCCAGATCAGCCACAGTTCCCAAAACAGTTGGGTCAGTATCACACCATTGTGGTCAATACCTCAAGGAGGGAGCAAAAGCTGCGACGACGCAATCAGGCTGTTAACGCCATAGTACCAGCCGTACCACAGTGGCTAAAGTGGTCCGAGCAGCCAGTAGTTTGGAGCCGCGAGGACCACCCAGGAGAATAAATGAAGAGGGCAAACTCGCGCTGGTGGTTGCCCCTCAAGTCGCAGGATACAAGTTGGGCAAAGTGCTGATGGACGGAGGCAGCAGCATCAATATATTATACTACGAAACCTTCAAAAGAATGAACCTCCAAGAAAAGCAGCTACACCCATCAAGAACAACGTTTCACGGTGTCGTGCCAGGCATATCAGCTCAGCCATTGGGGCGAATCAACTTGGAGGTCGCCTTTGGGACACAAAGCAACTTCAGAAGCGAGTATATCTGGTTCGAGGTTGTAGATTTCCAGAGCCCATATCATGCGCTGTTTGGCAGAGAAGCATTCGCAAAGTTTATGGCTAGGCCGTGCTATGTGTACCTGAAGCTTAAAATGCCAGGCCCCAGGGGAGTCATCACCATTAATGGCGACAGAAGAATAGCTCAAGAATGCGAAGAAGGCGACAAGGCCATGGCCAGAGCAGCTTGCATCGCAGAGAGCGCGCCCATGCGCGAGTCGCAGGAGAATTTTGATGACATCGTGGAGGCCAAGAGGCACCTACCTGACTTGCGACTTCAGATTACGGCCGCAAGGGAGGCAAGGAAGTCAAGGGCTACAGGCCATTGCCAATAAGGACACATCCCAGGCATTGCGAGTTGCCATCAGCAGCCGCAACAAAACCACCAAGGTTCACGTCATCAAGCTGGCCACTCAGGGCTGAACAACTTCATTTCTGGTCGCCACCCAGGCGCGACCGACCCATGTATCATTTCTGGTCGCCACCCAGGCGCGACCGACCCATGTATCATTCTGGTCGCCACCAGGCGCGACCGACCCATGTATCACCTCTGGTCGCCACCAGGCGACCGACCCATGTATCACCTCTGGTCGCCACCAGGCGCGACCGACCCATGTATCACTTCTGATCGCCACTCAGGCGCGATCGACCCATTTCTGGTTGCCACCTAGGCGCAACCGACCCAAGCATCATTTCTGGTCGCCACCTAGGCGCGACCGACCCTATGTATCATATAATGATTTTGAAATAAAGCATCTCAAACTACCAATTGAGTTGTCAGTCTTTTATTTTTTAATCATTGGTTCCTTGGGGGCGCGGCAGCTTTTTAGCGCGGCCTATTACCTTGGGATCGCCAAACGAGTGGCATTTATCGTGATTATACTCAACCTCTCTTGGATGCGACTTGCACTATGCGGCCAAAGTACTGGGGGTGCGGCGTCAATCGAGTTTGATCGCCTATCATGGCCGCTCTCGACCCTGAACACGCACTTTTTACCTGGGAAATACTGAGCCGCGCAAGGGCCTAAGTGAGGAAAAACCGAGATAAATCATAAGGACCAGCCTATTGGTCGAAACATGTACTGCTGAGAGTACTTACACAACCATAACATTGTCTTTGACATACATAATACTAACAAATTATTACAAGCCACTAAGGGCTAAATTCATCAACACATTGTTTTTTCACTTGCGCCCAGATTTTGGCTTGTGCGCAGGAGGAACTGGCGGCTTACCAAGCTTGCCAGAAGGAGCAGTCGCAGGCTCGTCGGACGGCTTCTCCGTCGCGGGCTTGGGGGCTGCAGAGCTGGACACACCCGGTGAAGGGTTCTTTTCCTGCGGGTTCACCGCACTGGATGATGGAGCGGGTAACTTCTCCCATCTGCTTCCATCTGCATTATACTTGCCCAGATAGGTCGCAAGATCTATCCCCTCCACCAGCTCAGTCGCATGGCCGCGCATGTTCTTCCAAGTCGCCGCATATTCTGAGGCCGTCAGCTCGGTGCCATCCACCTTCTTCGAGGGCCTGCCTTGTGCAACCTTGGCAGCATCAAAAGAGGGATAGTATGTCTTGGCCAAAGCAAGAACATGAGCCGCACCGGTGCGAGCTGAGGACTCCTTCCAGTCCAAAAAGAACTGAGGCGCCTTAAGCAGTCTTTTCAGCAAGCCTTCAGAATCACCGGGGACTGGCTTGGTCGGCAGCAGACAGTTAGACAGCGATTTCATGGCATCACAAGTCCTCCGCGTAAATTCGCGGATGTTATTCAGCTGTTCTTGAGTGGTCGCACGCTGAAGTGCAGAATCCTCACCTGCAACAAGATGTCCGCCAGTTAGCCCAGTTACATACAAAAAGAAGGTGGTCAGATACCACGATACAGCGGCAAGTCGCAACACATACCAGCCAACTCTTGGGTCATGATACAAACTTTGGCGTGGACAAGGTTATGGGCATCAGAAACTTTTGCCAATTTTTTCTCAAGGTCGCCAATTGCAACAGCCTTGAGCCTTGCGTCCTCGTTGGCTTGAGCAATGGCGTCTTTCTGAGCATTGATTTGGAGGTCCAGCTGCTGGACCCTCTCTTGGAACTTTTCTTCAACCTTCTTAAGCCGCAGCTCAGTGGCTTTGGCTTGTTCAGATAACTTAAAGCTCTCATCAGACAGCTCGCCCATCCTGGTTTCCCTCTTCTTCAGCTCAGCGTCACGCTGGCCAAGGAGCTCGCGCAGCCTCTCCAGTTCAGAAGGAGTCTCCCCCAACTGCTTTTCCAAGGCGAGTCTTGCGGCTGTTACGGAACGTAGTTCCTCCTACAAAGAGTACATCAGCTAGTACGTACATATCAACAGCTAAAAGAAGTATCAAGTCTCCCTTTACAGTCAAAAAAGAAACTTGATCCTTGGGGGCTAGAGACAGATAAGTGGAGACAGAAGTTTACCTTGTAAGCCGCAGACAGATCAGACAGCGCCTTGCGGAGCTCGGCTTGCTGGTCATTTGAGGCAATGATGGCCTCTGACAGTTTCTCAGCACGGCTCATGGAGGAGGAGGAAGCGACCTCAGCACGCAGAGCTGGCGACCGCTGGCTATCAGCCGCTGGCGACTCAATCAGCGGCGCATCAGCATCCTTGGCCATTGCAGCTATGGAGGAAGGGTTGACCTTCTCCACGTCTTGGATAATAAGGAGATCCGTTCTGTCCTCCAGAGCCACCTCTTGGGCAGCTGTGTCAAGAACAGAGGCCGTAGCCAAGTCATCAGTGGTGGCCACGCCCTCCACCATGGCGGTATGAGCCGCAGGTGATAAGCGCGGCTCAACGCGGTTTCAGAAACGACTCCAGGCTCAGTCGCGGATTTAACCGCACTTCTGCAAAAAACAAGGGCATTGTGTGAAGAAGAAGCACATAAACCAGAATAAAAGTGTTATAAGCGCAAGGAAAGTCACTAACTCTGGAGCCATCTTCACAGAGGCCATAAGGTCGTCACTTGACGGCGATGATGGGCCTTGGATCCCAGAATCTACGAGCAGAAGTTTGCGTGTCAGTAGAGGAAAAAGAATAAGCAGTCAAGATGTCAAGACAGCAGAAATTACCAGAATGGGGACCCATGTCTTCTTCAGCTGAGGCGGTGGCTTTGTACACACGCCTGGCAGCGGAGGAGGCGTGCCCGTAGCAGGCTTGCGACGCTTCGTGGCCTCAGGATTTTCCAGAGCATCAAGCTCTGGCTCCTCACGAGATAGCCTCTTGGAGGCTCTGCGGGGAGTTGGGCCAGCCGCGGCAGCAGAACTCGCGGCTGGCACTGGACTGTCATCCTCGTCCAGTTCAGTCTCTTCACCTTCTGAGGCCGCAGTGGCGACAGAGGGGATGCCAGCAATTTCGCTGCCCTCTAGAGCGGGCAGCAATTTCTTTCTTGTGGCACGCTTGGGAGCAGCAGTGCCGGCGTCGGTCGCAGGCAGCAACCAGTAATTCTCATCAGCCTGGATCAGGAAAATATAAGTCGCAGTATTAAGAAAGGAATGCGACTCAACTACAAAGGCAAAAAGACAGGGAAGAGAAGTTACCTCAAAAGGCTTGTTGTTAACACTAAAAGGGGCAAGCCCCACCTTATCAAAGGAGATGTCTTTCTCCTCGGTCACGCGGGTGACGAATTCCACCCAATCCTCAGGCGTCCAGTCCGCAGCCTTGATGCGATCGACATCAGTAGAGGTGCCAGTGCACTCAAGGAAGGATCGTTGTCGTGGACTCACGGGCTGGATGCGCCATTTGGTCCAGCAAGAAAGAAGATCAAGGCCAGTAAGACCATGACCTATTAAGGCGCGGACCTTAATCAGACTCATTAATGAAAGCCGTGGCCGAGTCGCGAGGCTTTGATTTCAGTGCCTCGGTAGGCACGAAGGTGGTGTTGGACCAGGAGGGGAGACGAGTTTCGCCCTCCGGAGAAGTATCTTGGCAGTAGAAAAAGGATTTTTGCCAAGCCCTGGGCCGATTCGCCAGGGCCAGCTTGGGAAGAACAGAGTTTCGATGACGCTGAAGAGAGATGGCGCCAACTTGAACATAGGCGCCACCTTTGCAGACGAGTTGGCTATTACAGGAGAAGGAAGCCAACCACAGATCGATGCTGGGAGCTATACCGAGGTAGTCCTCGCACAAGACATGAAAATTACTCACTTGGAGCATGGAATTGGGCCCGATGTCGTGAAGACGGAGGCCTAGACGCCGCATCAGATCGCGGAAGAAGAGGGAGCCGGGCGGCGTGAATCCGCGCTCCACGTGCTCCACGAACATCACCAGCTCGTTGGGCCTAGGGCGCGGCTCGGTTTCGTTGCCAGGAGCCCGCCAGACGTTGTCCTCCTTCGAGGGCAGGAAACCCTTGGCGGCTAGATCTGTGAGGACCTCCTCCGTCACCCAAGATCCTTCCCAGTTGCAAGAAATCTTGCGCTTGTCATCGGAGGGCTTGGCCTTAGGCGCCATTGCGAAAGGGAGATTGGATCGGGGGACTAAGCTTGGATTGAGGAAGAAGACGGTGCGGCAAGGGATGAGGAGATTGCAAGGGCAAGTGAATAATGACCTAGGCGGCCGCAGCTTATAACTGGAGGGGCCCGCAACTAACGGCACAATCTGCGCTTGCAACCAACGGCACAATTTGCGCCCGCAAAACGAGTAACGGTCCGCAATTAAAGGGAACAGAATATCTCCAGAAGCGGAGATGAGTCGCACAGATAAGTCGCGGCTCTGAATCGCGTAAGTCAGAGATTGGCCAGAACGTTTGCAGTGCGGCTCAGTGACCATTTCAAGAGGTCAGAAGGTTCTCACCGTAAAGTCCTGACCAATCTTGGGGGCTAATGTCGGGGAATACTTTCTGGATTAACCCGGCCCAGTGCGACTTGCTTTAATCGCACGGACAAAAGCCCACATGGGATCAAGCCCAACATCGAACCGCCACAAGGGAAGAATCTAGAAGGCACGGAGGCGAGCCAGTCTCCGGATAGGTCCCAGTTAATATATTCCTTGAGGGGAAGTTTCCTTTGTAACATGACGAGCCTCTGTGTATATAAAGAGGACTCGCAGGACTTAGAGGGGTCAAGCCCTTAAACCCTAGCTCATACGGCGAGTACCAGATCGGATTGCCTCCATTGTAACACCTCGATTATCATATCAATACCAATCTAGGGTAGACAGGAAGTAGGTCTTTTACCTCACATTGAGGGGGCCGAACCTGGGTAAATCCGTGTTGATCTTTGTTCCTGCGATCCCAAGCTCGGAGATGCTTGATTCGCGTAATCCCACACCTACGAAGTCATCTATAACACCTGACGTGACAAACCCACGACACTACAGATCTAAATACATATAGCAGGAGTAGGTCTTTACCTCGCCAAGAGGGGCCGAACCAGGGTAAACACTGTGCGTGCTACCTCTCCGTGGATCCTAAGTCGTCTGGCTCACACCAGACTTAAGCCCCCCCCCCCCCCCCATGGCATCTGCCGTGATTAACCCACGACAATCACAGTCATTGTTTATAGTTTGTGAATTGGAAGGAAGTATTTTGTTTATATTCTGGTAGTATGGAATTGGAATGATTATTTATTACATAGCACACCAAAATTTATTTTCAATGTTTCGTTTTTTTCGTTTTTTTGATCCGAAAAAAGGAAAATTGGTGGAAAGTTAGAATATGATATTTTCTCATGAAGGGTGTGTTTACTAATAGTCACACCGGAATTTCATATGTGCTAAACTGAAAACACAAGTTAACTCCCAACACTAACATATACTTAGGAATAGTGGGAGGAATTAAATTGGACCATCATATCTTGGCTACTATTGTGTGTTATTTGAGGAAGTTACTCTATGTTTTAGAGGAAACAAAAATACTAAAACATGTTGCTAATGTTAACTATGGATGGAAGCATTGCGGGAAGCAATAAACTCAATGAGGAGGAATTAAAGTTTGGGAACTTGTTGTTGTACCAAATAACCACATGCCTATAGGTTGCTAATGGGTTTATTTACGAGGAAGGTTAAATGCAACTGGCTTAGTGGAATTACAATGCTAAGCTTGTTGTTTAATTCTTTGCATAAAGGAAATGTTTATACTTTGTGGAAACTCTAGGATTTAGAGGAGGTGGTAATAATGACAGGATTTGCTAAATGAATAGATCAATTCATTTTATTGGAATAAGCTTCACATCAATGGAATATCAGGTCATACGGTTTTATTAATGATGGAAGATGATCATATACAAAGGTTAGTGTGAATTGTTTTGTGGTATCATTATATGTGCTAACTATGTTCTTATTGTTTTTAAAATATCACATTGATGAAAGTGAAAGCTTGGTTCAGTTCTAACTTTCATATGAAAGGTATGTCTAAAGCTTCCTGCATTTTGGGAGTGGAATTACGTGGAGAATATTTTTGATATATTTTTCTATGGGAAACTACAAACCTGTCATGTACCTTTTGATTATGGGAATGATACTCTGCGAGGAACTATATTCGAACTCGTGAGGAAAAAGGAAGAATAATTGTCATATCACAATTATTCTGGGACATTATTCGTGCGGCCTAAACTTAGCCATGCCACCATAATTGTTGCTATTTTGATTAACATGGAAAAGGATTTGCTGGAATTTTAGCAAATGGAATATGAATTTTATAAAGATTGTTGGAATCACATAAAAGAATTTGCTGGCGCAAGGAAACGTGGATTATTCATTCTTTGATGATCTCAACCTTCAGTTGGGTGAATATTGACTCTATTTTTGGAAATAGGATCTTCATGAAAGGTAATCTATTTTTATGGTATGTGCTAATATTTACATTTATAGGTATTTACTGTTTTCAATGGAAACATGAATATTCTTTGTTTACGGAATATGAATACTTTGATGCATGTCAAGCATTGAAGGAATGTATATGGTTAAGGAAATTTCTCCGTGAACTTAAGGTCTTGGAAAGGTGCATCATAACCTGTTACTTTGTGATAATATGACTCCAAAAGTCACAAAGTTTATATGCAACATGAGTGCACTGAAGGAAGGAATTAGCGCCTCACCATGTTAATTGCATGGAAATTTACTTAGCTGAAATAAAATGTTTTCAGTCAAGTGGGAGATGTAGAAAATTGTGTCTTGCAACATTTTATATCACTACTACATTGTCCGAAATTAAACTCTAGTATGGAACTCTCACGGAAATAATAGGGAATTAATGATGTTGAACTGTTCTTAAGGAACTATACTTAAGGAAGCCGGTACGTCCATACTAGAACATGGTGTATATTAATACGTTGGAATTATACCCGGGAACAGTATAGAGTGGAACACCAGGTTGTCCGTAGGATTGGCTCTATGGATTGTTAAAACCCGCGAGTTTGATTGTGTATTCAAACTCGGTACATGACTCACACATGTGTGCTGGGACCTAATTTTTGAATAGTAATAGGCTCGGTAACTGGCTGTTAGGTATTGTGGTTGGTCTAACATGTCACGAGTCCTATCCGGAAACAGATTGATTTATCTGGAATTTGGAGTCTATATAAAGGTCCCACCCTCTAGCCTCAATATGCATTATGAGCGGCACCACCGATAAGGTAGAGTAATAGAGGGTAGGCCGAATAGCTCCTAACCCTAATATCCTATAGTATTGGCTGGCTGAACCGCAAGAAATGATTTTAGCTTCGAGGAATACTAACATTTTCGGGCGTAGGAGGAGATTAAAAGATCGATGAAATGGCTTATGTCAACTTTGTTGAGTTCATTCATCTAACTTAGCTTAGTGGTCTGGTGCCTTGTACTAGCTAGCATCTAACTTTGAGCATGTAGTCTTGTCTATACTATGTCAAAATTTAATATAAAAAATATAGATAGTAGGGAAAGTACAGCTTCAAGAAAATTAATATAAGAATGTGGCTTATTGTTAGAGATATATTCAGTGGTATGTATATTTGGTAGTTTACAATTTGTAATCTGTCGCAGCAGTGGAACTTGGGGTTCCCCTGATGCTGCCAAAGTGGGTCCTCCGCTGGGGCCCACCAAGAAGATGGACAAGGCAAGGAGTCAAGTACAGCAGATGGGTTAGCCCATCTGCCTCAAGGACACCCGACAAGTTCGACAGCCAGTCTCTGCGGCTAAGGACCAGGTGACCTTCCGAGTCACCCCCTCGCCCAGAGAACCAGGCGAGATACCCGCGGGTCCGTGCACCTGGCAGGAGGCCAGGCGCGCCCCCGGGTATCCATCTGTACCATCGAGAGGATAAGATCGCCAGCTCGCCGGAAGCTGGTGGAAGACTTGGCCGCCAAGAGGAAGGCTGCGCCTGGGTGACGTTGCCACGAGCGCAGTTGGTGGGGCGGGCAGGCTTTGTCCGTCCCACCTTTTTCCAAGGGCGGACGACCACGCCGCCCTCCTCAGAATGCTTGGAGGAGAGAGTGCCACGTCTCCTCCAAGGACCGCCGAGGGGTTTTCCTGCCAAGACCCCTCATACCTCTCGCGTGCCCATGTCGGATCCCCTTAGCCTATAAAAGGAGGACCATGGCACCGAGGGGGAGGGACGAAAACAGAAGAGAAGCAAGCTAGAGCTCAGGCAAGACTAGACTAGGGTTCGGAAGGTAGAGAGAGAGGTGATCTCCCCAGGGCAGGATCTGCTCTTCGTCTACCTCCGGCCGAAACTCTGCCGGGTTCATCCCAGAACACCCTTGTACACCACAGCATGATGAACCTCTCAATCCAGACATGCAGGAGTAGGGCTTTTGGCCTCCGGGTGGCCTGAACCTGGGTAACTCCGTGTGTCCTGCTGTGTTGTTTGCTCTCTCCCACTCGACGAAGAACTTGGCGTCCTTGCTCCCGGGTAAGGCGTCTTCCAGCCTCCTTCGCGCCCCGTGCCGAACCTAAAAAGGGGGTATCATCTACTCCCGGTGTCCGTCACCCGAGACATGACATCTGGCACGCCAGGTAGGGGGTGCAAGCGCTGGATTCATCTTCCTCTTCATCAACTTCAAGTTCTTCATCAAGCATGCCGCCGAGGAAGAAGATCGACGCCGCTACCTCCAAGGCCGCGTCTCCTTCGTGCACTCAGGCTTCCGCTGAGCGTCGCGCTGCGGATGCTCGTCAGCCTGCTCCTCTGCAGGCGCCACCTACGGAGAAGGTGGCGTCGGAGAGGGCCAACACCAACAAGAACGTCGACTCTGACGATCCGGCGACTCCTGGACTATCCTCCGAGCCGCCCCCACGCTCAGGGGAGAAAAGCGTCCGGAACGGCGCGGGCAGGGGTCACGACGCCAAGGAGGGGCGAGATCACGTCCGCGCCAGCGGAGGTCCCCGAAGCTCCAAAAGCAAGTCCTCCACGCACTTGCCCTCGGACGCACAAGCTCGTCACGACGCTCTTATCGCTGCCAAGGCTCTCATGCAGTTCCCTCCGAGCTCTGGCGATCCCAAGGTCTACCAAGAATGGAGAGCCCGTGTGGAGGCACTCCTCGACTTCGCTGACGGCGGCCCTGAGCCCGACATTACTCGAGCTCCCACCGTTAACGGCCCCGAGGCTGGAGGGCGCAAGGCGCACGAACCACGGGGTCAGCCTCATGGCGAGCGCCAAGGCGAGACGGAGCCTCCTCGTACCGCTCCACCGATGGCGAACCGGCTGAACCGCGATCACGACAAGGCCATCTCCGTCGGGTCATCTACCACGAGCAACCGAGATCTTTGCCACGACCTCAACAACCGTCTAACCGAAGATATGCGCACCCGCATCGAACGGCGTAGCGAGCGTGATCGCCGAGAGGATCGGGACGACGACATCGCTGAAGGGTGCCTCGCCCTTGCCCCTGAGTTCCGCCGGGTCACCTGGCCCAAGAAGTTCAAGATCGACGTCCTCCGCTACGACGGCACTACGAACCCCCGGGACTTCCAGCAGCTCTACTCCTTAGCTGCGGCAGTCGCCGGGACCGACGAGATGATGATGACCAGCTGGTTCCCGCTGGCCCTGAAGGGAGATGCCCAAACATGGCTTCTCAACCTTCCCAAGTGCTCCATCCGTTCCTGGAGGACCCTGAAGAACAGTTCCTGGGGGCTTTCCAAGGCGGGTACGAGCGTCCGGGAGCTCCCAGCGACCTCCACGACTTCAAGCAACTTCCGGGTGAAACTCTTCGCAAGTTCATCCAGCGCTTCACCCAGAAGATGAACACAATCCCCTACATCAAGCAAGAGCTGGTGATCACTTCTTTTCATGCCAACGTCCGCAATACCCGGATGCGCGAGAAGTTGAGCAATCGCCGCGTCGAATCCACCTGCGAGCTCTGGGAGCTGGCGGATCGATGCGCCCGAGCTGAGGAGGGGGCTAAGTTCCCCGGGGAGGATGAACCCGAGGACAAAGCCGCCCCCGCCAAGAACAAGAAGCGGGACTCTGGACCCGACAAGCGCATTTTCGTCACCGAACCCCTTCCCAAGAAGGCCAAGCCTGCGGCGGTCTCTGAGGGAGAAGACGACCCGTGGTGCCACATTCATCCTGACGGCAACCACCCTCTTAAGGGCTGCCGCCAACTCAAGAACCTCGCCATACGAGAGCAGCGTCGGGCCGACGGGGTAAGCCTGGACGGCTGCTACAACTGTGGCGTCGTTGGGCACGTCGCTCGTGACTGTCCCACAGGTCGCCAAGGCGGAGGCGGCCGCGGAGGACGCGGCGGCCAAGGCGGTCGTGAACAGAACAATCAGGAAGGCGCCTCCAACAAGGAAGCTTCGGCTCCTCAGGGAGGCGGCGGCGGAAGATTCCAGGAAGTCACCGGAGTTGTCGGGTGCATTCACGGGGGAGCCTCTCTGCCTCCATCCAACGGCGCGTGTAAGAGGCTGGTCCGGGAGCTTAACGTGGTCGCTTCTGCTCTGCCCAGGCCCTTGGAATGGTCTGGGCAGGTTATCTCCTTCGACCCGGAGGACCATCCTGCCAGTGTGTCCGGGGTGGGAACGCTTCCTCTGATCATATCGCCCGTCATCCACAACTATAAGGTCACCAAGATGCTAGTCGACGGAGGCTCCAGCCTCAACCTTCTGACGGCGAAGGTGCTGGCCATTCTGCAAATTCCTTTTTCTCGCCTGCAAGACACCGGCGTGTTCCATGGCGTGAATGGAAGCGTCACTCAGCCGCTGGGGAAGATCACGCTCCCTGTCACCTTCGGTGACCAGGAGAACTTCCGCACCGAGGACATCATCTTCGACATTGCGGACACGCCACTTCCATACAACGGCATACTTGGCCGGCTGGCTCTAGCCAAGTTCATGGCCGTCTCGCACTTCGCCTACAACATGATGAAGATCCCCGCAGTCTGGGGAGTGATCACGATCAAGGCCGATGTCGATGACGCTATCTTTTGCGTTCAGAAGCTGAACCAGACGGTGGCGGCGACCTCGGACGTTCCGCAAGATGTACAGGAAGCTGATGTCGGTGCATTCTCTGGGGACGTAGGGTACACCGGAGGCTCGACATCAACTTCCTCCAAGAAGGCGTCATTCCATGAAGATCCGCAAATGACCAAGAAGGTGGCGTTGACCAGTGACGGGAGTCGATCCATCACCATCGGCGCCCGCCTCACCGACAAATAGGAAAGCGCGCTCGTCGCCTTCCTTCGGGAAAACTCTGACGTCTTCGCATGGGAAGCGTCTGGGCTACCCGGCGTACCAAGGGAGGTGATCGAGCACAAACTGGCGGTCAGCAAAGATGCTCGCCTGATAAAACAAGTTCTACGCAGGCAGAGCAAGGAAAAACTGGAGTTCATCGTGTCCGAGGTTGACAAATTGGAAGAAGCTGGCGTCATCAGGAAGGTGCACACCCTACCTGGGTGGCCAACCCTGTGGTGGTGCCAAAGCCCTGACCTTCAAGTGGCGGCTCTGCATTGACTTCACCGACTTGAACAAGGCCTGCCCCAAGGATCATTTCCCACTACCCCGGATTGATCTCATCGTGGATTCAACCGCTGGGTGCGAGCTCCTGTGCTTCCTGGATGCTTTCTCCGGGTACCACCAGATCATGATGGTAGTGGAGGATCAGGAGAAGATGGCCTTCATCACACCCAAGGGCTGCTACTGCTACACCCGGATGCCTTTTGGTCTCCGGAACGCCGGCGCAACCTTTCAGCGCGCCATGCAAGCATGTCTTGGGTCCCAGTTGGGCCGCAACGTGGAGGCATACATCGACGACATCGTGGTCAAGACTCGGTACAAGGACTCCCTTATTCAAGATCTGCACGAGACCTTCAACAACCTTCGTCGGGTCAACTTCAAGCTTAACCCCGACAAGTGCATGTTTGGGGTCCCGTCCGGCAAGCTACTGGGGTTCTTAATCTCCCACCGGGGGATTGAGGCCAATCCCGACAAGATCAAGGCCATCGAGCGCGTGGAGGCGCCACGGCGAGTCAAGGACGTACAATGCCTCAACGGGTGCATCACCACACTCGGACATTTCATCTCAAGACTTGGAGAACGAGCCCTGCCCTTCTTCAAGTTACTCAAGAAGACGGGTCCGTGAAATGGACCCCGAAGGCTGAAGAAGCTCTTCAGTCCCTCAAGTGCTACCTCGTCTCGCCTCCCGTCCTCGTGGCTCCAGCAGAAAAGGAACCCCTACTACTGTACATCGCTGCCACCAATCAGGTGATCAGCGCGGTTCTTGTGGTAGAGCGTGATGCTCCTCCGTACAAGGTCGGCGGCAAGCGTCCCGGAAACATCCTCCCGGGGCAACCAAGCAAGAAGAAGCAGCCATGTTGCAAAGGGCCGGAAGGCCCTGAGCCTGGCATGCCCACTGACGCCGTCATCGACGTCGCAGAAGAAGCATCACTGGGGGCTGACGCGCTCTCTCTCGAAGCAGCTGAGCCCATCAAGGACTCGGTGACCCGGAAGATACATCACCCGGTCTACTTCATCAGTTCGGTGCTACGCGATGCCCGGGAGCGGTACCCCATGATGCAGAAGCTGTTGCTTGCAATCCTCATCGTCTCTCGCAAGATGAGGCCCTACTTCGAAAGCCACCCTATCACCGTGGTTTCCAGGTACCCCTTGAGGAGTCCGCTGGAGAATCCCCTCGCCACGGACGAGTCCCTTGGTGGGCCATGGAGCTTCAAGGTTTCGGCCTCAAGTTCGAGCACACGAACAACATCAAGAGTCAAGCGCTGGCTGATTTCACGGCGGAGTGGACCGAGACAGCATTCGACAACCTGGTGGAGGAATCCAGCCTTCCGGGAAAGAAGATCCTGACGTTTGGACCATGAACTTCGACGGCTCCTACACCAAGGGCCAGGGAGGCGCCGGAGTCGTTTTGATCTCCCCCACTGGAGATCGTCTGAAGTACGTTGTCCAGATGTAGTACAAGGAGAATATCTCGAACAATACGACGGAGTACGAGGGCCTGTGTAACATCCCAAAATTATTAACAAGTTTTATTAATTCCAAAAATGGGAGCCAACAAAAACTTTTGTTAAATTATGTGTGTTGATCTCATATTCTTGCTTGTGTTGCTAAGTCTCTTGTTTTTGTATTGTTTGCTGTTCCAGTGGCTATTTAGAGCATTTAGGATTGTGATACTGTGATGTTGTGATGTTGTTTGAATAGTTTAGTGATTGCTTGTATTTGTTTGTTTATCGATTAGACGAGAACGTTGCTGGATTTATCGAGGAGGGGAATTTGTTGAACCTGAAGATCAAGATCAAGGCCACTTTGCCGAGCAAGGCAAGCTACTCTCTGAGCTTGCACCTAAACATATATGCATCTACTTTGATCAAGTAATTTACTCTTAAAGCAATGGTTTACAAAACCTTTTCAAAAAGTGTATGGAAATTATTTTGCCACCCTATGTAGTAGTTATATGAAACTTTAGGATGGAAAACAATGTTGTTTATTCAAAACTCCTTTGAAAATACTTGTGTGGTTATGGAATACCGAGATGTCGGTATTGAAGTGGAGAAATGAAGGATGTTGATGTTTATGAAAAATGCACAGTGTCCTAGTACTATGACAACCAATCTTAATCTGTGCGACCACATTTACCCCCATATGGGAACGGGGCTTAGTCATATAATTTGCTCTTATTAGTATGGGATACCTCATCAACGGAGATGACTCCGTTATGCATGAGGGGATGGTTTGTGAACTCCCCTGACCTGGGTCCTCGCTCAAACTCTATGGAAAGATAAGGAGGAGGATTGAAGACTTCATCAATGTGGTCGCCGGGAAAAACATATGAGTCCTCACACTTGGGTTGCCGACGGGGACCGGACTGAGTGTCGGTGGGAATTATCATATGGGTAGGATCCTATACTAGCATGAGCAAAGGAGAGGCTAGGGTCGGTGGCTCAACTTCGCATACACCTTGTATGGCGGGACGTGGCTGACACGATGAGTTACCGGATGGATGTGGGTTAAAAGCGTGCTACCTCTGCAGAGGGTCAAAACTATTCGAATAGCCGAGTCCTCGGATATGGACAATTGGGAAGCTGTCCTAAGATCATGTGCAAGTTTTTGAAAATATTTGAGTTTTAAAAGAAAGTGAAGTGGAGAATGTGGTTGTACCTATACCAACAGATCGGTATGAGGTGTTGGTAAAAGTGGACCATGACAGACTATGGTCGGAAAAAGGTGGAGTTTTGGAGAAACCGATAAAATGATGGTCTTTATTCAAAATGGTTATAAAAACTCTTCTTACCTCTTTTAACAAGATATAGAGATGTTAAGAAAATAAAAGTTTGAAAAGTTAAAATAAAACTAGTGCATACTCATGTTGGGGTAGTTTGCGAGTACATTCAAATGTACTCATATTGGTTTCGTCCCTGGCTATTGTCCTAGCCAGACTACGAGGAGGAGCACTACGCCGAGCAGGAGTATGGTGACTTCTATGCGAACTAAGGATCTCCACAAGTCAGCTGCCTGTCGGGTCGTCGTCGTTAGAATGATGTCTACTACGCCGTAGCTTCCGCTGATATTTTGGTTTGGCCCATGAAGGCACCTATGTAAGAACTTGGTCTAAATGACCATTTATGTAAGACTTTTATTCGGTACTGTAATGGATGTAAACTTTGGTATCCAATTCGGATTATGTGCAACGACAGACTGATCACGGGATCGTTGTGTTAAGCATAATCGGGTATTTCGGACAGCTAGTCCGGGGTCCCCACAGACTTGGTATCAGAGCCATCCTGACTTTAGGAAACCTTAGTTAGCATGGTCGTTTGTCAAATGTTACAAAAAGATGAATTTCTAAAGAAAAAGGAAAGAAGTATTTTTGAAAACTGCTTATCTCCAATCCTCTTACTTATACAAAATTTACTCTCATTAAATATCATATTTTTTGTATCCTTAAAATTGTGCACACTTCTCTTTAAACTTAAATTTCGACTCACTTGTTGCCCACTACATTTAAAATTTTGGTACACTCGTCAGCTACTAACTTAAAATTTGCTTAAAAATTTGTAGATGGCACTCCACTGGACCGAGTTCGTTCAGTTGGAGAAGGATAGCAAGCTGACGTTCGAGAGTGACTTGTTCGAGTTGAGCAAGCTGTTAGGTCGCCCCGCTCCAGAGTTTGAGGGAGCTCAGATTGATGTTCACGGTGTCGGAAGGCTGAGCTGGCTCATCAGGTCGTCAGTTCGCAGGAACATCAAGTCTCCCAGTTCCAGGACGCTCGTCTTCACCACCAAGGAGGCCACCTGGGTTGACGGTCTCTGTACTGCTACACAGAGGATGCTAGCCCGACTTTGTGAGGAGCACAAGGCGGAGTTAGTAGACTCCCGTTTCCGGTTCTACGGGAGGCGCAACTGCGACGGACACCCTACTCCTTCCCCTTGCCACCCGATGTTTGGGAGCTACATCATGGACATGGAGCTCTTACTTCAGCACACTCAGGATGATCTGTTCGCACTAGGATTCAGCTTCGCTTTGACCGCGAGTCGCTCGTTGAGCTTCGCGAGAGTGAGGAGAAGCTGCTGGAGGAGAAGGTCGCTCTTCTCGGAAGAGGGCCCAGCTGAGGAGGACCATCGTGAAGCTCCGCAAGAAGGTGGCGGAGCAGGACCAGCTGATCGAGGATCTAGAGCACCATACTGACGAGATGGAGGAGGAGGGCGAGGATCTCCGCAAGGAGAACAACGCTTTCCTCAGTGACGATGATGACTTTGTGGAGGAGATGGACTGTGAGGAGGAGATGATGAGGAGGAGTTAGTTGACGAGGAGGAGGAGCCACTCGAGGCAGTTCTCGAGGACGAGGAGGAGGATCCCGAGGAGCCACTCTACCAGTCAGATGCTGACGTGTTAGAGCTGGAGGTTCCACCTCAGTAGGCGAGTGACTTGATCACTACCGCAGGATTAGGTTGACCCTATCACTAGTCGAGTAGAAGTAGTGGTTCTTTTGGAAACCAGATGCTATGTATCTTAGATGTAAGGTGATGTTGTAAGCTTGATGTTGTTGTGAACTCCTTGATGTGATGTTTGTGAAATATAAGTATGTTTGTCTTGTTAGATCTGTGTAAATATTTTCATATAATCCTTAAATTAATCAACCACTTGCGAAATCGTCTTTCCCTTAGTCGAACTTTTCTTGCCTTGCCTCTTATACCCGGTGTGCTTCAGGATGCCGCCCCGTCGCACAATGCGGAGGATCAGGATCAGCACCACCACCGGACCCAACCCCCCCCAACTTCTCGCGCTTATCATGGAGGAACGTGAAAATGCCCGGCAAGAGCGCCAGCTCATCTCACTGCCTTACAACAACTCGCAGCCGCTACAACAACAACAACAACAACAACAATGGTGGTAATGGCAATGGCAATGAGAACCAGCGATCCACCTTAGGCGATTTCCAGAAGACCAACCCACCTACCTTCTCCAAGGGACTTCACCCACTGGAAGCCGATGATTGGCTTCGCACCATCGACAACAATCTTCAAGTTGCTGCTGTGGGAGAAAATGAAAAGTGTTGTATGCAACCCACTATCTCGCTGGACCTGCAAGAGCTTGGTGGGAAACTACCAAGGCTCTCCAGCAGCTGATCATGTCATCAACTGGGCTGAGTTCCAGGAGAATTCCGCAAGAAGCACATTCCCTATGGACTCATTGAAGGAAGAAGGATGAATTCCGCAAGCTGAGGCAGGGAAGTAGAGATGTGGTCGGTTATCTTGAGAGTTTACCGACTTATCTCGGTATGCTCCTGATGACACCGACAAAGAAGAGAAGAAGATGGAGCGTTTCATGAGTGGACTTCATGATGAACTGCAGTGTGCTTGGTTATCCATGACTTCCGTGATCTGGAGTCACTTGTGGACAAAGCCATCCAGCTAGACCAAGCGCAAGTCTATGTTGAAGGTCGCAAGAGGAGGATGAATGCTCAGGAAGGTTCGAGCAGTCAGAAGCCTCGTATCTTTCAGCAAAACCCCAAACCTGCCTATCGACCACCCCAAGCTCCACGCCCCAATTTCCCTAACCGCCCAAACAACTTCAACCGCCCCAATGACAATAACCGTCCCAGAGGAAACTTCAACAACTTCAACCCCAATGCCAATGTTGTCTGCTTTGAATGTGGCAACAAAGGTCACTACTCCAGGAATGCCCCAATCCCAAGAGGAATGTTCAGCGCCCCACGCGCCGAACAATGGTCAAGGCCGCAATGGAAATGGTAATGGCAAGAATGCCGCACCCCGCGGAAATGCTGCTGTTGTCAAGGGTCGTCTGCACCACATCAATGCTGAAGAAGCTCAGGATGCGCCGATGTTGTGCTGGGTACGTTCCTTGTCAACTCAGTACCTGCAACTGTTCTGTTTGATTCTGGTGCAACACATTCATTTGTTACCGAGGAGTTTGTTGCTAAGGGAGGTTTAGTAGAAGGCTTCCTAACTAAAACCTTGAGTATACAAATCCCTGGTTCCACCCTAGAAACCAAGAGATTTTGTCCAAATACTGCCATAGAGATTTCAGGCGAAAAATTTGCAGCCGACCTAATTGTTTAGGAACCCAAGGCATAGATGTCATACTCGGTATGAATTGGCTAGCCAAGTACCATGGTCGAATTGACTGTGCCAGAAGAGCTGTATCCATCACCACCGACAAAGAAGTAGAAGTGGAGTATGTGTCTGAACCCAACCACTCAACCAGGCTGCCATGAGAGCATAGCTCGACCCACCCTAGATGAGATCCGTGTTGTTCACCTATTCCGAGATGTTTTCCCTGAGGAATTGCCTGGTATGCCGCCAGACCGGGAAATTGAGTTCATAATTGAGCTTATCCCAGGAACAGCCCCAATATCCCAAAGGCCTTATCGGATGAATCCGGAAGAACTGGTTGAGTTGAAGAAGCAGTTGGCAGATATGCTCAGCAAAGGTCTTGTTCGTCCAAGCGCTTCACCCTGGGGATCACCCATTATTTTTGTGGACAAGAGAGACGGTACCACACGACTGTGTGTGGATTATCGCAGGCTAAATGACGTGACCATTAAAAACAAGTACCCCTTCCCAAGATCGAGGATCTGTTCGATCAGATGAACGGAGCCCGAGTCTTTTCAAAGATCGATCTTCGGACAGGATACCATCAGTTGAAGATCCGAGAGACAGACATTCCCAAGACCGCCTTCACCACTCGTTACGGTTTGTTTGAATACACCGTGATGTCCTTTGGTCTGACCAATGCCCCAGCCTATTTCATGAATCTCATGAACAAGATTTTCATGGAGTACCTCGACAAGTTCGTGGTAGTTTTCCTTGATGACATCCTTATTTATTCCAAGACCGAAGAAGAGCATGCTGAACACCTGCGTCTAGTTTTGGAGACCCTCCGAGAGCACCAGCTGTATGCCAAGCTTAGCAAGTGTGAGTTTTGGCTCAGAAGTGGCATTTCTCGGACACATAGTATCTGCTGGAGGAATTTCTGTTGACCCAGAGAAGATCCAAGCCATTATTGACTGGTTATCCCCAACCAGTGTGACTGAAATCCGAAGCTTTCTCGGACTCGCCGGTTATTACCGCAAGTTCGTTGAAGGATTTTCCAGTATAGCCAAGCCTTGACCCAACTGTTGAAGAAGGACAAGAAATTTGAATGGACTCAGAAGTGCGAAGATAGTTTCCAAGAGTTGAAGAAGAGACTAACCTCCACCCCAATCCTGGTTATGCCAGACGTCACCCAGAGTTTCGACGTGTATTGCGATGCATCACGCCTCGGACTTGGTTGCGTTCTGATGCAAGAAGGCAAAGTTGTGTCGTATCTGTCCCGGCAGTTGCGACCGCATGAAGAGAATTACCCAACCCATGACCTGGAATTAGCTGCTGTTGTCTTGCTCTTAAAAAGTGGCGTCCCTATCTTGCGGGACATCGCTGTGAGATCTATACGGATCACAAGAGCTTGAAGTATATTTTCACCCAGAAGGAGTTGAACCTGCGACAGAGGAGATGGATGGAATTAATCAAGGATTATGATATTGGAATCCACTATCACCCCGGAAAGGCTAATGTAGTTGCCGATGCCCTTAGTCGCAAACCCTGCACCTGAATGCCCTGATCCAAGCCGAACAACCAGCCTTGTTCAAAGAGTTCGAAGATTTTGGACTAGAACTTGTTAGCCATGGATATCTCGCCAATTTGGAGTTAGCCCCAACCCTGATGGATCAAATCAAAGAAGCCCAAAAAGGTCATGAAAGCATTGAAGGAATTAGGAAGAAGATCTCCTCGGCAAAGCACCCGGTTTTACCGAAGATGCTGAAGGAGTGCTGAAATTCAATGATCGTATCTGTGTGCCCAATGTCACGGAACTTAAGGAGTTAATCCTGAAGGAAGCCCATGAGACCCCTTATTCAATCCACCCCGGCGGAACCAAAATGTACCAAGACCTTCGAGAAAGATTTTGGTGGCATGGAATGAAACGAGAGATTGGTTCTTTCGTAGCCAAGTGTGATATCTGTCAGCGAGTCAAGGCTGAACATCAGCGACCCGCTGGATTGCTTCAACCTTTGAAAATTCCCGAGTGGAAGTGGGATGAGATTGGAATGGATTTTATTACCGGACTTCCAAGATCCAACCGAGGCCATGATTCAATCTGGGTCATCGTTGATCGATTGACCAAGGTTGCTCATTTTATACCTGTCAAGACCACCATACCGGAGCTCAGTTAGCAGACTTGTATATTTCCAGAATAGTAAGCCTGCATGGTGTGCCTAAGAAGATTGTATCTGATAGAGGCACGCAATTCACCTCAAGATTCTGGAAATCCCTTCATGAAGCCCTCGGAACCAAGTTAGCATTTAGCACAGCTTATCATCCCCAGACCGATGGCCAAACTGAGCGAGTGAACCAGATATTGGAGGACATGCTTCGCGCATGTGTTCTATCCTATGGTTCCAAGTGGGAAGATTGTCTTCCGTTTGCAGAGTTCTCATACAACAACAGTTATCAGTCCAGTCTGCAAATGGCCCCTTTTGAAGCCCTTTACGGCAAGAAGTGTCGTACACCCTGAATTGGTCCGATACCGAGAGAGCAAATTGTTCGGTCCAGATACCCTCCGTGAAGCTGAAGAGCAAGTTCAGCTTATTCGTGAACGCCTCAAAACTGCCCAATCCCGTCAGAAGAGTTACGCTGACACCAAGCGCCGTGACCTCACTTTCAGTATCGGAGATTATGTTATCTCCGAGTGACACCCCTCAAAGGAATGCAGCGTTTCCATGTCAAAGGAAAGTTAGCGCCAAGGTATATTGGACCCTTCAAGATCATCGCTCGTCGAGGAGAAGTATCCTATCAGCTGGAATTGCCACCGGAGTTAGGAGATTATCATGATGTCTTCCACATTTCCTTGCTCCGGAAGTGTCTTGAAGTTCCTGACCAGCCTGATGTTTTCAAAAACATCGACCACCTCTCCATCGACCTGAACCAAGATTTGACTTATCGCGAGAGACCCCTCAAGATTCTCGAAGAAGATGTTCGTGTTACCCGAAGACGTGCGATCAAGTTTTACAAAGTCCAGTGGACTAACCACTCTGAAGAAGAAGCAACTTGGGAACGTGAAGATTATCTTAGGAGCGAATTCCCAGGCCTCTTTAGTACCTAAGCCTAGCAAATCTCGGGACGAGATTTATTTTAAGGAGGGAAGGATTGTAACATCCCAAAATTATTAACAAGTTTTATTAATTCCAAAAATGGGAGCCAACAAAAACTTTTGTTAAATTATGTGTGTTGATCTCATATTCTTGCTTGTGTTGCTAAGTCTCTTGTTTTTGTATTGTTTGCTGTTCCAGTGGCTATTTAGAGCATTTAGGATTGTGATACTGTGATGTTGTGATGTTGTTTGAATAGTTTAGTGATTGCTTGTATTTGTTTGTTTATCGATTAGACGAGAACGTTGCTGGATTTATCGAGGACGGGGAATTTGTTGAACCTGAAGATCAAGATCAAGGCCACTTTGCCGAGCAAGGCAAGCTACTCTCTGAGCTTGCACCTAAACATATATGCATCTACTTTGATCAAGTAATTTACTCTTAAGGCCAATGGTTTACAAAACCTTTTCAAAAAGTGTATGGAAATTATTTTCCCACCCTATGTAGTAGTTATATGAAACTTTAGGATGGAAAACAATGTTGTTTATTCAAAACTCCTTTGAAAATACTTGTGTGGTTATGGAATACCGAGATGTCGGTATTGAAGCAGAGAAATGAAGGATGTTGATGTTTATGAAAAATGCACAGTGTCCTAGTACTATGACAACCAAATCTTAATCTGTGCAACCACATTTACCCCCATATGGGAACGGGGCTTAGTCATATAATTTGCTCTTATTAGTATGGGATACCTCATCAACGGAGATGACTCCGTTATGCATGAGGGGATGGTTTGTGAACTCCCCTGACCTGGGTCCTCGCTCAAACTCTATGGAAAGATAAGGAGGAGGATTGAAGACCGATTGATTGACCAAGGTTGCTCCGGAAGTATCCTATCAGCTGGAATTGCCACCAGAGTTAGGAGATTATCATGATGTTTTCCACATTTCCTTGCTCCGGAAGTGTCTTGAAGTTCCTGACCAGCCTGATGTTTTCAAAAACATCGACCACCTCTCCATCGACCTGAATCAAGATTTGACTTATCGCGAGAGACCCCTCAAGATTCTCGAAGAAGATGTTCGTGTTACCCGAAGACGTGCAATCAAGTTTTACAAAGTCCAGTGGACTAACCACTCTGAAGAAGAAGAAACTTGGGAACGTGAAGATTATCTTAGGAGCGAATTCCCAGGCCTCTTTAGCACCTAAGCCTAGCAAATCTCGGGACGAGATTTATTTTAAGGAGGGAAGGATTGTAACATCCCAAAATTATTAACAAGTTTTATTAATTCCAAAAATGGGAGCCAACAAAAACTTTTGTTAAATTATGTGTGTTGATCTCATATTCTTGCTTATGTTGCTAAGTCTCTTGTTTTTGTATTGTTTGCTGTTCCAGTGGCTATTTAGAGCATTTAGGATTGTGATACTGTGATGTTGTGATGTTGTTTGAATAGTTTAGTGATTGCTTGTATTTGTTTGTTTATCGATTAGACGAGAACGTTGCTGGATTTATTGAGGACGGGGAATTTGTTGAACCTGAAGATCAAGATCAAGGCCACTTTGCCGAGCAAGGCAAGCTACTCTCTGAGCTTGCACCTAAACATATATGCATCTACTTTGATCAAGTAATTTACTCTTAAAGCCAATGGTTTACAAAACCTTTTCAAAAAGTGTATGGAAATTATTTTGCCACCCTATGTAGTAGTTATATGAAACTTTAGGATGGAAAACAATGTTGTTTATTCAAAACTCCTTTGAAAATACTTGTGTGGTTATGGAATACCGAGATGTCGGTATTGAAGCGGAGAAATGAAGGATGTTGATGTTTATGAAAAATGCACAGTGTCCTAGTACTATGACAACCAAATCTTAATCTGTGCGACCACATTTACCCCCATATGGGAACGGGGCTTAGTCATATAATTTACTCTTATTAGTATGGGATACCTCATCAATGGAGATGACTCCGTTATGCATGAGGGGATGGTTTGTGAACTCCCCTGACCTGGGTCCTCGCTCAAACTCTATGGAAAGATAAGGAGGAGGATTGAAGACTTCATCAATGTGGTCGCCGGGAAAAACATATGAGTCCTCACACTTGGGGTTGCCGACGGGGACCGGACTGAGTGTCGGTGGGAACTATCATATGGGTAGGATCCTATACTAGCATGAGCAAAGGAGAGGCTAGGGTCGGTGGCTCAACTTCGCATACACCTTGTATGGCGGGACGTGGCTGACACGATGAGTTACCGGATGTATGTGGGTTAAAAGCGTGCTACCTCTGCAGAGGGTCAAAACTATTCGAATAGCCGAGTCCTCGGATATGGACAATTGGGAAGCTGTCCTAAGATCATGTGCAAGTTTTTGAAAATATTTGAGTTTTAAAAGGAAAGTGAAGTGGAGAATGTGGTTGTACCTATACCAACAGATCGGTATGAGGTGTTGGTAAAAGTGGACCATGACAGACTATGGTCGGAAAAAGGTGGAGTTTTGGAGAAACCGATAAAATGATGGTCTTTATTCAAAATGGTTATAAAAAACTCTTCTTACCTCTTTTAACAAGGATATAGAGATGTTATAAGAAAATAAAAGTTTGAAAAGTTAAAAATAAAACTAGTGCATACTCATGTTGGGGTAGTTTGCGAGTACATTCAAATGTACTCATATTGGTTTCGTCCCTGGCTATTGTCTTAGCCAGACTACGAGGAGGAGCACTACGCCGAGCAGGAGTATGGTGACTTCTATGCAAACTAAGGATCTCCACAAGTCAGCTGCCTGTCGGGTCGTCGTCGTTAGAATGATGTCTACTACGCCGTAGCTTCCGCTGATATTTTGGTTTGGCCCATGAAGGCACCTATGTAAGAACTTGGTCTAAATGACCATTTATGTAAGACTTTTTATTTCGGTACTGTAATGGATGTAAACTTTGGTATCCAATTCGGATTATGTGCAACGACAGACTGATCACGGGATCGTTGTGTTAAGCATAATCGGGTATTTCGGACAGCTAGTCCGGGGTCCCCACAGCCTGCTTGCGGGACTTCGTGCTGCCGTTGGCCTCGGCATCACCAAGCTCATCGTCAAGGGTGACTCTCAGCTAGTCATCAAACAATTGAACAAGGATCGGAGTACGCTTGCCCACAGATGGCACCGTACGTCGAGGAGGTGTGGAAGCTTCAGCGGTGCTTCAACAGCTTCCGGGCCGTGTACGTCCCTGGGGATGACAACACGACCGCGGACGAGCTGTCATAGATGGCTTCCAAGCGAGAACCAGTACCTCCCGGGATATACATTGAGGTGCTCTGGCAACCCTCTGTGTCTCCCGAGAGGCTCAAGACAAGGTCTACATCGACACTGGGGGCTGGTGACCCGTCTACTTTGACAACCCGGGAAACCAGCCCAGAAGGCACGCAAGACCCGGCAGGACCGAGACCAAGGGAAGCTATGCTTCTCCTTGGTCAAATGGTGTTGCCGGTGGAGAGAGCCCACCCACCCTGGGCCCTGGACATCGTCAAGTACATGATGGAGCATGCTCTGCCGGAGGATGATCACGAGGCCGAGCGGGTGGCTCGTCGAGCCAAGCTCTACGTCCTGATCGACGGCGAGCTCTACCGGCGACGCGACAAAGGAGTCAAGCTCTGCTGCATACCGCAAGAACGAGGCCAAGTACTTCTACGAGACATCCACGAGGGCACATGTTGAAGTCATGTTGAATCAAGATCATTGGCGGGGAAGGTTTTCCGCCAGGGTTTCTACTGGCCAACAGTCCTGCACGACGCCGAGCAAATGGTCAAGACCTGCGAAGCTTGCCAATACTACGCGATGAACATCAATCAGCCAGCTCAAGCACTGCAACCAATCCCAATATCCTGGCCATTTGTAGTCTGGGGGCTAGACATCATCGGCAAGTTGCCAAAGTCAGTTGGCGACATGAATACCTCTTTGTGGCTGTCGACAAGTTCACGAAGTGGGTTGAAGTAATGCCAGTACCACGCCAGACGGCCCAGGCCGCCATCAAGTTCATCGAGGGGATCGTCTACCGCTTTGGAGTACCCAACAGAATCATCACGGATAATGGCACTCAGTTCACAAGTCGAGCCTTCCTCAGCTTTTGTGAAGAATTGGGCATCAAGGTGTGTTTTGCATCAGTGTCGTATCCAAGATGCAACGGTCAAGTGGAGCGAGCCAATGCGGAGGTCCTAAGAGGTCTGAAGACCAAAGCATTTGACAAGCCGGAGAACAAGGGGAGAAATTGGATTGATCACCTACCTAGTGTGCTGTGGTCCATCAGAACAACTCCAAGCCGAGCCACCAAAGAAACACCTTTCTTCCTTGTCTATGGAGCTGAAGCTGTCCTGCCAACAGAGCTAAGGCACGGATCCCCCCGGGTACTCGCATATGATGAAGATGCCCAAGTTGAGCAAAGGATCGATGACATTAACATCCTGGAGGAAATGCGCTGTCGGGCGTCATTGCAGTCTGCTCGATACAAGCAAGGGCTACGCCGGTATCACAGCCGTCATGTTCGATCCCGGGAGTTACAGCAGGGAGACCTGGTTCTCCGCAAGATGCAAAATCTCGAGGGCTTGAACAAGATGTCAAGCAAGTGGGAAGGACCCTACCGGGTTACTCATACACTGAGACCCGTAGCAGTCTATCTAGAAGACGAGAAAGGCAGGCCGGAAGGCAATGCCTGGAACATCGAGAATCTCCGCAACTTCTACCCCTAATTACGAACATGAATCGCCAAACGTTGAATCCGCTAAGCACGCCCAAGGGTTTCAATTCCGTGAGCCTCAATTTATGTCGAGATGTGTGTTATCCGTAACAACCCCCAAGCAGGGGGCTGACATTGTGCCGGTGGCTGACGGGTCGAGCGCGAGTGGCCTATCAGTAGGCACTGCCACCCGATCGTGCCGTACTACCGCGGAAAGGGAGTGAACGGGCAGTGCTGTGTTTTAACGAACCTAAGCATAGAAATGCACATTCAACTTAGCTTGCGGGTTGCTCCGGATGAAACACTATCTCGACATGAAAAGAGGGTCCATTCTTTCCTATTGAAATTTGTTGTGTGTGTAGCGCCTTCCCGGGACAGGAACTGACGGTGGGAAGCGGTTAAGGAGTTGGATACCCGAGAGGGACAGGATGGATCGAGGACACGGCTGAAAAACAGCTAAGTCCTTGCATCAGCATCCTGCACTTAGGCATAACATCTCGCTCGGAGTCAATATACCATCGACCTGCGCATGCTTGACAGTTGATGAGAGCCTTTGCGGGGGTAATGCTACCACCCCAGCGAACGGTCCGTTTCCCTCTGGCCAAGTACCTGTGGACAGTGGAGTCAGACACCCGGAAGGTATAGCGCTCTTAGGGGTACCACTACTGTGTGTGGAACAGTCAGGGTATCTGGCACCTAAGGGACCTCCTCTGAAACTTGACAGCGCGTTAGTGCAAAGGAAGATTTGGGACATGACCCCGGGAGTTGAGGCTAGGTTGCATTCATCTGAACTTAAATTCTGAATTACATTCAGTTGTGCAACTTCTTGATTATATAACAAGCCTATGCTACTAAGGCCAGTCCAGGGTCACTGGCTGTGCAGACTTGTCTTCTGCTTCATTTTCATTGCCGAGTGAGCTCTTGATTCCCGTGGACGCCTGGGGAAAGAGAGTGCACCCGCGCAGGACTTTTTCAGGCGTCTCGTGGGTCGAGAGCCCTGGCGGCCCACCCGGGCACTCCCCGACCAAAGACCCGGAAGATCCCGTCCGCCAGCTCACCCATGAACTGACTCTCAGCCTGAAGCAGGAAGACAGGGCAAGTCAAGCTCAAGTTTGATGAACAGAGGAGACGAAAAGTTAGAGTGGTCACCTGCTCTATGGCTTCGAGATTAGCACACAAGTTGGGACAACACCGGAATCCCAGCTGTCCTCGCCCTCAGAACGGACCACAGGTACGCCCTACGGATCGCCCTAACCCTAGCTTCCTCTTGAGCAGCAGGACCGGAGACGGCCGCTAGGCGGGCGAGATTCTGAGCAACGGTAGGACAAGGCACAGCTTCGCCTCCCTCGGCGGCTCGGGCCCCAGCTCCATTGGGAGCCTCCGCCGCGCTATGGAAGGCCGATTCCGCCGTCGACACGTCGGACAGGGACATCTCCTCCTCTCCAGACACTGCTCTGCGATCTATGGGGGGGAAGAGAAAGGAGCAAGGCGAGAAGATGTGTCAAGGGAGTTGGAGTCTGGAGGGCCTTTTATAGGCCTCCCACGCTCCACCTACCCCTTGGCGCTACGGCTGCCGCGTTAATGGGGCGCGTTTGGTGAAAAACCGCTCCCATTCACATCAAGTACGACACGAAGGCCAAGAGACAAAAACGAGAACAAGTTCTTCTTCATTTCAAGATCTACAGCGGGGGCTAATTTTTACAAACAAAAAGATTGGCTCCCGGCGCGCGAGGAGCAGCACAGTACAATGGAAGATGCTACTTCCAGAAGTACGTCGACAAGGCGGCCAAGAAGGAGGTCAAGGACATCTTCAGGACCGCCGACCTGAGGCTTCTCGTCCCCAGGAAAGCTAGCTCTCCTCGGCCTTGACGCTAGATGAATTTTCCTCATCTTCATCCTCGTCGAAGGAGCCGGAGCTGCTACTGCTCTCACTCTCGGCACAACATTCCACGCGCCCTCCTGCAGCGCGGAAGATCTTCACGGCGAGTGTGGCGTCTCCGTCATACTTGCAGGCAAGATATTGCCCCCGGGTCAGGCGGCGGGAGCGAGCGAATGACTTCCACCCCTGACCAAGGAGCATGGATTCGTCGACGGCGTACTCCATCGAGACCCAGGAGGGGCCATTGGGACAGCCTTCCACCTGCAGCCACAAGCCCGTATGCCTGTTATTCTCCATCACCATTGCAAAGGAGTCCGGAAGGTCAATCCGGCTGCGGATCTTGCGGCGCAGATCCAGGATGAACTTGAAGGGCGCGAAGCTCGTGTGGATTGCAGCCCGTGGGGGCGGAGAAGGAGTTCTTCCGCATCTCACGGTTCCCCTACCTCCACCGCCTCGCTTTGCTCGCCCTCTTGAGGTGGCGCTTCCACAGCCACCGGAGCTTCTCTCCGTCGGGGCCGAAGCTCGAGGACGTCCCACTCCTCTCTTCCCTCTCGCCATTGTAGTTGTTGGCCTGGGAAGGGAGAGATGGGTCAAGGAAGAAGAATATGGGGACTTGCGAGGCGTTCGTCCGCTTTTATAGCGCGTGGAGCTTCTCTCTCCAACCGTCTTCACAGCTTCCCCGCAACGGGAATCGAGGAGGCAAACTCAGTTATTCCCCCGAGCGGAATAACTCTAAGACCATCACGACGGTTGATGGACCGAGGCAAGGCGCCGGGTACCCACTTTGGCCAACTCTTTGGCCATAGCCCCGGCAGCAACTGAAGCAAAAGCCGTCGGGACCATGCCCGGGGGCTACTGTCGCAGCAGTGGAACATGGCGTTCCCCTGATGCTGCCAAAGTGGGTCCTCCGCTGGGGCCCACCAAGAAGATGGACAAGGCAAGGAGTCAAGTACAGCAGATGGGTTAGCCCATCTGCCTCAAGGACACCGAACAAGTTCGACAGCCAGTCTCTGCGGCTAAGGACCAGGTGACCTTCCGAGTCACCCCCTCGCCCGGAGAACCAGGCGAGATACCCGCGGGTCCGTGCACCCGGCAGCAGGCCAGGCGTGCCCCCGGGTATCCATCCGTACCATCGAGAAGATAAGATCGCCAGCTCGCCGGAAGCTGGTGGAAGACTTGGGCGCCAAGATGAAGGCCGCGCCTGGGTGACGTTGCCACGAGCGCAGTTGGTGGGGCGGGCAGGCTTTGTCCGTCCCACCTTTTTCCAAGGGCGGACGACCACGCCGCCCTCCTCAGAATGCTTGGAGAAGAGAGTGCCATGTCTCCTCCAAGGACCACCGAGGGGTTTTCCCGCCAAGACCCCTCATACCTCTCGCGTGCCCATGTCGGATCACCTTAGCCTATAAAAGGAGGACCATGGCACCGAGGGGGAGGGACGAGAACAGAAGAGAAGCAAGCTAGAGCTCAGGCAAGACTAGACTAGGGTTCGGAAGGTAAAGAGAGAGGTGATCTCCCCAGGGCAGGATCTGCTCTTCGTCTACCTCCGGCCGAAACTCTGCCGGGTTCATCCCAGAACACCCTTGTACACCACACCATGATGAACCTCTCAATCCAGACATGCAGGAGTAGGGCTTTTAGCCTCCGGGCGGCCTGAACCTGGGTAACTCCGTGTGTCCTGCTGTGTTGTTTGCTCTCTCCCACTCGACAAAGAACTTGGCGTCCTTGCTCCCGGGTAAGGCGTCTTCCAGCCTCCTTCGCGCCCCGTGCCGAACCTAAAAAGGGGTATCATCTACTCCCGGTGTCCGTCACCCGAGACATGACATAATCCGTCTCCTAGTCCTTGCCTTTCAACTTGTACCCCATATATACTCGCCCATGAGGCTCAATAATATATTCATCATATTCCGTCAATCTCATAATTCTACATGGTATCAGATCGGTAAGATCCTTGACCTAGCCTCCGGCCCGGCGCTTCCGCACCGCGCCGCCCCCGAGGAGGTCGATCTTCATCATCTCCACCGGGGGCCGCGCGACTCGTACCTAGGGTTCGTCCGCCAATCGTGTGATCAGCTGCCCTAGAGTCTTTTTTCCGGTCTGTTGATCCGGGTTTTTTCTCTCGCCGGTCGTTTTTTATCGGCGTTTTTGGTTTTCCGATCTAAGATCGGTTTGCGTCGCCCACCGCATGTCATCCTCACGCACCTCTACTTCGACAACGGCATCGACCTGCACCGGCCCGCTCCTCGATAGCCGGCTATCGCGGCTGAATCGCCTGCGCCGAGTCTGCACCTGCCGGATCCTTCAAGCCGGCTATCGCGGCCGACTCGCCGGCGCCGACTCTGCACCAACCGGCTCGTCTTCACCGACCGCGCAGCAAGGCTGTACGCGCCATCCAAGGGATGCCTCAACGCGTCGCAGCCGGCTTCCCTCGCCTGCATGGTCTCCATCGCCGGTTCGTCTTCGCCTTCATCGACCGGGACTTCACCCACAACTTCGCCATTGACTCCGCGTCGTCGTCGCCGCCATGGCACGTACTGCGCCGCGTCGGTCTGATCAACCGATCGTGCGCCTGTCTACGCCAAGCACGTCCCCGAGCACACGCCTACCACTGATCGAGCTACATGCTGCCGTCGCGTCGTACCTTCGGGCCGCCGCGCAGCCGCCCTTGGTCCACGTTGCCGGCGGCTAAGGCGTCTTCCCAGGCGTGTACGTCGCCGGCGGCACCCCGCCGTCGCCCCAACCAGCGCGCTGCGGCTGCGACGCCCTTCGGGCCGTAGCGCCGCGGCACGCGGTCCACTCGCCGTCCCCGCGCATTGACTTCTACGTGGTATGCGCCGCGCCGCCTCCCTAGGCACGCGAACGCCACCGTCCACGCTTGGTCTTCGTCACGCCGCGGGGTTCTCCCTCGCCTACTTCGAGTATCACCGCCGCACCTCTACAGGTAACATGTACGGCCACTTCAGGCTGTCGCAGGCCCCGTCGACCACACGTTGTCCAGGGTCCAGCATGGCCACTCCAGTTCGATGCTGACATCGCCGCCTTCTACGTCTTCGTCCACCATGACCTCGATCGTCGCCAGCGTCATCATCCTCGTCCCCAACTACGTCTAGTCCGACAACCGCGGACTACATCGGCACCTCCCTCTTCGCCGCTCTGCGCCCCGCAACCGTCCAGGAGGCCTCCTCTACTAGTCGCTCCAACACTGGCGTATGGTTCATGGTGGTCCCTGCCCCCGCACGCACGGCACTGGCAACACCGGTGTGCCTTCGTCCCCGACGTGTCCCCGGGTCGGCACCTCTTCTACATTGGCTTCGACAACATCTTCGGCATTGACTCCCTCCTCTACGGCTGCCTCGACCGCGTCACCGACTTCTTCTATGTGTACTCGGTTCTGGCAAAATCGGAGTATGCCTTTGTCCCCGATGTGCGCCTTGTTCCGACAAAACAATGGCCGCACCTCGTCCTCGACGGCTCGTACTGCATCGACCGACATCGGCATCCTCGACGACTGCCTCGACGCGTCTCCGCCACTCTCCTCGCGCCCTATGTGTCCGCGGCTTCATGTGCGTCTACTTTGACACCGGCAACCCCGACCACGACATCGACCACGGCAACCCCTAGTATGGCTACCACGACCAAGGCTGCACCGCCCAACACTCTCGGCTCCCTCAACATTGGCACAAAGGGCTATCACTTCGCTTGAGCTCCTCATCAGCTTCCTCTATAGTCCAAGCATCAGTGCCGCGACACCGTCCACGATGTTCCCGCTCCTACTGCGGGGATGTCAGCCCACTGGTATTTTTCTCCAGTCTGACCGTCCGCGACGCTCATGTTGTTCACGACGCTACCGCTTCGACTGCGGGGGATGTTAGAGATATATTCAGTGTACGTATATTTAGTAGTTTAGGATTTGTAATCCGTCAGCTACCTTATTTCTAGGAGAGGTTTTTTGCCCTCCAAGTCTTGTACCCCATATATACTCGCCCATGAGGCTCAATAATATTTCTTGGAGAGGCTTTTTGCCCTCCAAGTCTTGTACCCCATATATACTCGTCCATCAGGCTCAATAATATATCCATCATATTCCGCCAATCTCATAATTGTACACTTATGCATGATTTATGTTCAGTCACCCGACTAGTAGACAGCCCCAGTATAGTTACACAGGCGTATTCTTCCAATGTTCAGTAAAATATCTACCACCACCACAAGGGGGACGAGTAAATAATACATATGAATTTTGAAGTAGGGCTTATCCCTCCATAAAAATTGGTCTTTTTTTTGGCAAGAATGGAGCACAAAATGAACTCAAGATCACTCTCAGACTTATCTCGGCTCAAGTTCAGTGATCGAAACTTCGTTGGGTGACATAGGCGACCTGCTTGCAGACTCCGAAATTCCTCGGTATGGCTCCGTGTGCATGTATGAGTCGTTAGTGCCACTCTTTTGGATGCAAAAGGCTGGCCTGGATGGAGCTTGGAGAGACACAGTGCCGCTGCTAAGCATGATATTCACCATCGACATCATCGGTCTATCTGCCGGATCTTCTTGAACACATAAAAGTCCAATGTGAATGCACTTCAGCATCTGGTCTCCAGGAGAATGGCTAGTCATGGACGAGTCCATGATCTCTACAATTGTACCCATTGTCCAGTGCTCCCATACCTGCATTAGGTAAGTGAATTATATTATTACTAGAAAGATACCCCGTTGCGTCGGGAACCTTAAATAATTATAGTATAAAAGAAAGGATATTTGATGCACGAAAAAGAAAAATTCTCTGGAATATGGAGCATGATTGATTAGCCACAATAATCGAAAACCTATATTTAATTAACATGACCGGGGGCGAGGCCCCTTTTCCTCTAAAAAAAATATTTAACCACTAAAAATTGATGATGTGCAAAATTGTATGGCTAAATGTCTCAAAGTGGATGATGTGGTGATGACATGGATAAATGAATGGCTCAAACAGTGGAAAATGTGGACACCTTGCATGTAGAGATAGATTAATTTAATACATATCAGTAGGGTTTTGTCTTATAAGAAGTATAGATTTGAATTATTGTTATTAAACCATACGGCTCCCGTAAAGGGACCAGGTTCCACTATCTAAATTGTAATGGGAATAATATCATAAGTTCTGCAGCATTCCAGTTCAGAAACAAAGCAGGAAATCCCCTTTGCCTACTACTATTGTTATTATCATTAATTGTAGCTTTATCTAACACCTGAAGTTTGTAACAGTCAAAATACTCACCAAACTTAAGAGATCAACAGATTGCTCGGAGTCATATGCGACATTGTTTCTTCTTCCTGTGACGATCTCTAAAATCAAAATGCCGAAGCTGAACACATCGGACTTGATAGAGTAAGTCCCACGCATAGCGTACTCGGGGGCCATGTATCCACTGCAATACAAGATTATGTTATGGACATGCATTTTCAAAAATCTTACAAGGGTAATGTGACTAGCACTTACTAGGTTCCAACGACACGGTTGGTGACATCTTGTGATTGATCACTGCCAAAGAGCCTTGCTAAGCCAAAATCGGAAATCTTTGGAATAAATTCAGAATCTAACAGAACATTGCTCGCTTTGAGGTCTCGATGAATTATCTTCAGCTGAGAATCTTCATGAAGATACTGTAAGCCCCGCGCAATCCCATTGACTATCCTAAATCTCTTCCCCCAGTCTAGCTGACTGCTCCTATCAGGATCTGCCACACAGAAAAAGAAATTTCAGAACTGTACACAGCATATTTTAGATGTCTTTTCACTGTTGCAAAATGGTGATTCGGTACTCTACCGAAAAGAACGGTGTCGAGGCTTTTGTTTGGCATGTATTCATACACAAGTAATTTTTCTTGTTCTTCCAAGCAAACACCGACAAGTCTCACTAAATTTTTGTGTTGAAGCTTGGCAACCAAAACAAGCTCATTTTTCAGCTCCTCTATCCCTTGCCGAGAACTTTGTGAGAGCCTTTTAACTGCTATTTCTTCATCACCAGGAAGAATTCCCTGCACAAATGCAGATATTTATTTACTAGAATTGTACAACACAGAACAAAAAATCGGTGTAAATGATATAATTAGCACCTTATAAACCACACCAAACCCTCCTTCACCAAGTTTATTGCTTTCGTCAAAATTATTTGTCGCGGCTCGTAGAGTTGATAGATCGAGAATGATTGAATCAATGCTCTCTATGTCCTCCGGATTGGTTGGATCTATCATAGACAAAAAGACACTTTAATATGGTATTATGCAAGAATGTAACTACTTTCATGTGGAAATGATGTCACAGTCAAACAAAACCTTAGTTTCAATTGTAGAGAACGTCGGAAACATTGATTCCATTTGTGTAAAATAATGGATTTGGAATTAACTGAAAGGACTTACATGATACTGATGCCTTTCGTGCTGGTTTGCTCTTTTTCCTCCATAGACAAAGGCAAATTACAACAGAAGCCAGTATTGCAGCGACTATCGGCAGTGTAATGGCTAAAATTCTAGCAGCTCCATTCCTTGTGCTTCCTGTAAACGAAAGGCGCCAGTCAGTACAAGACACGCTGAAGAGAATTCTACAAGATTCTAAAGAAGATGACGAATCTGCATTTTGTAGACATTTTTACATAGTGAAGCTCCTAGCCTCGACAACTTCAAAAGGATCACTAGGAGAAAATTCCTATCTTTGATGTTCATAGTGCTGAATGCTTTATGTCTTGACATGGAGATAGGTAGCCAGTTTGAATATGTCATTTCCCCTGAGTTCCTATTCCAAAGGATATATTCTCTTGGAAAATAATAATAGTTGCACTTTTTAGTTATCACTGAACCCAACTAGCCAACAAAGAATGAAACCATGTTATTTGCCCTGACTACAAGGGGGAAAAACCACGTACTCATGCACACACACACCAGCAGACAAGGATATTTAGCTCGTGAATTTATTCCTGCTTAGACCAAATCATGGAAGAGTGCTCTGAATTCCAATACGCAACCTTTGCAGGTGAGTTTCTATGGCTAGCAATCACAGCCAGGATATGTACAACCGGCCAGGTCGTCAGAAGACTCAGAACTCTTCTAATTCTCCCTGTTGCTCAGTCAAGCTAGTGAGAGCAACGGGAGTGCACAGAAGTCAAGACCAAACAACGGAAATTTTGCTTGTTGAGAATGATCTTTCCGACGTTTACTAGTTTGCCCAGGTTTTGTTTTCTGTCAGTTGTCCTACAAACCAATTGGTCTCTGTATTGTTTTCCCCCTCTTATTAATACTGTAGAAAGCAAGCAGTTGCTGGATCTTTCAAAAAATTGCTTCTGAATTCTTTACACTAATTAAAGAACTCTGAAGATCTGAGTACTTTTAGTACAAACAAAACAGACAGTAAAAGAAGAACCTGGTCGGTGTTGACAGTCTATATATTTATATGTTAGAATCGAATTAAATACTCCGATCCAGACCACCTCCAGTTTCTAGGTTTTCGATACTTCACACATGGAACCTCACTGGTTTCTCCCTGAATTGCCCAATTACCTGTGGTCTATTGAATGAATCGTGCAAATAAGATGAAGTCAATTCTCGAGGCTCACCTCCTCCGGGTGGCGCTGGCGTCGCGTTCACGGGCGCTGGAGCTGGAGCTTCCCCCACGGATGGCGCCGGGAGCTGCAGCAGCGAAGGCCCGTTGAAGAAAGGATACTGCTCATACCTGTAATTGCACCGCAATCCTAGAACCCGGCCACCCGGCTTCCCGCTGAAATACTGTGGCATCATCGCGATGATACTTCCGAGGCAGGTCCGGCAATCAGCCGGTGCCATGTCCGGCGTGCACTGCGCCAGCCCGTAGATCTTTGGCTTTGTCTTGTCGAACGTACCGAATCCCTCCTCCCCTGTGCCGAACCGCCTTGATGAGTTCGCGGCGGCGTAATCGGCGGTGGCGTTTATGAGGACGCCCACGGCGGCGTCGAACACCTTCACCGGTGCGGACACGTTCTGACTGTTCATGAGGATGAGGACGCTGCCGCCGCCGTTGGTGGAGGATAGGAAGTTCTGGTTGGAGAAGCGGAGGGCGCAGGGGTCGTAGAAGATGGTAGCGTCCTGGTTGTACCGGCAACGCTGCTGCGCGTCCACGAAGGCGGTAGCGACGCATTGGCTGCAGTTGGTGGTGCTGGTGTCCCCGCGGCAGAACGCGAGGGCGTAGACGATGTCCGGGAGGGTGCCTACGGTGCCGGTCGCGAATAGATTCCGTGAGGAGGAGGTGTTCTTGGGGAGGGTGCCGGAGAGGAACTTGATGTTGGCCTGGTAGGTGCTGTTCGCGGTGAAATTGCCACTGTTGCCACAGAGCTGGCCGAGAGGATCGGCGGCGGATGGAGGCGTGAGGATGAAGGCGAGGAGGAGGGAGGCGGCGGGGATGAGGTAGGAGGGGAGGTGGCCGCGGTGGCGCGCTGCCATGGTGTTTGGCAGGGCGTTGGGTGATGGGGGAAGCGGTGGTGGCGAAGTAAAGCGAAGCAGGGTAGAAGAAGACGGGGCTCGTGTGGGGCTCGTTTCAGTCCTGACTTGGTAGGGCCACCTATAAATGCACGCGGGGCCCAGCCAGCCACGGTGATGGCCATTGCTAGGTCGACGACGACCAAGACCGGCAAGGCAACGGTGGTGCCCGCGACATGACCACGCGAGAAACCAAACTGACTGGGTGAAGGTGCTCCGGATGCTCTTCCAGCGGTTTCCACACGGCAACAACAGTGGAGTTAAGATAGGTTCCTGTCGAACCTGGATGGTCTTTGTCCTTGCCGTGCTGGTAGATGCACCAGTGCAGACTAGGCTGCACGAGGTAGGCCCGCGTGGACAACTAGAAATGGCTGCGAGAGAAAAGTGGGGGTGAAAGGCGTCGTAGCCATTATATGCAAAGGTTTGTGGACAGTGGACACGCTCGTAGGTTTAGATGCGTTCGCTATGAAAAATAATGTAAAAAGGTATTTTAAACATTTTATGTTGGCACATAAAGTTTCACAAAAAAGACGTTTTTATGTACTGTCTGGAAAAGATTAATGAAATGTCTCGTCAAAAATCATTTTGGAGACTCGGAATTTTACCTTTTTATACAGGCCACAAAAATTATCCCTTTTCACGAAAATTTGTGTGCGAATATAGAATGTCCATATATACATCAGAAATTTTTATTCATTTTTTTTTACATTTTAAAATTTCCTTTTTGGATAGTGGGTGCATCACACCTATTAGCCAAAAGACCAAAACATATTTCCCAATGTTTCTCTCTTTACAACGGAAAATTGTATTGGCACCTGGGCACTAATGATCCTATTTTTATTAGAAAATCACACATTATGTTCGAAAAATTTCTAGCTAAAAGTATATGGATACATATACATATTATCTACCTACACACTAAATTTTATTTAAAATATGTTGTATTTTAGCCTACATAAAAAGACAAATTTTGGGACAAAATAAGGGATTTTTACTATACTTCATATAGCCGCAAATTTGTAATTTTTCTGTAGATCGAAATAAAAGTATTTTCAACCGAAACTTTTCACAAATATATATACCATGTATTATTCACTTTCCAAAATTGAATTTTTTGCAAAATCAAAAGTACGATTTTGATTTTTTTTTAGACCAGGATTAGTAGTGCGCAGGTGCATCAACTCCGCGGTCTCTTTCCAAGCTTACTACAAAGACTCCTGAATCTACTGCGGGTTCTCCAGAAAGAAAATTTATGTTTTTTTTTGTGGGGAAGAAAACTGAGGGCTTGACACTGTTCTGTCAAATTCTTCGCTTAAACCAGTTTGTGAAATCTGAAGTTTTATTTTTAAAATCAGAGCAGGAGGACTGCTATATTAATTGTGATAGAAGAGTTTTACAAGTACGAATGGCTAGACGCCATCGAAAACAGAGATTACACAATTCAGCAGGGGTCAAAAGGTGCACCACCGTACTGCAGCGGTAGAGGCAGTGGTGCCCCTGCCAAGCTCCAGCATTGAGCTTCATCTCTGATTCTTGTAATTAAGTTTTGTACCGGCAATTCTTTTTGCTTGAAGATCCTCCTGTTCCTCTCTTTCCATAGTTCCCAACAGATGAGTTGTGTCGCCGAGTAGGCCTGTTTCTTCTTCTCCTTTGAGTTTGCTTTGATCATTTCCTGCAGCCATCCTCGCACCGATAGGTCACGGCCGAGCCAATTCTCAGGCTTAAGAGTCTCAAGCTCCAGTAGATTGGCGAAGTGGGACCAAACTGTCATGCTGTATTGGCACTCAGATAACAAATGTTGAGTAGTTTCCAGACTCCGATGGCATAGTTGACAGAAGTATTCGTTCGGCCATTGTCGCAACATAAGCTTGTCTGCCGTTAGCACCTTCCCCAAGATCACAGTCCACAGAAAAAAACTATAATCCGATGACCCGCGTAACTATATTTCGCGTAGGGCATGTAAGACTCATCTGGTTTTCTTCTGGCCCGGCCCAACCAAACACAAAAACGATACTGTCTGCCGGAGAACGTCTGACCCGCAGTCGGCGGCGGTCGAAATCTCCCATCCGCCGGCCACCAACCAGACCTCGCAGCGGTTCGCGATCGGAGAGCGGAAGCGCCCAGCAGCCGGGCACGGGATCTCACGGCGTCGACGAACGGATTGCGCACCTGCCCCCGCCGGTCATGCAGTTGCCCTCAAGTACGTCATAATTGAAACATTATTCTCGCACTTTGCTTTATTTCTTTCTCAGAAACGTTTCGTATCGTCTATGGACTTTTTGACTTCGTAATATGGAGTGATCTGATCCTAATGTTCCGTTTTGGGGGAATTTAGGCTTGCGTACAGAATGTTTGACTGGGGTTTGAAAATTGAATTAGACGATATAACATTGCTCGTACACAACATAAAGTTCAGATACTTCCTGTCCAAAAAAAGGTTCAGATACTTCCACAAGTTAGATGTCACTGTGTTCGAAAATATACTATAATTACTTAATGTAATTTGGATATAAACCTTGCACACAAACTGTCTGCTCTCTATATGAGCTGAATCCTTTGGAGTTGAATGCATAATTAGGAGAAGTTGGAGCTACAAATATTACATGGATATCGGGTTGTATATGAAACTAATCAGTATCCGTCAACATAGGTATTTTTTGCCTAATCTGGCCCTTTTGCCGAACTAATGACGTATCTGGCCGCTCCCGGGAACTAATTGCAAATCTGGCCCCCCGAGGTCGGCGCCAACGCAAATGGAGCCGACCTTGTGTAGGTCGGCGAAATGCCATTTCGCCGACCTACACAAGGTCGGCTCCATTTGCGTTGGCGCCGACCTCATGGGCCAGATTTGCAAATTTTGGTTGGCGCCGAACTGCACAAGTTCGGCTCCATTTGCGTTGGCGCCGACCTCAGGGGCCAGATTTGCAATTAGTTCCTGGGAGCGGCCAGATACGTCATTAGTTCGGCAAAAGGGCCAGATTTGGCAAAAAATACTCAACATAGTGAGTGAAGTGGATAACAGCAAACTGTTAACATGCTTGAAGATAATCTAAATTAAAGCAAGCACGAGCTTGACGAAAACATCCAATATTGATATATGTAGATATATCTATATTTTTCTTTTGCTTGAGAGAAGGTGCAGCTGCTGAAAACTTTGGCCGAGATGATCAATCAATTTGTCTTCAGATGGAGGAGCGCTAAAATTCCTGCATTATATAGCACTAAAGTAAACTAGAGAGTATGTTTTCATAAGACTCCAGTTTAAAAGGACGAGGAAGTGGGCATACATTTTCAGATAAAGTCATGTGAATTTCATGTAGACTCAAGACTCATATAGATGTTTAGATCGCTAGAATAGCTGTTTTATTTTAGGGTTGAGTCTGTAGAGTTATATTTCTCTATTTTTTTTACCCTAGCCAAATTAAATATGTTTCCTTTCAGTTTTTTTATTTGTGAAACTTACATCAGAGATCATCCTTTTCTATCATGCCAGTATTGCCGAAGCAGGAAGAAAAGCCACACAAATCCAAGAGCCACGAACGAATTTCTCATAATGAAGAATCCATCTGAAATGCAATACACAAAATTTCAGTTTAGAGCAGATGAACATTCTCTTTCTTTCCAAATTTTGAGGAAAATCATTTGAATACAGTCGACAAATTACATATGGTTCAAAGAAAGCACGATCATACCAGTGATATATTTGTGTTGCCAAATTTATATGGTTCCATGGTAAGCTATATAGTAAAATGCTACAATACTGTGCTCTAAAACCAGGTCATGACTTGATAATCAACTAATCTGATAAGAGAGTAACATGTAAAAATAGCAATGCTTGACAAAGGCTGAACACATAACTGTTTAATTTAACTTTTCTTTTCGGCTGTGTTTAATGGTTTCACCTTGATATGTAACAGCTATATTACCACAGTAATCATTTGTAAAGAGTGAAATCAAATCCATTTACATAAAGTGCGTTCAGAAACTTAATCTAAAGAAAGCAGTTTGACCACGTACATCTGTTGGCCTTTTAATTTTTTGTTAGCATGCAGATAGCAACAGCCAAATATGGATTTTGGGCTTGCCTTGAAAAGCTTTGGACAGAACACAGAAGGTGTGATGTGTAATAATTTGGACTGGAGCCTAGTATACACTAATCACTCATTCCATGACATTCATAGAGATGGAGAGGGTCAGGGGGCAATTACTCTGAGTAGTGTGCATATTTGATGGTAGTAAGGAATTACCAGGTGTCTGTATAGGAAGGTTAATTCCACACTGATTTACTGATCCAAATAAAAAGATAGAGAAGTTCACAGTTCATTTCTATTTGTATAAGAGATTAGCTTAGGAGTTCATACGACTAAATCCAAAGCTAACTACAAGCTCACGATCTATCGTTAGCTAACGAGGAGTTCGTCCTGAACGAGACTCCCGGGTGCATATGCACCCTTTATTTAAAATGCATTATAAATTCATTCGAGATGTCAAAAAATTGCAACCAAATATCCACACATTGATCTTAACATTCTATATGTTCACCAAGTCGGTTCACGAAAAAAGGATATTTTTTTGTCTTTTTACGCAGCCCGGAAAAATGTCGTTTTTCCGCGAAACGATTTGTAAACATATAAATATGAAGATGTATCCGTGAAATTTTATTTTGGAATTTTTCGACATTTCTAAATGTGTTTTTTAAATAACGGGTGCATATAATGTGGATTTTACGCCCAAATACCCACACATTGGAAATACCAGTCTGTATTATTTTCTTTTGGTTATATGTAATTCTAAAGTAAACTATTGCTCAGCAGGAGCTTTCTTGTCCTGGAGTTTATTTTTAGTGCTTCCGTCTTCTAAATTCTGCTGAACATCATGAAGCTTTCTCACTGCTAAAAGAGCACCTAGATATTATTATTTTTGAGCGAACAGCGTGGTAACTAGCACATGCCACAGCACACTACTATGTTTATTTTTGGAAATTCGAACATGATTCCCTTGCATTACATTCTAGTGGTTATAAATATAATCAACTGACAGGTTGCACATAATTATACTTCTCATGTGAGAAATATTATTTGTTCACCGAGTTTCACATGATGAAGCTTGACGTTGCGAAAATGCCGTGTGCAATTTCATGCTTCCGAATGTGCAACTCCAAACCTAAAGTTTCACATAATTTCTTAAACATGCAACTATCTGGTTACCGTTTGATCAAGATCGGCTCACATGATAGCTTACATATATATCTGATCTACAGTCCAACGAAAACTTTGAGACTGATAATAACTTGAGAAGCATGAATTCCCCAAAAAGGACCGGAAAGGAAATAGACTCACCTTTGGAGCCATCGTGCCGGAGGACAAGAAAGTCTGGAGTGTCGAGGTAAATGATCGCAGAGATTTTGAGAGAGCAGTTGCCATTGGAGAACTCAACACCCTTCTGGTAAGGACACGCTGTCTGTGCTTCTTGGAGAGCCAAGTTGATGCAGGCCCCACAGGATGAGGAGTCTGTGCCGTTGTGGCAGTATGATACAGCAGACAAGCCGTCAGGGAATTCCCCGGTGTGATGGTAGGCGGAGTGGCTGAGCATGGAGGAGGTCTTGTTCGGGAGGATGGTCGCAAAGACGCACATATTTGCTTCATGGTTTCTTTTGGCCGTGCTGTTTCCAGGGCCACTGCAGACGACGTTACAGTTGGCGGCAAGAGGTGAGACCAGGATGACGAGGAAAAGGAGGTAAAAACGGCGCCACATCGACATGGCCATAGTATGATGTGTAGAGCGATATGAAGTGTAGCCAACTTACACTAGGTAATTTTTAGAGGGTGATCGTACAGTCTACAATATCAGAATTAATTCACCAGTCTAGCCATGAAGATGAGAGGGTCAGGAAACTGCTCGAGTAGAAGGGATATATGGTAGTTGGTTTGGAGGGATACGTGAAGGGAGGTGCACCAGGGATACATGGAGGGTTGTTTATTCTACATTATGTTTATCCATCCTAACAATATGGTCCTTCAGTCTTTTCTAGTTACAAGGAAATTGCTTAGAAGTTCACAATGCAACACTTATTCCAAGGGGATTACTTTACAAAGGGCACAAGAGATCGATAACTACAAGAAGTTAGTTTATACAAGGATCATTTGTCCCGTGCTATCGTGATTTATGGTTTGGCCAAAATACCACTGGAACTCATTATATATCATTTTCCATTGTCTTTACAGCATCTTCTAGAAGGGGAGCCTTAGTGCAACGGTAAAACTGCTGCCTTGTGATCATGAGGTTATTCAGGTCCTAGAAACAAACTCTTGCAGAAATGTAGGGAAAGACTGCGTACTAAAGACCCAAAGTGGTCGGACCCTTCCCCGGACCCTACGCAAGCGGGAGCTAGTGCACCGGGCTGCCCTTTTTTTTGTCTTTATAGCATCTTCTATTGACCTTGATGGTGAAGCTAGAGATCGATGAGTTCAAATTAAATTGCCAACAACTTTTGGGGTTACCATGTTCTCCTCAGTAGTAGCTTCCGTAGCCTTTTATATTTACTTTCATGCCTTGGTCTCTTACGGTGCAAACTCTGCTCTTACTCGTGTTAATCTAGCATGTACGGGAAGTGCATGAGCTGCTGGTAAATACTCTGATTTACATATGGTAATTTAGGCATAAACCCAGATAGTGGCATAACAGAACCAATGAACACAATCAAACCATTTGAGTTAAGTGATGATTTACTTTAGGCGAACTATGATGTGCTTTTCTGAGGGTATATGGGAACTATGCTGTGTTTTTTTTTAGGGTGTAGGGGAACTATGCTTTGCTGCCGATCGATCCGCTGCCATTTGCTGATTCTGTATTTGATCCAGGCACGCACCCTCTTTGCATAATTATCTGAACAAGTGATGTTGTGAGAAATGAATCCATGTAATAATGAAACCAATAAAAGTAACCAAGGGTTAAGAGTTCAATGGTGAATCAGTTAGGGTTGCGTAATTAGAAATTGCGTCAAGCTGGAGCTCTGTTTCTGGCAAGTTAGAATTACAAGAGATGGGGACCGGAGAATTAGGTGAAAATGACAGAGGGAGTGAAGTGGATGTTGGAACTTATTCGTAAAGCCGAAGCTGAAACCTTCCAAACTGGAGGACAACATTAAACCATGGGTAGCCTATAAAACATCAACTCATTGTTCATATAAACATGTATGCATTGACCGTAGCCCCTGACTTGTTTTCTTCTTCATGGAGTATAAGCTGATGCCCAGAAGTGTATGACCAAGTTGATATACTATTGATTTCCGGAAGGAATAGAGATAGAACGCCTGCATCATGTAACATGTAAGGAAAATAAAGTTTATATGCTCCATTGCTCCTACACTGTTTCAAGTCACAAAAGGAGGACACATTTACGGGAGATCACGCATTACATATAAAATGTGCAGGTGAAACACAGTAAGTGTAAACTTATTCACTTCCAGATGTTTCTATTTTTTTTTAAATCTGCTCATTACATTTGAGAAGTCGTAAATCTACACCCTTTAAGTGTTTCTAGAATATGTAAATTAATATTGTTGTAGTGAAAAATCCGAAATATAAAATAGTTAGACAACTAGTTTGAAAGGGGCTAGTTCAGTTTTTAGTGTCACAAGGTAGACTGTTTCATATATTTATCCCAAGATAACTTTGATGCTTCTAGTTAGAAACTTACGTCATAGAGCGTCTTCTTTTGTCATGCCATTCTTGCAGAAGCAGGAACAAAAGCCATGCAAAACCAATTGCTTGAAATACCAGTCCTGCACCCAAGAGTTCATGCCGACTTCTAGGGCCTGTGAAATGCAATGCGTAAAGGTTCAATCAGCATAGTCGTTCAATATTTAGCCTTCGTCCGTAGAGGAAAATTATTAGAATGTACTCCCTCTGTCCCCTAACAGAGGAGTACATACCAATAACCTCGAACATAGGTCAAGAAAGGTCGCACAATCGTTTCATGATCCATATGAAAGTGTGGAGTAAGTTTTGTAAATTATAGCTTGGCTGAATGTTTCGAATTCCGCAATGGAATGCGTGAAGATTTCAGAACACTTTTCTTGGTTTAGTTTTTCTGCTTTCAGAAGTCCTCCGTGATGGGCAAGCAGTGCTCTCTTATGAATCAGGCCTCGGCACCGCTTGCTTCTTCAGCTTTCCATGCCGAGGCTATGGCCTTGCTGCTGGCAGCGGCTTTTGGGCGTGAACATCACCAGACCATAGTATCTTTCAGATAACCAGGTCCTTGCCAAGGTGGCTGCAACCATGACGTGGTGTGGAACACGGCATATGCCACGGGGTGGCTAAGATAGGAATGGGGGCAGCGTTCTGCAACATTGGCACCCACAGGGATTGCGCCGGAGCGCGGACACGGAAAGTACCCAGGTTCGGAGCCCTCCCGGAGGAGGTAACACTCTTACTCCTGCTCGATCTCTCTATCAATGGTGGACACAGTACAGATTTGCTCCTTGATCTGTTCGGTGAACTCTCCATGGCTCGGGTGTGGGGAGGAAGAAGTATTAGGCGACCCCTTCTACTTGGGCACCAGACAGCCTTATATAGGCCTGGCTATCCGGCTTACAGGCGGGGCCGGCCGGTCCGCGCCAGCCGACCGGTGTCGGCTACAGGGGTGTTTCTCCGTGACGCCGTATGTCCGCGGTACAGTGTGCTACGCTTCGCACAGTCGAACTCCATAGCCGCGTAGGAGATGTCGGGGTAGGTCTGTCGTCGTGGAGGGCTGACCGGCTGCGGCGCCGGACCCCGTCGACCGGGCAGGCGGCGCCTAGGATCTTGTCGGGCGCGAGGCAGTGCTCCGTGTCTCCCGCCTGTCGAGCCTGCTGGGCACTGTGGGAGACGTCAGGCCATGCTTCGCTTTAGCCCATGCCTAGGCGACGTGGAGGGCTTAGCCGGCCATGGCCCCGGCGCCGCCCAACACGGGCCCTTGTCTCCCGCTCGTTGCAGGCGAGTGGCAGCCGGTCATCCGGCTGGCGAGCAACCGAATCCGGCTGCTACCGTTGACCTTGGTCGCATAAGGCGGGCGTTGCTTGTCGTTATCTGTTTGTCTCTGGGAACTGTGATGATGACGAGTCTGCAGTTCCTCTTGCCTGTGCCGCTTGGCTGTGCTCTGACAGGCCAGGCGGAGTCCGGCTGTGCTCGGGGCAGACGGGCTCGGCCTAGCCGGACAGCTGGAGGCGGCCGGGCGCTTGAATTTGCGTTTCACTCAGGATCTTCTGTGGGCCTTTGGGTACCCGGTTTTATCCCCATGTCACTAGCCCCCGAACACGTTGGAGCGATACAGCCGGTCACGGCGAGGAGGGCTTCTGCGTGTTCAACAAACGAAGAAGTTCATCCGGTCGAGGAGGCGAAACGTCGGGCGGTCCGCCGGCCAGGTGCTGGTGATGACGTAAGGGATGACGCTGGCACGTCCCATCCGCCTACCAGGCGGTCGCCCGGCAGTCGAGACGATGCCTCGGTTCCAGTTGCAGGATCTTCTGTGGTGAAACTGTAGCAGTGGGATCTTCTGTGGCGAAACTGCCGCCCACGATCTCGCCGTCGATCGTGCGGTTGCGCGCCACGCGACGCGATCTCCGGGAGCGGTTGCCGGATGCGCGAGGACTATAAAAGGGAGGCAACGGCCACGGTGGGAGGAGTTCGCCACACTTCGCCCCTCGCCTCCACGCTCCCGAGCGCTCCGCCGCAACCTCCGCGCTTCTCTTCTCCTTCTTCTTCTCCGGCGAAGCGGTTACTCCACCGGCGCAGCACCTCTCCCTCCGGCGCGAGGCAGTAGCGGACGCGGCGACCACGGGCCATCATCACTCGACGCCGGCGACGACTCCTGCTCCCCCCGGCACGCTGGAGCCCGAGATGGCCGAGGGGAAAGACGGCGGCGGCGATTGGCGTGGCTCGCACATCACCGCCGAGGACATCGAGGGCCTCCGCGCGCGCGGGCTCCTGTCGACGGAGGAGCGCGTGGGGGTGCGCCTCGCCGCCGAGGACGAGGTGATCCCAGTCGCGCACGCCGGTGAATCGGTGGTCTTCATGGATCACTTCAACCGCGGGCTCGCATTGCCGGCGAGCCCGTTCCTCCAGAGCTTCCTCCAGTTGTTCGGCCTGCAGCCGCACCACCTCGGAGCCAATTCCGTGGCGACGCTGACCAACTTCGCCACCGTCTGCGAAGGGTGGCTCGGCGTCTGGCCATCCCTTTCCCTTTTCTGCCATCTCTTCTACCTCTGCGGCCGATACCTCGGCGACAAGGAGGAGCTCGGCTTCGTTGATTGCGGAGCCGCGATCGTCTACCGCCGGTCGCGGACGGACCTGCCGGGTTACAAGAAACCGGACACGGTGAAGGACTGGCAGCGGACGTACTTCTACGTCCGCAACCTGAAGGTGGGTGAAGATCACATCCGCCTGCCGGCCTTCCAGCCGGTCGCCCTAGTGAGGGACAACTGGGGCGTGAAGAAGTACGGCGACCAGACGGATGTCGACAAGATGCTCGAGTGTCTCGAGGCCCTCTTCACGAAGGAGGGCTGACCCCGGGACGTGACCCTCTGCTGGCTGTACAACCGGATCGCGCCGCTACAGGCCAGGTTCCACAAGATCTGCTTTCTGGACGGGCGCCTCGACCCCACCCGGCTGACCTGGAAGAGGTGGAAGCTGGAGTCGCTGAACGGCTGGCTCCGGCACGTCGCCAAGGAGCAGAGGGTGGCAGAGAACTGGAAATACAGCAGGGCGCCGTATACCCGCAGGAAGCGGGCGCCCCAGGTACGCTGTCTTTGCTTGTGCTCATGCTCTTTCTTTTATGCCTCGGCCGGCTGCTGACCCGGCTGGCTGCGCAGTTGTTCAAGATCCAGCTCGAGGAGGACGGGCCCAACGGCCCCCAGTTCCGGCCGAACATCCAGCTGGAGATGGATGCGCCTGGGGAGCCTCGGCCGGAGGCGAGGAGGAGGAGGCGGCCGAGGGCGGCGGCAATGGCGAGGGCGATGACGACGAGGTCGCCCAGGGAGACGGTGGTCGCGCGGGGGCGATCAGGCGGATGACGCGCCGGCTGACCAGGCGCCGCTTGGAGGTGGCGAGGCGGGCAACGCTCCGCCGGCTGCTCGGGGTAAGCCGGCTGCCTCTAGCTCTGATGTTGACGAGGTCTCGAAACCTGTGAAAGTCATTGATCTCTCGGACACTGAGAGCGTTGAGAGTGCAGAGACCGCGGGGTCGACCTCGGCCCCCCGCCCAAAGAGACTGAAGCCGGCTACTCCAACCGGCGTGGAGGGAGACGACGACGACAACGAGTTGCTGCTGAGGAAGCGGCCAAAAAGGGTCCCCGTCAACGTGCGCGGGTAAGTGCTTCTCGTTGCTTGATATTTTTGCTGTCTTGGCGGATGAATCATCGTGCTTTCTTCAGGGCGCCGAGGCCCTTGACTGTTGGCGGGGCCGCGGAGGCGGCTGCTGCGCCAGCGGATGCGGCCGCACGGGCAGTCGGAGAGGAGGAGGGCGGGCTAGGGGAGCAGCGCGAGCAGCTGGCGCCAGCGGATGCGGCCGCCCGGGCAGTCGGAGAGCAGGAGGGCGGGCTAGGCGAGCAGCGCGAGCAGCCCCCTGCGCCGGGTGCGGGAGGGCAGCCAGTGGGGCCCCAGGTCGAGGTGGTCCCACCTTCCGGCGGAGGCGAGGCCGAGAAGGCCGGCAATGCCCCGGGGGCAGCCGGGGTCGGAGCGATCGGCGCTCCGAAGACGAGGGCCGGCGCGGCACCTCTACGAAGAGGGCCGAGTCGGCGGCGAAGAAGAAGGCGGGGAAGCAGACGGCGCCGGCAGCCGGGGAGAAGGCCAAGGGCGCGCTGCTTCTTCACAGCGGCAGCTGGTGCCGGCTGATCCTCCATCGCTGCCAATGCCGGGGGGACGCGGAGGCCGACCAACCCGCTAGACTTTACCCTGGAGATCCGGAAGGAGCTAGTGGTCCAGCTCCAGGACTTCGACCGCTTCCTGGAGCTGCTTAAGGTATGCTCTCGTGCTAGTTTCTTTGATTTGTCTTGGGCCGGCTGCGGCAGCCGGCTCGAGTCTTGAGCCTGATCTCTTCTTAACTTCAGGAGGAGTCCAACCAGAAGGTCCTGCAGCTGGAGAAGACCTCGAGGCCGCCAAGAGTGAGTGTTTTGCCCGGCTGCGATTTTTCCATACGGAGCCGGATGCGGGAGCTGATGTTTTTCTTTGCAGAGAACGACGAGGAGCTGCGCGCCAAACTGGCTAGCTACCAGTTCAGCGACCTGGCGAAGGAGGTGGAGTGCCTCAAGAAGCGCGACGAGGAGCGGCAGGCGGAGCTGACAAACTGGCCGAGGCCAAGGTGGCGGTGGAGGCGCGGGAGCAGTTCGAGAAGCTGGAACAAGGCTATAACAAGAAGCGCCAGGACGACCAGGCGGAGATCACGAGGCTGAAGGACGAGGTCGCCCGCATGACGACGGAGGAGGGGTCGGCGCGTAAAGAGCTGGCTCGAATCGACCTCGCTGTTCGAGGTAATCTTCGTGACGATGCCCTTGTCTTGCTGAAGGTTTTCTTGTCGTGACGTTTTTGTCCGGCTGCAGGCTACTATCCGTCTGCGGGCATGGAAGCGGCTAGGGCCCAGCTGGAAACCCTTGGGGTGGAGCCGACTGATGCCGCCGTTGCCGGCTGCTCGACCTCCGTGGCGGACCGGGTGGATCGGCTTGGGGTCGATGCTTGCGCGTTGGCCTTCGCGACCGGGAGGCTCTGCAGGTACGTCTGGCCCGGCCAGGGAATTCCCATTGTCCTGGCCAAGCTGGCAAGTCGTCTCGCCCTCGCGCCGGCTGCGGTGCAGGAGCTGCAGGAGTCAGCCGCGCGTGGCGGAGCTTTGTGGGCCGTGTCGCTGCTCAAGTCCTGGTACCCGGCTGCCGACCTGGAGCTGCTCAAGGTGGGCTTCCGGGATGACGACACGTACGAGGAGCTCAAGCAGCGCCCGGATCTTTGTGATGCCGCCTGCACCATCGCTGACTTCGTCAACTTTGCGGACTTCATCCCCGACAGGGAACCGGCCCAGCCGGCCAAGGACTCGGAAGCTGAGTACGCCGAGGAGGATGATGGTGATGAAGTCGAGGAGCCGGCGAAGGGCTCCAAGGGGAAGGCCGCCGAAGAAGCCGGCTGCTCCAAAACTGGCGACGTGGCGAGCTCCTCGAAGGCCGCCGAATGAAGACCTCGGGATGCCGGGTTGCCACTTGTATTCTCGTAGTTTCTGTTGAACTTGTCCTATTTGCCCCCGGGATGCCGGGCGTACTTGTTTAGAACTTCTGGTACTCGTGTCGTGACTTGTGTGGAGCTTCGTCTCCTTTACTTTGTTTCTGCTCGAGTTTCTCGCAATTGCTTTTGCCTCTTTACCCTCACTAGCCCCAGAGATTGGCTCGGCTGGCGCAGCGAGTCGAGCTGAATCTGAAGTGTCTTTGATAATTAGCCCGGCTGCGCTCGGGGCAACCGGGTTTCGCGCACTAGCCCCCAAGATTCGATCCGACTGGGGTAGCCAGTTGAGTCGAATCTGGACTAGGTTCTTCGAGAGTTTGCCCGGCTGGTCGTGACAGCCGGGTTTTCGCACACTAGCCCCCGAGATTCGGCCGACTGGCGTAGCCAGTTGAGTCGAATCTGGACTAGGTTTTTTCGAGAGCTTGTGAAGCCGACAAAAAAGACACATGGAACCTTCGTTAGATCTATAGTCCTCAAAATCGAAAAGGTTGGCATATTTTAGCTTCTGTTTTTATTCGATTAGGGGCCGGCTCGCCCTTGTTTTGCCGCCCGTGCCCCTTCCCGTGTCTCGGCTCTGCGACCCCTGCTCTTGCCGGCTGAACTCTGCAGCCGGATCCGAAGAGAGGGCCGGCTGGCTGGGCGCACGGTACTGAGATCTTTGAGAGGCTGGACGCAGGCGAACGAGAGCGCGGTTTTTTCTGTCGCGAGCCGGAGACTTTTTCTTTCTTATGGGCTTTTCGCGTGTGCCCCCTAGCCGGTTTCTGGCCAGCGTGTCAGCCGGGTTGCGGTCTGCAGCCAGATCCGAGAGTAGGCGTCGGGGTCGAGCACGGTACTAAGCTAACGTAAGCGAGAATCGGTAGTCGGCTAGCCACAGCGAAGGACAAAGAAACAACACTGAAACAACGGCAGCCCCCGATTGTGCGCTCGGGAGTGCTAACTTTTACTCAAAAGAAACAACAGGGTGTTACACTTCTTCTAGGAGTAGAACGGCCTGAGGAGGCTGGCGTTCCACGGGCGTTCCCCTCCTCGTAAGGGGTAAACAGCTTGTTCTTTTTCTCCTCGCGTACGTCTGTGAGATAGTACGCGTTGTTGCGCAGCGCTCTGCTGATGATGAACGGGCCCTCCCAAGGGGAGGACAGCTTGTGGAGTCCCTTGGTGTCTTGGATCCACCGGAGCACTAGGTCTCCTTCGCGGAACGTGACCGGGTGCACTTTCCGGCTGTGGTACCGGCGTAGATTCTGCTGGTATATGGCCGATCTGGACAGGGCCAGTTCTCGCGCCTCCTCGAGGAGGTCCACGCCGTCTTCGTTTGCCCGCTTGGCTTCTTTCTCGGTGTAGAGGATGGCTCGAGGGGAGTCGAACTCGATGTCAGCCGGCAGGACTGCTTCCGCGCCGTAGACGAGGAAGAAGGGCGTGTAGTTCATCGAGTGGTTGGGGGTGGTCCTGAGGCTCCAGAGTACATGCGGGAGCTCTTCGATCTAGCATCCGAGTGCTCGCTCGAGTAGGTCGACCAGCCGGGGCCAGATTCCGGCTAGGACTAGGACGTTTGCTTTCTCCACTTGGCCATTTGACTGGGGATGAGACACCGAGGCGAGGTCCAGCCGGATTCGCTTCTCGCGGCAGAAGCGGTTGAAGACGTCCTTGACGAAGTTCGTGCCGTTGTTGGTGATGATGCTGTGCGGGTAGCCGTAGCGGTAGATGATGTCTTGGAAAAAGGTGATGACCGTGTGGCCGTCCCACTTCTTGACTGGCTTGGCCTCGATCCACTTGGTGAACTTGTCCATCGCTACGAGGAGGTGAGTCATGCTGCTTCGTGCCGTCTTGAAGGGACCGACCATGTCGAGCCCCCAGACGGCGAATGGCCAGGTGATGGGGCTGGTTTGCAGAGCTGCAGCCGGCATGTGTTTCTGCTTGCTGAAGTGCTGGCAGCCGGTGCAGGCGTGGACCATCTGCTCGGCGTCAGCTAGAGCAGACGGTCAGTAGAACCCGTAGCGCAAAGCTTTCGATGCGATTGACCTGGACGCGGCGTGGTCCCGCATTCGCCCTTGTGGATGTCCTCTAGCAGGCGGCGCCCTTCTGCCGGCTTGACGCACCGCTGAAAAACGCCTGTGGCGCTGCGCTTGTAGAGCTCGCTGTTGATGATGGTGTACGCCTTGGAGCGTCGCAGAACTTGTCGTGCTTGCACCTCCTCCTCTGGGAGTGTGCCGTGTGCGAGGAAGTCGAGGAATGGTTGCGCCCATGAGGGAACTTCGTGGATGGTGAAGACGCCGGCTAGCGCCAGCTGGGCGGCTTTTGGATCCGGCTACGCAGCCCCCGAGTATGTCGTAGCAGCCCCGGGTTTGCTCGGTATTGTCGATGAGCTCGGGGACGGGTGCGGCTGGCGCCTCGTAGCCGGGTGGGTCCAAACGACGTGGTGGGGGGACAGCCCCCGAGTTTGCTTGTCCGGCTGGTGGGCTTGCAGCCCCTGGGTTTGCTTGTCCGGCTGGTGGGGTCGCAGCCCCCGGGATGACGATGGATTCCGAGTCGGGTGACGGTGTGATGGATGGCTTGTAGACGTGCTCGAAGGAGACGCCGGGTGGAATGGCTCGCTGATAATCCCCAAGAGCAAGGAATCATTGTAGCACTATTCGATAAGTATTTGAGTGTCGAACCCACGAGGAGCTGAAGGTAAACTATCTATTCTCTAAAGCCCTATAACCCTCTTATATGGCCTTTTATGCAAAGCAATAAATATGAAAGGATCTAACTAATGGAAGCAAGTGACGTGGAATGGGTTTATCTAGTAGCAAGTTTCTTAGAGCAAGTTTCTCTCAGCAGTTTTCTCAAGCAAGTTTCTCAAAGTAGCAAGTAGCAAAGATCTCAAGTAGCAAATATCTCAAGGGAGCAAATGTTCTAGCAATTGTTATTTCATTCGTGTGGTTGTCACAATTAGTGAAGCACATGTTTCAGTCTTAATTGTTTCTTTAGGTGGAGCCATAAATAGGTGTAGCCAAGTAAATGAACTAAACCTCTTATGATGGATCTCATGGCCAAGTAAATGACTGCACAAGAGTTATTAAGACATAAAGTCCCACCATAGCCTTAAGTTCTAGGTCCCCCATATATATCCCCATAAAGTAACTTCAAGTTCGGTCTCAGGTTTCTGTCCTCCCAAGTCACCTCACTCCATTACCTACGGTGATCACCTTACATGCATTCCCCAACATATGCGTGCACTCATATATTGTACATAAAGACAATCATAAAAGATAACAACACTTGTATGCAACCAATCAACGAACTATTTCACATTGCCATGAACAAATCACTTCTCAAACACAGATGGGAGACACAATAGATCAAGGGAATAGTATATTGCATCACACATCATGTTTGCCAAGAGTTTACAGTGGGGAGATGGAGATGATCTTGCTGTAGATGTTGATGATGAACACGCCGGAGGGGGTGGAGCCCTCCGGAGGTGATTCCGGCGGCGTTTCCCCCCTCCGATCTTCTCCGGCGGCAGCCTTCTGACTCTCTGTTTCGTGGTTTTCTGTTTCTCCCCGCCTCCTTTCGCGAAACGCCAGGGACCTTTTTTATAGGCGTTTTTAGGTCAAGACGAAGTCGGTGGAGCAAAGATCGACGGCCACGGAGCTCCGAGGTGGAAACGAGATAGGCCCACGCGGCCATGTACTTTAGGCCGCGTGGGACCCTCCCATTTCCAGCCTGTTGGGCTTCTGGTCTTCAATTTAAGCCCATTGCGTTCGTCTCGAAAATTCTGAACCGTGCTCTTTGACCTTGCCCTTTTTGGAGTCCCGAAGCTCCCGGAAAGTCTGAAACACTAAAAAAGACGTTTTCTGGAAAAACAGGGTTAATTCCAAATAAATGGGAAAACTATGAAGTATTCCCAAAATCATTATAAAACATTGATATAACCCTTATATGATGCAAATATGATTGGAATATAAGCAATTAAAGTGCAAAGTTCATGTATGCATTTTACATGCATCAACATCCCCAAGCTTAATCCATGCTCGTCCTCGAGTATGAAGATGATAAAACTAACATGGACTTTGCAATTTAATACTTAACAATGAATATCAAAGATGATTACTATTGCTACATATAGTCAAATGATTCATTCTTCAAAGGAGTAGCAATATGCAAATAGTTTATGAAGTGATATCAAGTATTCAAGACAAGGATGTTCATTGATAGTTCACAAAGTGTAACATAGTAGCAAGTAATATGGAACACATGTATGCATAATGATAAGTAGAACATCCTACAATGGTCATAGAGTGTAGATGAAATCTGAATATGATAGGTGACACTTTGGAAAGATGTATATGTGAGTAGAGGTAAAGCATGCATAAGTTTCATCCAACTTCCAAACTCTTCTACTTAAGTTAATGATTGCAATAAGGTATCATTGGTGTCAAGCTCTCATTGCCCCTATCATAGCATCTTGAATGATTAAGGTTAAAGTGAAAGCAAATATGAGTAGTGTGCTTGACAAAGTAAAGGTTGGATGTCTCATGCCCCTTGAATACAAGTACCTACACCATGATTACTCAACTTAGGAAACAAAGCAAGTTCAAGTTATATATCATTGTAAGTAATAATAGTATCATCAAGAGCGTCAACTGGGGTACCTCTTGTCCCAGGATATGGAACAAGCCCATATCAAAATGACAAGACAAACAAACAAGATGAAAAACCTCAACACCCTTTTTATTTACCATTGGAATAGCTTTTTATTGTAAGGTGCGTCATAGATAATTCACCATAGCATGTAAGTAAATTTCCACCATGAATAATGCATGGCTTAGATTAGCGGCCCAGGCGTCTCTCTAACCATTTATACAAACTCATTTAAACTTCTTCATTTCCACCTCATTTCACCATGATAGGCATCCATAAACAAAAGTACATGATATCAACTAAATGAGATGAAGGAGCATGTTGAAAGCTTTGCATGTGACAGCACATATGGGCTAACTCCCAACCTCGAACATTTATCAAGCCACTAGCATCATAATCTTAATCACAATGGGTCATGTTTTATTTATTGCAATGATAGTAAAATGTGCATCAAGTTCGTGAGAGCTATATAACCAACTTTTCCCATGGCAATCAATAACATAATCATTTTCATTCAGAGGTATAGATAACACAAATATCATGATGAACATACTCGGAATAGCATATAGCTAGTAGGTAGATATGGTGGACTCACTGGAATAACTTTGGTTGAAGGTGTTGGAAACAAGTTTTTGCTTGTTGGAGTTTTTGGGCTAGCAAAAGGGAGAAAGTTGACCATCTAGATGCATGCATGAGTGTCCATAGAACTAACTAATCCATGTTAAACAAGTGAAATAACAATCAGCACCAAAACATGAATAAGTGATAGCTCTACAAAAGATTTGCAAACTATTACTCATAAACAAGCTCATGAATCATGCAACTATATGTATCATTAAAAATCAACTCAAACATCCCTTTTCCCATCTTATAAAAGCATCCAACATATTTCAACCCATATTTCCAGTAGCTCTCTCATATATAATTGATAGTGTGGTGGTCTCTCAAGACTCAAACAAAAACAAAAAACGACGCTCCAAGTTTATGCGATAAAGTGTTTCGATCGAAAAACAGAAGTTGGACGTGTGCAAACCGAGAGTGTGTAGGTCCAGCGGGGTTGTCTTCACATCCCCAAGCTTATGGTCTTCACCATCCTTGGATAGCTCTTGGTGCATCTCCTCCAATCCCTGTGAAAAAACTTCAAAACACCGTTTCTCCCATTTCTTTTCTGTGGGGTGCATTAATAGTGATAAACAAATAGGTTCTTGCTGCATATAATCCTTGAACAAAAATTCATATGAGATGTCCAGAGAGTGTATAATGTTGTATGCCTACTCATAAACTCAATTGGATCAAAAAGATTCAACTTAAAAGCTCAAAGCATGCATCAAACAAAATGGGACAGAATCTGTCCAGAAAAACAGCAGCAGCAAAACGTATTTTTCTACCCTACCAAACTTTCTCGAAAAATTCCGAAAAAATTCATGCATACAGAGGATGAAAAGTTGCAACTACAGTTCAAATATGAGCTCATTCGGAGTTATAGAATAAGAATTAAAAATCATACCGTGCACTGATTCGTGCAGGAATAAAATCTCCGAACGCTATAAGCAACTTTTCAAACCAAAAGGGTAAAACTTGGCACTTTATTAAAAACTCCAGAACTTAACTAGACACAAAATCTCTTGTTACAGTAAGAGGACACAAAGAAAAATTACACACAAAAATAACCGGGTTGCCTCCCGCAAAGCGCTTTCTTTATAGCCATATAGCTAGGCTTACTTACTTGCACTACTAGGAAAACAGCTATTAGTGGCGCACCAATTCATGATTCTGTGGCGCACCCGGCCAAATTGCTGGTGCGCCACAGAATCGGCGCCACTAAATTTGTTATTTTTGTGGCGCACCTCCTTCGTGCGCCACAGAAATAGGCAAAACTTTTGTGGCGCACTAGACAGGCGTGCGCCACAGAATGTTCTTTTCGGTTTTAAAAAAATACGACGCGCGCCGCTCCACCACGGCCAGCGTCTTCCCGGTCCTGGGCGGTCCTCCACGCGTGGTTGCCGGCGTCCGCGGCGGGAGCAGGACGTACTCCATGCCCACTTTGTCCACCCCTTGGGGAGCGGCGAGGAAGGAGGCCGCTGCGCTGCTGGGGACAGCGGGGTCGGGGAGGAGTTGGAGTGAGCGGAAGAGGATGAGGGCGCGATGGGGGCGGTGCTGGCTCCTTGTCGGGGACGGCGGGGTCGGGGAGGAGTTGGTCTCCGGGCGAGCACGTCGAGCTCCTTGTCGGAGAGGCCGTCGAGGTCGCCGGAGACGTCGGCGGCCGGCCGGCGTTCCTCTGTAGGGGATGGGCGAGGCCTGTGTGGGGGCGAGGGGATAAGGCGCGTGGCAAGCACCGGAGCCTGCTGCGTCTTCGTCTGCATCTGCATGCGCCGCCGCCGCCGCCGTGCGCAGCGCCGCCGCCGGGCTGCAAACGCCCTAGATGTGAGATCGAGGAGGGGAAGAGAAGAGAGAGAGAAGAGTGTGGCTGTGAGTGGTCCTAGATGTGAGAGGATAGAGAGGATGCGCTGTGCGTGCATGTGCATTTTTTTAAAAAAGATCGATGCATGTGCGTGGGTGAGAGATCTCTGCGTGGGTGCATGTGCGTGGACACAGAGAGAAGTGGCCTGCGTACGTGGATGGCTGGGGTTGGATGGTGGTGCGTGGCCGGTTGGTTTGACTTAGGTGAGATTAGGAGAGAGAAAATAGATCAAGGGATTTTTGTGGCGCACGTGGCTGGATGCGCCACAAAACTGTCAATTTCTATGGCGCATGCAACAATATGCGCCACAGAATATTGGCTTTCTGTGGCGCACCAGCCACGGTGCGCCACAGAATGTTTTTTTTCAAATCTCCCCAGCTCCCCATCTGATTTTTTGTGGCGCACCTTGCTTGGTGCGCCACAGAAATACGACTTTCTGTGGCGCATCATGCATGGTGCGCCACAGAAATTCATAATTCTGTGGCGCACCAGGCTTGGTGCGCCACAGAAATTCATAATTCTGTGGCGCACCAAATTAGGGTGCGCCACAGAAATTAATTCTGTGGCGCACCAATTAGTGGTGCGCCACAGAATCACATGCTGCCTATAGCTATTTTCCTAGTAGTGTTGGTATCAAGATGGTTGAAGTGAGGTAGCTTGGCATCCCCAAGCTTAAATTTTTGTACTTATTTGATATATGTAGGGTGAGCCTAGGGGTACATCCCCAAGCTTGAGTTTTTGTCCCTCTTGATCTTGTTCATCACCCTCAATTCTTCCACCTTAAAATTCTCTTTACACAACACTCGTCACAAACTTGATTAGAGGGGTTAGTGCCTTCATAAATTAAATCCACATAGGCACCGCAAAGACATATCATGAATTGATTTTAAACATTAGCTACTGTTACTATGGTTATGTAATGCTCCTTGATCAAAAGAACCGCACAAAACACAAGTAATGAGAGTAATGCAGAAAAAAGACAGGATATGTCAAAAACTGGACAGCGAATTACTATTATCACTCTTTTTATTTGGTTTTAGCTTTGGGAAAAGTTTAAATGGTAGAGATTTTGCAATGGTTCCATTGGCATGAACAACACATGTTCAAGGTTGACCCCAACTTCTCCATTACTCATCCTTCTCATTTACTTTCCCAAATTTAAAAAAAACGAAAATCCTAAACTAATTGTCACAAATCAGTAGGTAGAGATATGTTGTAAGGATATAAAGGTGTGCTCAAACCGAATAGGAAGTTAAAGCATAAGGAACACACCACAGAATATCAAACCATCAACTTTTAAGTCTAACTCTTTTCCTATGCATTCGCATTTTATATATGAATAAATAGCAGCAATTTTGTGAAACCAATGCATGTAGTGATCAGTAGCTTGCATTTTAAATAATATAGAAACATAAAGAGGATTCTTATCTCTTCCTCTCTCATAATAGTTGCAAGCATTAAAGTTAAACATACCCACATAGTTTTGAATAGAATCACCACATAAAGACTTATCATCTAATGAGCATAATGGATCATCAAACTCAATTAAATCACTTTCATCCCCAATAGTAGGGGGACTAAAAATGTCATATTCATCAAAACAAACTTCCCCGAGCTTAAGGTTTTCCTCAGTATTAGCAATAAAGTTGTTAAAAGAATTAGTACTACCACATACATGATTGTTATGCAAATAAATTTTAATTTTCTCCTCAAACACTTCATGTCCTAACTCAAGATAGATATTATACAATTCTAGGATTGTTTTGTTGTTTTCCATTTTATAATTTTTTTTGTGTTTTAGATTTATATGTTAGTATGCAATGCAAACAAGAATAAAAGTTTAGCACAACGCTCCCCGGCAACGGCGCCAGAAAAGTACTTGATAATCCCCAAGAGCAAGGAATCACTGTAGCACTATTCGATAAGTATTTGAGTGTCGAACCCACGAGGAGCTGAAGGTAAACTATCTATTCTCTAAAGCCCTATAACCCTCTTATATGGCCTTTTATGCAAAGCAATAAATATGAAAGGATCTAACTAATGGAAGCAAGTGACGGGGAATGGGTTTATCTAGTAGCAAGTTTCTTGGAGCAAGTTTCTCTCAGCAGTTTTCTCAAGCAAGTTTCTCAAAGTAGCAAGTAGCAAAGATCTCAAGTAGCAAATATCTCAAGGGAGCAAATGTTCTAGCAATTGTTATTTCATTCTTGTGGTTGTCACAATTAGTGAAGCACATGTTTCAGTCTTAATTGTTTCTTCTAGGAAGGAGCCATAAATAGGTGTAGCCAAGTAAATGAACTAAACCTCTTATGATGGTTCTTATGGCCAAGTAAATGACTGCACAAGAGTTATTAAGACATAGAAGTCCCACCATAGCCTTAAGTTCTAAGGTCCCCTATATATATCCCCAATAAAGTAACTTCATGATTCGGTCTCAGGTTTACATGTCCTCCCAAGTCACCCTCACTCCATTACCTTACCGGTGATCACCTTACATGCATTCCCCAACATATGCGTGCACTCATCTATTGTACATCAAGACAATCATAAAAAATAACAAAACTTGTATGCAACCAAACAACGAACTATTTCACTATTGTCATGAACAAATCACTTCTCAAACATAGATGGAGAGACACAATAGATCAAGGGAAAAGTATATTGCATCATACATCATGTTTGCCAAGAGTTTACAGTGGGGAGATGGAGATGATCTTGCTGTAGATGTTGATGATGAACACACCGGAGGGGGTGGAGCCCTCCGGAGGTGATTCCGGCGGCGTTTCCCCCCTCCGATCTTCTCCGGCGGCAGCCTTCTGACTCTCTGTTTCGTGGTTTTCTGTTTCTCCGCCGCCTCCTTTCGTGAAACGCCAGGGGGCCTTTTTTATAGGCGTTTTTAGGTCAAGACTATGTCGGTGGAGGAAAGATCGACGGCCACGGAGTTCCGAGGTGGAAACGAGCTGGGCCCACGTGGCCATGTACTTTAGGCCGCGTGGGACCCTCCCATTTCCAGCCTGTTGGGCTTCTGGTCTTCAATTTAAGCCCATTGCGTTCGTCTCGAAAATTCTGAACCGTGCTCTTTGACCTTGCCCTTTTTGGAGTCCCGAAGCTCCCGGAAAGTCTGAAACACTAAAAAAGATGTTTTCTGGAAAAGCAGGGTTAATTCCAAATAAATGGGAAAACTATGAAGTATTCCCAAAATCATTATAAAACATTGATATAACCCTTATATGATGCAAATATGATTGGAATATAAGCAATTAAAGTGCAAAGTTCATGTATGCATTTTACATGCATCACTCGCCGGGTGCTGCCAAGCTTGGCGAGCATGTCAGCCGTCTCGTTGTTGGCTCTGGGCACGTGGTGGAATTCACACCCCTCGAAACATGCGCAGAGCTGCTGCACGAAGAACCGGTAGGAGGCCATGTTGGCGTCCTTGGCGTCCCAATTTCCTGAAGTTTGCTGGATCACTAGGTCCGAATCGCCGAAGCACAAGATGCGCTGGATGCTCATTGCCTTGGCGAGCTTGAGGCTGTGGACGAGGGCCTCATACTCGGCGACGTTGTTGGAGGCTTTGAAGTGGATCTGCACGGCGTACTCCAGTCGGTTGCCCTTGGGCGTGGTGTGGATGATTCTGTCTCCCAGGCCTTCGTACATCTTGGAGCCGTCGAAGTGCATCCGCCAGTGCGCGGAGTCGGGCACAGGCGGCAGGTACTGCGTTTCTGCCCAGTCGACGATGAAATCGGCGATGAGCTGGGACTTGATGGATACTCTTGGCTGGTACAAAACAGTGTGTGGGGCCAGGTCGACTGCCCACTTGGCGACTCGGCCGGTTGCGTCTTTGTTGCCGATGATGTCTCCGAGTGGAGCCGTGATCACCACGGTGATGACGTGCACTTGGAAGTAGTGGCGCAGCTTCTTCTCCGCCATGTGCACGCCGTACACGAGCTTCTGGTAGTGCGGGTAGTTCTGCTTCGACTGCGAGAGGACATCGCTCACGTAGTAGACCGGGCGCTGGACCGGGTGCTCCTTGCCTTCCTCTTGGCGTTCCACCACCAGGACGATGCTGACGCATCGGTTGGTGGCGGTGATGTACATGAGCATGGGCTCCTTTGGAGCAGGCGGCGCCTCGGACAGTGCCTTCTTGAGCTCGGCGAAGGCCGCGTCTGCTTCGTCCATCCAGACGAATTTGTCGGTTTTCTTCAACAGGTGGTACAGGGGCAGGGCCTTTTCGCCCAGCCGGCTGACGAACCGGCTCAGCGAGGTCAGGCAGCCGGCGAACTTCTGGATGTCTTTTAGCCCGGTTGGCCATTCCATGCCGTCGATGGCGGCGATCTTGTCTTGGTTGGCCTCGATCCCTCGTGCGGAGACGAGGAAACCGAGTAGCTGGCCAGCCGGTACTCCGAAAATGCACTTGGTCGGGTTCAGCTTCATCTGGAACCGGTGCAAGTTGGCGAAGGTTTCTCTCAGGTTGTTGATGAGGGTGCGGCGTTCTTTGGTCTTGATGATGATGTCGTCGACGTAGGCGTGGGCGTTGCGCCCGATCTGGTCGCCCAGACACTTCTGCATGCACCTCTGGTAAGTGGCGCCGGCGTTTTTCAGGCCAAACGACATGACCGTGTAGCAGAATGCTCCGAAGGGCGTGATGAATGCGGTCTTCAGGCGGTCATCCGGGTGGAGCTTGATCTGGTTGTAGCCGGAATACGCGTCCAAGAAGGGCAGGTAGTCGCAGCCGGCGGTGGAGTCTATGACTTGGTCGATGCGCGGCAAGGCGAAGGGATCCTTGGGGCACACTTTGTTGAGGCTGGTGTAGTCAATGCACATGCGCCAGGTGTTGTTTTTCTTCATCACCAGGACTGGGTTGGCCAGCCAGTCCGGGTGGTACACTTCCATGATGAAGCCCGCGTCGAGTAGCCGGGCGATTTCTTCTCCGATTGCTCTTCTCTTCTCCTCTCCGAAACGACGGAGAGGTTGCTTCACCGGTCTAGCATCCGGCTTGACGTGTAAAGAGTGCTCAGCGAACTCCGTCGGTACACCTGGCATGTCTTTTGGAGACCATGCGAAGATTGTGGCGCCCCGACCGACTGCTATACAGTGATGCTGTGTGTCACCGGTTAAGCGATACAACCGGAGGTTACGGGTTTACCAATCCCCGGCCAAAATCTTTGGCAGGCGTTGCTCGGAATTGATCATCGGCAATGCAACTCCCCGATTGATGCCTTAACACAGGCACAACTATCAATGCATAATAGAGAGATCAAGACTTGTGGAACAACTGGCACATCACAGACTCTACGACACAAATCATAATAGTTCAACTCTTATAATAGAGAAAGATAGCAAATTACAACCAGAGGTCACAGACCCAACATTACAACATGCGGAAGCGAATTAAGTTGTTCTAAACAACAAGATCCAAATTATGGCCTAAGAGGCCTATAGATAAACATTCCAGCGCCAGCTATTCCGGGATGTCCCAAGCTGCCACCTGGGAACCCCAGACTACTCGTCGACGTCCACAAAGAACCCACCTTCGAGGTCGGTGAAGTCCTCCTCTGAAACAAAACAAACGACGTTGAGTTCGACGAACTCGCAAGATTATATATAGAGCTTTAGCTCGATGAGGCTTTCAAGGTTTTATGGCTGTTTTGCATAAAGCTGATTTTATTTAAGAAAAACATAACTCAATGGCATCGACTAATCATAATATTTAAAAAAAGGGGGTAAGAAGTAACTCTTTTCCTTTGATCACTTTCCTCAACATCAACCACCATCATCACCCTTGTACCTGCTCTACAAAGGCACCTCCCCGAATCACCCTCGAGGAAGCTAACCTTGCATTCTTGAGTAGTACCTTTAGTACTCAGGTTTTAATCATTCCGTTTAAGTTATTCTATGATCTTATCGTCCTTTCCCAAGTCGTCCGTAACTGTGGACACGGCTTTTCGAAAAGATTTAACCCTGCAGTGGTGTACAATGTTTGCCACACGTACCGTCCGGCCCATTGCCTGTACAATTAGCTCTCTTCCTTGGAAAGCCGGCTGGGTGGGAGCGGTGACGACTTCTCCCTTGCTCGAGACTCTCCAGGATCATCAGTGGCGGCAGGACAGTCTCGGTGCCTCCAACACGCTGCCCCACTGCCACTTATTTTCCTAACACCACAATCCTCATCCCATTCTCAACCACCATCTCATGCACGCGCAAATGGAAGCTCGAACTAGAGGACCCTGACTAGCCCCTCACAAGTTATTTAGTTGAATAAGGGTTCCTGCAATTGCATAGGCCTCACACATGGTTGCACGCTCAGTCTTGGTTTAAGAGGTAAAGAACTCGCACCTAAGCGGCGAGAACGAGACAAAGCACCACAACCACAGTGGCCTTTCATCCCTACCTTTAAGCATTTTATTACCTGTCACCACAATTTCTCCACCATCATCCGAACATTTAAGCACCTGTTCCCAACATGTTACATCCATCGGACGAATAACATTTAACTAAGCATGGCTAAGCATCAACATAGCATAGTTAAGTATCTCCGACCAACAATACAAACCTATGGATAATAGGAGGGAAACAGGTAATGGCATCGGAAACTTAATGCAACTATACGATACTCTAATCCAATAAAATTGACATTTAGAACCGCATGCAATATTATAGTGGAGAAAATATTTGCGGAAACAGAGGATAAGATATGCTCAGAGGGGGGATTGCGCTTGCCTTGTTGATACGGCTGGTAATAGGGATCGTCACGGTTCGGTGGTGGCACTTCAGCTCCTTGATCTACCGATGCACAAACAACACCGGAAGAACAATCAATCACCACACATGCTTAACAGATGCAATGCGCAAACACATGATGACATGACAATTTAAATGCACCATAAAAGCTTTGAACATGACCAACAAGTTAAATGGGGTCCCCGTTATATTTATTATATTATTTGGAATAAACCCCATATTAGAACTTAATGGAAATAGCCAATTTTGAAAAAGTACGGTGCTGAAATATTGCCCAAAAATGCATGCAATGGATGTTACTGGATACCACATAATTTCGTGAGCATTTTGATATAAGGAACACATTTTTCTGAGGTCCCGATAAAAAGTTATTATATTTTTATTTCGTCTTTTAAATTTATGCTTTTAATTAAATTGTTTTTAACAACAATAAAAATTAATTACTCGAATTCGAGAGAGAGGGATGGAACTTGTGATTCATCGGAGTTCGATGTCCCTAAATTGCGCGAGGGAGGAGCGGAAGGCATGTGCTATAGGGGAAAATGGAAAAAGAGCAGCGAGGAGAAAAAACAGATCAGCCGGCCTCCAGCCCGGTTGGGCCGGTTTCCAGGCCGGCCGTGTCTCAGAGCCCACTGGTCCTCAGCCCGATTTGGGCCAACTGACATGCCGGCTATGGGCCAGAGGGAACCGGCCCTCAGCCCGGTTAAGCCGGTTCCACGGCCGGGCTGCGAACTACGGCGACGGAAGCACAACGACGGTGGCTATGGCGAGCACTCGAACCAGCGCGAGAGGGGAGAGGGGAAGGGGCCGGCGAGGGCCAGAAGCTCACCACGCGCATGGTGGTGTAGACGGCGAGGCGAGGCGTGGTCTAGCACGGCGGCGCGGGGTCGGCGGAGTTGCGTCGGGAACGGAGACGAAATTGGACGGCGGCGGCGATTCCTTGCGTCTCCGGCCGATTCCTTCCACGAGGAGGGAGAGGAGAGCACGGCGGAGGTGCTGGTGCCCGTCGATTTGCTCGGGAAAGCCCCAATCAACGGCGACAGGCGGCGGCCATGGCGGCTAGGTCACGGGCTCGTGGGGGAGCAGAGGGCTAGGAAACGGGGAAAGATCGGGGGAGAGAGCAGTGCGGCTCGTGGGGATGCTCTCCTGGCAGTGAAGGCAGTGAGGGGTGGCCCGGCGCGGCGTGCACAGCGACGCTGGTCCGGCGGGAGTGAGAGCTTCCCGGTCGCTACAGGGAAGAAGAAAGGGATTTGCCGAAACCCCCTAGAAAACTTGTTGACATCACGGATAAGTCCTTCTCTCCTTTCTTTTTAAAACCAGCAGCATTTCCCTGATTTAATTTAGGCACCAAAACATTTTAGAAAAATATGGCAAAATTTGGGGAGGCTCCCCTTAGCCTGTAGAAGCTCCACAAATTTTGGTGTCTCAAAATAAAATGTTTTGTACCACTTTTGTTCATAGGTTTCAATTATGGCAATTTTCCAAATTCCCCAAATTATAATTCTTTAGAAATTTTAGAGCAAGTGCAAAATAGTATTTTGAGCTCTTGGAACTTGCTTGACAAATATAAGATGTCAAAGTAATATTGTTTTGCAAGTTTGAGTGCTTTCATTGTTTTGGAGTTTGTTAGAGCAAGTTTGGCATTTTATTTTTAGGTGGTGCCAAACCAATTGTTTTATTTGTTTAGCCATTCAATATGGATGCTATGATGCACTGGAACACAAAAAGTGGAAATTTTACTCGGGTTTTCAGGTTCTCAACTTTGGGTTGTCACAATTCTACCCCCCTTACAGGAATCTCGTCCCGAGATTCTAAGAGTAGGGAAGAGGGAAAAGAGGTTACGAGGAACTACACGATCTTCTTGCTTCAGGTGGCTTCCTTCGTGAAGAGGTTGACCGAGGGCATCATGAAGATCTTCATCGGCTTCACTTCGAGGTCACTATCAACGTACACCGTAGGAAAAGAAGGAAACCTTTCTGGAAGGATGGATCTTGGTGTATATACCACGACCAAGTACCTCCTAGTAGAATCTTAGGATGAGACTTCAAGCATCCCTTGAGTTGACAGATAGGAGACACATGCGGGTGACGGGAGATTGATAAGAAATTTCCAGTTGGTAGACAACTGTTTCTCCACAAGATTGAGAATATGAACTTTGCACAAGGCCTTGAATTTCTGAAGACGAATGTTAAACAAGATTCCAACAGAGGAAGAGGCAACTTCTACCAAACATCTTGAGTAGAACTTTCCTCACGGAGGAGCATTTCAAACCACGGGAGAAGGATCATGAAGATGGACCGAGAGAACTTTAGAAACCCCGGGAACGTTTGTATCAGGAAAAACTTCTTGAGGTTCCAGACATCGGGTCAAGCTTCTTGAGGATCACCATCTATCGTTTCTGATTGAGAGTCAGATCTGGTTAGGTGTAGAGATACTTCAGACTCCACATGTAGGAATAGGGATTCTTTGCAAAGCATACCAACGGATTACCATTGATAGAACCCCAAGAGGTGGACTACACTGTCCAGCCTCAAAGGAGGAATGATATTGCGGCATTCACGTGGCAGCAACTTGTCAGAGGGCATCTACGCCTAATTGAATTACTTGCGACAATACACCATTGGGTATCTGCTGGGGAAACACCAACGAGGACAAAAGAAGTTCTCAGACTTCCTCTCTTTCTGGAACAATTCAATAAGTGGCTTGGATGCATAGATGAAATTCTGAAGGAAAGGAGGTAACAACATACCATTCCGAGAATATTCTACACGTGCATGATCGAGTTGAAATGATTCGGAGGGAACCAGACAATTCACTCAGATCGACGGCGACATCTTTCAGCAATTGCACGTGAACCAGAGAGAGTCACTTATAACTTCCAGAGCACATACCTTGTGATGACACAAAGTTAGTTCTAACAAGTTTCCAATGCTAACGCCCAATATCCAATATGAATCTCCTCGAACATGGAGAAAATAAGAAGGTAGTTGATGGGCTCAACAACAAACTTATCCAGATACTCCAAGACGGTAGACTCATATTTCACCAGAACGGGGCATAAGTATTGGTCAGACTAACACATCCAGTAGGTTAGCCTGAGTTTGATTTGACGATAGCCCAATTCAAATCAAAGATTTGTAGGATAGCATATCCACAAAGGAGATACCACCTAGCTTCAACACGAACAGACTAGACATCCCTTTAGGAAGGAACTATATCGGATAGAGCTTTTATCTTTTAACTCTCCAAGTTCTTCAAGCTCAACCGAATAATTCAAGGCATCCAGCACGATTTTCTTAGAGAAGGAGTTATCCAGAGAACCAGCTTACTCATAAGCTCAACATCACGGTCAGGTGACAACCTGGCGATACTTCTGGAAAGACCTCCAGAATATCACGATCCACCGGTTTGTCTTAAGTTCGAGAGAGAATCACGCCTTACAAGGCACAACAATGTGGTCTTGGGAGCTTCGGTGCTAACCTAGCTCTTTGACAGAGGGAGTGCACCTGAACAAGCAGACTTGGTAGCACAGTTAAACTCAACTTATTGGTCGGCTAACCAATCATGATAGAAAGGACAATGAATGTCCTTGGATTTCAGCACAGTAAGAACTGCTGAGAATATCCGATAGTTACATTATTGCTCACATCTCATCATCCTCGAGTAACAAGTCACTCGGAGAACTGAGAGTAACAACGTGTAAGAGCATCACTTCATCAAGAGGATCATGATACTTAGCACAATTGCACACTCTTTATACCAAGGTATCGTGCTACTCTAAGATGGAACAGAAACAGAGACTAATAAACCTCTTATTCTGTGGACTACAAAACTTTGACCTAGCCCGAGAAGTGGACAAGGTACTGGAGTTTGTTTCTCCTAACAAGACGAAGTGGAAAGTCTTGACAAACCACAAGAGTAACTTGCATCGGAACATACCAACGCACGATAAAACTTTACCGACAACCGGCAGACAAAGGTCGGAAAGCGGATCAGAGTAAGAAACATGCTCAGGAGAATCCTAAGATGTTGAAGATGCACCGGTTATTACTCAATTATGATAACCATGCCCAAAAAGAGAGAGGTGCAGCAGAGTCACGAACATAGTTGGGAGACTCGCTAGGGAATCTCGGTCGTAACCCCAATGGTTCCAAGACAGAACCTAAAGCAATCCTAGGGAAGAGCTGAAGTTACATAGCCAGCTGAGGTATGGTAATTGGTTGAACATTACCAAAAACAAGGACATGGGTAAAAGGGCAGCTTCATGTACCGGGATTCACAATTAGCATGAGGATCACATGGGTAACAACCCACATAATTCAACACACCCGAATCAAAGTACAATCCGGACCTTCGGTTCAAGTCCTTTGGTTAGAACCCAACAATACTGAGGATGATCACTTTTTCCTTCGTTGGGTAACAGTGTTCAAACATCTGAGTTGATCTGGGATTGCAACGCAGCGGGAGCAACATGACACATAACACGAAAGGTAGAACCCCACCGCATGATCCTAATAATTTTGAAGCAACAGATGAGAAGTAAAACCTTTAACTCAAATCGAGGTAAGATTGCTCCGAGATTAGAATGTAACCAGATAAGGAGTAAAAAAAATCCTAAGATGGTTTTCACAACTCATTTTTAGGTTAAAAATATTTTCACAAACACTAGACTCAATGTCGACCAGTAGAAGGGTTTCCTACAGGCAGTACTGCTCTGATACCAACTTGTCGCACCCCGACCCGACTGCTATACAGTGATGATGTGTGTCACCGGTTAAGCGATACAACCGAAGGTTACGGGTTTACCAATTCCCGGCCAAAACCTTTGGCAGGCGTTGCTCGGAATTGATCATCGGCAACGCAACTCCCCGATTGATGCCTTAACACATGCACAACTATCAATGCATAATAGAGAGATCAAGACTTGTGGAACAACTGGCACATCACAGACTCTACGACACAAATCATAATAGTTCAACTCTTATAATAGAGAAAGATAGCAAATTACAACCAGAGGTCACAGACCCAACATTACAACATGCGGAACGAATTAAGTTGTTCTAAACAACAAGATCCAAATTATGGCCTAAGAGGCCTACAGATAAACATTCCAGCGCCAGCTGTTCCGGGATGTCCCAAGCTGCCACCTGGGAACCCCAGACTACTCGTCGACGTCCACAAAGAACCTACCTTCGAGGTCAGTGAAGTCCTCCTCTGAAACAAAACAAACGACGTTGAGTTCGACGAACTCGCAAGATTATATATAGAGCTTTAGCTCGATGAGGCTTTCAAGGTTTTATGGCTGTTTTGCATAAAGCTGATTTTATTTAAGAAAAACATAACTCAATGGCATCGACTAATCAGAATATTTGCAAAAAAAAGGGTAAGAAGTAACTCTTTTCCTTTGATCACTTTCCTAAACGTCAACGACCATCATCACCCTTGTACCTGCTCTACAAAGGCACCTCCCCGAATCACCCTCGAGGAAGCTAACCTTGCATTCTTGAGTAGTACCTTTAGTACTCAGGTTTTAATCTTTCGTTTAAGTTATTCTATGATCTTATCGTCCTTTCCCAAGTCGTCCGTAACCGTGGACACGGCTTTTCGAAAAGATTTAACCCTGCAGTGGTGTACAATGTTTGCCACGCGTACCGTCCGGCCCATTGCCTGTACAATTAGCTCTCTTCCTTGGAAAGCCGGCTGGGTGGGAGCGGTGACGACTTCTCCCTTGCTCGAGACTCTCCAGGATCATCAGTGGCGGCAGGACAGTCTCGGTGCCTCCAACACCCTGCCCCACGGCCACTTATTTTCCTAACACCACAATCCTCATCCCATTCTCAACCACCATCTCACGCACGGCAAATGTAAGCTCGAACTAGAGGACCCTGGCTAGCCCCTCACAAGTTATTTAGTCGAATAAGGGTTCCTGCAATTGCATAGGCCTCACGCATGGTTGCACGCTCAGTCTTGGTTTAAGAGGTAAAGAACTCGCACCTAGGCGGCGAGAACGAGACAAAGCACCACATCCACAGTGGCCTTTCATCCCTACCTTTAAGCATTTTATTACCTGTCACCACAATTTCTCCACCATCATCCGAACATTTAAGCACCTGTTCCCAACATGTTACATCCATCGGACGAATAACATTTAACTAAGCATGGCTAAGCATCAACATAGCATAGTTAAGTATCTCCGGCCAACAATACAAACCTATGGATAATAGGAGGGAAACAGGTAATGGCATCGGAAACTTAATGCAACTATACGATACTCTAATCCAATAAAATTGACATTTAGAACCGCATGCAATATTATAGTGGAGAAAATATTTGTGGAAACATAGGATAAGATATGCTCAGAGGGGGGATTGCGCTTGCCTTGTTGATACGGCTGGTAATAGGGATCGTCACGGTTCGGTGGTGGCACTTCAACTCCTTGATCTACCGATGCACAAACAACACCGGAAGAACAATCAATCACCACACATGCTTAACAGATGCAATGCGCAAACACATGATGACATGACAATTTAAATGCACCATAAAAGCTTTGAACATGACCAACAAGTTAAATGGGGTCCCCGTTATATTTATTATACTATTTGGAATAAACCCCATATTAGAACTTAATGGAAATAGCCAATTTTGAAAAAGTACGGTGCTGAAATATTGCCCAAAAATGCATGCAATGGATGTTACTGGATACCTCATAATTTCGTGAGCATTTTGATATAAGGAACACATTTTTCTGAGGTCCCGATAAAAAGTTATTATATTTTTAATTTCGTCTTTTAAATTTATGCTTTTTATTAAATTGTTTTTAACAACAATAAAAATTAATTACTCGAATTCGAGAGAGAGGGATGGAACTTGTGATTCATCGGAGTTCGATGTCCCTAAATTGCGCGAGGGAGGAGCGGAAGGCATGTGCTATAGGGGAAAATGGAAAAAGAGCAGCGAGGAGAAAAAACAGATCAGCCGGCCTCCAGCCCGGTTGGGCCAGTTTCCAGGCCGGCCGTGTCTCAGAGCCCACCGGTCCTCAGCCCGGTTTGGGCCGGCTGACATGCCGGCTATGGGCCAGAGGGAACCGGCCCTCAGCCCGGTTAAGCCGGTTCCACGGCCGGGCTGCGAACTACGGCGACGGAAGCACAACGACGGTGGCTATGGCGAGCACTCGAACCAGCGCGAGAGGGGAGAGGGGAAGGGGCCGGCGAGGGCCAGAAGCTCACCACGCGCATGGTGGTGCAGACGGCGAGGCGAGGCGTGGTCTAGCACGGCGGCGCGGGGTCGGCGGAGTTGCGTCGGGAACGGAGACGAAATTGGACGGCGGCGGCGATTCCTTGCGTCTCCGGCCGATTCCTTCCACGAGGAGGGAGAGGAGAGCACGGCGGAGGTGCTGGTGCCCGTCGATTTGCTCGGGAAAGCCCCAATCAACGGCGACAGGCGGCGGCCATGGCGGCTAGGTCACGGGCTCGTGGGGGAGCAGAGGGCTAGGAAACGGGGAAAGATCGGGGGAGAGAGCAGTGCGGCTCGTGGGGATGCTCTCCTGGCAGTGAAGGCAGTGAGGGGTGGCCCGGCGCGGCGTGCACAGCGACGCTGGTCCGGCGGGAGTGAGAGCTTCCCGGTCGCTACAGGGAAGAAGAAAGGGATTTGCCGAAACCCCCTAGAAAACTTGTTGACATCACGGATAAGTCCTTCTCTCCTTTCTTTTTAAAACCAGCAGCATTTCCCTGATTTAATTTAGGCACCAAAACATTTTAGAAAAATATGGCAAAATTTGGGGAGGCTCCCCTTAGCCTGTAGAAGCTCCACAAATTTTGGTGTCTCAAAATAAAATGTTTTGTACCACTTTTGTTCATAGGTTTCAATTATGGCAGTTTTCCAAATTCCCCAAATTATAATTCTTTAGAAATTTTAGAGCAAGTGCAAAATAGTATTTTGAGCTCTTGGAACTTGCTTGACAAATATAAGATGTCAAAGTAATATTGTTTTGCAAGTTTGAGTGCTTTCATTGTTTTGGAGTTTGTTAGAGCAAGTTTGGCATTTTGTTTTTAGGTGGTGCCAAACCAATTGTTTTATTTGTTTAGCCATTCAATATGGATGCTATGATGCACTGGAACACAAAAAGTGGAAATTTTACTCGGGTTTTCAGGTTCTCAACTTTGGGTTGTCACAATTCTACCCCCCTTACAGGAATCTCGTCCCGAGATTCTAAGAGTAGGGAAGAGGGAAAAGAGGTTACGAGGAACTACACGATCTTCTTGCTTCAGGTGGCTTCCTTCGTGAAGAGGTTGACCGAGGGCATCATGAAGATCTTCATCGGCTTCACTTCGAGGTCACTATCAACGTACACCGTAGGAAAAGAAGGAAACCTTTCTGGAAGGATGGATCTTGGTGTATATACCACGACCAAGTACCTCCTAGTAGAATCTTAGGATGAGACTTCAAGCATCCCTTGAGTTGACAGATAGGAGACACATGCGGGTGACGGGAGATTGATAAGAAATTTCCAGTTGGTAGACAACTGTTTCTCGACAAGATTGAGAATATGAACTTTGCACAAGGCCTTGAATTTCTGAAGACGAATGTTAAACAAGATTCCAACAGAGGAAGAGGCAACTTCTACCAAACATCTTGAGTAGAACTTTCCTCACGGAGGAGCATTTCAAACCACGGGAGAAGGATCATGAAGATGGACCGAGAGAACTTTAGAAACCCCGGGAACGTTTGTATCAGGAAAAACTTCTTGAGGTTCCAGACATCGGGTCAAGCTTCTTGAGGATCACCATCTATCGTTTCTGATTGAGAGTCAGATCTGGTTAGGTGTAGAGATACTTCAGACTCCACATGTAGGAATAGGGATTCTTTGCAAAGCATACCAACGGATTACCATTGATAGAACCCCAAGAGGTGGACTACACTGTCCAGCCTCAAAGGAGGAATGATATTGCGGCATTCACGTGGCAGCAACTTGTCAGAGGGCATCTACGCCTAATTGAATTACTTGCGACAATACACCATTGGGTATCTGCTGGGGAAACACCAATGAGGACAAAAGAAGTTCTCAGACTTCCTCTCTTTCTGGAACAATTCAATAAGTGGCTTGGATGCATAGATGAAATTCTGAAGGAAAGGAGGTAACAACATACCATTCCGAGAATATTCTACACGTGCATGATCGAGTTGAAATGATTCGGAGGGAACCAGACAATTCACTCAGATCGACGGCGACATCTTTCAGCAATTGCACGTGAACCAGAGAGAGTCACTTATAACTTCCAGAGCACATACCTTGTGACGACACAAAGTTAGTTCTAACAAGTTTCCAATGCTAACGCCCAATATCCAATATGAATCTCCTCGAACATGGAGAAAATAAGAAGGTAGTTGATGGGCTCAACAACAAACTTATCCAGATACTCCAAGACGGTAGACTCATATTTCACCAGAACGGGGCATAAGTATTGGTCAGACTAACACATCCAGTAGGTTAGCCTGAGTTTGATTTGACGATAGCCCAATTCAAATCAAAGATTTGTAGGATAGCATATCCACAAAGGAGATACCACCTAGCTTCAACACGAACAGACTAGACATCCCTTTAGGAAGGAACTATATCGGATAGAGCTTTTATCTTTTAACTCTCCAAGTTCTTCAAGCTCAACCGAATAATTCAAGGCATCCAGCACGATTTTCTTAGAGAAGGAGTTATCCAGAGAACCAGCTTACTCATAAGCTCAACATCACGGTCAGGTGACAACCTGGCGATACTTCTGGAAAGACCTCCAGAATATCACGATCCACCGGTTTGTCTTAAGTTCGAGAGAGAATCACGCCTTACAAGGCACAACAATGTGGTCTTGGGAGCTTCGGTGCTAACCTAGCTCTTTGACAGAGGGAGTGCACCTGAACAAGCAGACTTGGTAGCACAGTTAAACTCAACTTATTGGTCGGCTAACCAATCATGATAGAAAGGACAATGAATGTCCTTGGATTTCAGCACAGTAAGAACTGCTGAGAATATCCGATAGTTACATTATTGCTCACATCTCATCATCCTCGAGTAACAAGTCACTCGGAGAACTGAGAGTAACAACGTGTAAGAGCATCACTTCATCAAGAGGATCATGATACTTAGCACAATTGCACACTCTTTATACCAAGGTATCGTGCTACTCTAAGATGGAACAGAAACAGAGACTAATAAACCTCTTATTCTGTGGACTACAAAACTTTGACCTAGCCCGAGAAGTGGACAAGGTACTGGAGTTTGTTTCTCCTAACAAGACGAAGTGGAAAGTCTTGACAAACCACAAGAGTAACTTGCATCGGAACATACCAACGCACGATAAAACTTTACCGACAACCGGCAGACAAAGGTCGGAAAGCGGATCAGAGTAAGAAACATGCTCAGGAGAATCCTAAGATGTTGAAGATGCACCGGTTATTACTCAATTATGATAACCATGCCCAAAAAGAGAGAGGTGCAGCAGAGTCACGAACATAGTTGGGAGACTCGCTAGGGAATCTCGGTCGTAACCCCAATGGTTCCAAGACAGAACCTAAAGCAATCCTAGGGAAGAGCTGAAGTTACATAGCCAGCTGAGGTATGGTAATTGGTTGAACATTACCAAAAACAAGGACATGGGTAAAAGGGCAGCTTCATGTACCGGGATTCACAATTAGCATGAGGATCACATGGGTAACAACCCACATAATTCAACACACCCGAATCAAAGTACAATCCGGACCTTCGGTTCAAGTCCTTTGGTTAGAACCCAACAATACTGAGGATGATCACTTTTTCCTTCGTTGGGTAACAGTGTTCAAACATCTGAGTTGATCTGGGATTGCAACGCAGCGGGAGCAACATGACACATAACACGAAAGGTAGAACCCCACCGCATGATCCTAATAATTTTGAAGCAACAGATGAGAAGTAAAACCTTTAACTCAAATCGAGGTAAGATTGCTCCGAGATTAGAATGTAACCAGATAAGGAGTAAAAAAATCCTAAGATGGTTTTCACAACTCATTTTTAGGTTAAAAATATTTTCACAAACACTAGACTCAATGTCGACCAGTATAAGGGTTTCCTACAGGCAGTACTGCTCTGATACCAACTTGTCGCACCCCGACCCGACTGCTATACAGTGATGATGTGTGTCACCGGTTAAGCGATACAACCGAAGGTTACGGGTTTACCAATCCCCGGCCAAAACCTTTGGCAGGCGTTGCTCGGAATTGATCATCGGCAACGCAACTCCTCGATTGATGCCTTAACACATGCACAACTATCAATGCATAATAGAGAGATCAAGACTTGTGGAACAACTGGCACATCACAGACTCTACGACACAAATCATAATAGTTCAACTCTTATAATAGAGAAAGATAGCAAATTACAACCAGAGGTCACAGACCCAACATTACAACATGCGGAACCGAATTAAGTTGTTCTAAACAACAAGATCCAAATTATGGCCTAAGAGGCCTACAGATAAACATTCCAGCGCCAGCTGTTCCGGGATGTCCCAAGCTGCCACCTGGGAACCCCAGACTACTCGTCGACGTCCACAAAGAACCTACCTTCGAGGTCGGTGAAGTCCTCCTCTGAAACAAAACAAACGACGTTGAGTTCGACGAACTCGCAAGATTATATATAGAGCTTTAGCTCGATGAGGCTTTCAAGGTTTTATGGCTGTTTTGCATAAAGCTGATTTTATTTAAGAAAACATAACTCAATGGCATCGACTAATCAGAATATTTGCAAAAAAAAGGGTAAGAAGTAACTCTTTTCCTTTGATCACTTTCCTAAACATCAACCACCATCATCACCCTTGTACCTGCTCTACAAAGGCACCTCCCCGAATCACCCTCGAGGAAGCTAACCTTGCATTCTTGAGTAGTACCTTTAGTACTCAGGTTTTAATCTTTCGTTTAAGTTATTCTATGATCTTATCGTCCTTTCCCAAGTCGTCCGTAACCGTGGACACGGCTTTTCGAAAAGATTTAACCCTGCAGTGGTGTACAATGTTTGCCACGCGTACCGTCCGGCCCATTGCCTGTACAATTAGCTCTCTTCCTTGGAAAGCCGGCTGGGTGGGAGCGGTGACGACTTCTCCCTTGCTCGAGACTCTCCAGGATCATCAGTGGCGGCAGGACAGTCTCGGTGCCTCCAACACCCTGCCCCACGGCCACTTATTTTCCTAACACCACAATCCTCATCCCATTCTCAACCACCATCTCACGCACGGGCAAATGTAAGCTCGAACTAGAGGACCCTGGCTAGCCCCTCACAAGTTATTTAGTCGAATAAGGGTTCCTGCAATTGCATAGGCCTCACGCATGGTTGCACGCTCAGTCTTGGTTTAAGAGGTAAAGAACTCGCACCTAGGCGGCGAGAACGAGACAAAGCACCACATCCACAGTGGCCTTTCATCCCTACCTTTAAGCATTTTATTACCTGTCACCACAATTTCTCCACCATCATCCGAACATTTAAGCACCTGTTCCCAACATGTTACATCCATCGGACGAATAACATTTAACTAAGCATGGCTAAGCATCAACATAGCATAGTTAAGTATCTCCGGCCAACAATACAAACCTATGGATAATAGGAGGGAAACAGGTAATGGCATCGGAAACTTAATGCAACTATACGATACTCTAATCCAATAAAATTGACATTTAGAACCGCATGCAATATTATAGTGGAGAAAATATTTGTGGAAACATAGGATAAGATATGCTCAGAGGGGGGATTGCGCTTGCCTTGTTGATACGGCTGGTAATAGGGATCGTCACGGTTCGGTGGTGGCACTTCAACTCCTTGATCTACCGATGCACAAACAACACCGGAAGAACAATCAATCACCACACATGCTTAACAGATGCAATGCGCAAACACATGATGACATGACAATTTAAATGCACCATAAAAGCTTTGAACATGACCAACAAGTTAAATGGGGTCCCCGTTATATTTATTATATTATTTGGAATAAACCCCATATTAGAACTTAATGGAAATAGCCAATTTTGAAAAAGTACGGTGCTGAAATATTGCCCAAAAATGCATGCAATGGATGTTACTGGATACCTCATAATTTCGTGAGCATTTTGATATAAGGAACACATTTTTCTGAGGTCCCGATAAAAAGTTATTATATTTTTAATTTCGTCTTTTAAATTTATGCTTTTTATTAAATTGTTTTTAACAACAATAAAAATTAATTACTCGAATTCGAGAGAGAGGGATGGAACTTGTGATTCATCGGAGTTCGATGTCCCTAAATTGCGCGAGGGAGGAGCGGAAGGCATGTGCTATAGGGGAAAATGGAAAAAGAGCAGCGAGGAGAAAAAACAGATCAGCCGGCGACGGAAGCACAGCGACGGTGGCTACGGCAAGCACTCGAACCAGCGCGAGAGGGGAGAGGGGAAGGGGCCGGCGAGGGCAAGAAGCTCACCACGCGCACGGTGGTGCAGACGGTGAGGCGAGGCGTGGTCTAGCACGGCGGCGCGGGGTCGGCGGAGTTGCGTCGGGAACGGAGACGAAATTGGACGGCGGCGGCGATTCCTTGCGTCTTCGGCGGATTCCTTTCACGAGGAGGGAGAGGAGAGCACGGCGGAGGTGCTGGTGCCCGTCAATTTGCTCGGGGAAGCCCCAATCAACGGCGACAGGCGGCGGCCATGGCGGCTAGGTCACGGGCTCGTGGGCGAGCAGAGGGCTAAGAAACGGGGAAAGATCGGGGGAGAGAGCAGTGCGGCTCGTGGGGATGCTCTCCTGGCAGTGAAGGCAGTGAGGGGTGGCCCGGCGCGGCGTGCACAGCTACGCTGGTCCGGCGGGAGCGAGAGCTTCCCGGTCGCTACAGGGAAGAAGAAAGGGATTTGCCGAAACCCCCTAGAAAACTTGTTGACATCACGGATAAGTCCTTCTCTCCTTTCTTTTTAAAACCAGCAGCATTTCCCTGATTTAATTTAGGCACCAAAACATTTTAGAAAAATATGGCAAAATTTGGGGAGGCTCCCTTAGCCTGTAGAAGCTCCACAAATTTTGGTGTCTCAAAATAAAATGTTTTGTACCACTTTTGTTCATAGGTTTCAATTATGGCAATTTTCCAAATTCCCCAAATTATAATTCTTTAGAAATTTTAGAGCAAGTGCAAAATAGTATTTTGAGCTCTTGGAACTTGCTTGACAAATATAAGATGTCAAAGTAATATTGTTTTGCAAGTTTGAGTGCTTTCATTGTTTTGGAGTTTGTTAGAGCAAGTTTGGCATTTTGTTTTTAGGTGGTGCCAAACCAATTGTTTTATTTGTTTAGCCATTCAATATGGATGCTATGATGCACTGGAACACAAAAAGTGGAAATTTTACTCGGGTTTTCAGGTTCTCAACTTTGGGTTGTTACAATTCTACCCTCCTTACAGGAATCTCGTCCCGAGATTCTAAGAGTAGGGAAGAGGGAAAAGAGGTTACGAGGAACTACACGATCTTCTTGCTTCAGGTGGCTTCCTTCGTGAAGAGGTTGACCGAGGGCATCATGAAGATCTTCATCGGCTTCACTTCGAGGTCACTATCAACGTACACCGTAGGAAAAGAAGGAAACCTTTCTGGAAGGATGGATCTTGGTGTATATACCACGACCAAGTACCTCCTAGTAGAATCTTAGGATGAGACTTCAAGCATCCCTTGAGTTGACAGATAGGAGACACATGCGGGTGACGGGAGATTGATAAGAAATTTCCAGTTGGTAGACAACTGTTTCTCCATAAGATTGAGAATATGAACTTTGCACAAGGCCTTGAATTTCTGAAGACGAATGTTAAACAAGATTCCAACAGAGGAAGAGGCAACTTCTACCAAAGATCTTGAGTAGAACTTTCCTCACGGAGGAGCATTTCAAACCACGGGAGAAGGATCATGAAGATGGACCGAGAGAACTTTAGAAACCCCGGGAACGTTTGTATCAGGAAAAACTTCTTGAGGTTCCAGACATCGGGTCAAGCTTCTTGAGGATCACCATCTATCGTTTCTGATTGAGAGTCAGATCTGGTTAGGTGTAGAGATACTTCAGACTCCACATGTAGGAATAGGGATTCTTTGCAAAGCATACCAACGGATTACCATTGATAGAACCCCAAGAGGTGGACTACACTGTCCAGCCTCAAAGGAGGAATGATATTGCGGCATTCACGTGGCAGCAACTTGTCAGAGGGCATCTACGCCTAATTGAATTACTACCTGAATTTTTTTGTCAAAACGAAGGAAACATGCCCGTGCATTGCAACGGGTAGTAAATAAAATCATTTTTTGTCGAAGATCGTCGGCACAACCCAAATTTTGCAGAATGTTGATAGACCGGCGACCGTAGCAATAATTCTCCCTTTCGCCTTAGTATTTTATTTTTTTTATGTTTCCATGGCTCACTAAAATTGTCGGTGTATTGCTACTATGCAAACTATTGGCGATCAGGATGCCCTCAGACCACTTAAGCATAATGATTCAACCTCATAATGGTTCAACCTCTTTCATGCACACACGCACCAAAATCATGGTCATACTGATATGTTTTTGTACACTTTTGAGTGAAGATGACAACACTGGTGCTTAACCTGACTAACAACTTGTTAAGACCCAAATAATATATTAGTAGAGATCAACTAAGTTAGTCATTTGTGTCCATGGGTGGATTATAAATGTTCTTGTCCTTATGCGGCCGAATGGCCAGACGACCCCCTCCCACTCCCTATGCGGCCAGGAGCCGCCACAGTATGCACGTCCACCATGTTGTCCCTAATTCTTGACGTATCAATGCTCCCATAAAAAACGATTTGTCTCGTAAAGGAAAATCTGATTTCGAGTCTTGAAATTTTTTCGTGGCCTCCACCGAGATGTGGGTCGACTACCAATAGAACAAAACCGAACATGAAGTGTACTAATCTAAGCTACAGAAGACCAGTGCTCACGTTACACAAATACTTCTAGCGTTGCCTTAATTATATGCTTAAAAACGTTTTAAAAAGACGGAATCGTTTCGATCTGTGCCAGCATGGATTCTCGTCCAACGCCGGTAGCCGTGTGAGTTGGCCATCCGCGGCTCAACCAGTCATGTGCTCTAGCACACCGCCGGCGCATTGTCGAGCGACCCCTACGGCTGCTCTTGCTCATCGCGCGTCTTGACGTGACTCCGCGACATGCCGTCATCTGATTCAATGTTCCATCCACATTGGAATCTATATAAACCAGGTTACAATCTGATCCAGCCTCTCTGGGTCTCCCTAATCTCATTCCTCCCCAACCTTTTAACTCCTTTGCTTCCAGGTTCAGACGGCTGATCCGTTCACAACCGTTCATTCACGTGAAATTTTTTCTTGTCTCCGAAGACGACGTCCAGCCGGACAGTGCCGACTGGTGTGCAGGACTGCCCCGGCACGATGCCGTGGAAGATCGTTCGACTGCGATTCATCCGGGCCTCGGTTATCCCCAGCTTGTCGACGGTGTCCTTGTACAAGATGTTGATGCTGCTTCCTCCGTCGATGAGCACTCGGGAGAAGGTGACGGCGAATTCTTGCTCGGTGACGAAGGTGGGGTCCAGGAGCAAGCTGTAGCCCCCGGGATTCGGCATGATATCCGGGTGGTCGCCGGGTCCGAAGGAGATGTGCTGGTTTGCCCAGTCCATCAGCTGCTGGACGGCGGGGACGACTGCGTTCACCTCTGTGACGCGCAGCCGCTGGTTGCGCTTGTCGTTGCGCTCGATGACGGAGATGATGTACGCGGCGTCCTTGTTGGGGTACACGTCGCGAGATGTGCCGGCTGCGGCAGCCGGTTGTCTTGGGCGCTCATTGCGCTGGTTGTTGCCTATGTTGATGCCGCCTTGGGGAGGGGGTGGGCCGGGTGCTGGAGGCGGCGGACCCTCTCCGCGCTGCAGACGGAGAGTCCAGCTGCAGCGCGCCGTCGTATGGCTGACTGGCTTCCCGGTGACGCTGTGGTACCGGCACGGGCCGTTCATCATGTCCTCGAACAGGTACTGTGGCTTTGCCCACTGGTGGTCCTCGTATCGCCCTTCTGGCTTGTTCCACTGGCGGGGGTTCCGGTTCCCACCGTCATCGCCAGCCGGTTGGCCGGCCTCGGTTGCGTTGACGGCACGGTTCTCGTACCGCCCGTCTGGCGCGCCGCTTCTCTTCCGGCTATCTCGATCTCGATCGCCGCGGCGGTCGCGGTTGTCGCGGCTGCCTCCATTGTCCCGGATGTCGCGGTTGCCTCGGTTGTCGTTGCTGGGGCCGCCTTGCTCTCTCCCAGCCGGTTTTTCTTGTGGCCTGCCGGCTCCATCTATCTGCATCGGGATTCTCATGACGGATTCGGCCGTGGCGTACTTGTCTGCTATGGTCATGAGCTCCGCCATGGACTTTGGCTCGTCTAGGAGCAGCACGTGCTTGAGCATCGTGCCCTCCCGGCAGCCGTTGATGAAGAAGCCGACCGCCTGGATATCGTGGACTCCCTCGCAGGTGTTGCGCAGGGTTGACCATTTAGTCAGGTAATCGCGGTCGGACTCGGTTTTGCCCTGGGTGCAGCTGGCTAGCTGGCGAGGGCGAGCCGGGCGCTTGTAGGTGCTGGAGAATTTCCTGACGAAGACCTGCTGGAAGTCCAGCCAGGAGTTGATCGAGATGTCCGGCAGGCTGTTGAGCCACGTGCGAGCTGAGTCCTTCAGCATGAGGGACACGTAGCGCACCGCTACGCGCTTGTTGCCGCCTGCGATGGAGACGGTAGTGACGTAGTCGGATAGCCAGTCCTCTGGCTTCGTGCTTCCGTTGTACTTGTGATACGGTGTACATGCCAGGATACTCGATATTTGATAAAGTATATGAGATCAAGAGACTGGTTAATATTACGTGCATGCATGCCGATGCAGTTCGTGAGTTGGGCACAGAAGGATTTGAACCAGATCAGTTGGACGACTGCAGGATAAATACGATGCTTCAGCATAGCTTTGTTGTCACGTATATGACCAGACTTAAAGGGCAAGGACATCACGTGAGAGCTACAAGGAAAATACATTTATTTGAATTACTTGGTGACTTATTCGCAACAGCTTCAATCGGTAGAGATAAGAGGAAGATCAAAACAAACTTTATCTTTCTATTTTTGCCACGCAAGGAGAAGGCATGTTCAGGGCTGAGATTACCTCGATCGTTTCTTTCTCTCTGCCAATTAGGATGGGTCCACCAGTCATGCACAACCAGATTAATTAGCTAGAGTCCAGAATTATTTGCTTGCCTTTCTTTGTACCGACTCGTAATAGTTATAGGGATATTTTGCATCCGGCTGCTTAACAGCCAAGTTAAGGTCGGCTAATATATAAAGCCATGGTTCCATTATGTAAGGCAGATTTGAGTTATATGAAATAGACATGATGTGTGTTTGGGGTTGAAATCCTCGTACCGAGTTTGGGGGAATCTGTCTAAAAATATCTAAGTTTCTTGAGGAATCTTTGCAAAAACCTCTACAGGCGTGTGAGGTCCTGCGACGCGTAGGAGATTACAAGCTGAGCCTATACGGTTCGTCCACGTTATTCCTTCGTCTAGAAGGGTTGGCGTGTTGTTGCTGCGGAGTTTGTGACCATCGTCGTAAACCCGCGATTGCTACTTGTTGTGATGGAGTTTTGTGATGTGAAAGATCGGGCCAACAACGGATCGAATTATCGCCACGAGGTTCGCTCCACATCATCTGGTATCAGAGCGCCATGTTGCTCACGGCACTGCGAAGGAGATGGTCGGCGCGCCATCACCAAGGAGAAGCTATTGGAGATTGTCGAGCAATTTCTTGCTGGAGGATGAAGGCTATGGTGCCGAGCTTTTTCATACCTACTATAACGTGGTAGGGAGAGCTTGCGCCATGACGATTGATCATGATAGTTCGATCAACGCGGTCGGCATTGACATGGTGAAGAAGCTGGAGCTGTCGACGACACCACATCCACGGCCATACTCGTTGAGGAGGAGTCACGACAAACTTGTCATCACGAGCCAGACTATGGTACTATTTTCCATCGGCAAATTTTCTTCTGAGGTTTTGTGCGATGTAATTCCTGTACCACTAGTTTCGTGTCATGTGCTGCTTGGAAAACAATGGGTCAAGGAAAAGGGTGCTGCCTACGACTTCCATGCCAACACGTACACTGTTGAGCAGGAAAAGGAGTATGTGCTCAAGCCCCTAGAAAAGAAGATTTTCAGGACATGGAGAAAAGAGAGGCTACGAAAGCACAAGGAACAAGAAGAAGAAAAGAAGGAGGCTGGAAATGCTGATATTTTTGCTGCTCATTCTCAATCAACAAATGATGATATTGCCGAAGAAACTGACTCGAAACCGAGGACGGTTTCCTTTGAAGAGGGGGAGGATGATACGGTGTACATGCCAGGATACTCGATATTTGATAAAGTATATGAGATCAAGAGACTGGTTAATATTACGTGCATGCATGCCGATGCAGTTCGTGAGTTGGGCACACAAGGATTTGAACCAGATCAGTTGGACGACTGCAGGATAAATACGGTGCTTCAGCATAGCTTTGTTGTCACGTATATGACCAGACTTAAAGGGCAAGGACATCACGTGAGAGCTACAAGGAAAATACATTTATTTGAATTACTTGGTGACTTATTCGCAACAGCTTCAATCGGTAGAGATAAGAGGAAGATCAAAACAAACTTTATCTTTCTATTTTTGCCACGCAAGGAGAAGGCATGTTCAGGGCTGAGATTACCTCGATCGTTTCTTTCTCTCTGCCAATTAGGATGGGGTCCACCAGTCATGCACAACCAGATTAATTAGCTAGAGTCTAGAATTATTTGCTTGCCTTTCTTTGTAACCGACTCGTAATAGTTATAGGGATATTTTGCATCCGGCTGCTTAACAGCCAAGTTAAGGTCGGCTAATATATAAAGCCATCGTTCCATTATGTAAGGCAGATTTGAGTTATATGAAATAGACATGATGTGTGTTTGGGGTTGAAATCCTCATACCGAGTTTGGGGGAATCTGTCTAAAAATCCCTAAGTTTCTCGAGGAATCTTTGCAAAAACCTCTACTGGCGTGTGAGGTCCTGCGACGCGTAGGAGATTACAAGCTGAGTCTATACGGTTCGTCCACGTTATTCCTTCGTCTAGAAGGGTTGGCGTGTTGTTGCTGCGGAGTTTGTGACCGTCGTCGTAAACCCACGATTGCTACTTGTTGTGATGGAGTTTTGTGCTGTGAAAGATCGGGCCAACAACGGATCGAATCTCGCCACGAGGTTCGCTCCACATCAACTTGGGCGTGTCGCACGGGAGGGAGAAGTTCCGCGGGAAATGCTCTCTTGCGATGCGAGGTCCGAAGCACCGGTGGACCTCGCCCTCCTCTTCTTCGAGCTGGCAGGATTTCTCCAGGGCGTCGAGGCGGTCACGGGCGTCGGGGCCGAACGTCGGGCCTAGATCTCCCAGCCGGTCGTGGACGCTTCCCCTGCGGGCAGCCGGTGGGTTGGGGTAGTTGTACTGGCCCTCGCCGGCAGCCGGCGCGTTGTTGTAGTTCTTGCCGCCACCGGCAGCCGGCGCGTTGAAGCGACTTGGGCTGGAGTTGATGTTGCATGCGCGATTTCCACCCGGCTGGGGGCTTGTGGCGACGACGCCTGGCGGTCACCTCGAGTTGCGCCGGGTGGAGGGGCTCCAGGTGGATCCGAAGACACCAACAACGATGGTGAAACGTTGCAAGAATCAGTAGAGAGTGGCACTAGGAAAACTTGACTTTCACCTTTCTATCATATATGGGTAGCTTTATAAGTTAGGTTCAGAATTCAGACATGCAAAAAAGAAACAAACGGAACTAAATTAACCCAGTGGAACAAGTCACATCGAGCTGGAGCTGCCGACACAAACAACAATGGTGAAACGGGATTGACACTGACCGACATCCAAAAAGGATCTCACCGCCGCCTCGCCTCACAACCTCTACACAACGATCGGTAAGTGTGCAAGTGGGCCAGGACTTCCTACTAAACCGCAATCCCACCCACAAATTAAACCAGTAAACGTTGCTGGGCAGACACAGTCAGCTCTAACAGGTTGACACGGTCTAACTGCTTTGTTTTCCTGCATCTACTTCCCGGTAGTGTTGTCAAGAAAATACTCCGTATAGTTTCCGACTGCTCAATCGTCTGTTTTGAATTAGAAAATTATTATGCTTCCCGTTGAGAAGTTTCTATATGCTTACTCCTGAAATATTTGCTAGAGTTGGCATAATTGATTAGTTTGGTCTCAAATGCTGAGTATCATTGGGTTAAAGCACATAATAGACGGGTAGATGTTGCTAGTATTTTGAAATGAATCTCTGGACATTTATGTCGCATTGGTTATATGTAACTTCAGATGCCCTCTTGTATTATTTTGATGTGCAAACTTATATGATCCATTAGCTGTTTAAGTGAGCATTCTGTGATAAAACTGTATAATCAAACTGACTTCTGCTATTGCAATAAGGAATATTCTACTATCAGTCATCTATTTAGCAATAGATGTCGGAATATACCTTCCAAGTATCTAGTACTGCATGTCACACGTACTGTACATATGTACCATCAAGAATCCCTTAAACTGGGTGACAATCAAAGCAGTTCATCTATTGTGTGAGAGAGAGCACCTGAAGAAGTAGAGCATGTGTCAAGTAGAGCATGTGTCACTGGCATGTACTCCCTTGGCATGTACTTATATACCTGCCCAGCACGGACGCACGCCACGGAGCAAGACTTTGACGATGAACAGGTGCTCCACATGTTGGCATCCTGTTGTAGTTGTTGAGCACGCTCGATGGTCCATAGCGCCATGTCCTTGCATTGTTCCTGTGATCCTGAGTCCTACCAGCTACCACTACCAGCAAAAGAAGTCGCTCGCCGTTCCAACATCCACCCAGTCCAGCAGGTAGTCCGGCGCACCACAGCCACCCTGTAATGAGAATTCAGCCAATGACATGTGTAAATAAACCTTGTCAGGGTCCAAATCTAGAAATTAAAATAGTTCCTAGACTCATGTTATGGATACAAGGAAATCGAATAAAAAAATGTGGCGTGCAGCCAGGGACGGGAATATTGATGTTGTAAAGTGTGATTCAAAGATTCATACTTGATAAATTATTCTACTTGTCATTGACATTATCACGGCATTAACTCCCAGGAGAAGTTGACACGAAAACAACTATGCCGACCTAAACTGAAATCAAAATTAGTGGTGGTCATAGGAAATTCTCAAAATTAAATATACTCCTACTGGGATTTCACTGCTTGTTCAGCAATTATGGGAGCAACAAAATTAGACAATCGTTTTACTCTTGTGGACCAACAGTAGCAAACAAGGTTTTCCTTTCAGAGAAATCATCAAACACCTAGTCAGCATAACAAATTCAGCATAAACATCATGCAAAGACCATGGCAGCCCAAGATGAGAATCAAAGAAATAAAAGGAAAGTTAAATGTGCGGTTGCCGATTCAAGATCACCTAGGAAATCCATTCAAAAATCTATCGGTACTGGTGCCCCCACTTGTGCCCCTCAGCTTCGCTTCAACAAATCAAAGTCCTAGGCAGTGAAGGAGCTACTGTACGTCCTCACCGCAGCCGGCTTCTTCTGTTCGACGTACCTCTCGGCTGATGTTAGATCAGGCTGGTCGTCTTCGTACTTGGCCCCCATGTACTGCATAGAGAGATCTGAGAGAAAGAGATGCTACATCTGGTATTGAGAGAGAGAGAGAGGAGGAGATAATCATGCGGTGGAGGCCGGTTGGGTCGCTGCCGCCGGCGAGATGGAGGTAGGATGGGGCGGCGGCGCTCGCGTGGTTGAGCATGGGAGTAGCCGAGAGAGAGGGGCAAGGTCTGCCGCCGTTGCCCAAGCCAGTTATGGCATCGTGAGTTTTCGGAGACGAATCGTGAATACAAGAAAGAGAGAGAGGGACGAGGAGAGTTGGAGGAGGAGCTCCAGGCGAGTGGCGGCGTCGATGGATGCTGCGGCTGGAGAACCCTAGGCGGCGCCCTGTTGCGAGAGGAGAAGGTGAAGAGAGGAACGGGCACTGTTTCACTTGGCGGTGGCAAGAGATGTAATATTTTCGAACTCGTGGGGATAACGAGGAGACAGCAAATTTTTCTGTCGCTGACCTGTGGGCCCATGTTGAATTCTGAGACACTGATTGCGGGTCCAACTGGAGAATGAACCACAGGCCAGGAATCACAGGGAGCTTAGATATGTTAGAGATGTTGTGTGTTTTTTAGAGTACTAGGAAACGTGCCCGTGCGTTGCAACGGGAGAGAAAAATCTACATCACGGAGACACATAAAGTAAATTCTCATTAACTACATGCTTCATCCTTCATATGGGTGTTACGTAGTGAAGCAGCTCTTTACCAGGTGGCCGTGTCCACGCTCGATGCATGACAAGCACTCACCCGGTGAGCCCCACTCGTACGACCCCACCTTATCCTCTTCTTCTTCCTCCTCACCTCTGCCCCTTGTTTCTTCTTCTTCCCCCGACACATGAGTTGCCATGCCTTAGGCGGCGTGAAGATAGAGCGAGACGGAGAGCAATGACCTTAATACATGGGGGGTGTGGGTGCTCTGGGTGCGCCGTCGACGGAGACGATTTGGTAGCGCCAGACATTCGCAGCCAGTCAAAGACCTACAACCTTTTCTCATACAATATATTTGGATACTCCGTGAACCTTTGATGTTTACGGAATGATCTAAAAACTTTTCTATCTTATCCCAATGGCAAACTATATCAAATATACCATCTTTTGGTAGCTCAATAGCTTGGTTATTATTACCACCCCCCATAATTTTCTTTCTTCCTTTGAAAACTATCACAAACTTCATCTCCACGAGTGCTGTTTGCCAAGGGAGCTGAAGCTGGCAGACTCAGCCAATCATGTATCCCCTCCGGTTCAACATGTTTCTTCCATGACAAGAACTCCTAGAGATGTGGATAATAAATTGGTCTCTTAAAATTACACAAGACAAATCAACAGCTCGAAAAGTATATTCCGATTCCAGGATACCCTTGGTTGAGTGGTACTTAAATTTATGTATCCAGTACAACTATGTTTTGTTTGTGCTTCTTAAAGATATGTTCCAAACATCGCTCCAATTTATGTACCATGCCCACTCACATATCCCAGAGATTCCCAATAACTCATCTCAATACAATACTCTCAAAGACTTGGTCTGTACATTTGTAAGCATCTCGATTAAGATGTCCATTGTGCAACCCTAATAGCAGCCATTTGTTAACATCTCAGTTATGAAACTTTACCATTACCTCGCCACATAATAGCGCAGATATTCAACATTTATAGGCATACCCTGAAGTCCTCACCACGGAGCAGATGCAAGAATCATTTGCAAGAAAAAAGATGCAAGAATCTGTTCGTAATTTTTGGGACTAATAGTCAACGAATGCAAACAACACATGCAGTTAACCAACATGAAATGCAGTACAACATCATTGGCTGCAAGTAGGCATGTAGCGCTCCATATTAATGCAATACCACTGTACGACAAATGGATTAAAAGGAAGATAAAACCACTACATCGCTTGAACAAACCTGCATGTCCTTCCAGATATTCAAGGAGACCTTCTGTACACATGGAAAAGCACTAAGAAGGCCGGTGAACATGTATTGCATCGTCTTTCTATACCAATGCCTGCTTGTGTTCCTGGTGGGATATTCATGTCAGCTGTAATGTCGCTGATTTGACAATCTTTTCTAACGACTATTTCTGACATGTAACTGCGGAAATTTTTTCCTTACGTTGCCCCGATCTGAAATTTCTCCACCAGGGAGCCATCACCAAGAGACAAATGCTCCAGCCTGCTTAGTTGACGGCCAATCGGCAAGGACACGGAAGGTTCTCGCTAGTTAAGTGCTAATCCCTCAATAGGAGGGCATTTGCAAAGTAATGATTCATGATCACCCTCCGCGACATGCACAAGTTGCAGCTCAAGAATTGTAAGGTCACAAACCCTCTGAAATCAACCAGCAGCTTCAGAGAGAGATTACTTAGTTAAAAAATGCGGATATGTTTTATTGTGCCAATTTCCACCGGCAGCATGGCACCATGAGCAGAGCCGGCCGTCCCCTCTTAAGCACCGATCCGACGGGGCCGGAGCCAGATTTCTGAGGCGTCAGAGAGGGTTCCTCGCGGATCTGAGTGCGCAGCAGCCCGGACGACCGGAGCGGTGAGCCGGTGACGCGGGCAACGATATGAACAGGGAATCCAATGAGGCGGAGGCAGCTTTGCAGGAGAGCGGGCAACACGATAGGGAGAACAGCGGCGAGGTCGGGATGGCGACCGTGCAGAACATGGCGAGGGCCTTCAAAGACCGTCCCAGACTCGCGGCCTTCATGGATGGATCTGGCTGGAGCTTTATTCATGCGTGTGGCTGGTCGAGCTCCGCCTTTGCCGACACCTTCTCCCTGGCGGCGGAGATGGCCCGTACTCGACCTTGACGGGTGCGCGGGGTCGTGCTCGATTTAGAGGCCAGAGGAGGAGGATGATGGTGGATGGCGACCTTTCTCTCGTATACGCAGGCACAGTTCGGTGAGACGAAAGTGGAAAAGCCCAGGAAGGTGGCCCAGTTCGGTACAAACTTTGACCAACACGCGAGGACGGAGACGGGAAAAGAAAAAATCGAAACGGTATGTTAGTGGCAGTGGTGGGTAAATATGTGGTTTGGTGAGAGGGTAAAATCGGCAAAAAAATGACGTAGCACAAGAAACATTAATGCTTTTATTATTATTAGGTATAGATAGGGGAACTATGCTCTGCTGTCGATCTGCCGCCGTTTGCTGATTCCACACACCCTCTTTGCATAATTATCTGAACAAGTGATTTTGTGAGAAATGAATTCATCTAATAATGGAACTAATAAAACTAATCAAGGGTTAAGAGTTTAATGGTGAATCAGTGAGGGTTGCGTAAATAGAAATTGCGTCAAGCTGGAGCTCTATTTCTGGCAAGTTAAGATTACAAGAGATGTGGACCGGAGAATTAGGTGAAACGACAGAGCGAGTGAAGTGGATGTTGGAACTTATTCCTACAAACTGTGCCCTGATCAGTCAACCGTGGCCATCGAAACATGACCGTTACCTTGGGCTCCCGCGACCCCCGCGGCGACCGCCCGCGCGGCGCCATGCTGCGGCCGTCGCCGGCGGCGAGGCTTTCCGCTTCTGGCCGTGCCCCTCCCAGCCAGCTCCCACCACCTCCCGCACACCTGCCACCAAATTTTCGACCGGCTTTTCTCGGTTTCGGGCGCTCCTCGTCGTCTCCCAGATCGGGATCGAGATCTGCCGCCGCCGGCGGCCTGCCGCACGGCCCACACACGCCTCCCTCGGTCGCGGCTGCATCGGCTTCGTCTTTCTCGCGCCGTCCAAGCTCCGGTACGCCCGCCCCGGCCACGTCTCCTTCGCGCCATTCTGGCTCGGGCGCGGTCGATTTCGTCAACGCCACGCCTGCAGCGGAGGTCTGCGCCGGAGTTAATGCGGCTCTGTCCGCCTGGCGGTCGCTCGGCTCTCCTGCGGCGCACTTAATCCCCGCCGGCATCCTTCGGACCGCTGCTGCCTTCAATGCCCGAGCTACCTCGCGTCCACGCCGCTCGGTCTCGTTCGTGCTTCCCTCCTCGAGCATTCAAGACGGAGCGCCTGCTGCTTCTGGCCTTCATGGCAAGTCCCATCGCCGGGCTACGGCGCCTACGGCGGGGAGGGCTCGAGGTGTCCTTCCCCTGAGCCGGGATGGACGCTGGTCACTTCGCAGGGAACGCGTCGCGCGGCCACTCGACGCGACGACTCCAATTTACTTCGGCCTCCATCGCATCTGCTCCGCAGAGCCTACTCCACCGGTCCTCGCATTCATCGTCACCACGCCAGCCACAACTCCCCTCCTCGCTCACGACGCCTACCTCTGCCCCGCTGCCGCCGGTGCCGTGCTCACGACCACTCCGCCTACGCCGCGACCCCGTGCGGTGCGACCGGTGCGACCGCTCGGGCCACTGGGCTCGCGATTGCCAGCAAGTCAGCCATGTTTCGTCGTCGCCTCCCCGCGCCGCCCCGCCTGCATCGACGCACGCGCGCCCTCGACCTTCGCCTCCACCGTCGTCAGGCCCTTGTGGTGCGGCCCTCCCGAAGCCTGGCATGGACTTCCTCGCCGCCATTGCGCGCAGCATCGCCCTCCTCGGCGCCTCGACCCGCGCCATGCCTTCCCTCGGCGACCCTGACACGAGGCCGGACCAGGACACGGTCGTCATGGCTACTTCTTTCGACTTGGACACGGCGCGTCTCGACGGGGAGCGGACCGCGATCGTGGTCTGGGTCCTGGAGTCGCCGGAGGGGCTGGACCGCCACCGCATCGAGTCGTCTTTCAGGCGCGAGTACAACCTCCACGCCTCCGAGCTCATGGTCAGCAAGCATTTCCCGGAGCAGTTCTTGGTGAAGTTCACCTCTGCTCGGATCAGGGACGAGGTGATGCGCACGGAACGCGGCACTTTCAGGCGGCATGGCCTTCAGGTTCACTTCAGGCGGTGGCGGTGCGTCTCGCACGCCATCCACGCTGGCCTCCACTACCGCGTTCATCTCCATGTGGACGGCTTGCCTCCCTACGCCTGGAAACCGGAGGTGGTTGATCGCGTCGTCTGCAGGTACTGCGCGGTGCAGCGGCTTGATGATGGCCTCACGTCAATGGAAAACACGGCCTCTTTGGGCTGTGGGCATGGACGGCCACACAAGATTCCGAAGCTGCTATGGTGCACTTTTGCAAACAAGGCTCCAGGAGGTGTGTCATCTCTGGTTCGTGTGGAAGAGGACAGGCCTGATCACTGCAAGATGGGCATGACATTCAGGGTGTTCCTACACGTCGACACCATTGAAGATTTCCCCCCCCCCCCCCCCCCCCCTGATGGTGGCTCGGCGATCTCCGAATTCCGGCTTCATCGCGCAGCCTTCCCCTTTGGAGTCACGGGAAAGTCGACGGAGTGTCGATTGGACCTGCCACCGTTCTTCCCGCGTCCATTCCGGCCTTGGGCAAAGACCGGCCGGAGCAATCTCGTCGCTCCCACAGCAGGAGGCTTGGTCAAGGGGACGACGACGCGGTGCGGCGCGCGTCCGAGCGTCCGCGGCGCTCTCAGAGCAGGCGTCATGGCGAAGAGGAGGACGCCGACGTCCGGCGTCAGGATGGGCGCGACGACCGTGACACGGGCCGGCACCGCCACGATGACGATCAAGATGATGACGGCGCTGGTCGCCGCGGAGATGGGCGCAGCTCTGGGCTGCCTAGGGTGGGCAGCCACAGCCGTGGAGGCTCGCGTCAGGATGAACGCGATCGAGAGCGGTCGCCCAGGCATCGCTCTCAAAGCCGCCATGGCGGTCGCCACCATCAGCTAGATGGCTAGGCTTCGTCGGCCGTCTCTGCACCAACGCTGCCGCGTCTCCAATCCATTGTCGTCTCTGCACCAACGCTGCCGCGTCTCCACTCCATTGTCATCTCGCAGGCAGCAGCCACGCCAAAGAAGCTTTTCGATGAGGAAGTCGACACCCAGCTCGCGGGCATGATGAGCGAGGGGATCGCAAATCTGCGTGCGGCGCTGCCGGATATTCTGGGAGACAGCTCCATCGTCCCACCTGTGATGGCTCCTCCAACCACGCCATTCCAGGTCATCTGCCGGGATTGGGTCGCCACCATCCGCTCGTCGCCGCCGGGGTTCACGGCGTCCTCTTCCAGGCTCGCTTCTCCTCCGCCCCTGCCATGGTCCACGACGGCCGGCTCTGGCTCTGGTTTCGTGCTCGAGCTACAGCGCGGCGCCCGCGGATCGCCGGGAAATTCAAGTGAAGACAACGGCTTGTGGGATGAAGCAGAGGACCAAGACGGCATCGATACAACGGAGCAGGCCGTTGCTGAAAAGGAGGATGCTGCGCTCGCCGTGGTAGAGCAAGCTCATGCTCTGCCCTGTACTGTGGCGATCGAGCGTCAGGTGCCGCTATGCTGGGATGATGATCAGGAGGTGACCGTTGCTGAAAAGGAGGATGCTGCGCTCACCGTGGTAGAGCAAGCTCTTGCTCTGCCCTGTACTGTGGCGATCGAGCGTCAGGTGCCGCTATGCTGGGATGATGATCAAGAGGTGAACGAAGCCTGGAACGAGTCAATCAAAGGGCCGGCCGTGCTGATGGAAGTGCGAGATGAAGACACGCTGATTGGGGACCTCCTCTCCCCAACGATTGGGGCGGACACGGCCGAGATCACGGCGGTGCAGCGGGCCGTGGCTGCCTTCTTCAGCCAGCCGGAAACGCCGCTGCTGCAAACTCCGGCTCCCAGGACACCAAGGCTGCCTCGCCAAGAGCCGACGCTGCTCCCGCCACGCCGCAGCGACAGGCTCGCCGGGAAGCCGCAGATGCCCGCCGTCGACAAGGCGAAGAACGTCCTGTACACCAAGCTGGGGATACAAGTTCAGGAGATGCCACTGATAAAGGCGACGAAGGAGTTCGTCGACACGTGCAAGACCACGCTGCCGGATGTTGCTGTTGATGCTGTGAGGACCCTGCTCAAGCTTAACTTGCCATCAGTTCTTGCGGCAGACGAAGCGCTCATCGCCATGGCGGGAGCTGGAGGAACGGAGCTGGCTGATCTTGCCATCGTTACATCTGCCTGATCGCTACTTTCAGTTTATGCCATCTGTTTGTAAGACTGCCAAGACCATGCACTGCTCTACGCTAAGACCTAAGATGACTACCTCTACGCAAAGCAACCCCCCGTCTGCTACCTTGCGAAGCAATTTTTCGCCTCTACCTGCGACCTCGACCTTGCGAAGCAATTTTTCGCCACTTCCTGCGACTCCGGCATCAACAACCTCCACGAGCTCTACCTACAGAGTCGAGGCTTCTTCTAGCAACTCAGCATCTCGGGCTGAGCGTGTTCCCGTCGCGATACGCCACTGCCAGCCGGCCTCCATCATCGTCCAAGCTCTTCCTCAATGCTAGGCCTAATTCTGGACATCATCTGCTGGAATGTCCGCGGTTTAAACGACCAAGCGCGAAAAGACACCATCAACGCAATCATCGCTCACACCACCTGCCACATTGCCTGTTTCCAGGGGACTAAGCTGGATTTCATCGATAACCAGACGGCAGCCTATATTGGGGGGCATAGACTGCGTTCTTTTGCTCGCCGCCCCGCCATCGGCACTAGAGGAGGCATCCTTTTGCTTTGGAATGATGATCATGTTGCCATCTCTAACATTCATATTGGCACACATCTGATCTCGGCTGACGTCGATGTTCGTGCCTGTGGAACTACCTTCAAGCTGACCACTGTTTATGGTCCCTCCACTGACCCTGAGAAGAGAGCTTTCTTGGATGAAGCTATTGCTGCTCCCCCTGCGGATGACTCGAAATGGCTGATTCTGGGGGACTTCAACCTCATCTATCAGGCTGCAGACAAGAACAACGACAACCTAAATCTCCGCCTCATGGGTCAATTCAGGCACGCTCTCAACGCTTGCCATCTCAAGGAGATCAGACTGCTGAACCAAAAATTCACCTGGAGCAATGAGAGAATCGACCCTACTTTGGTCAGACTTGACCGGGCTTTCTGCAACGCTAGTTGGGACCTTGCCTTCGACTCCCACACCCTGCAGGCCCTCTCCTCTGCTCTCTCGGATCACTGCCCTTTGCTGCTCTCAAACCACAGTGGCCCCAGCAAGCCTCCATCTTTCCGTTTCGAGAACTTCTGGACGAAGATGCCAGGGTTCCTTGATGTTGTCAGCTCTGCTTGGAACCAGGCCTCCACACATGCCCAGCCAGTGCACATCCTCAATCACAAGCTCAAGGCTGTTGCTCGAAGGCTCCGCTCTTGGAGCAAGGGTCTTTTCTCCAACCACAAGCAGCAACTAATTATTGCTCTGGAAGTCATCCTTCAGCTTGACACTGCCCAGGATTCTAGAGCCTTATCTGCAGCCGAAGCTGCACTCAGAACTACTCTGAAACGCCGAGTGATGGGTCTGTCGGTTCTGGAGCGAACTCGCAAACGCCAGGCTTCTAGGATCAACTATCTCCGGGAGGGAGACGCTAACACCAAGTTCTTCCACCTAAGGGTGAACTCGCGCCGTAGGAAAAATGTCATTCAGAGACTCAGGCGTAATGGTGGTTGGGCCATCAACCATGCTGAAAAGGAGCAGCTTATTTCGGACCACTTCACTTCCACTTTGGGGGTCCCAAACCCTCGTCTGCTGGATTTCAACTGGGACGCCATCGACCCAACCATTGCGGAGCTGCACGACCTTGGCCTCCCTTTCTCCGAGGAGGAAATCAGGGGGCTATTTTCGACCTGCCGATTGACAAAGCGCCTGGGCCGGACGGATTCACCTCCAACTTCTTTCGCTCTTGCTGGCCAATAGTCAAGGATGACCTAATGAAAGTGATCAACGCCTTTTCTGAGCTCTCCATCAACAACTTTGAAGTCATCAACAACGCCAACATTGCTCTCCTGCCGAAGAAGGAGGGGGCCAACTGTCTTAAAGATTATCGCCCTATCAGTCTCATCCACATCGTCCCAAAGATTATAGCTAAAGCAATGGCCTCAAGACTGCGCCCTAAGATGAACGACATTGTCTCCTCCTGTCAAAGCGCTTTCATCAAGAATAGAAGCATCCACGGCAACTTTATGTATGTCAGGAATGTGGCCCGCCGCCTTCACCAAAAACACACTCCGGCTCTGTTGATCAAGCTCGATATCGCTAAAGCCTTCGACTCTGTTCGCTGGGATTATTTGTTAGACCTTCTGCAGCGATTGGGCTTCCCCTCGAGGTGGCGAGCATGGCTCTCGCTCATCTTCTCTACGACCACTTCTAGGGTGCTTCTTAATGGCACCCCTGGCAAAGAAATTATTCACGGTCGTGGTCTGAGGCAGGAGGATCCGCTCTCCCCGCTGATGTTCGACATCGCGATTGACACGCTCCCGAAGATTCTTGAGCTGGCAACCGCTGCTAGGCTCCTTCAACATTTACCGAGAAACTTCATCAAATCGCGCATTTCACTGTACGCTGACGACGCGGTCATCTTTCTGAAGCCAAACGCACACGACATCTGCAATCTGACAGCCCTGCTGCAAAATTTTGGGGCAGTCACTGGCCTCCTCACAAACGTTGAGAAAAGCTCCGTTGCCCCAATTCGATGCGAGGGGATTGACCTCACTGCCACGCTGTTAAACTTCCCGGCTACAATTAGCCAGTTCCCCATCAAGTATCTGGGTCTCCCACTCTCTCTTGGTCGGCTGAGAAGGGTGGATCTGCAACCCTACATCGACAAAGTGGCGTCAAGACTTAACCCCTACAAGACCAAATTCCTCAATAGGGCCGGTTGTGATGCGCTGGTCAAATCGGTCCTCACTGCTCTGCCAATTTTCCTTCTCACGGCTATCAAGGCCGACAAAGCAACTTTGAAGGCTTTTGACAGGCTGCGTCGGGCTATGCTATGGGCTGCAAGCGACACCATCACTGGTGGGAAATGCAAAGTGATCTGGACAAAGGTGTGCCACCCCAAGGCGTTGGGGGGTTTAGGAATTCTCGACCTCGAAAAATTTGCAAGGGCCCTTCGGCTGCGGTGGCTGTGGTTTGAGTGGACGGCTCCTGAAAAACCTTGGGTGGGTCTTGAAACTCCAAATGACGACTCTGATAGGAAGTTGTTTAATGCTGCTACAAGCATGACTATCGGGATGGGCTCACTGCAAGTTTCTGGTCTTCTTCCTGGCTAAATGGGACCACTCCAAGTTCACTTGCCCCAAAGATCTTTCAGGCATCTAAGAAGAAGAAGCGATGCGCTAAGGACGCCCTTGCCAACCTCAACTGGGTCGCAGATATCGCCATTCATGAGTTCACCCTAGAGCACATCACGCAGTTCGTCAACCTTTGGGATCTTCTTCAGGGTATTACTTTGGATCCTGCCACCTCTGACACCATCGCTTGGACGCTGACGTCGAATGGGAAATACTCGACAGGGTCGGCTTACAAAGCACAATTCTTTGGATCCAATACTTGCTCGTTCAACAACCTGGTCTAGAAGACTTGGGCTCCCCCCAAATGCAGATTTTTTGCTTGGCTAGTGGTGCAGAACAGGCTTTGGACATCTGACCGTCTTGCTAAGAGGGGCTGGCCTCACACCCCTCTCTGACAGCTGTGCAGATGCCAAAACGAAACTTCAAGACACATTGTTTTCGAGTGCAGATACTCAAGACGAATCTGGCTGGCGGGTGCCTCCTGGCTCTCCTGCCCTTCTTTGGTTCAGGACCTTGGAACTGGGCGTCCAACTGTCCTTGACTATTGGCAAGCGGCCGTCAAGTCCCCCACGGCGCACCCCAAGGGTCTCAAGTCAGCAGTGACGCTGATCACTTGGGAACTTTGGAAGGAAAGAAACGCCAGAGTATTCAACAACACTTTCTCGATGCCATCGACTCTCATTCAGAAGATCAAAGATGAGAGCAAGGACTGGATTCTGGCTGGTGATAGGCCGCTAGCTGAGATCGTTGCTTATAAGCGACCGCTACATAAAGATATGACAATCTATCTCTCTGAGAGACTAGACGGTGTTGGTTGATTGTTTTAGTTCTTTTTATTCCGTGTTGTTTTTAATTTGCCCTAGGCCGTGTTTGTTTGCTTCTCCTATATCAATATAAGGCAAAGCTTTTGCCCCGTTTCAAAAAAAAAACTTATTCCTAAAGACCGAAGCTGAAACCTTCCAAACTGGAGGACAACATCAAACCATGGGTTGCCTATAAAACATCAACTCATTGTTCACATAAACATGTATGCATTGACTGTAGCGCCTGACTTGTTTTCTTCTTCATGGAGTATAAGATGATGCCCAGAAGTGTGTGACCAAGTTGATATACTATTGATATCCGGAAGGAATAGAGCTAGAACACCTGCATCATGTAACGTGTAACGGTGTAAGGAAAATAAAGTTTATATGCTCCATTGCTCCTACACTGTTTCAAGTCACAAAAGGAGGACAAACTTACGTGATATCACGGATTACATTAAAAAAAGTGCGGTGAAACACGGTAAGTTTAAAATTATTCATTTCCAGATGTTTCTATTTTTTTAAAACCTGCTCATTACATTCGAGAAGCTATAATATTTTAGTATTTTTAGAATATAAATTATATTTTTTAGAGAAAAAACCGAAATGTAAAATAGTTAGACAACTAGTTTGAAAGGGGCTAGTTCAGTTTTTAGTTTCACAAGCTAGACTGTTTCATATATTTATCCCAAGATAACTTTGATGCTTCTAGTTAGAAACTTACGTCATAGAGCGTCTTCTTTTGTCACGCCATTCTTGCAGAAGCAGGAACAAAAGCCATGCAAAACCAATTGCTTGAAATACCAGTCCTGCACCCAAGAGTTCACGCCAACTGATAGGGCCTGTGAAATGCAATGCGTAAAGGTTCAATCAGCATAGTCGTTCAAAAAACCTAAACAGATGGAGTACGTACCAATAACCTCGAGCATAAGGCAAGAAAGGCTGCACAATCGTTTCATGATTCACTAGGAAACGTGCCCGTGCGTTGCAACGGGAGAGAAAAATCTACATCACGGAGACACATAAAGTAAATTCTCATTAACTACATGCTTCATCCTTCATATGGGTGTTACGTAGTGAAGCAGCTCTTTACCAGGTGGCCGTGTCCACGCTCGATGCATGACAAGCACTCACCCGGTGAGCCCCACTCGTACGACCCCACCTTATCCTCTTCTTCTTCCTCCTCACCTCTGCCCCTTGTTTCTTCTTCTTCCCCCGACACATGAGTTACCATGCCTTAGGCGGCGTGAAGATAGAGCGAGACGGAGAGCAATGACCTTAATACGTGGGGGGTGTGGGTGCTCTGGGTGCACCGTCGACGGAGACGATTTGGTAGCGCCAGACATTCGCAGCCAGTCAAAGACCTACAACCTTTTCTCATACAATATATTTGGATGCTCCGTGAACCTTTGATGTTTACGGAATGATCTAAAAACTTTTCTATCTTATCCCAATGGCAAACTATATCAAATATACCATCTTTTGGTAGCTCAATAGCTCGGTTATTATTACCACCCCCCATAATTTTCTTTCTTCCTTTGAAAACTATCACAAACTTCATCTCCACGAGTGCTGTTTGCCAAGGGAGCTGAAGCTGGCAGACTCAGCCAATCATGTATCCCCTCCGGTTCAACATGTTTCTTCCATGACAAGAACTCCTAGAGATGTGGATAATAAATTGGTCTCTTAAAATTACACAAGACAAATCAACAGCTCGAAAAGTATATTCCGATTCCAGGATACCCTTGGTTAAGTGGTACTTAAATTTATGTATCCAGTACAACTATGTTTTGTTTGTGCTTCTTAAAGATATGTTCCAAACATCGCTCCAATTTATGTACCATGCCCACTCACATATCCCAGAGATTCCCAATAACTCATCTCAATACAATACTCTCCAAGACTTGGTCTGTACATTTGTAAGCATCTCGATTAAGATGTCCATTGTGCAACCCTAATAGCAGCCATTTGTTAACATCTCAGTTATGAAACTTTACCATTACCTCGCCACATAATAGCGCAGATATTCAACATTTATAGGCATACCCTGAAGTCCTCAACACGGAGCAGATGCAAGAATCATTTGCAAGAAAAAAGATGCAAGAATCTGTTCGTAATTTTTGGGACTAATAGTCAACGAATGCAAACAACACATGCAGTTAACCAACATGAAATGCAGTACAACATCATTGGCTGCAAGTAGGCATGTAGCGCTCCATATTAATGCAATACCACTGTACGACAAATGGATTAAAAGGAAGATAAAACCACTACATCGCTTGAACAAACCTGCATGTCCTTCCAGATATTCAAGGAGACCTTCTGTACACATGGAAAAGCACTAAGAAGGCCGGTGAACATGTATTGCATCGTCTTTCTATACCAATGCCTGCTTGTGTTCCTGGTGGGATATTCATGTCAGCTGTAATGTCGCTGATTTGACAATCTTTTCTAACGACTATTTCTGACATGTAACTGCGGAATTTTTTTCCTTACGTTGCCCCGATCTGAAATTTCTCCACCAGGGAGCCATCACCAAGAGACAAATGCTCCAGCCTGCTTAGTTGACGGCCAATCGGCAAGGACACGGAAGGTTCTCGCTAGTTAAGTGCTAATCCCTCAATAGGAGGGCATTTGCAAAGTAATGATTCATGATCACCCTCCGCGACATGCACAAGTTGCAGCTCAAGAATTGTAAGGTCACAAACCCTCTGAAATCAACCAGCAGCTTCAGAGAGAGATTACTTAGTTAAAAAATGCGGATATGTTTTATTGTGCCAATTTCCACCGGCAGCATGGCACCATGAGCAGAGCCGGCCGTCCCCTCTTAAGCACCGATCCGACGGGGCCGGAGCCAGATTTCTGAGGCGTCAGAGAGGGTTCCTCGCGGATCTGAGTGCGCAGCAGCCCGGACGACCGGAGCGGTGAGCCGGTGACGCGGGCAACGATATGAACAGGGAATCCAATGAGGCGGAGGCAGCTTTGCAGGAGAGCGGGCAACACGATAGGGAGAACAGCGGCGAGGTCGGGATGGCGACCGTGCAGAACATGGCGAGGGCCTTCAAAGACCGTCCCAGACTCGCGGCCTTCATGGATGGATCTGGCTGGAGCTTTATTCATGCGTGTGGCTGGTCGAGCTCCGCCTTTGCCGACACCTTCTCCCTGGCGGCGGAGATGGCCCGTACTCGACCTTGACGGGGTGCGCGGCGTCGTGCTCGATTTAGAGGCCAGAGGAGGAGGAGGATGGGAGGATGGCGACCTTTCTCTCGTATACGCAGGCACAGTTCGGTGAGACGAAAGTGGAAAAGCCCAGGAAGGTGGCCCAGTTCGGTACAAACTTTGACCAACACGCGAGGACGGAGACGGGAAAAGAAAAAATCGAAACGGTATGTTACTTATGGGTGGCAGTGGTGGGTAAATATGTGGTTTGGTGGGAGGGTAAAATCGGCAAAAAAATAACGTACCACAAGAAACCTTAATACTTTTATTATTAGGTATAGATATAGAAGTCGTGGAGTAAGTTTTGGAAATTATAGCTTGACTGAATGTTGCATATCCGCAATGTAAGGCCAGAAGATTGCACAACGCTTTTCTTGGTTTAGTTTTTCTGCTTTCAGAAGTGCTCTCTGATGAGCAAGCACCATCAGTGCTCGCTTATAAATAAAACAGTTCACAAAAGTCTAATAAATAAAAAAAATAGAATGTCCAAGGTCATGTATGTGTATTGTCTATGGCATGGTGTCGAGAGTCACCCAGGGGCTTACTGGCTAGCACCACTGATGGTGGGCTAGGCAGGCTGGGTTCGAATCTCAACTTCTGCTATATTAAAAGTAGTGTCTAGTTCCTCCTTGACACTAATTCATTTTATTTTTTTATGGCATGGTGTCAAATGCAGGTCGAATGCACAATAAACATGCCACTAGTTAATAGAATCGTGCAAATATATTTGAATAGCTAGCATTTACAAAATTTCATGCCACAAATTATAATGTGTGGAGTAGACATGTGGTGGTATCATATAATGATAATTATTTGCAACTTAATATTGCAAATAAGCTGATCCTGCGACAGTGAAATTAATCATTTGAACCTAGTACATGAAGCAAAACTAATGCGCGAAAAAAAATAGTGGATGCTGTAAACCGAAACTTATCTTGTGGGAGAAAGATGAAAAAACTCACCCAAGGCGACAGATCTAGGGAAAGCGGCGAAACCGAGAGTGCAGTTGCGAGCGAGGACCATCACCTTCTTGCCGTAAGGGCACGCTCTCTCCGCCTCCCGGAAGGCATCAGCGACGCAGGCGGCGCAGGACGAGGAGGTGACGTCCGGGTGGCGGTAGCAGCGAGCGAAGGCTCGCACCCGGTTGGGCCAGTACCCTACGCCACGGAACACCTGGAGGCTCCGGGAGGAGGCGGTCTCGGCGGAGAGGATCACGGCCAGGCGCCGGAGGTTGGCTTCGTAGGTGCTGTTGGCCGTGTATACGCCGCCGGCGCACTCGAATACTGCTGCGGTGGTGGCGAGAGGTGAGACGGCGAGGACGACGGCGGCCAGGAGGAGCGCCGGATGCTGCATACTGGTTGGTGAATGGTGAGTTGGTGACTGCACACTGCAGTGAGCGAGTGGGGAAACTCGTACAAGAAGGGAAGCATGTGGACTGTGGAGAGGAGGACGGCACCAACAGAGGCAGCGTGGACGACGACTTGCAGTCTTTGACTCCACATCGGGTCGCTTTTGGCGGCCTGGGAACAGTCGTCGTATCGATTTCAAGATTGGGAGATAACAGAGCGATGAAGACGGGGAAGGAACAGAGAAAACGATACAGCTAGGTCTACATTAACAGATCCATTATTCCGGCAGTGTTCAAGCTACTGAATATAAACGTCTCATATCTGATGGTGTCACGCGTCAAGAGAATACAGATTGCAAACATTGGTCAATACATTCGTAAGCCCACGCCAAACAGTTCTGGATCTAACGTTTTTCAAAAACCGTATTGGTTAAGATGCCAAACAATTGGTAGTGGTTTGCTTTAGCTACAACTTTTACTCTTTAGGCATTTATACGACCACAATTTTTATTTTTTCTGTAGCCTAAAATAGAACTACTTTTTAACGAAACTTCGCGTAAGTATACATGACATAATTTATTTTTGATAGTTTTGAAATTTCGAACTACCATTTTTAATTTTGTTTCAAAGACCAATCTCACGAACTTGGTGCCAGATATCCTCACTTGCATGTCTATGGTATAGTCCTCCCCGTCCCTAAATCAGTTTTTTTTTCACTGTAACTACGGCGTGCCCTTAGGCAAGCCTGAACCTTTTTATATATAATCACAAGACCCCAATAGTTTCGTGGGGTTTAGAGTACAAAGAGGGGGAGCGGGGAGAGAAAAAAGAAATACATCAGAGGGAGCTCAGGGGGGCTCGAATCTAATACACCAATTTTTCTGAACACTAGCAGTAGCAGGGAATGGCAGCGGTACGCCCAGAGGCGAACATCATCAATACATCGACGCCTAAATTCATACAGAGGCTCGTCTCGATTGTTTAACACAAAGGCATTACGGCGCTCCCAGACACTCTAGGAGATCGCGGTGCAGATAGTTGCATCCGTGAAAGTTCTACAGCAAGCATCCCAAAGGTCCTGCACACAGTTTATCCCAGAGCCAACAAGGAGGGATAGAACAGGTTCCAGACTTCCTTTGTTGTGGGGCAGCTGACCAGAAGGTGATCCATGTCTTCACTGACGGGTAGAAGGCACAGTTTGGGGAGGCACCCAGCTGATGTTGAAATCGTTGCTCATTTGTGGGAAGACGTTGGCGGCGGACCAGCCAATTGAAGATCTTGCATTTTAGGGGAGCCGCATTGCGCCACACTTTACCTACCAAATCGTCAGTCTAAAGCATACAAAAATTATTGGCATATAAACTTTTGTTCGAGAGATTCTTGGGCGAGTGCTTGCAAAGGCGGGAATCAGTAACAGCCGGGTCAAGGCAAACCTGACAGAGATCCTCCAAAAGGATGGACAATTCCGAAGAGGCATGGTGGGAGAGCCTGTGAGCAAGAGAGAGCGTAGGTTCATCTTCCATGACAGCCGCAAGCTGAGCATGGGGCCTAGAAGTATGGAAGAAGAGAGCCAGAAAACGGTCGCAAAGTGGTTGTTGCCCAAGCCAAGAGTCAAGCCAGAAAGCAGTAGAGCAGCCGTTTCCGATAGAGACCGAAGAGTGCAAACGGAAGGATGGGAGGCCAGCTGCAATGTACTTCCAGATGGGGGAGTCAAGGAATGATCCTCTCCCAAGTCGCGCCTGGTGGACCAACCATATTGTCGACGAAACCAAACAGCCCTAGGCCGTGTTTGTTTGCTCCTCCTATATCAATATAAGGCAAAGCTTTTGCCCCGTTTCAAAAAAAAAAACTTATTCCTAAAGACCGAAGCTGAAACCTTCCAAACTGGAGGACAACATCAAACCATGGGTTGCCTATAAAACATCAACTCATTGTTCACATAAACATGTATGCATTGACTGTAGCGCCTGACTTGTTTTCTTCTTCATGGAGTATAAGATGATGCCCAGAAGTGTGTGACCAAGTTGATATACTATTGATATCCGGAAGGAATAGAGCTAGAACACCTGCATCATGTAACGTGTAACGGTGTAAGGAAAATAAAGTTTATATGCTCCATTGCTCCTACACTGTTTCAAGTCACAAAAGGAGGACAAACTTACGTGATATCACGGATTACATTAAAAAAAAGTGCGGTGAAACACGGTAAGTTTAAAATTATTCATTTCCAGATGTTTCTATTTTTTTAAAACCTGCTCATTACATTCGAGAAGCTATAATATTTTAGTATTTTTAGAATATATAAATTATATTTTTTAGAGAAAAAACCGAAATGTAAAATAGTTAGACAACTAGTTTGAAAGGGGCTAGTTCAGTTTTTAGTTTCACAAGCTAGACTGTTTCATATATTTATCCCAAGATAACTTTGATGCTTCTAGTTAGAAACTTACGTCATAGAGCGTCTTCTTTTGTCACGCCATTCTTGCAGAAGCAGGAACAAAAGCCATGCAAAACCAATTGCTTGAAATACCAGTCCTGCACCCAAGAGTTCACGCCAACTGATAGGGCCTGTGAAATGCAATGCGTAAAGGTTCAATCAGCATAGTCGTTCAAAAAACCTAAACAGATGGAGTACGTACCAATAACCTCGAGCATAAGGCAAGAAAGGCTGCACAATCGTTTCATGATTCACTAGGAAACGTGCCCGTGCGTTGCAACGGGAGAGAAAAATCTACATCACGGAGGCACATAAAGTAAATTCTCATTAACTACATGCTTCATCCTTCATATGGGTGTTACGTAGTGAAGCAGCTCTTTACCAGGTGGCCGTGTCCACGCTCGATGCATGACAAGCACTCACCCGGTGAGCCCCACTCGTACGACCCCACCTTATCCTCTTCTTCTTCCTCCTCACCTCTGCCCCTTGTTTCTTCTTCTTCCCCCGACACATGAGTTACCATGCCTTAGGCGGCGTGAAGATAGAGCGAGACGGAGAGCAATGACCTTAATACGTGGGGGGTGTGGGTGCTCTGGGTGCGCCGTCGACGGAGACGATTTGGTAGCGCCAGACATTCGCAGCCAGTCAAAGACCTACAACCTTTTCTCATACAATATATTTGGATACTCCGTGAACCTTTGATGTTTACGGAATGATCTAAAAACTTTTCTATCTTATCCCAATGGCAAACTATATCAAATATACCATCTTTTGGTAGCTCAATAGCTCGGTTATTATTACCACCCCCCATAATTTTCTTTCTTCCTTTGAAAACTATCACAAACTTCATCTCCACGAGTGCTGTTTGCCAAGGGAGCTGAAGCTGGCAGACTCAGCCAATCATGTATCCCCTCCGGTTCAACATGTTTCTTCCATGACAAGAACTCCTAGAGATGTGGATAATAAATTGGTCTCTTAAAATTACACAAGACAAATCAACAGCTCGAAAAGTATATTCCGATTCCAGGATACCCTTGGTTAAGTGGTACTTAAATTTATGTATCCAGTACAACTATGTTTTGTTTGTGCTTCTTAAAGATATGTTCCAAACATCGCTCCAATTTATGTACCATGCCCACTCACATATCCCAGAGATTCCCAATAACTCATCTCAATACAATACTCTCCAAGACTTGGTCTGTACATTTGTAAGCATCTCGATTAAGATGTCCATTGTGCAACCCTAATAGCAGCCATTTGTTAACATCTCAGTTATGAAACTTTACCATTACCTCGCCACATAATAGCGCAGATATTCAACATTTATAGGCATACCCTGAAGTCCTCACCACGGAGCAGATGCAAGAATCATTTGCAAGAAAAAAGATGCAAGAATCTGTTCGTAATTTTTGGGACTAATAGTCAACGAATGCAAACAACACATGCAGTTAACCAACATGAAATGCAGTACAACATCATTGGCTGCAAGTAGGCATGTAGCGCTCCATATTAATGCAATACCACTGTACGACAAATGGATTAAAAGGAAGATAAAACCACTACATCGCTTGAACAAACCTGCATGTCCTTCCAGATATTCAAGGAGACCTTCTGTACACATGGAAAAGCACTAAGAAGGCCGGTGAACATGTATTGCATCGTCTTTCTATACCAATGCCTGCTTGTGTTCCTGGTGGGATATTCATGTCAGCTGTAATGTCGCTGATTTGACAATCTTTTCTAACGACTATTTCTGACATGTAACTGCGGAAATTTTTTCCTTACGTTGCCCCGATCTGAAATTTCTCCACCAGGGAGCCATCACCAAGAGACAAATGCTCCAGCCTGCTTAGTTGACGGCCAATCGGCAAGGACACGGAAGGTTCTCGCTAGTTAAGTGCTAATCCCTCAATAGGAGGGCATTTGCAAAGTAATGATTCATGATCACCCTCCGCGACATGCACAAGTTGCAGCTCAAGAATTGTAAGGTCACAAACCCTCTGAAATCAACCAGCAGCTTCAGAGAGAGATTACTTAGTTAAAAAATGCGGATATGTTTTATTGTGCCAATTTCCACCGGCAGCATGGCACCATGAGCAGAGCCGGCCGTCCCCTCTTAAGCACCGATCCGACGGGGCCGGAGCCAGATTTCTGAGGCGTCAGAGAGGGTTCCTCGCGGATCTGAGTGCGCAGCAGCCCGGACGACCGGAGCGGTGAGCCGGTGACGCGGGCAACGATATGAACAGGGAATCCAATGAGGCGGAGGCAGCTTTGCAGGAGAGCGGGCAACACGATAGGGAGAACAGCGGCGAGGTCGGGATGGCGACCGTGCAGAACATGGCGAGGGCCTTCAAAGACCGTCCCAGACTCGCGGCCTTCATGGATGGATCTGGCTGGAGCTTTATTCATGCGTGTGGCTGGTCGAGCTCCGCCTTTGCCGACACCTTCTCCCTGGCGGCGGAGATGGCCCGTACTCGACCTTGACGGGGTGCGCGGCGTCGTGCTCGATTTAGAGGCCAGAGGAGGAGGAGGATGGGAGGATGGCGACCTTTCTCTCGTATACGCAGGCACAGTTCGGTGAGACGAAAGTGGAAAAGCCCAGGAAGGTGGCCCAGTTCGGTACAAACTTTGACCAACACGCGAGGACGGAGACGGGAAAAGAAAAAATCGAAACGGTATGTTACTTATGGGTGGCAGTGGTGGGTAAATATGTGGTTTGGTGGGAGGGTAAAATCGGCAAAAAAATAACGTACCACAAGAAACCTTAATGCTTTTATTATTAGGTATAGATATAGAAGTCGTGGAGTAAGTTTTGGAAATTATAGCTTGACTGAATGTTGCATATCCGCAATGTAAGGCCAGAAGATTGCACAACGCTTTTCTTGGTTTAGTTTTTCTGCTTTCAGAAGTGCTCTCTGATGAGCAAGCACCATCAGTGCTCGCTTATAAATAAAACAGTTCACAAAAGTCTAATAAATAAAAAAAATAGAATGTCCAAGGTCATGTATGTGTATTGTCTATGGCATGGTGTCGAGAGTCACCCAGGGGCTTACTGGCTAGCACCACTGATGGTGGGCTAGGCAGGCTGGGTTCGAATCTCAACTTCTGCTATATTAAAAGTAGTGTCTAGTTCCTCCTGGACACTAATTCATTTTATTTTTTTATGGCATGGTGTCAAATGCAGGTCGAATGCACAATAAACATGCCACTAGTTAATAGAATCGTGCAAATATATTTGAATAGCTAGCATTTACAAAATTTCATGCCACAAATTATAATGTGTGGAGTAGACATGTGGTGGTATCATATAATGATAATTATTTGCAACTTAATATTGCAAATAAGCTGATCCTGCGACAGTGAAATTAATCATTTGAACCTAGTACATGAAGCAAAACTAATGCGCGAAAAAAAATAGTGGATGCTGTAAACCGAAACTTATCTTGTGGGAGAAAGATGAAAAAACTCACCCAAGGCGACAGATCTAGGGAAAGCGGCGAAACCGAGAGTGCAGTTGCGAGCGAGGACCATCACCTTCTTGCCGTAAGGGCACGCTCTCTCCGCCTCCCGGAAGGCATCAGCGACGCAGGCGGCGCAGGACGAGGAGGTGACGTCCGGGTGGCGGTAGCAGCGAGCGAAGGCTCGCACCCGGTTGGGCCAGTACCCTACGCCACGGAACACCTGGAGGCTCCGGGAGGAGGCGGTCTCGGCGGAGAGGATCGCGGCCAGGCGCCGGAGGTTGGCTTCGTAGGTGCTGTTGGCCGTGTATACGCCGCCGGCGCACTCGAATACTGCTGCGGTGGTGGCGAGAGGTGAGACGGCGAGGACGACGGCGGCCAGGAGGAGCGCCGGATGCTGCATACTGGTTGGTGAATGGTGAGTTGGTGACTGCACACTGCAGTGAGCGAGTGGGGAAACTCGTACAAGAAGGAAGCATGTGGACTGTGGAGAGGAGGACGGCACCATCAGAGGCAGCGTGGACGACGACTTGCAGTCTTTGACTCCACATCGGGTCGCTTTTGGCGGCCTGGGAACAGTCGTCGTATCGATTTCAAGATTGGGAGATAACAGAGCGATGAAGACGGGGAAGGAACAGAGAAAACGATACAGCTAGGTCTACATTAACAGATCCATTATTCCGGCAGTGTTCAAGCTACTGAATATAAACGTCTCATATCTGATGGTGTCACGCGTCAAGAGAATACAGATTGCAAACATTGGTCAATACATTCGTAAGCCCACGCCAAACAGTTCTGGATCTAACGTTTTTCAAAAACCGTATTGGTTAAGATGCCGAACAATTGGTAGTGTTTTGCTTTAGCTACAACTTTTACTCTTTAGGCATTTATACGACCACAATTTTTATTTTTTCTGTAGCCTAAAATAGAACTACTTTTTAACGAAACTTCGCGTAAGTATACATGACATAATTTATTTTTGATAGTTTTGAAATTTCGAACTACCATTTTTAATTTTGTTTCAAAGACCAATCTCACGAACTTGGTGCCAGATATCCTCACTTGCATGTCTATGGTATAGTCCTCCCCGTCCCTAAATCAGTTTTTTTTTCACTGTAACTACGGCGTGCCCTTAGGCAAGCCTGAACCTTTTTATATATAATCACAAGACCCCAATAGTTTCGTGGGGTTTAGAGTACAAAGAGGGGGGAGCGGGGAGAGAAAAAAGAAATACATCAGAGGGAGCTCAGGGGGGCTCGAATCTAATACACCAATTTTTCTGAACACTAGCAGTAGCAGGGAATGGCAGCGGTACGCCCAGAGGCGAACATCATCAATACATCGACGCCTAAATTCATACAGAGGCTCGTCTCGATTGTTTAACACAAAGGCATTACGGCGCTTCCAGACACTCTAGGAGATCGCGGTGCAGATAGTTGCATCCGTGAAAGTTCTACAGCAAGCATCCCAAAGGTCCTGCACACAGTTTATCCCAGAGCCAACAAGGGAGGGATAGAACAGGTTCCAGACTTCCTTTGTTGTGGGGCAGCTGACCAGAAGGTGATCCATGTCTTCACTGACGGGGTAGAAGGCACAGTTTGGGGAGGCACCCAGCTGATGTTGAAATCGTTGCTCATTTGTGGGAAGACGTTGGCGGCGGACCAGCCAATTGAAGATCTTGCATTTTAGGGGAGCCGCATTGCGCCACACTTTACCTACCAAATCGTCAGTCTAAAGCATACAAAAATTATTGGCATATAAACTTTTGTTCGAGAGATTCTTGGGCGAGTGCTTGCAAAGGCGGGAATCAGTAACAGCCGGGTCAAGGCAAACCTGACAGAGATCCTCCAAAAGGATGGACAATTCCGAAGAGGCATGGTGGGAGAGCCTGTGAGCAAGAGAGAGCGTAGGTTCATCTTCCATGACAGCCGCAAGCTGAGCATGGGGCCTAGAAGTATGGAAGAAGAGAGCCAGAAAACGGTCGCAAAGTGGTTGTTGCCCAAGCCAAGAGTCAAGCCAGAAAGCAGTAGAGCAGCCGTTTCCGATAGAGACCGAAGAGTGCAAACGGAAGGATGGGAGGCCAGCTGCAATGTACTTCCAGATGGGGGAGTCAAGGAATGATCCTCTCCCAAGTCGCGCCTGGTGGACCAACCATATTGTCGACGAAACCAAACAGCCCAAGGAAAGTTGGTAGGGGAGTGCAGTTTAGTGAGTAATTTTTGGAGAAGAGCGGAGTTTTGAAAGGAGATAGATAACACACCAAGACCACCAAGACTCTTGGGTTTACAGACTTCCTCCCAGGTCACCTTGCAGTGCGCACCAGTGCATGTTTCCTCCCCGGTCCAAAGGAAAGCACGGCGGCTTTTGTCAATGGCTTCAATAACCCCCGTCGGGAGGAGTCCCGCACTCATGGCGTGAGCGAATTTTGCAGTGATGACAGAGTTGACAAGGATTAATCTCCCGCCAATAGGCAGGCATGGCCACGCCAACCGGCAAGCTGGGAGTCACATTTGTCAAGAACGAGGGAGAGGTCAGACAACCGAAGTTTGTGGAGAGAGAGAGGGAGCCCCAAGTAGGTCCGGGGAAAAAGGAGACATCACAGCCAAAGGACAAGGCCATGCGCTCAGCTTCGACGGGATCGGTGTGGATGGGGACAAAGGTACTTTTGTGGAAATTTATGTCCAAACCTATGGCCGCAGAGAAATCATCCAGCAGTTTTTTGAGGTTGGCGACATGGTCAGGGATGGCCCGGATGATAATGAGGGTGTCATCCGCATATTGAAGGATAGGACAGGGAAGATCATCAACGATGCGATGCAGAAGCAGTCCCGAGCGTGAAGCCTCAAGACGAAGCTGTTGGAGAACATCCACCACAATGTTGAAAAGGAAAGGAGAGAGGGGTCCCCTTGTCTCAGCCCCCGTCTGCATTGGATCCATTTGCCAGGAATTCCATTGAGAAGAACAACCGTTATTGAGCGCCTTAATCCATAAGCGCCAAGCCTCGGAGAACCCTTTAGCCGTAAGAATGCGGTCCAAAGCCTCCCAACTGATTGAATCAAACGCGTTTCGAAGTCGAGTTTGAAAACAGCAGTAGGTTTCAAGCGTTTGTGACAAGATTGAGATAAAAGATGTGTTTATGGTTTCATGGGTGAACAGCCCTCACGTCTCTTCACTATATATAAGAGGATCAGGGTACATGTGTACAATACACGAATACACGTATAGACAGAGATATACAACAGCTAGACTACTTAACACACCCCCTCAATCTAAACCTCTACTAACTAGGTTGAGATTGGTCTTAAACCTGTCTAGCATCTGTCTAGTGGCTGGTTTAGTGAACACATCAGCCAGCTGATCATTAGTGGAAATAAATCTGACATCCAATAGGCCTGCTGCTACTCGTTCACACACAAAGTGGAAGTCTATCTCAATGTGCTTTGTCCGAGCATGAAAGACTGGATTCGCCGTCAGATATGTAGCCCCAAGGTTATCACACCATAGTATGGGTGGACGCTGCTGAGTTACACCAAGCTCTTTAAGAAGAGAATCAACCCATATTGCTTCAGCAGCCCCATTTGCCAAGGCTTTGTACTCAGCCTCAGTACTGGATCTCGAGACTGTAGGCTGTTTCTTCGAACTCCAAGAAATGAGGTTCGGTCCAACAAACACAGCAAAATCACTCGTGGAGCGACGATCATCCACACAACCAGCCCAATCTGCATCAGTAAAAATGCTAATGCCTGAAGAAGAGGATCTCCGAATCTGCAAGCCAACCTGGAGAGTCCCTTTAACATATCGCAAAATTCGCTTAACCGCTTCCCAATGAGCTTCAGTGGGCTGAGATAGAAACTGACACACCTTATTCACCGCAAACGAAATATCCGGTCGAGTAAGGGTCAGGTACTGCAAGCCTCCAACAACACTACGGTACCGGAAAGCATCATCGGTACTAAGTACAGCACCTGTATCACGAGCCAGCCTCTCTGACGTCATCAAAGGAGTGGGAGTAGGATTACAATTCTCCATATTGACTCTGTGAAGAAGATCCAGTGCATAATTCCGCTGAGTCAATGTCATGCCCCTGAATTGTAAGACGCTTCCAGTCCAAGGAAGTAATCCAGCTTACCCAAATCCTTAATGGGAAACGCAGCAGCGAGAGCATGTACCAAGCGATCAACCGCCTCGGAAGTAGAGCCAGCAATGACTATGTCATCAACATAAACCAGCATATAAATCTGAATGCCATCCCGAGAGAAAAAGAACAAGGATGTATCGGCCTTCGACGCAGAAAAACCAAGCTGATAAAGAAGCTGACACAAACGAGCATACCAGACATGCGGTGACTTCTTCAGACCATAGATAGACCGCTGGAGCTTGCACACATGTGAGGGGTATTGATACGTCCAAAACGTATCTACTTTTCTGAACACTTTTGCTGTTGTTTTTCCTCTAACTTGTGTGATTTGAATGCAACTAACATGGACTAACGCTGTTTTCAGCAGAATTGCCCTGGTGTCTTGTTTTTGTGTAGAAAGTCAAAGTTTCGGGAAAATTCCAAAAAATTACAGAAGTCCTATTTTTCCAGAAGACCCGGAGCCAGAAGACGAAGCGGAGACGGAGCACGGGGGCCCCACACGCACCCTCGGCGCGGCAGAGGTGGGGCGCGCCGAGGCTGTGTGGACGCCTCGCGTGGCCCCCGACGCTCCCCTTTGGACTACTTATTCCTCCTGACCTAAAAACGACGGGGGGTCGACGCTTTTTCCAGAAACACTCCAGAGCTCCGCCGCCACGAAAACCCTATTTCGGGGATCAGAAACTCCGTTCTGGCACCCTGCCGGGACGGGGAATTGGAGGAGATCATCGCCATCATCATCACCGCCGCCTCTCCATCGACCATCCATGTTTCCCCCATCCATGTGTGAGTAATTCCCCGCTGTAGGCTGAAGGGGATGGTAGGGATTGGATGAGATCGTTCATGTAATAGTGTAAGATTGTTAGGGCATGGTGCCTAGTATCCATTATTAGTACTTTATGTCATTGTTGCAACTTGTTATGCTTAATGCTTGACACTTAGGGCCCGAGTGCCATGATTCAGATCTGAACATGTTATTGAATCATGAGAATAATTATTGTTTTGGATCATATCTATAAGTTGTATACACACGTCATGTCCGGAACCCGAGGCCCCAAAGTGACAGAAATTGGGATAACCGGAGGGGATGGTGCGACTGAGGATCACATGTGTTCACGGAGTGTTAATGCTTTGCTCCGGTGCTTTATTAAAAGGAGCACCTTAATTACCAGTAGTTTCCCTTGAGGCCCCGCTGCAAACGGGCTGGTAGGACAAAGATGTTGTGCAAGTTTCTCATTGCGAGCACGTACGACTAAATACGGAACACATGCCTATGATTGATTATTACTTGGATATTATTATTATTTACCTGCAATTGCCCTATGTATGACTATTTCATGAACTATCATCCATGCAACGCCCGTTCATCCATCCCTATGCCTACAGTATTTTAATCCTGCTGTCTACTTCAATCATTACTGCTGTCTTTATTTTACTGCTGCTATTATTTCACTACTGCTACTATCATAAAACTGTTGCTACTGATAAACTGTGTCGAGCAAGTCTACTTCCAGGTGCAGCTGAACTGACAATTCATCTGTCAAGGCTTATAAATATTCTTTGGCTCCCCTTGTGTCGAATCAATAAATTTGGGTTTTACTTCCCTCGAAGACTGTTGCGATCCCCTATACTTGTGGGTCATCAAGACTATTTTCTGGCGCCGTTGCCGGGGAGCATAGCTCTATTTATAAGCTCACCTGAGTGATATTGTTCGCTGCAATTTATTCATCATGGGTAAACCTCGTGATGAGAAGGTTCCATATTGCCATCCACTACAAGGAGAGGTACAACTCTGAACACCTCTTTTGCTCTTGATTCACCGTCTGTTATGAGTAAACTTGTTACACCACCACATATACATGCTTCACGTACTGCTACTTCTGCTGAATCTGAAATATTTCTGATGAATTTGATGATGCTTCTACTGTGCTTGATGAAAGAGGTTCACTAGGTCCTTTTCTAGATGCTACAATTGCTAAATCTAAACAAATTGAAAATGCTGAAACACCTAATGAAACTCCTATTACACCTGCTTATTCACCTGGGTCGAGAGAACATCTAGTGATGATCTTGAGGAAACTTATGTTGAACTTGATGATGAATTTATTGAAGAATGCATAAATTGTGATCTCTAAAGATGTTAATGCTATTAAAAATCTTCTTCAAAGACGTGCTGTTAATTATAAACTTTCTCCTGATGCTAAGTTTGCTACATCTCCCATAAATATACAAGATAAAGATTATGATTTCTCTGTGGACTTGTCTTATATCTATTGCTGAGAAAGAACCTTTTCGAGGAACTGAAAATGAAAGTGTGTAGATCATATGAATACTCTTTCTACTCTAAGTAGTTTGTTTTCTGATGATATTAAGAAACGCAGTTACTTTGTTACTAAAATTTTCCCTTTCTCATTGAAAGATGAAGCTAAAACTTGGTTTAATAATTTATCTCCTGGATCTATTGAGAGTCCTATGGGTTTGGTTAATGTCTTCTTTCAGAAATATTTTCCTGCTAGTGCTCAACATGCTGCTTTACAGAAAATCTTTAACTTTAAACAAAAAGAAGAGAAAATGCCTGAATCTTGGGCAAGGTTTTGTTCTTTAATTAGAGCTCGGCCTGGACATCAACTAGCTAAAAATGAACTTCTTGATATATTCTATAATGGACTAACTGTTGAATCTAGGACATACCTGGATAGTTGTGCTGGTGTGTTTTCAGGAAAAGAACTCCAGATGAAGCCGAGGAATTAATGGCTAAGATAAGCCAAAATCATGATGATTGGACCCTGCCTGAACCAACTCCGGTACCCACACCAGGAAAAGAGGAATTCTTGAACTAAATGATGAAGAAATGAGAGAAGCCAAGAAATCTCTTAAGGAGAAAGGTATTAAATCTGAAGATGTGAAAAATCTTCCACCTATAGAAGAATTGTGTAAGCCAATTCCTCACCCATCCACGTTGAGGTACACTCTCTCCAACACTTTGATGATAGAGATATCCCTTATTCTAAACCTCCTGATCAATGCTTAGATGAATTTGATAATTTTATTGTTAAGCAATAACTTTCAATATGAGAATACAAAATAGCTTTAAAGAATTCTCATGTTATTAATAATTTGCATGATGTTTTGGAAAGAACTGCTAATGATGTTAAAATACTTATTAAACATTTTCATATGGTTCAAACTCAAATAGAACAATTGACTAAAGTGCAAAAGGATTTGCTAGTTAATGCTTCTAGAAAAATGATAAACATGCTTTTGGTATAGCAACTAGAGGTGGTGCTTCCACTCAGGATCCTTTGTATCCTGAGGACATCCTAAAAGAATTGAGCAAGATTCTCAACTAGCTAATGAAACTAGTACTCCTTCTAAGAAAAAGAAGAAGAAGAAACATAAACATGTTGAGAATCTCCTGAACCATTAAAGAAAATGAACATGTTAATGATCCAAATAGTATATCTATCTCTGATGCTGAAACTGAAAGTGGTAATGAACACAACAATGATAAGATAAGAATGATGCTTCTGATAAAGAGGAAAGTGAAGAGGAACCTGAAAAGCATTCTAAAAACAAAAAGTACACTAAAGAAGATTTTCTTGCTAAGAAACATGGTAATGAAAGAGAACCTTGGGTGCAAAAGCAAATGCCTTTTCCTAATAAGAAACACAAATCTAAGGAAGAAGAACATTATAATAAATTTTGCGATTGGATGAAACCTTTGTTTTTGCAAATTCCTTTGACTGATGCTATTAAGTTGCCTCCTTATTCAAATATATGAAAGATATTGTCTCTAACAAAAGAAAGATTCCTAATGAAGAAATTTCTACTATGCTTGCTAATTATTCTTTCAATGGTAAGGTTCCAAAGAAGCTTGGAGATCCAGGTATACCAACTATTCCTTGCTCTATCAAAAATAATTATGTTAGAACTGCTCTATGTGATTTAGGGGCAGGAGTAAGTGTCATGCCTTTTTCTCTTTACAAGAGGCTTTATTTGGAAAAATTGATACCAACTGATATATCTTTGCAAATGGCTGATAAATCTACTGCTGTTCCTGTTGGTATATGTGAAGATGTTCCTGTTCAAGTGGCTAATAATTGCTTAATATTAACTGATTTTGTTGTGCTTGAAATGCCTGAAGATGATAATATGTCTATTATTCTTGGGAGACCTTTTCTTAACACTGCAGGGGCTGTTATTGATTGCAACAAAGGAAAAGTAACTTTCAATGTTAATGACAAAGAGCATACTGTTTATTTTCCCAAGAAGCTGGACAAGTTATTTGGAGTGAATACAATTGCCAATTTTAGAACTATCAAAGTGGGAAGTATTGATTGCCCTATATATGACCCTCATGAAGGATTTCAAAATATTATGATTGGATCTATAGCTATACAATTTAAGGTAAAATGATTGTTCAATGTGGTTTAATTCTTTTATGTCATATAAAATATTTTGGTGGCAAGACTTGATCAACCTTGTTAACAAATATGTTTTACATGCATAAAATTGCTAAACAACATTTTCTTTCTCTCCTTGTTTTACCTACTGTTTTGCTACTGTAATTTGCAAAGTTTAAGCAATGTTTAGTCTTTACATAAATTTATTTTTACCTAGTTTTCATTATTTAAAACACCCAGAAAATGTCAGAAATAAAAGTTTTCAAAAAATTCTGAAAAAATTCTACAAGTCCTAGTTTTTAAAATGGAACGTGGGAGTGCCAGAGGATGACCAGGGGGACCCACCAGGCACCACACGCCACCTCGGCGGGGGGCTTGGCCCGCCCTGCCCTGTGTGGGGCCCACCTGGCCCTCCACTCACTCATCCTCCTCCCACTCCTTTTCTCTCCCGACACCACACACCACCATTGCTCAAACTCGAGTTCTTGCTGTTCTTGCTCGCGATTTTCGATCTCCTTGCTCAGCCCATCTTTGCTGCTGATATTTGGATCAATTGCTCTCCGGTATGTGACTCCTCCGATTATCCAAGTAGAATTTTGTTTAGTTGTGTATATCTGAGTATTTTGGTACTGTAGGTGACATGTTATGAGAGCTTGCATGCTTGTTCTTGCTTAGATTAACTAGTTTTGATGCATGTTTAGTCCTCTAGCAAGTCTCTATAGTGTTCCCTTGAATTAATCACTCCAAAATCACTTTTTATGAGGTTTGTTTAAAAATTTCAGAAAAGGAAGATGGATGGAAACCAACTTAATTATGAAGAATTAGAAGTGCAAGAGGTCATGGGGGTCAACCGTGAAGACTCCGTGTTCCCCTCTATTTATCCATGTTACAATTTTATGACTGCTGCAGGAATCCTGCAAGATTTCAACACTCTAATTTCTAATGCAGGGTTAGAACGTTTTGTTACTGATGAACCAAATCAATATGCAAAGCTGACTATGTCTGTTGTGCAAAATTTTAGATTCAGTTGGGCCTTGCCTAGTCCCATGGTTCATTATAACATCTACAATAAAGCTGTCGATTTGCCCCTTCATGATTTTTGTACAGCTATTAAGGTACCATACTGGGGATCTCACGAGAGGATTAGAGATCAACCTAAGCATCTACAAGACCTTTACTCAGAAATTGCCAAGGAAGAGGTTTTACAGCTGAAGGTGGTAAAATTCGAAACATCCAACTCCCATCTATTCGATATTTTGCCTATTACATTGGTAAATGTGTTCTAGCCAGGAAAAATGCAAGTAAATTATCTATTTATGACTTGGTATTTCTCTCTGCTGCCTTGAAGTGTGATAGAACTTATAACTTGGGCGCTATGATAGCATTTCGTCTTTCCACTAACCGTGAAAAAGGAGGGGTTTGTGGTGGTCTCATTGCTTCTCGTTTATTAGCCATGCATGGTGTAGGACCACATCATCTTGATATTCAGCTTCCTAAGGAGAGACTTGATTTTAACTCTATGATAAGCCATCAATTTGTTTCCCGCTGGTCCACCATTGATAATCTATCCTATGAATTGGTTTTTGTCAAGAAGTCTAGGTGGAGAACTAAAAACTCTGAACGTATAGTCTGTTTGCCTGCGCCTCTTTTGTTTAACCTTGATGTCAGGCAAGGATGGTCGTTCTCAGAGGATGACCTTGACGCATACGTGGAGGAGCACGGCCTCGTGCAGACGATGAGGGAAGGGAGCCTGAGGAGGACTTCACTCAGCCCTTCGACACTGCAAGCTCTTCATATCAGTATTTTGATTACGGAGTTTCAACTCCTTCTTCTTCACGGGATCCTGATTATGATCATGCTAGATATGATCCGCCAGGATGGAGTTCTCAGCCGTGTCGATGATTGGTCTCCCACTTAGGCCAAAAGCCTAAGCTTGGGGGGAGGTACGCCGACCCACCGACAGCTCACTCATTTTATCATATTCATATCATGTCGGTACTTTGTATATCCATGTTTCAGTTTGTTTCTTTTCTTCTTCACTGTTGTTTCTTGTATTTGTTTTACTTTCACAAAACCCCAAAAGACCAAAAATATTTCCTTTATTTCTCTTTCTTTTGTACTTGTAGCGCTAGTTTACTTTAGCTTTTTCATTTCGGTTCATTATTCAAAAATCCAAAAAGATTTTGCTTTGTTTGCTTGTTTCTTTCCATGCTTGCTCTAAATCGAAAACCCAAAAATATTTGTTGTTCTTCTTCTGTTTTGTATAGTTGTTTCAGAGTTCAACAATTTCCGTGACTCCACTTGGGGCTTGGTTATCATTTCATATCATTCAAGCCACACAAGTGAAAAGCAGTAATGATGATTTACGACAATCCGGATGTGGTAAAAGGCTGGTATGAACTCTATTTGTTTTTCATTTTTGTAAATATACCTGCTCATGTGAACATGCTTAGCTGTCATGGTAGTGGTTATGTTATTTAATGATTGCTTAGTAGTTCATGTCTTCTTATGATCAGTACCAATTTGCTAATATTGAATAACATGTCATATAGATATTTACATGCATTTACTATTCGTAAAACGGTATGGCAGGGTGGTATCCTCCTCTGAATAATTTACTTGAATCGACTTGGCACATGCTCACACATGTTTATGACTGAAAAACAAAAGTCAATTAAGCCTTGATGATCTATTTTGCCTCAGAGTTTTAGTATCATTTTTATGCCTCCGTTAATTTTATTCTGTCGCAAGTATGATTATGACAGTTATTGCTCTCTTGGTTGTCGCTTCCCAGTCTATTGCTAGCCTTCACTTGTACTGAGCGGGAATGCTGCTCGTGCATCCAAATCCCTAAAAACCAAGTTATCCCAAAGAGTCCACTATAAATTCCTATGCATGGTATTTCGAACCATTCCAAGTAAATTTTCATGTGCTACCTTTAAAACCTTCAAAATACTTCTCATTTTGTGACACTGTTTTTAGCTCATGAGGACGTGGTAGTTGGGTTTGTTATCTTCCATACTAAATTAAGTTCCCGACTTGCATGCTTCATCTGCTCGTCATTAATTTTGCAAAGAGCTGGTTAGACCATTATAACATCTAAAAGGTAAATAAATAGGCACTCCTCCATGGTATGTGATTGTTGGCAGGCACCCGAGGATTCGGTTAGCCATGGTTTGTGAAAGCAAAGGTTGGGAGGAGTGTCATGCTATATAAAAGTGCATGCTATAAATGCCTAATATCAATAACTCGGAACCGCTCTCAACTTGTTTAGTATGGAAGATAACAAGAACTCTATTACTGATTCGTTGACAAGAACAACCACCTCTCAAAACATTTTTACTTCTGTTTTAAAATAAAAGCTCTAGCACATGTTAATCCCTGCTTCCCTCTGCGAAGGGCCAATCTTTTATTTTTATGTTGAGTCACCATCCTTCTTTGAGCACTTCTTCGAGAGCATAGCTGTCATTCTTAGTGTAATGTGCTTGTCCCAGAATACGGTTAATTGAGGTATAACTATGATGCTCTTATCTTTGACATCTTTATATCTAGTCTTCACTTGAACTTCAGAGGTGCCTTGGCATTTATGTTTTGCCCTTCAAATAAAGGCAAGCGAGATACCATTTTGTCATATCTTATTACGAACATTGCAATTCATGTGGATAGATGTATGTTATGTTATTTATTCTTAGTATGTTGGTATCTTTTCATGATTTGCATAGCTACTAAGTATCATTATTTGCATAGTTCCTATTATGAATTGCCTAAGCTTGATCATATAGTAAGTATGTATACATCATATGAAGCAAATGTGTTCGTAAAAGTTTCTTTTATCGCACTCAGTTGTTAACTGAATTGCTTGAGGACAAGCAATAAGCTAAGCTTGGGGGGAGTTGATACGTCCAAAACGTATCTACTTTTCCGAACACTTTTGCTTTGTTTTTCCTCTAACTTGTGTGATTTGAATGCAACTAACACGGACTAACGCTGTTTTCAGCAGAATTGCCCTGGTGTCTTGTTTTTGTGCAGAAAGTCAAAGTTTCGGGAAAATTCCCGAAAAATTACAGAAGTCCTATTTTTCCAGAAGACCCACGAGCCAGAAGACGAAGCGGAGACGGAGCACGGGGGCCCACACGCACCCTCGACGCGGCAGAGGTGGGGCCGCGCCGAGGCCTTGTGTGGACGCCTCGCGTGGCCCCCGACGCTCCCCTTTGGACTACTTATTCCTCCTGACCTAAAAACGACGGGGGTTCGACGCTTTTTCCTGAAACACTCCAGAGCTCCGCCGCCACAGAAAACCCTAATTCGGGGATCAGAAACTCTGTTCTAGCACCTTGCCGGGAGGGGGAATTGGAGGAGATCATCGCCATCGTCATCACCGCCGCCTCTCCATCGACCAACCATGTTTCCCCCATCCATGTGTGAGTAATTCTCCGCTGTAGGCTGAAGGGGATGGGAGGGATTGGATGAGATCGTTCATGTAATAGATGTAAGATTGTTAGGGCATGGTGCCTAGTATCCATTATTAGTACTTTATGTCATTATTGCAACTTGTTATGCTTAATGCTTGACACTGGGCCCGAATGCCATGATTTCAGATCTGAACATGTTATTGTATCATGAGAATAATTATTGTTTTGGATCATATCTATAAGTTGTATACACACGTCATTGTCCGGAACCCGAGGCCCCAAAGTGACAGAAATTGGGATAACCAGAGGGGATGGCTGCGACTTGAGGATCACATGTGTTCACGGAGTGTTAAAGCTTTGCTCCGGTGCTTTATTAAAAGGAGCACCTTAATTACCAGTAGTTTTCCTTGAGGCCCCGCTGCAAACGGGCTGGTAGGACAATAGATGTTGTACAAGTTTCTCATTGCGAGCACGTGCGACTAAATACGGAACACATGCCTATGATTAATTATTACTTGGATGTTTTATTATTATTTACCTGCAATTGCCCTATGTATGACTATTTCATGAACTATCCCATCCATGCAACGCCCGTTCATCCATCCCTATGCCTATAGTATTTTAAACCTGCTGTCTAATTCAATCATTACTGTCGTCTTTATTTTACTGCTGCTATTATTTCACTACTGCTACTATCATAAAACTGTTGCTACTGATAAACTGTGTCGAGCAAGTCTATTTCCAGGTGCAGCTGAACTGACAATTCATCTGTCAAGACTTATAAATATTTTTTGGCTCCCCTTGTGTCGAATCAATAAATTTTGGTTTTACTTCCCTCGAAGACTGTTGCGATCCCCTATACTTGTGGGTCATCAGGTATCTGGCGTCCTCAAAACCTGGTGGCTGCTGCATATAAACATCTTCAGTCAAAAACCCATGAAGGAATGCGTTGCTAACATCCACTTGCCGAAGACTCCAATCACGAGAAACCGCAAGTGAGAGCACAAGACGAACAGTCACGGTTTTCACAACTGGACTGAATGTATCACCATAGTCAATCCCATGCTGCTGGGTGAAACCACGCGCCACCAAACGAGCCATGTGTTTGTCAACGCTGCCATCAGATCCATTTACTGCCAACGATATTGACTCCGGGGGGTCGCGGAACCAATGTCCATGTCCCGGTCTGAGTGAGGACAACAAACTCGTCTGCCATAGCCGCACACCAGGCAGGCTCCTGCAATGCTTCCCGATGAGATACTGGTGCAGCAAAGAAAGCCCGTCGACGTGGATCATAACGGACAGTCCCATCGGTATAAACCTTCTCCTTCCTGGTGTTGTCGCGCGCACGTGTTACCATCGCGTGTGTAGAATCGTCGACATCAGGCGGTGGAGCAGCTGAGGGTACCGCGGCCGACGGATCGGCAGTTGGCGGCACGAGCTGCTCCTGGTGCACCGGCGGGGAAGCGATCGGCGACGCCTGGGCGACGGGAGCCATGCTGGGGGCAGCGGGATCTAGGCCGGCCCCAGACGGAGATGGGCCGGGCGTGGGTGAGGTAGAGGCCGCACGGGGCGGCGAGCCGTGCATGGCCACACCATGCACGTCGATCGACGACGCAGGCGGGACGTCGCTCACACGACCTGGCACCGAAGGTTCCTGAGGAAAAAGAGCATCTGACACAGGAGCATTAGTGGACAAAAACGTCAGGTCATAATTTCGCATCGGTGTACTCGTAACCGGTTCATCAGAAGGGAAATCAATGGACTGTTCTAGAGTGGACATGTCAACAGAAACTCCGGGTGTAGCAAACGGGAACACCGTTTCATCAAAGACTACGTCACGAGAAATATAAATACGCCCCGTGGATTTTCCAAGCACTTATACCCCTTGTGCATCGGGCTATACCCGAGAAAGACACACATCTTAGAGCGAAAATCTAATTTGTGTGAGTTATATTTCCGAAGACTGGGCCAACACGCGCACCCAAAGATGCGAAGAAAGGAATAATTTGGCTGGACCTGGAGGAGTCGAAAAATAGGCGTCTCATTTTTAAGAACAGGTGTAGCATACGGTTGATAAGATAGCACGCCGTAAGGAACGCTTCATCCCAATAATGGAGAGGAAGTGAAGAATGAGCGAGCAGGGCAAGGCCTGTTTCAACCAGGTGACGGTGTTTATGCTCAGCAATACCGTTCTGTTGGGATGTGTGTGGGCAGGACACACGGTGTGAGATCCCCGTGCGCTGAAAAAACTGGTGAAGACGATGGTATTCACCACCCCAATCAGATTGGACAACCTTTATTTTGGCGTTCAAGAGGCGCTCAACATGAGCCTGGAAAGCATAAAAAATCCGCTCAACATCAGACTTATTCTTAAGGAGATAAATCCAGAAAAAACGAGAATAGTCATCCCCCCCCCCCCCCCCCCCAAAGAAGCACGTGCTGGACCCCAAACATCAGTATGTATTAACTCAAGAGGCATAGTAGTAACATGAGATGACAAAGAATAGGATAACTGATGACTTTTAGCACACTGACATGTATCACACACGAGAGATAAATTGTGTGACAACGAACAAGAAAGCTCATTTGTTCTAACAATAGATTGCACTACATTTTTGGATGGATGACCGAGACGTTGATGCCACTGTGATGGAGTGACCTTGACACTAGCGAAGGTGTGACGAGCGGAGGTGGACGACGCTTTGGCAATCGGAATAGGGTAGAGCCCTCCACGACTTCTACCTCGAAGGACGATTCTCCCCGTGGCCTTGTCCTTAACAAAGAAAGCATGACGGTGAAATTCAACAAACACGTCATTATCGAAAACAAGGCGAAAAACGGAAAGGAGATGTTTGCTAATATGGGGAACATGAAAAACATTTTTTAGATGAAGTGATGAACCGGCTAGATTCGAATAACCAATATGCCAAATTGACAAACCTGAACCATTAGCCACTTGCACTTGATCCTTGCCACCATATCGCTCATAAAACTGAAGGCGCTCGAGTTCACTCGTCAGGTGATCCGTGGCGCCGGTGTCCAGATGGCAGTGAGGATTCTCGCCACCACTCGTCGAAGCTGAGTTGCCGGAGCGCTGGTTGTTGGAGCGGTAGTCCTCCGCTGCACGGCGACAATCGGGAGGAAGGTGTCCCCAATAGCCGCAGTATCCACAGCGTGGGCGCCAGCGTTGGCGACCTCCTCCTCCATTGCGGCCACCGCCGCCATTGCGGCCACCGCCGCCGTTACCGCCGTTACGGTTGTCACCACTGTAGGTGTTGCCGCCTCCATAGGCGTTGCTGCCCCCGTAGGGGTTGTTGCCCCCGTAGGGGTTGCCACCACCGCCACCCTGATAGCCTCCGCCATAGGGGTTGCCTCCACCGTAGGGGTTGCTGCCGCCTTGGGGGTGATATCCGCCGTTGGCGCCCTGAGCAGGAGGTGCCTGGTTGTACTCTGGCACGCGAGGGCGCTGGCCGATGGGAGGTGCAAGGCGCGAGACGGCATTGGCCAACGAGGTCCATCCTTCGGCTTGTGCTTGCTGCGCCTGAAGTGCCTCGAAGGAGAGGATATGCGCGTAGAAGTCGGTGTAGGTCACGGACTGGTTACCAACAGTGAGCGATGCCGCGATGGAGTTGAACGCGGAGCCGAGTCCGGTGATGATGTGGTCGACGAGTTCGTCGTTGGAGATAGGAGATCCAGCGGCGGCCATGGTGTCTGCAAGTGACTTCATCATGTGCATATATTCAGCTGCGGGCTTGTCCTCCTTCCGCAGGGTCTGGAGTTGACGTCGGATGTGTCGAACGTTTGCGCGGCTGTGTGCGCCGAACATGGCATGAACGGATGTCCACGCCTCGGAGGCAGTCTTGCAGCCGATCAGTTGGCACGCGATGGTTGGCTCCATGGCGCCGAGAAGAAATCCCAGAACCTTCTGGTCCTGAGTCCACCAATGATGGTAGGCGGCATTGGGGATGGTCACCGCCTTATCGCCTTCCCCGGTGGTGATCTCCTTCGCCGGCGCGGCCTTGGTCGCATCGAGGTGTCCGTGGAGACCGGCGCCAGAAAGGTTGGGCAGGAGGAGGCCCTTCCACAGCATGAAATTGCTGTGGTCGAGTCGGACGGGGACAGAGAGCGAGATCGCGGCGGGAGTGGACGCCGCTGAAGAGGAGACAAGGGCGCCGACATCCGCCGTCGTGAAAGCGGACGACATCATCGCTCAGCCGCGGTGGAGAGCTCGCTGAGGCGCGGAGATGGACTCCGATCGGATCGCGCGCGCTGTTGCGGAAGAGGGCTCGCGGCGGCGCGGGGCTCTGATACCAAGATAAAAGATGTGTTTAGAGTTTCGTGGGGTGAACAGCCCTCACGTCTCTTCTCTTCTCTCCTATCTAAAAAAAACCATTGGTTCCACATTCTGCCCACCACCGTTTCGTCCTTCGTCGCGTTTCGTCGCACATCCGTCGCTCCATGCGGACCTTCCTCGTAATCGCGATTCTTTCGGAATCACCCGCGCGAGATTATCGGTCAAATCCCGTTTCCCCGTTACCATCTCTCTCACACCCGAAAAAATAAATCACCCAATCCTCACCTATTCTCCTTGTCGCTCCCGTGTCTCCCATCTGAGGTGGTGGCGGCCTCGCAGGCAGCGGCGGCCGGTCTCGCAGCAGCAAGGGAAGGAAAGCCGGCGGCAGGCAGGCAGCGTAGAAAAAGTAGGGAAGCAACAACGCAGTCGGCAGATGAGCAGCATGTCCTCTGCAAGGTACGTGTTCAAGCACCACTTTGCTCAGGGCGGACGCCAACCGGACGGACCCTGCCATCATCGGCGCCGTCGGGTACGCGGGCGAGTACGCCGAATGCACAAACTCAGCCCCGGGTTGTCGTGCGGCAGGCTCCATGTAAACATCTCTTATGCGTTCATCAGTTCTTCCAGTGATCCAGTCGTCCAACCAGCAAAAAGTTGTTGAATCTGTCAAGCTGCAGTTTGTTAAAATGTGATTCTCCATATGTGTGATAGTGTGAATTCGAGTACTGCATTTTTGTCATGTGCCATTAAAGTTCCGATGGATATTTCGTATAGATAGTGAAGTGGCTTGCAATTTCTTGGTGAGTGCCCTGTCAAACTCTGAATTGATGCTACAGTTATTACAAGGAGTTCTTGGATTCATGTGTTTCATTGCAACCTTACGGTAACAGGTGACCAAGATCTGGAGCGTCTGTGGACAGCTGCCAGCACCTCTACGACATCTTGTTTGAGGGCGACACGGCCTACCGTAGTCCCTGTGCTTCTCGATTGCCAATGGTCGAGGATGTCCTCAAGCGCGTCGACTTGCAGCAGCCAGGTTTGTCCTGCCGCGCCAGCACGTGTTTTCCACGAACGTGGATGTGGAGGTGGGAAAGGATTAGGCACGTCTGCATGGATCGGGACGCTCGTGAAGCAGTAACCATGCCTTCCAGTTGATCGGTCTTCTGAAGCTTCCAGATGGCCATAAGGTAACCCCAGGAAAGTTACTTAGTTTCATGCATGACTTTTTGTGATGAATGTTTCAGCTTCTGCCTCGAACAATTGTTTCTTCAACAAAGAACTCTAAAAGTCCTCCACTAAAAAGGGCAGTACGATTCTTTGAGGCAAAACAAAAGGAAAGCATGGTGCAAAGCGAAGGTAGGACGAGTCTGTCAGATTCATGAATGCGGACTATTTATTTCATGCAGTAATATGAGGGGAACAAGCTTTCCTCCCTTTGCAGAGGAATGTACATAACATGACTGCCGTCTCGGAGCAGCATTTGTGCCAGATGTGGAAGGGAAATTTATAGCAACCGAGAATTTCTACCATACCTCAAAGGGTTAGTCCCCCTCCCTTTCTTGTTATTTGTGTGTTCCAGAAAGCTGAGTTTGGTACATACAGTATTAGACACCCTCTCTGACCTTCAGGCAGCGGCCGCCGGAGCGCGTGCTCTGCTGTTGCTCCAAATCAAGCCCAGATTGGGGCAATCTCATTCACCCTGTTGTTTTTCAACGCCCTGGCGGATCAGTGTGCGACGCACAAGATTCTGAAGTTGAGTATGGTGCTACACATAAGGAATGGGGAAGCTTCCCCGGTTTCTTGTTCTTCTGCTCAGTTCGCTGTGGATGCGTGCCGGCATGGGGGTGGTGATGTTGTCCAGGAAATGGTTGTGTTGTCCACGAAATAATTTTGCGGATGCAAAATCATCACCATAATGATTGTTTGCAAAATACAACCTCTGCTGCTCTGCACCTCATATTGCTTGTTTGCAAATCGGTTGTGCTCTTATTTGTACTGTCTGCACAACCTTTTGCTTATGGCATATAAGGTTCGCGGATACATAAAAAAGTACATGTGTTCCAGTTTTTGTTTCTGAGAGATGGTAACGGGAACTTGTAACGAATGACGGTGAAAGTTATGTGCTGAAAAGTTTTAAACATGTGATTTTACGAGGTTCTTATCCACCATCAGCGTGCTTCAGTTTTATTTGTATTCCAGATGTGGACATTCCTGCAAGTTACCTCATCAGTGTGCTTCATTTTTTCTTCATGAAGTCTGGTTCTGGAAGCCGGTGTGCAACTGCAGGTTCGTTCTTAGCATTTGCCTTCATTCTTGCTGTTCTAGGTACGCATGCTTCTTCTTGATTGATCAAATGTAAAGCGAGCAAGCACCACTACATGATAATGTATTTAACAGTAATTTATGTACTCCCTCTGATCCTAAAAATTGTCGCTGGTACAGCTAAGATTGTGTGCCTCCTACGTTGAATTCTTCCGACACTTTATACGGACCGGAGGGAGTACTATAAATAGACCATGCTGATTAGTACGGCAACTAGCTGCTTGGTTATGGTACTAATAACTGCAAACACTAAGTCGCCTTAATTTATATAGTTTGCTCTTTCTTGACAAACCATGACCAAGAAGCAAGAATTCCGAAGATACTCCCTCCGTTTCGTTTTACTTTGCGTTCTAGCTTTTTCAATATTTTCCGTTTTACTTTGCGTTCTCTACTTGATTCCCCAATATACCCCCACATTAACCTTCGTATGCAATAAAGTGCCTGCGTTCCTTCCTCCACTTTCTCCGCTTCCTCGCATGCAAAACTGAGAGAGGTGCGCAGAGCTGGCCATGCATGCTTCCAATCGCAATGGAGACGAGGCGACGGCAACTTAGGCGACCAATGCATGCATGGATAAATGGCTGCTGCATGTTTGTGAATTTAATTGCAGCGTGTGAGCGTGGGACTTCATTAGGGGCAGACTAGTCCATTTATGCTCTAAATTGGCTGATCGGAGGCTCACCTTGGTATGCGTAATTTGCTCAAAACGCAAAGTAAAAGGGAACGGAGGGAGTATAAAAAATAAGAGGTATAGAAACAATTAACCTACTCATGACATAGTAAATGTCAGTTATCCCATAGGTATTTCTTAGAGATTTGATGATTTCCTGCATGTACAAAATAGTAGCAGCTAGCTCCCTCTACACAAGCATACTCTAGAAAAGTTTGTTAACACTTTCATTATGTGAAATGAATTGAGTATACATTCATTCCAATATTGAGATGTGAATATTCCAAAAGGAGCTCAACAACTTTCTTTCCGATGACTCCCAGGAAAAGGTGCCTTTCCTCCTACCGAGTTACAAGGTTTCTCACACTAGCTGGACAGTTTAGAAAACAAATAATATACCATGATCTCCCATTATTCTTTGTTTTTGCAAATATATTATCAAATTTTAATCTAAAACATGTTTCATTTCACCCATGTGTAACATTAGTTTTAACGATATGTTTTTTTTGTGTGTTATTAAAGTGTTATTTAGATTTTTTCCCCATATTAGTGCTTCTTCTAAGATGAGGAGGGCCGCCGCTGACACCCATCTCCCCTAATGAGCTTGGAGCCGCCCTGGAGCGGACGACCACCAAGCACAATGGTGGCGCATTGGTGAAAGAGGTGAAACCGACAGGCTGGTAGGAAAGGAGAAATGAAACATGTGCACCTTTTGCATGTCTTTGCTATTATATGTTGTAAGAGAGATATATGGAGATGGGGGAGGAGGGAGGGGTGAGAGAGTGAGAGCAAATACAGTGTGAAATATAAGGATGTGAAATAAAAATTAGCTCTTCATATTATATAGTTTGAGTGACTCTCTTCCCCATGGTTGGATAGTGTTGTGTTAAAATGTTGACTTAAAAAGTGTCGTCGTTTACAAATATTGTATATCAGAGGATTTGTTTCACAATGCATTATGTTTATATCTGTCGTAGTAAAAGAAAAAAATTGACCAAGCGTGTCAGCACTGACATTTAACTAGATTGGACCTACAAATTTGACACGGTCATGGAAACATTAGAATATTTATTTATTCCCCGTTGCAACGCACGGGCATATTTCCTAGTCACTATATATAAGAGGATCAGGGTACATGTGTACAATACAAGAATACACGTATAGACAGAGATATACAACAGCTAGACTACTTAACAGATTGGACAATGTCAGCAGCGTACACAAAACTCTCCGCAATGGAGCGCCAGAGATGAAACCAGTTTGATCAGGATGGACGAGCTTGGTGATGATGGGCGTAGACGTAAGGTAAGACATTTTGTGAAGAATTTGAGACAGAAATTTTGAAGAGAAATAGGGCGGAAATTGTCAGGCCGGATGGCACCGGCTTTCTTTGGAAGAACAAATTAAACACCTCCCCACAAAACTAATCTCTAAGCAAAACAATATGTCAGGCCGGATGGCACCGGCTTTCTTTGGAAGAACAATTTAAACACCTCCCCACAAAACTAATCTCTAAGCAAAACAATATGTACCGTCTAAGGCAACCAATTTACACGACTAATTGCATGGCGGGGCCTCTTCTTCTTCCGCGCCATTCTTGGATGAGCAAGAACAGAAGAGAAGCGAACCCAATCACTTGGAAAGACAGGACCAAAGAGATTTCTCGGGCCAAAACTTTGTTCCACCACAATGACATGCCTGGAAAGAAAATTAATCAACGCGGAAACACTTATATGTCAATAAATCGGAGAAAAATTAAGATTTGATACCACACAGATTGATTTAGAGTAAAAAAGGTTACTGAGATCACTCACGCCTATCGACGACCATTGCGTCCCGCTCCATTAGTTCGGCGTCGTGGTAGGAGACGCGGCATTCCCGGCGCTCAACGATGGCGTCCCTGTGATTCGGGCACAGCAGCCGCGCATCCCGGAAGGACCGAGCGACGCACGCGACGCAGGTGGCCGATGAGTTGACGACGCCCGGAAGCCGGCGGCAGTAGGCGAATGCGGCGACCTGGTGGGCGTCGGCATAGGCCGAGGGGGTGCAGGAAGAGGGTGCATTTGCCAGCTTGATGGTGAGCCTGACCGCGACAAGCCGTAGGTTGGCGTCGTAGGTGCTGTGGGGAGAGTAGCGCCCTTGCGTCCCGCAGGAGTGACGGCCGGGGAAGCTGTGGTTGATGGCGGCGGGCATGGCCAGCGGCAGCGGCGTTAGCACGGCGAGCATGAGGAGAACCGCGGAATAAGCCATGTGGGGAGAACGAAACGAAATGTCTTCTGCTGATTGCGCGTGCCGGCGTGCGGCATAGCATTGGCGTGTACTCCCTCCTTTCGGACTTTCGGTATTGGTAAGCCGGAAGGCCAAATGGCAGGACCAAGAGAGTATTTAATTGGGGTAATTAACACACTATTTTACTCCCTGGCGTAATTAATTTGGTTGGTGTGATTCATTCCGGATATCTCTCTAGTTAATATCCCATAATTAATTTCTAAGCCAATTAGGAGAGAAACTGCATGCACATTTTTTTCGATAAAGTAATATAATAATATCGTGGAGATACCAATTACATCCAGACGACGAAATGTTCTAAGGCCTATGCCAATGCAAGTCTCTTAACACGGTTTCATAGGCACTTTGCTTATGTGGCATGTTAGTTAATTAAGAGAGAGGGTGAGGTTGTATCTTAGCTAAGATACAACACTTGCACGTGGCCATAGGCAAAATAGGGTTCTTGTCCAATCATATGCATGCACGAGGCCCAAATCATTAAATTAGAGACAACCTCTAAGAAACAATCCATTGGCACAGTTGTCTCTTAAAATTTTAACACTCCTATAATAACGTGCTAAGAGACAATGCATTGGCACAGGCCTAAAGACATTAGAGATGCACACAACTCTATAACAAAAAGAAGAAGAAAAAACAAAAGATCCCGCTACAGTGATCTCAATTCCTTGCACCTGCAACACAAAACACCAACCAAGATAACACCCGGAGTTCAAATTCTCCAAAAGCGACGCCTCCAAGAAAGAAACAGTGCACAAACGTCATCGCCGCCCGATCGTAAATCTTAGGTTTTCACTCTGGAGAAAGTCCGCGCTCTTGAAACAATGCCTTCAACAAGGTCATTGCCAGACGCAACCAATTAGGTCAGACCTTAGATTTTCACCCTGAAAGATAAAGACTGTACTCCTCCTATGTTGCCGCCCCGCTTGCCGCTCCCGCTGCTACAAGTTACGAATCGCAAAGAAAATTCCTCATCGCGTCGAAGACTCGGTCCGTCATTACTAGACCCCAGACCTCCGCCATGACATTCTCCGCCACTGTCTTCACCAAAGAAATCGAAATGCCAACATGTCCCATGGTGACAAAAGACAACGAACCTTCGCGTCACTCCATCCTGCAGCCTCACGGCCAGAAATATGGGTGCGCACGACCGAATCCAATCTGATCCAGCAATCTCCAGGCACGAGGAGTGGAGTTCGCCGGCGGAGCCTTCCGGAACTCGACACTCCGGCCAGATCAATAAAACATGCATCAAACTGATCTCCGTCTTGGCGCGAGAGGAATCCTAGGACCGCTTCCTTATTCAGCAAAACCAGCAAGCCCCCACGCCGCCGCCTTATCAGCGAAGGAGAAGGCAGCCGCTGCACCGTACGCCCGCAACCGTCCGCCCGGAACGGGCTGACCCAGATCAGGTCTTCGCCGCCGGAGCAACACCGCCGCGTTGCCGTCACATTGCCCTCCTCCTCCTCGCCTCTCCGACTTGATCCAGGCACCGACCGCTAGAGCCGTGCCAGGTGGCCCTGCTGCGAGCGCCCCATCACCGCCCGAGGAGCGCCACAGCGAAGCCCTCCCCTGCCCATCCATCGTAGACGGAAAGGCACCGCCATCGCTGACGGCGACGGCCCGGAGTATGCCGTTGAGGGGTTACTGGAGGGGTCGGGGAAAGGGCCTCCGGAGTCGCCCAAGCGGGGGCGACTCGGGAGGTGGCGGCTAGGGTTGGGACAAAAAACCGCATGCACATACAGATGTAAAAAGATCGGATTGGAGCGGAGCGGATAATAACCGGTTACGCATTCGGAGGTGGAAACAAATTAATTGGATAGGTACCCTTATAAGTAATCGCCAAACTATACAACCAAAAATCTTATATTTACTAATTGGAGGCACCGTAGAAGGCACCACATTAATCTTCACGTAAAAACGAAACAGATCCGTCCGATATTCCTCTCGCGTGTTACGAGCCATGGGATCTATATCTTACATAGCCTACTCTATAATCCATGCAGTTTCTTTCCACCTATATGATTTGAAGCAACAAGGATTCATTGAAAGACAAGAGGTACTTTGCAATCGTCATGTAGTATGTGAAGTTAACATGTTGATTAGGATCAATAATACCATTTAGCTCAAAGCTAGTTTCCGAAATTCCATTTTTTTCTGTTCCATTTTTCTTCCATGAGCTCTTAATAATCAAATATCTTAAAAATTGTATACAATAAACCGAATTCAGGTTCCTGGTTGATTATGGCACGTCCTTATAGGTTGTGCTAACTATAAGTGTCCAATGTATTTAGATTCAAACCTTAAACCACAGTGACTTTGTTGGCATCAAACTTGACAAAATGACGCTTGTTATCAGGTGCCACTTCATTTTCCTGCAAGAGGGCTGGAGAAGTTGAAGAATCTTGTGTAATGCAAACTTCTCCAAGGGTTCAGAGTAAATCTGAGCTCGTAGCTGAAACCTATGGAAGGGAAAAGTTTAGTTTTATCAGTGAATCATACCTGCATAAGAACATGCCAACATGGCTACTAATCGAAAATGAGTGTGGCCGGTGAAGAAAAAACCTGGAAAGCAGTCTAGCCATCCTTGCCAGCAGCAACTCCGGCCGCCGCCCCACTTTCTCCACAAGAATCACCTCTCAAAAAAAGAATCACCTCTCCAAGGTCGCCAGAACCCCAGGGGTACTCAGTGCTCTCTTCGGACCATGTCAGGCATTGCACCGAGCACCTTGTGTGCACACACTGTAATTGAACTACACTACTTGTGTGCGTGTCACGGACGGAACTGGCCGCTGGAGCACGTCGGACACCAGCAAATCCGGCCGTCTCCCCACCTTCTCCGCAAGTCAGCGCTAAGAAGGAAACCAAGCCGCCGCGTGCACCTTGGCTACAGACTCCGCGCCTTGGGACGGAGGATAGAGCCAAAGAACGAGAGGGACAAAGAGAGGCGCGAGGCGGGTTCTGGGCAGCGGCTCACATAAGATAGGGGCGAAGGTGTTGCGGGACGGGATCCTTCCACCGGCCCGTTCGTTAGAGGGTGAAAATGCAAAAGCAAAGGCATAAGTGGACTGCGGGTTAATTTCCCATAACTTTGAGGGCTAAATTGAAAACCGACCACGACGTACCACCACGGTCGTCTAATGATATTATATAGTAGTTGCCACGGTATTTTAATTTTTTGTCGTCGCTAAACATGAATTGAACGAAAATCTTTAAGTATAAAGAAACCACATAATGCTCGAAAAAGTTTTAATTGTCACTGCGCACAATTCGTCATCATATGTATTGAAAGCAAGAAACGGTGGATTCTAATGCTCTGTGCAAATATTACTCTCCAAATTTCAGCAATCTTTCATTGTTGATTTTCTCTGACGGCCAAATCGGTATAACAACAAACAAAAACAATTAGATAATTGATACAACAACAACCAAATATCACTGTTCAGACTTGAGCAGAAGAGACAATGACCTTTTAGAATGCAAGATACAGAGCTTAATAGGAGCCAGGAGAAGCTAAACACAACACTGAACTTCATGTGAGTATTAATTCAAAACTGAAAAACAAAATAGCCTGTTTGTGATTGTTGAATACCCCCTGCACCTGCTTAACATACCACAACAAATGTTGGATACGTACTGGCATATTGATTTTACAATATAGATCTTGCATTGAAATTTATCTTTTAGAAGTGGGGAAATAAGATTATCCTAGTTATATCAGATCTAGTTAATACCGTATATTGACCTTAAGTAATGGTAATCGAAAAAAAAGTAATGGTAATCGAACTAGACTTGTACGATGTGTACTTGCTGGAGTGGCTGCTACTCCTGTTTGTGTTTTGATGGCGACGATGCAGGGCCATTTATAGGCAAGGCCAACAGGACGGCAGTTGCAGTTGCACCCGACGACCAAGTGTGTATGGCGTGTTCAGACTTTTAGAGCTACAACTACAAGGTAACATGGCTACGGAGGGAATCATGGAGGAAAGGAGGTTAGGGTGTAAGTGCCTACGACTATAAAACCACATCTTCGACGAATATGAAATAAAATCACATCTGGAAATGATCATCGAGTAACCGCTAGTGATTGTGGTGCACAAGCGAAAATTCTATCCAATGATCATCTAGTAAACCGGAATCGGATCATGGGGTTCATTGCAGAAAGTCAGACCACTGTTGTGCCTTAAGATCTAGCCTCACGCTAATATATTTTAATTCAAATGATGCGATGTGCTTAATAGGTGTATATTTTAATTCAAGTGTACGGTGTTCAGACTTCAGAGCTACAAAGGTATAACATGGCTACGGAGGGAATCATGGAGGAATGCAGGTTACGGTGTAAGTGTACGACTATACAATCACATCTTCGGCCAATATGAAATAAGATCACATCTGGAAGGGATCATCCAGTAACCGCTAATGATTCTGGTGCTCAAGCGAAAATTCTATCCGATGATCATCTTGTAACCGGAATCACATCATTGGGTTTCATTGCAGAAAGTCAGACCACTGTTGTGCCTTCAGATCTAGCCTCAATGTTATCTATTTTCATTCAAATGATGCTATGTGCTTTTTTTTTTTTTTGCAAACTAAAGAACTGTTGATATTGAGCAAAATTCTTACAGAAAGGTCCAGAACAAAGATAAAATTACAATCAGGTCCTTCTGAACCCCAACATCGTTGACGAAGAACAGGACGCTCCGCCAGCGCGCCGCCGCTGCATCTCCGCACAAGCCTTGGACCAGGAGAGCCCCTCTGCGGACGGGAAGTTGACGATCCTCGGTTCCGGAGAACCTCCACCCCGCTCCGCCGTCGCCGTCGTCTTGCTCAGCATCACCAGCACCTACAAGAACTTCAAACACCCGGAGCCGCCGCCTCACGGACTCCGGCGAGGGAAAGCCGCACTCCACAGCTCCGAGGAGCCGCGAGCACGAAGATGGCGGCAGATCCGCGACGGAGCTCCACCGAGCACCATCAACGAAGGAGGAGACCACTGCCTGCAAAAGCCACTCCGGCGACACCGACACCTCCACAGCGCCTCCGGCTGGCATCCTACTGGAACCTACGCAATGTACACACCATGACCCGGGGATTCCCCGTCCTCCCGCCGCGGGAGCGGCCGATGGAGGGCGAGGAATCCGCCGGATCGACAGCGGCGAGGTGGTTCGAGCGGGGGCTTCACAAATCGCCTGTCCTCACTGTAGACCGGGAAAGGGGACGGTCCAAGTCGTCTTTATAAATGATGCTATGTGCTTAATAGGTGTATATTTTAATTCAAGTGTATGGTGTTCAGACTTCAGAGCTACTACAGTGTATGGTGTTCAGACTTCAGAGCTACTACAAGGTAACATGGCTATGGAGATAATCACGGACGAATGGAGGCTCCGGTTTAGGCGCGTACAACTATAAAAACACATCTTGGATGTGATCATCGAGTAACCGCTAATGATTTGAGTACGGGTGGTGGTCTGGGAAGGCTTTGATTGCAGAAAGTCAGACCATCAGTGTGCCTTAAGATCAATATGTATTTTGTTCGATTCAAATGATACTCTGAGCTTAATAGGTGCACCGTAGAATGCACCACGTTAATCCACACATAAAAACGAAACAGATCCGTCCGATATTCGAATTTTTGACATATTGGACCACTTGCCCAGGTGAATTGTCAAAAAGTACCACATGTGAGTCAAATTGTCAAATCTACCGTGACGACGTCTGCGCCAGGCGACACGTGGCCAAGGCCGCCGGGGCGACGGTGGCGGCATGTTAGACGGCACGGTCCGACAGCTTCTGCACGAAAGCAGCGTCGACGCATGCATGCAATTGCAAGCAGTGATCGAGGCACGTCGTACAAGGTTATATGCATGCACGGTTTCCTATAGAAAGAAACCATTATGCATCCATGCATGCATGGCCCCTACAGCCTAGTGCATGCGACGCCTTAATCTCTGCGCAGAAGCTGAGCGAAGGCCGCCACCGCCCGCGGCGGCCTCCTGCCTTCCACGTCGACATGCACAAGCCGCCATGGCGGCAGGGCCCTCCTGCCTCCATGTCACCGTGCCGTCTAACATGCCGCCGCCACCGGTGGCGGCCTTGGTGGCCGCCGCTTGTCCACGTGTCGCCTGGCGCAGACGCCGCCACGGTAGATTTGACAATTTAACTCACATGTGGTCCTTTTTGACAATTCACTCGGGCAAGTGGTCTAATGTGTCAAAAATTCCCGATATTCCTCTCGCGTGTTACGAGCCATGGGATCAATTCGCCCGGCCTCCACCACCATATATGGTGGTCATGAGTTCGAATCACGTACTCCCTCCGTTCTCTTTTAATCTACATCCTAGGAAAATTCAGACAATTTAGACCTATATTTATTAATATTAATTCGGCACACCCCGCACAGGAAACAAAGCACCATCTGCACGTAAACAAATCTGAATTAATGCCATCATGCGATTTACATCCAATACTGCTCCTGCATGCATCAATGCAATTAATCCCATCCACGCATGGAGAGGGAAACGATGTGCGGTAGGGTTGTCTATTGGTTATCACTATGCATGCACCGCAAAGGTGAGTCATAAATTTGTGACAGTCAATAGTAAGAGATGTGATTTTACTGGTGGCATGTACTACTTCACGGAGGAGTACTATTATTAGATCTGTCACTTAACACGGTAATCATATCTGTTAATTGTGAACGATTTACATGAAGCTGCTTCCTATTTTTGTTGACAGTTTTCTAAAGGTGTTGGCAACTTCCTAAAAGAAAGGTTATCTAGCTTGACACTAATATACCGTATACAAATATCCAGATATACCGTCTTAAAGGTTATTTCTTCCTCTTGCGGTACAGTTTCAAGATATAAAATATAAGCAATCAAGCGTGACTTTTTATTTTTGCAATATGGCTCATGATAATTTGGACTACAGAACTAGAGATATATGCTCATTCAAAGTTCTATAATTCAAGCCCTCTTTGATTCAATGTATTTTATAGGGTCCTCGTCATAGGGATTTATTCTTTTATAGGTGTTGTTCCGCTGAACTTTTCCCCTTTGGGTTAATTTTCAGTAGATTTCATAGGAAACATTCATTGAATCCAACTTATTAAGTATAATTTTAGGTTTTAATGTGCATAATGAAACATCCTCCAATCATGTCGTATTCAAGAAGGCAGAACACTTGAATCTTGCATATTTTTCCCAGCTATATCCTGTGGATTAAACAAGCTGTACTATTTATAGGATTCCAGTATCCAGTGCAAAGTTCACTTAATAAACCAATGCAAACAAATGATTATCGTAGACCTCATTATAACTGCATGCACTGAATCATTTCCATCATGATAATGAAGGAAAAAAATATTCTTCCATCTGTTGTGATTCTTGGGTTGCAAATGCGTTAGTTTCTTTGTAACACATTATATCATGATTATTGAAGAAAAAATATGACAGACCATCTAATTGATAAACTCTTGATATAAGTAATTTATAATTAAACAACAATCTGGCACAGAAGTTCCTATGCCACTCCTATAAATTTCATCTTTTTCTTCAGTATATTATCCTACTTGGTGTCAACCACCTAATATCAGGTTTCAATTATTTTATACACTAGTTGCTTGGCACGTGCAACGCACGATCTTAATATTAACAATAATTTTTTGGTTAATTATGCTCTCATGTGACGCAAACAAAACTCCTCATTAATTATATTTGCCAGTGCAACAATCAAAAATATATTATTTTTTGAAATATTTTGCTAATTTCAGACAAACATTCCAACCGACATGCTGATTAGTTGGCATTTAGCACAAATATTTCCTCAACTTTTTTCAAATAAAAAGGCTCAGCCACCATTTTACATCAATATCAAATACACTTTTGGATCTCCATATCAAAATCTCCCATTAAAAATGAAAAAATAGAACTCAAAGGCCAGTACATCGGTGTCACAACCACTCAACTAACCAGAACGGATAGTTACGAACATAACCAATCCTCTTTGGCAGATTCAAACGGAAGGGAAAGGGAGTTACCTAGATTTCTAGTGAGTAACTGAGTAACTTGCTAACATATCCAATAAACAGATTCCCCAAAACATAGCTCATAAACATATGCATCGAAACTTTATAGGATGAAGATGTACATTATAGATCTGTGAAAAACAACTTGATGTCTCTAGTGAGAGCGGAACAAATTCAAATAGGAATAAAATTATGAATTACCACATTACAGGAAGCTCCTTTACTCCTTTGGCATAGTTTGACGTTCATGCTTGCTCACTTGATCATCTCCTCCGATGTCACGTATAATTGTGATTTGTTTACTTTAGCAAAACACCAAAATGACTATAATCATTGGCAATCTTCCAAGTGTATGTGCTAGGTGATCCCCTGACTGAAAAATCTTATAAAATCACTCGATCTAAATCGCAGCATATCTGACAAATCATACTTACAATACCAAGCATGAGACGGAAGGAGATGGAGGGGATCAGGGGAACGGAGATAAGAGTCGGTTACCTGTGTTGAAACCGGGATGACGGTGGTTGACTACCAGTTGCCGGTTGCCGCACGATCTTCTCCAACGCTGCAGCGCCTCATATGCCATGCACAGCTTGCTCGCGTTGCTGCAAGGTGTTGTACACCAGAGGGAACTTGTCGTCGCCGAGCCCGTTCCCGCAGTAGAGCGGACATGCCGGCGTTCCCGTCACCCGAGCCCGTTCGCATCACCCGACACAACGGTGATGATCCACGAAGCGGTGTTCACCAGCCAGGACGGCGCCGGCCCGCTGTTCCCCGCTGAGCACGCCACAACGATGCTGCGAGGGGGCTCACGGCGATCGGTCGCGCGAGAGCGGGTACGAGCCGCCGCCAAAAGACAGAGAGAGGGCATCGACTCCATTGTCAATGGCCTGCTCCATGCCCACGGCTCCATGCCCGCGAGTATGTCGGATCTGAAGCACCTCTGCCTCCAGCACACCTTGACCTTGTACGCCACGACGCGCACCCATGGCCTGCTCCATGCCCACGGCTCCATGCGCGTAGCCGAGGAGGCTCGCGTCGGCAACGACGGACCCCGCGGCCATGGACGCCGTGTGGGTGCCGTGCCCGTTGTGGACCCTCGGCGAGCCAAGCTCGGTGTCCCGTCGGAGACGTTCCCGCCGATGGCCCAAACTCCTGGAAGAAGCCGCGCGCGCCGATGAGCTTTCGGTTGCACATCGAGGATGCGAAGTCGTTGGCGATGGTATCACACGTCCCGCGCCACCGCGGCAGCACGGGCACATGCCGGCGTCACCGAAGCTGCGGCTCCTGGCCAGGCGCCCATGTCGAGCTCGAGCACCCCGACCGTGAGAACTGTTTCTGGCTGCCCGTGCCCTAGCACGGTACATGAGGCGCGGATGTTTTTCTTTTTTCCATCTACGGATCAAATAACGGTTGGACCAGTATGGTGGCAATTTGGTTGTATTATGTGATTTGGTGGGGGGTAAAACAGGCAAAAGTGGATTTGTGTTGAGTTGTCAAACATTGGAGCGATCTGAACCATTGGCCAAATATTGAAGGGCTCAGATTCAATGTATCAACACAAGTTTGCTATTTTAATAGTAATAGATTAAGCGAAGGACCTTATAAAAATCACATTAAGTAGGGATTGTGGTTCTCTGCCGTAACCATTTTTAAATATGGATCTAATCTGAAATTCTCAATACATATTGAGTTCTCTAAAATTTCTATATATATAAATAGTTCAAGCCATGTTATTACATGACACATACTTTTGCATATGCACTGCGAGAGTTATAACACGTATGCTCGAAATAAAATATCTGGCAGAAAAACTAATTATATAAATTGGTGTGCTTCTTACAAACTCTTTCTCCCATGGACAAAGTTTTGTTCAAAATAGCAGTCACCCGCAGTGCCTCTAAATCATGGTATTAATAGTATGGATAATTGGATATACAATGATTAAACTGTACTTTTTAAAATTTAAATTTGTAGAACAGGCAAAGTTATTTATAATCAGCCATTTAAATTACATTTTTGTGTGTGTAAGATTTTCTGCAACTTCGAATCTCATTTCATGTTGCAATCCTACTAACAGTCTCACTATGCGGTCCAACCATGTGCTAATCCGCTTCATCTCTAATCACTGAATTCCCTAGCATCCATATTTCGACCACATTGCAGTGTTGCTGCTCTGCTAAGGCCAATAAATTAAAGCGATGGTTGATGCGTAGATAGTAGTGATATACTGATTGCAGTTTGAAGCAGATTGGAAACTGCCGTCGTCGGGAACCACATCAGACTCCACCCAGCCATGTCCACTCGCCCTCCTCCCATCAGTAAGCATCGCCGCAAGGTGGATCCGAGGCACATATGGCTGGAAACCAGTGTCGTGTCTGCAGTAACTTGATACACTCTGTTCTTTTCATGGAATTTTTGTTGGTACTAATGTTGTGATACTCATATGTTCACTGTTGTTTTACCTTTTCTGAGGGATGTTCACTGATGTTTGTCAAATCCAGAACGATTAAATACTACTGCTAATTAATAAGTCTAAATTATATTTTTGTCAAAAGTTGAATTCAGATTCTATGTTCCACCCTTTTGCAAATTATGCATTTAGCTAAATTTCCGTCTAATCGGTGCAAGTGCAGTCTGAAAGTTAAAAGGATGACCACATGTCCAGGTTCAGTAATAGTGGGATACTGGGATATATATTCTTGGAAGTCTGCCATAATTTCCATGTATTCCTCTAAATTTCAGGCTTGGTCTTGGTACGGTTGTTCGCAAGGGATACTTGGTTATTGCTCGATTGTACAAAAGGTAATAATTAAGAATTCTTGGCAATGTAAATTCCCAGCTTCTCAAATATCATTTTTGAACTTTTTGGTCTTCTCTTTTGTTTAGATCTAATTGGTTGGTTTATGACCCAGTGTCATGTATCGTGTGCACACCCGTGGGATTTATAAAACATCAGAAAATTTTCCCTGATGCTCCAAATAAAGCACCTTCTATTTACTTAATTTTTCTTTTCACATGATGAGATTTGGAAAACATCAGCAATTTTTTTATCTTCCAAATAAATCAACTTCTATTTACTTAAGTTTTAATTTTAAATAGATGCAACCTTTTCCTCCATCTTTAGGATGCACTATCATCTTCCTAGAGAAGCGAGTACATCATGGCTGCTCTCTGAAGAAAAATATGTAGTCTTTTTTCAATTTCTATAACATGCGAAATTAATATTTTCAGCTTACTTGATCTGGTACTTTGAGACGTGCAACTTATTTTCTTACACTATATTCCCACATTTGACTCAACCAGCAAACTTTAATATTGATTATTTGTTTATAATAACCTTACCAGGTTTACAATGAATCAAAATTCCTGTCTTTACTTTTTAATCTTACACTATATCTTACCAAAACAATACCAATAGATACATCATTAAATATTTTTGAAATACTTATATTTGGTATTATAGACATAAATATTTTTTCATAATTTGTGGACGGGTTGTGTGTGTAGATACATGTATATTTTAGTGTGTAGATACATGTATATTTTGACAAAGTTGAGACATCCTTTTATGAACGGAGGGAGTATACACATGGTCAAACTTAAGAAAGTTTGGCATAAAAACAATTAAAGTATGACCTAGATATTGGTATGGAGTGATTACTATTATTGTGGTATTTTTGAAAATAGCTAGCCCGTGCAGGTGCATGGGTTGATGACTAGTAATTGCTAGTTGTCCTAGTAGCCTCACAAAGTTGTACTCCATAGTTGGCACAATAACTATGTAATTGAGTTTTTAGTTAACGAACGGAATCGGTAACTCACGAAGTATTACTTTAGAGATTTCGGTTTAAAATCGGGTTACTCGGTATAAAACCATCGGATAATCCATATTCTGAGTTATTTGGCATACCATATCTTATACTGTATCTGGGTGTCAACTCAGAATCGGATATTCTTATCCGCCGGATTACTTCAAATTGGATATTGATTCTACGGTTTTCGAATCAAATTCGACGCGTAAACTATGCTATCCGTTTACACCTAGCTGGTTGGCAAGAAAGTGAATTAAATGCTACAGTAGCAAAGAGAACAATAAAGGAAAACGAGAGAAAACAGGGCTGTGTGTGTTGATTTTTAGTTTAATTAAAGGCTTCGGCCTTACAATAATGTGACTTGGAATCCCGATTGAACGGAGGGAGTATAGGAAAATCAACTCCTTTTGTAAACAATCTAGGCTGTGGCGCGAGATTGGAGATCCAACTTTATTTTCTTCAATCTTTGTAACATCCAATTTTTATAATTGGAATGTTTTCATATCATCATATGCCTCTCATTTCATAGCATTGCATTTAAATTTTTCAAAAGAATTTGAAACCCAAAACCCTCTTTCAAATTTTCCAGAAACCCTATATGAAGCAATATATTCTTATGTATACTTTTATATATTTTTTGATTATAAAAGTACCTAAATGTCTGTGATGAAAGTGGACAATTTTACAATTTTTTCAACATTTGTTTGAATCAATTTGGACACCTAAGTCAAAATGTATAATACAAACAGAAAAGAAAAAAACTAATGTACTATTTCTGCTTTTCCACCATTTTGTTCATCGATCAAAGCACCGCCACCTATATAGCTCTCCGTACTATTTTTGTAGTCGTGCAATACTTAAGTGTTTAAGAGGTCGTTTGGTAGCTATCATTTCGAGCCAGAATCATGAAATTTATTTGTGATTCGATATCCCTGTCAAGAAATCGGACATGTCTTTTCATTTAGAATTTCAGCAAATACCTATTATACGTTATGTCAATTCCCTATCCCTAACCCTGTCATTTTTCAAATGAAATGATGCATGTTCTGCCAAATAAAATAAAACGAAATTATCGATACCAAACGAGGTCTACAATTTGTACAAGACACCATGACACGAGCGATGCATGCCCGTATATAAGAAACGTACAGCCAGAAGCATCTCAAACACAAACAATCCGTCTGCCCAAGTGCTTATCCACACACACACCACGTTCGATCACGAAAAGGGAGAGAAACACTGGTTTTACGATCGATGCGGTTGCTACCGCCCTTCTTCGATGATGCTGATGGTCATATCGTTGGTGCTGCACGATCCGGTGGTGAAGTGCGTCGAGGACTGTGTGCGCACCCCTGACCTTCCAACGCCGTCGTCTTCGTCGTCGCTGGTGACCCTGAGATGGAAATGCGGCGGCTGTTTCGGGTCCGGCAGCGGCACCCCGTCGTTGCCTAGCATCGCCGTCGCGTCGGTCATCGTCGGCCGGTCATTGGCGTTGTCTTGCACGCAGAGCAGCGCCACCTTGATGCACCGCATCATGGTCGTCACCTCGTTGCAGTCCCCCAGCGTCGGGTCGACCAGCTCGAACGCTCTCCCTTCCCTCCAAAGCTGCCATGCCTGACAACAAACGCACGGTCCAAAGAATGTATTGCGTTACATTACTTAACCAATAAGTTTCTACATGTAGTCCCTGTCAGTCTTGGATGCTTCTAATGTAATGTAAACACGCTAGAGAGCGAGAAAATTGACCTAGAACTTAGAACTCGAACTTAAGAAATGTTTGAAGCTTGTAGGAAGCGTGCGGCATGTTCCTGTTAACTTTTGCGATTTGTAGTTTTAGGAGAAACTTACGTGGCCTAGAAGATTGACGAAGTCCCGTAGTGTTGGCCATGGCCGCTGTTCCTTTTGCCGCTCACTATCTCGAGCAGCAACACTCCAAAGCTGAACACGTCAGACTTAACCGAGAAGATGCCCTCGGAAGCGTACTCGGGTGCCATATAACCACTAGAGTACATCACAAAGCGTGGAGCATTAGTAGTCAATCAACTAGTTGCATAATTTATATCGCAAAATTAGGAAGAAACTGCTGCAAAATTGACCGGTGCTTGTTTGACAACTGTTTCTCTTACTATGTTCCGACGACCCTGTTGGTGTTGGCCTCCGTCATGTTTGAGCCGAAGATCCTGGCCATGCCGAAGTCCGAGATCTTGGGGTTGAGATCTTTGTCCAGCAATATGTTGCTGGCCTTCATGTCCCGGTGGATGATGCGCACCCGGGAGTGCTTGTGCAGGTACAGGAGCCCCTGCGCGATCCCGTCGATAATGTGCCGCCGTTTGTTCCAGTCCAGCAGCGGGCCTCGCTCTTGGTCTACATTGTTGCAGCATGGTAGTATAGGTTCAGTTATAGAACATTCACAGCAAGGCCAAAACATCTCTTGATCTTAAGAGAGTAACTTACCAAAGATGAAGAAGTCGAGGCTTCTGTTGGGCATGTACTCGTACACGAGCATCTTCTCTTCCTCCTGCACGCAGCAACCCAGGAGCTTGACGAGGTTCGTGTGCTGCAGCTTCGCGATCAGTTGGATCTCGTTCTTGAACTCAACGAGCCCTGCCCGGACTGCGCCGCCAGCCGCTTCACCGCAACCTCGGTTCCATCAGGCAACACGCCCTGAGATTAGCGTTTCAGATTGATCAATCTGTCACATTTTTGTAAAGATAGTTCGTTACACACTTGCCTTGTAAACTGGTCCGAAGCCGCCTTTTCCGAGCCTGTTGTCTTCGGAGAAGTTGCCCGTGGCAACAGCCAGTTCCGGGAAATCGAACAACGTGAACTCTGAGCTGCTCTCTTCGATCTTCCAGAGCTTCAGGGCCTCCTCTGTTTTCGAGCTGCTCCTGGAATGTGCCTGCTCTAGTCTCGTCTTTCCTGAATTGGAGATTTGCAGGTAATTAGACTTCTTCTAAAGATTCAAGGGTGTCGACAAAAAACACATCAGAATTTTCTTGCAGTCTGTTGGCGTCGTCTTACCAGTTCCTTTTTTCAGTCGTCTGATCAGTAGGAGGCAGCCTACCAGCATTGAACAGAACACCGCAATTGACACGCATAGGACGATTATTAAGGTCTTCCTATGCTTGTTTCCTGCACGATTACAGAATAAAATGCAGCAGTATTACTAACACACCTGAAATAGTTCAACAGATTAAGGTCTCTTAATTACCATTGCTTCCTGTTGCTGAAGATGAGCCACCGAAGCCGATCCTGACGTCTGTCATGCCGTCATAGAACTGGTAGCCCTCGTACCGGATGTTGCACCGGACGCCGAGGATGCGTCCTCCCTCGCGGCCGTCGTACCACTGGCGGGTCAGCTCCTGGAGGCCCTGGAAGCAGTGCCAACACTGGCCCGGGGAGAGGTCCGGCGTGCACTGCGCCAGCCCGTACACCGTCGGCAGCTGCGCGTTGATGTACATGGCGGCGCTGGCGAACCGCCGCTCCGAGGAGTTGTACGCGCCGTACATGGACATCTCGCCGAACAGGGTGCCCACCAGCGACAGGAAGAAGCTCCGGGACGTCGCGTTCCGGCTGTCCCACGCCGCGTACGTCGACGCGTTCATGTCCATGGCGTTGATCACCGGGCTGTTGTCGTCCGGCCGCGCCAGGAAGTCGTCGCCCGAGTAGCGGACGGTGCAGAGGTCGTGGTAGAACGTGGCGTCCCTGTCGCCGGCGCAGAGCGCACGGAGCTGCCCGAACGCGTCGTTGAGGCAGCCGGAGCACGTCCCGGCCTCCGTCATGTCGCCGCGGCAGAGCGCGAGGCCGAAGACCCTGTCCGGGGCGGCACCGATGGCCGCCGAGGCGTAGAGCGACGGGGAGGTAGAGGCGTCGACAGGCAGCGCCGCGGTGAGGCTGGCCAGGTTGGCTCCGAAGGCGTCGCTCGCCGTGTAGTTTCCCATGGTGCCATTGCACGAGTACTCCGAGTAGGCGGCCGCGCTGGCTTGCGGCCTGGTTAGGAACAGGAGGAGGAGCAGGCAGGGCAGAACGACAACCATGCCGGCTTCTTCCATCAGTGTGAAACAAGAGAAGATTGGCGCTTCTACATGGTTGTTGTTCTAGTTCTAAAATGTAAAAAAAAACGTTAGCAAAGTCAAAGGCTACGAGATAGTGGTTGGTTGCTGTCATTTTTTTCTCTCACATTTCCAACAAAGGAAACTTCTCTTTGATAGTGCGCCAACAAAAGCAGTACTGGTCAGGAAGCAATAATTTGACCTCGCGGAAGATTATAGAAGCAGAGCAGACTTACATACATGCAAGACGAGAAGCCATTTTAACCATGCACGTGTGAATACCAAAAACGACCACAGCGACCATGCTGAACTGAAAGCCAAATCTTCCTCTCCCGGTCTCTTCTCAGCGTCAATCATTCCTGATGCTGGCTAATGTTCGCAAAATACAAGTCGAACGGTTCCTGTCCAAACATGGCTTTGGATGGATCCATCACGCTAATTATATCTACCAGAAAGCTTTTCACAGATGACTCTGAGGCTATTACTGCTGGCCGGCTGTTTCCAAAACGTACTTGCTTGTTTCTACCTACTCGAAGATACCCCGCGCGTTGCTGCGGGATTTGTCAATGAAAAGCAGTGGGTATGAAGAGCTATAGATTTTTAAGATAACATTGTAACAAAGATGTCAATGTAAACAACTTTCAGTACAATCTTCCAGGTTTGTTACCATGTATAAGCTGCAAACTGCAGCCTACATGCTAATGCTATATACGATGGCCACAGGTAAAATCAGAAACGCAGCTTTACGGAGTACAACTTGTTATCATGGTCCTTCATGGATCAACTTGAATTACATTGCAAAAATGTTGCAATCATGAAACATATTAGCACTATATTATCCCACACTAACAAAAGAGTAACCGGACAATAGACATGAGTAGTTATTATTATACAATGAAAATATACACAAACCAAATCATGTTAGGAAATTTCTAATACTGATGTACGAAAGTTCTAATGAACTGATGAAAGACTTCCATTTATCTTCTTACAGTTCACAGAAACCTGACAGAAAAGGGCAGCTTCAAACGAATGTATGCTCAAACCACCTGATAAAAGGTTCGTCTCCATATTATTCTTGTAGCTGGATCATATGGCAGAAGATCAGTCACCACATTGTCCATTCAGCTAACTGAATCCTCAAGTAAAATGTAAAACATAGAGTAAAAGGACATTGAGAAAAATAGAACAATTCTTACCTAAGCTCAAATCGCCTGGCAGAAGACTTTCTCCACAATATTCTTCAACTGACCCAAGCCTGAACGGTGAATTGGAAGCTCCAATAACATCCAATTATTAGGAAACTTATCACTCGAAAATACCTAACTGAACCTTCTTAACGCGGTATAAAATTTCTGTGACCTCAAGCTGTATTAAAAATGCAGATACAAGGAGTCAGGTCTCAGGACTGAACAGAAATAGACATGGATACAGTGTGCATATAAGGAGCAAGGATATTAGAATCGACAATGGATGGACAGTACCATATATAGAGTCGGAATTTTATCTATTACATGTGAAAGAAGGAGATTAAACATACTCGCTGAAACATAATGGTGTTTATTGCCCATGCCAGAATACGTCAATTATCATGCTTGTTGTGAACATAAGCAGCGGAGAGGAAACCTGTAAATCTTGGGGGCACACCAATTCCTTGAGCAGAAGGTAAGAAAGACGACCATCTCTGTATTGCCGCTGTCTGCGGCCTATGCCATCAGAAGCTGCAGCATGAAAAAGGAATTGAACCAACCATACTTTATTCAAATTATAACCAGCTGGTACCAGATTTCACACGAAAACAATAACCTCAAATCATTTATTTTGGAATATTTCTTCACTACTGGTAGGAAAAATTAGATGCTGAATAGTTTGTGCCCTTATTTTTTATTTGCCAATCTGTTTGAGCATATCTCAGGGTTATGTTCAGTAAAAAGGATCTAAAGGAAAGGCTTTTGACCAAACCTGAATTCAGATGTAGATGAAATTAACTACAATTTAAAATGACCAATGAATAGTAAACGGAGCACATTCGAGGATGTGTTCAATCAAGCAAAATAAGAAACGTGTAGAGATGTCCGTCAATGCAGCTATACTGTACTAAGATGGGAGGTGCCTAATTGCCTACCAAAACGAACAGTGGAATTAGCTTACGCCCTTGGGTTAGCGTAAATTAGAGTAAGCAGGGACCAGCTAGGAAGAACCACGGTGACTGCTTCGGCGTCCAACTCGCCAGAACCTGAGGATCAGGAAATCCAAAAGTGTGAGAAAAATGGCAACACGTGACAGGGAAAGAGCAAAACACGGATGGTGTGGCTCACCGGCAGTGCAAGTATGAGGGAGACACCCAGCCGCAGCAGCGCGGGAGATTTTATAGGGGGGCATTTAGCATGAACCTCTCATATGCCTGCGTCAATTTGTTGTGCAGGAGTTTCTCGCGCGACTCGCGGGGAAGAGGAAGAGAGAACGCGGTGGTGGACATTGATTGAGAGGAGCAGCGGAGGGTCGGTCGATCTGAATTCTGTGCCGTCGAGAAGAGCAACCGTTCGGTGGAGATGAACAAAATTGGGCTGGTTGACTGGGCAGAAGATTATATGGGCTGGATGTTTACATTGGAAAAAAATAGAATTAACGTGGGAACAGAAGAAGAAAAAAGAAACGAAAATAAAAAGGAAAACCGGGAAATTGCTGACATGGCACTTTGCTGAGCTGGATATGCTGCATGTCAAGAGAAATAGTTAGTGGGGATGACCTATTTAGTTATATAGGATTTGGAGAAAATCAGTCAACTCCACCGAAAAGAGATGAGCAGGTGTCTGTCACACCTGGCATGTCGTTCCCGTGGGAACCAAGGTTACCACGCGCTCGCCGCACTCGGGCCACCTCCGCCCATCCACCCAGGCGGGGTGGAGTACAGAAGAAATCCGCCGTCTTCTGACTCCGAGGTGGTATGCAGATCTTTGTCAAGACTCAAAACCTAGTTCGGATGCCCACCAGAGTCTTGCCGGGAGACTCGTCCGGCCCTTTCCGAGCGGGGTCTAGAGCTTATCTCATGTTATAGGGCGTGCTACGTCATCCGCAGTACGCATTGCTATTTCCAAGGGCCGCGTCAGAAGGTCACGCGTAGTCCCAAGGAGGCCGCTGGTTCCCAAGCCCGGCCCGTCGCAACATACGACACATGCCAAGAAGACCCAGTGGGCTCCGACCGCTAATCCCCGAACGGTGCAGCCGTGACGTGACCTTACAGGGCAGACCTTGTTGGGGGAGAAATCTTCATTTTGTAAAAAATTTGGCGGAACAGAGCTGGACCCAGTCTCTGTGGTGGGCAAGCCCAGACCCACGTTCGTACCTTAACAACCATAGTATCAGCCCGTGGACGGATTAAACTCTGCGGTAGCGACCCGGCTAACGAGTGGCATGCGGGGCAGGCTCAGCCCCTGTGGGGGGTAGAGCCTGCCCGGACCCACTTTATAAGCATCACCCTACGGGCTACCGGGCTACCACGTGAAGTAGACTGCTCTCGGTTTCGACCCGAGATACAGATTTAGAGCACCACCTACAGGAAGAATCGGCAGACGGACTGCCCGCGACATGTCCGTGAACAAACAAGCGCCTAATTGGCCCAAAACGAATATCTGACTAAAGATGCTCTCGGTTCCTAAGGTTCATGACACGAATGCGGGACCAAGACGAGAACCAAGACTAGGCACCTATGCATGCATGTTGGCAAGACAGGAGTAGAATAGATGATGCGATGCCATGAAAGTGTTATCGCAGGAAGCACACTACCTATAGAAGTTTGGGACGCTTTTAGTCCGAATGCGTTCTTGGGTTACAACTTTATAGTTCGTTCGACAAGATTTTAGACCAACATGCATGGCTTATCTTGGTACAAGCTCCGTGAGTGATACATCATTTGGTGAAACCACCGCCGGCCTGCTACCTCCATGCGAGGCAACTTGACGTGGTTCCGGGTTGGTGTTACCTGCCCGGAAACAGAAAGCCGGCTTGGATGGAGCTTTAAGCGAGGCGGCATCCCGGTTAAGGATCGCATTCACGGCTGACATTGCAGGCCTATCTGCAGGGCTCTCCTGAATGCACAGTAGCCCGATGTGAACGTAAGTCCGCATTTTATCTTCAGGAACGCTGTTTGCAAGCGACGGGTCAGCGATCTCGAGGATCGTTCCCTTGGTCCAATGCTCCCATATCTGCAACACATGGGTGATTAGAGTGTTATTGCTGCAATGAATTTGAACTAGTATTTTAGTAGGGTTTGTTACTTACAAGATCAGTCAAGAGGTCAACAGACTGCTCAGAGTTGTAGGAGGCGCAGTTTTTTCTTCCTGTTATGATCTCTAAAACCAGAATTCCGAAGCTAAACACGTCGGACTTGGTCGAATAATGCCCGTGAACAACATATTCTGGTGGCATGTATCCGCTGAAGCAAAAAGATATGATTAGTTAGTGAACTAAAATTGATAATGGCCTTACTTATTCTATGGTCCTGCAGTCCATTGGATTTTGTATATCATTCCATGGTTTACTTCACTTACAATGTCCCGACGACTCTGTTTGTCACATTCTTCGATTGATCACCTTCAAACAGCCTTGCCAAGCCAAAGTCTGAAATCTTCGGATTCATATTGGAGTCTAACAGAACATTGCTTGCTTTAAGGTCTCTGTGGATTATTTTTAGCTGAGAATCTTCATGGACGTATTGCAAACCTCTGGCAATTCCATTTATTATCTTGGACCTCTTCTCCCAGTCAAGATCCTTGCTCTTTTCCGGATCTATAAAAGAAACAAGAAACATCGGTGAGGTTAATTTAGTGCAATTACTATAGCTCAGATATTAATATTGTGGTGCAGTATTCTGAGTATTTACCAAAAAGAATCGTGTCAAGGCTTCGGTTGGGCATGAATTCATAGATAACAAGTTTCTCATTTTGTTCCAAACAAACGCCGATAAGCCTTACAAGATTTTTGTGCTGAAGCTTAGCAACCAAAACAAGCTCAGCTTTCAGCTCTCGCATTCCTTGCGCTGAACCTGGCGAAAGTCTCTTCACCGCTCTCTCTTGGCCATCTGGAAGGGCTCCCTGTGCACACGTCCAATAACATATGAAATTAATTCACAAGATGTCTAAAACAGTAAACACAACAATTGCACGATTGGTACCTTATAAACAGCACCAAACCCTCCTTCCCCAAGCTTATTTCCTTCTGCAAAGTTCTCCGTCGCAGCTTCCACTGTTGACAGATTAAGCATGGACAAATTGATGTTTGAAGCACTCTCCAAATGCTCGGAATCTGTCCAAATACAAGAAGTATGTCAGACGAAATCCATTTCAAAAGATAATGAGGTTTGATCATTTGAATGAACTCGAAAATTCAATGTTCGGAATGCATAATTGTTTGCCTTTTTGGATAATTGATAGTCTGACGCTTGAAATGCCTCACTGCCGTTTCTAGCCTTTTTTTCTAATAAACTTTCGAAGCTTTTTATTATTGCAAGAGCAGGATCTTCCTATTCTCTTTCATTTAATGGTCTGCCATCTATATTACTTACATGGTAGTATGGGCAATCTTTGTTTTCTTCTCCTGCTCAAGATGTAAAAGCAAACTAATGTGAAAGTCAAGGCTGCACAAACAACAGCCAGTGCAACGGCTAGGATCAGTAGGATGGTACTTGGTTTACTTCTTCTTCCTCCTGTAAAATGACACTAGAGTCAAGGCACTTGACTAGATGGAATGTGGATATTAGTATTCAATTATGTATGTATACATTTGCGAGTTGGAACATGTGCTCATGAAAATATTCACATAAAACATAGAAAATAGTGAATAGAAATTGGCTCGTTTCCACCAAGATATAGGAAACTTGGGATGATCTTAAAACAGCCCTTGATCACTCCGTGCTAAAAAAAAGCTATCCAAGGGCATAGATCATAATTTAAGGAAATATCAAACAGTTGAGCGCTTGATGGACCCCTACTAAAATCTCCCAAGATAGCAACTTATAAATCAACCATGCATGTTATTCCTTAATATGTACAGAACTGTCCAGTTAAGCCCCTTTGTATCACAAGTCACACTAATGGCCAAGTGCAGGGATTGGAAATCACATGGAAAGATGACAGGAAGTGCAGGGATTAGAAATCACACGAATGGAATACTTACGGAAAAACGTCAGCTTACGTGAATGCACATGTTTGTTAAGAATACCTACGGTGGATGTAGAATTCCAAAAAAACTGTGGCATAGGGAAATCCGTATAGAAAATCATTTTAGAGAAATCCAATAATTTCATTTATTTCATCTTAAGCGAGATGGTTTCACTGTGAAGGATTTGCATATTCAAGGTTGGCCCATCTACAGGGCATTTGTACGTCGTAACAAAAGAGGGTTGATACTTTTTTTCGAGATTAAGCGCAGTTAAGGGCCTCTTTAATACACATAGTTTCCTTTTTTTTGTTAAAACAAGAGTGTCATGCTTTTCACAGGTCTTGTTCTTTTCTATCGGACTATCAGTTGGTTGCACTCATATGAGCTATCATAAATCATACGCAACACCGGGACAAGATGAAGTTAGCGTCAAGCGGTTGAAATGGCTTAACTGGCCTACAAGGGAGTTTATGTCCCAGTTTGAACAACGTGTGTCATCACTTATAGGCATATATTTTTTCAAAAGTCAAACAGTGTGAACTTTGATCAAGTTTTATGAAAATACAATTAACATTTTTAATATGAATTTACGTAGAAATATTTATATCCACTCGAGCCTCTATTAGTAAAAATCCTATGTGCACAATCAAACATCATTTCATGTAGTATTAAACATAATATTATATGAAAAATCTGATCACGTATTTCCTATTTCTATGCTTTGAAAATCCTTATCATGCATGTCAGGTATTTCAGCGAATGTGCGGGTCCAACTCTAAACTCTCCATCATGTGTGCCCACTTTACTAGGTAGGAAAATTGTACTATAGTTTTGTTGAAATCTGGAACTCACCTCCATCTCGGACTGTCGGTCCGTGCCCATTTCCATCTGGCGAGGGTGCTGCGGCTGATGCCGGCGCTTGGAGGTGCAGAATGGGATTGCCGGAGAACGGATATAACTCAAACCGGTAGTTGCACCGTAACCCCAGGATCCGCCCTCCTCTCCGTCTGCTGAAAAGCTTTGGCATCACGCTTGTTATTTGCTCTAGGCAGCTCCGACACTCGGCAGGTGTAATGTCCGGCCTGCACTGCGCCATCCCGTAGATTTTCGGGGTGTCAACGTCGAAGTCTTTTACTCCGGTACCGAAACGCACGGACGAGTTCAGCACCGCGTAGTCAACGACAGCAGCGAGGAGGACACTCACGGCGGCGTCGAAAGTTGCCGCCGGAGACTTAACGTTCTCCCCGTTGGGCATCGTATGTTGTTTGTTGTTGTCATTGAAAGCCGGGAAGTTCATGTAGGAGAAGCGGAGGTAGCAGGATTCATAGTAGATCGTTACGTCCTTGCTGTACGGACACGCCTGCTGGGCGTCCCGGAAGGCGTTATCGACGCAGTCGGCACAAGCGGAGGCGTTGGTGGTGTCGCCACGGCAGAGCGTGAGCGCGTACACGGTGTTCGGGATGGAACCGAGAGCGCCGGTGGAGAAGAGGGTGGGAGACGACGAGGCGTTAACGGGGATGGTGGAGGAGAGCTGCCTTAGGTTTGATTGGAAGACACTGTTCTCGGTGTAGTTCTGGCTATAGTCGCATTGTTGCCACAAAACGTCGCCGGAGACGAGCTGCGCCAAGAAGGGCAGGATGAGGATGGAGACGTAGCACGAGAGTTTGTGAGAGACCATGGTTCATAGCCAGGTGGTGATGAGGATTTGAGTCTTTGAGACAAGAAAATATATGCGGATGTAGAAGAGAAAAACGATCTGCTTCGGCTTTATAGGGTGGCTTACGAGTTCTAGCTAGTGACAGTTTGATTTGCACAAGGAAGATCTAGTTTACTTCGGGTCCCAAGGAAGAAGAAAAGTAATCATGACACAGGCGACAGGCTTAATTAGAATAGTAGAGGAATAAAAAAAATCAGGAGATGAGTTGGCATCCATGGAAACTACCAATATAAACGAATAGTGGCTAAAGCAGGAGTTGGATTCTTTGATGTTTTCTTCTGCGAGCATGTCATGCATAACTGATCGGTGTTAACTTATGTAAGGGTAGTGTTGACTGTCGATGAATCAAATTGAATAAATCTTCGTTGCCACGACCATCTCTTCATAACTTCATTCTTCCAGGTTATTTCGAACTAAAGCGGTCTCTTTCAGAAATTAGAAAGGGCAACTTGTTGAATTTCCCGTTGTAATCCTGGCACCCACAACTACCGAGAGTACGTACATAAAAGCTGTTAGGAGATGAGTTCGGATCCATTGAAACTACCAATTTAAACGAAAAATCGTAGTTAAGAAGGCAGAAGAGTTGGATTTTTTTTTTTGACGACAAGCCAGCCGAGCTGATTTTCATTATTAAGGGAGAAAGAGGAAAGCAGAGTTCAAACTTGCAATTCTATTGTCGAATCCGAGTAACAGAAGGGGCAAGGTGTCCAGAGTAGTATCAGAAAGTTGCCACTAATCAGGTTCTCTAGTCAGGTGCTGTATGGTACGAATACCGGCAATGTTCCAGCAAATTGCTTCATCGACAATGCTGGAGAAGACCATGTCCAGGGACTGACAGTGGCGGTGAATATTCTTAAGTTTCTCTCCTTCTAGATCATCAAAGAGACCAGGGCAGCCGCCGATTTCCAAGTCTTGCCATCTTCAAGCGAGAGACTTTTGATTTTTTCTTCTGCGAGCATGTCATGCATAACTGAACAGTGTTAACTTATGGAGGGGTAGTGTTGACTTTTGATAAATCAAATTGAATAATTCGTCGTTGCCACGACCATCTCTTCATAACTTCATTCTTCCAGGTTATTTCGAACTAGAGCGATCGCTTTCAGAAATTAAAAAGGGCAACTTGTCGAATTTCCCGTTATAATCCTGGCACCGGCAACTATCGAGAGTACGTACATAAAAGCTGTTAGAGTCAGGCTTGATCGTACCGACAAGTACATTCTGTTGACTTGCCGATACGATCTGTCGAGATAATTCTCTGCAACAAATTAACTAGCAGGCACGTCATATGGGCTGATCGATTCTGGTACACGAAGCTGACTTGGTTTGCTTCTGGAGTGAACCTGGCTACATAGTTTCTTTAATTAGACCATCCATACCTTACTTGTTACTGATGATGGAATAATGATGTTTATTGCAAGGAGATCAATTTAGAATCAGTGTCGGCTATGATACTAAAATTTCTTTAATTTGATTGAAGTATATGTTTGAATTTGACCTGGCATAGGAGTCCGGCACGAGACATCTTTCAGCAAAGCAGCCATCAATCCATCATTACCCATTTGACATGCACATATACATTTGGTTTTAGTGCACAATTAGTAGAATTGATCTATATCACTCAGGCTTGTGACAAGACGTTTACAACATTATTTTATTATGACGGTGGTAGCCCAACGTTGGAACCACCCGATTGTCTTGTTTACATATATCGCCTAGTCCTTCCCATCAGTTTGGACTTTTGAGATAGATGACTAGTACAACAATTTAATATGGTATCATGTTTCAAGTTCACGACCTGGGTAACGCGCTATTTAATATAAAAATAGTTGCGGCCTCCTATCGATCTCACATTTAAGGTCTTCCCGTTTGTCCAGCCTAAACGTGAGGGGGATATCGCCTAGCCCTTCCCATCAGTTCGGACTTTTGACATAGATGGCTAATGCATCAATTGAATATGTTTCATTCCGCAACATCGGGTATGTCGGGGGGCTACCCCCGAGTAGGGTCATGGTGTGGTATAAGCAAGGTCTCAAGTGTGGGCCAAGTTATGGTAAAAGCCGACATACCTGGACCACTGGAGTGACCAGGGTGTGGAGTTGGTGCTTACCGACATAAGCAAACCGAGGTAACCCGGGCCAGAAGGGACCGAGGTACCATGCTGGTGCCAACCGGCATATGTCGAGCGAGATAAGGGATCCGAGATAAGGATCTGAGACATCATAGCCGACATATATGTGTCGGTATCTTGTGTGTTTTCTTATGTGCAGGGAAGGTTATTCAGGAAAGGGAATCCGGCATATCCATGCCGGGTTATCCTTATGTCGGACAGAAGTCAATGCTCCTGTCACATCCCGTCTGGCACGGGAGCGTCTGGCACGGAAGCGCCTGACACGGGAGCGTGCAGAAGGAGCGAGGTGACAGGGCTCGCCTGAACGCTGACCGCGGGACATCTGGGGAAAAGGCTACGAGATAGGCATGGTCATGCCATGTCTTTTCTCTGGCAGAGGGTACATTCTAGGCGTACCTCGATGCTGCAGGAGACGGGCATGTCACGTCCTGTCTCTGACAGGAGTAACATCATGACATATCCTTGGCGTGGCTACAGTGCACCGGGAGGGGCACTTCCGTAACTCGGTTTAGCCTATTTATAGGGCCTCACCCCTCCTGCGTGAGAGAGGATGCCCAGAGACACCTTTCACCCAGTAGCTTCATCTTCTTCAGTGTGTTCTTCCCCATTGCTGGGATCATACAGCTCGAGGAGCAGCCTTGTATTTGTGATACCTCGGTATAGAGAGAGACAGGCAGGAGTAGGGGCTTTACCTCCTCACGAGGGCCCTGAACCTGGGTAGATCTTGGTGTGCTTGTGTGTTCTTCGTGTGTGCTTCTTAGCACGCTAGCCCTCTCCCGGATCCACCAGCGTCCATCGGCCCCACACTTTAGCCATCCTATGGCATCTGCCGTGATACCACCACGACAGTTGGCGCCCACCGTGGGGCTGGCAGCGGCGCTGGCTGGTGTGACATTCCGGACAGGTTCCATCATCGACTCCGGCGAGCGCGTCGTTTGCAGGCTCGTCTGCAAGCTCGGCGTGCTGAAATTCATCAGTGACAACGCTGGATGCTTCGGCAGCAGGCCGTTCCTGACGAACGGCTGCCTCATCAGCTTCGGCACCTTCGTGACATACGTCCCCACCGAGGTTGTCTGCAAGTACCCCGAGCAGGTGCTTGTGGCCGAGGATCCTCCTGCTATCTGTGCGGCTCGCGGCCGGCGTAGCGCTCGCCCCGGGAGCTGCGCAGAGGTCATGGTGACCAGCACTGCGGCTGATGCCGGTAAAGGAGAACCCGTCAAAGGAGATGCCGGTAATCCTGCTCCCAAGGTCACCAGATCGGCGAAAGTGCCGCTGGAGAGGAGGGAAAACCTCCGAGACCAGGCCGGTGCATCCGAGGTACCGGTTAGGCCAGCTCATCTCGAGGAGATAATCGAGAAACTAGTTGTGCCGGTAGCTGCTGGTACAGATGCTGCCCAGTGGAGGCAGAATTGGAGGCACGGCGTCAGAGTTTGCTTCAGGAGGCTCTGGAGATGGCCGAGGTGAGGAGAGAGTTCGGGATAACTCTCCGTGAGTATAACCAGGCACATGGTTTAACCCCGGTAGCTGCTCGCCCTAGTCGAGTAGAGGATGTGCGCAAGAGGGGTAAAAACCTCAATGCCGAGATTGCTAGAGATGGTAGATCTAGCTCCAGCAAAACTCCTAGTAACTTATCGGTCGAAAAACCGAAGTATAGTTCCCCTGCTAAGACTCTTAGAGCTGCCGAGGCAGCAAGAGCCGAGTTGTCAGGCTTATCCGGAGAAGCTCTCCGTAGGCAGCAAGACCGAGTTAATGAGTTGGTAGCTGTGGCTACCCGGCAGAATGAGGCCTATCGCAAGGCCAACACAGTTGCAGGTGGGTCCGAGATTGTTCACTCGGCTAGGGGAGCCAGTGGATCTAAGGGGCAAGCTTCATCACCGCATGTCGGTGGAGATCGTGACCGGAGTGTAAACTCCGGTAAGAGCAAACAGATGCAGGTGTATGATCCGGCATGTGCCGGAAAACAGGTAGTTGGGCGAGGCAGTGCCGGCCGGGGTAGAAGCAATCCCGGTCCGGGCGGTCCAGGTGCCGGGGAAGTTAACTCGGCTGGCCGAGGTTATCCACCTCGGTATCCGACACAAAATCTCGCCCAGCGGCAGCAGCAAAATGTCGGGCATGTCCAGCAGCCACAAGGTGTTGACCAGGTGGCTAACCGTTATGATGATGGTTACTCGGCTATGGAGAAAGCCGGGTATCCGAGATATGAAGGTGCACTGGGATCCGGTTGGGAACTCGCCAGTTGTCACCAAATGATGCACGCTACAAGTTGGACAGGATTTATATGTCCGAGATGCTGGAAGAGCAAGGTCCACCTGGCCCGGCATGTTTTGGACCTCGGATCATGAGGGAGCCACCGGTGCGGCACTTTCAGTTGAACCGAGGTGCAAAGACATATGACGGCAGTACTAAGCCGGAGGACTGGCTGACAGATTATGTGTCGGCAGTGCATATCGCGGGAGGAAACCGCCGATGGGCGGTGAGGTATATCCCGCAATGTTGGAAGGGCCAGCCCGGATTTGGCTGAACAACCTGCGAGAGGGCAGCGTTGATTGCTGGCTGGACTTTGAAGAAGCATTTGTTAGCAACTTCTCCAGCACGTACAAGAGACCGAATCGTCCTCAGCAGCTTGCGATGTGCAAGCAGAGGGATAATGAAACTGACCGGGATTACTTAACCCGGTGGAGTACTATTCGCAATTCCTGTGAAGGAGTTGTGCGCAGGCCATATCTTGGTTTGCCCAGGGTGCCGACACGGCTCCATGCTCTGGCAGAAGTTGCAGAGGGAAATGCCGGCCACCCTGGCCGAGACAATCCGGATTGCGGATAGCTATGCACTGGGTGATCCGATGCAACCTTGCTGAACTCGGGAACCGAGTAGAAGATACCCGGTGAATAACAGACCCGGGCCAGTCAGGCAGAACGATCGCCAGGACTTCGGAAACAAGAGGAGAGAGCCGGATTACCGGTATGGCTCAAACCAGGTTGCAGCGGTAAACCAAGACCAGCCAGATGCCGGCAATAGCCAGCGTCCGAAGTACAACGGCCCAGCATGGGGCCAGAATCAAGAAGGGAAGAGGCCATGGGGTGACCAGAAGCCGTCCTTAACTTATGAGGCTATGTTGGATGGGCCTTGCAGTTTCCACACCCAAGACATCGCAGGCCAGCAAACCATACAACTCGGCAGTGCAGCTGGTATCAGCGCACAAGGGGGGAAGGAGCCAGAGCCGGAGGAAATCAGGTGGGGGCACCTCAGAGAATTCCGCCGAGGCAAAACTTGCCGCTTACCGGAGCAAATGCTATCCCGGTGATTCCGCCAGTTCCGAGGCAAGCAGATCCGAAACCTGTGAATCAGGTGAATGTCGGAGGGAACAACAACAACACTGGTCCCAGCAGGCAGGGAGAGTATCCCCAGGGAGATTACAGAGAAGCTCATCAGAGCTATGTGTCTTTGTGACCGAGCCAACTGACAAGAAGAGCTTGCATCGGCGTGCACTGGAGGTGAACGCAGTTATGCCGGCAGTGCCGAAGTATTTGCACTGGTCCGAGCAAGAAATCATTTGGAGCAGAAGGGATCATCCCCGAGTTATGCCAACTCCGGGAGGTTATGCATTGGTGGTGGACCCGACATTCTTTGGACCCACCATCAATGTTCGGTTCACCCGAGTTCTCATTGATAATGGGAGTGCTATCAATATCATGTACCGAGACACCATGGTGAAGATGGGTATCTCGGCAAATATGCTGCAGCCGAGTTCTACAACCTTTCATGGTATAGTGCCAGGTGTTTCATGTGCACCTATGGGCAAAATTTGGGTTGATGTGTTTTTGGCACCAAGGAAACTGCCGAACTGAGAGCATCCAGTTTGAGGTAGTGGACCTCGAAAGTCCATACCATGCTTTACTCGGCAGGCCTGCACTGTCCAAGTTCATGATATCCACCCATGTGGGTTACCTCAAGATGAAAATGCCGGGTCCTAATGGCATCATCACTATCTCGGGTGATTACAAGCGTGCACTGGAGTGTGCCTCGGCTGGATCGTGCTTAGCCGAGTCACTGATTATCGCTGCAGAGAAGAAGAAGATCCATGAAGTGGTGGCATTGGCTCAGTCCGCGCAACTCGGTATGCCGGGTATGGCTAACCCGGAGCAGAATGCAAATTTCGAGGTGCCCAAGGAGACCAAGAAGATCAATGTTGACCCGGCATGTCCGGACCACAACGTCATCATTGGTACCGGGTTAACTGAGAAATAGGAAGGCGAGCTCAGTCACTTCCTCCGTGAGAACCGGGATATCTTTGCATGGTCAAATCAGGACCTGCCAGGTGTTCCGAGGGAGTTGGCTGAGCACTCTTTGTTCGTCAGACCGGATATGAAACCGGTGAAGCAACCTATGCGGATGAGAGGAGAAAGGTGATAGGTGATGAACTGGCCAGATTACTTGCATCTGGTTTCATCATGGAAGTGCTGCACCCGGACTGGTTGTCTAACCCGGTCCTGGTGGAAAAGAAAAAAGATGACCCGAACGTGGCCATTGTGTGGCGTATGTGTATTGATTACACAAACTTGAACAAGGCATGTCCTAAGGATCCATTCCCGCTGCCTCGGATTGATCAAGTGATCGATTCCACAGCCGGGTGTGAGCTGTTATCCTTTGTAGATGCGTATTCTGGTTTTCACCAGATACCACTGAACCCTGCTGATCAAATGAAAACTGCTTTTATCACCCCGTATGGGGCTTATTGCTATCGTGTCATGACATTTGGTTTGAGAAATGCTGGTGCCACTTACCAGAGATGTATGCAAAAATGCTTGCATGATCAAATAGGAAAAAATGTGCAGGTGTATGTCGATGACATTGTCATCAAGTCTAAGGAGAAATCCACTCTGATTGATGATCTCCGAGAAACATTTGAGAATCTAAGGAAATTCCGGATAAAACTTAACCCGGACAAATGTACCTTCGGTGTGCCGGCAGGCAAGTTACTCGGTTTCCTCGTGTCGAGCCGAGGTATCGAGGTGAACCCGACAAAAATCCGTGCTATTGAAAGCATGAGGTTACCGACATGTCTCAAGACGTGCAGAAATTCACGGATGTTTGGCATCCTTAAGTCGGTTTGTTAGCAGGTTGGGAGAAAAGGCATTGCCTTTGTGTGGACCCCGCAAGCAGATGCGGCGTTCACCGAGTTAAAAAAGATGTTGGCAACTGCGCCGATACTGGCCTCACCATTACCCAAAGAGCCGATGTTGCTCTACATTGCAGCCACAAACCGGGTTGTGAGTGTCGTATTGGTAGTGGAGCGAGAAGAGATGGCAAAACTGTGCAAAGGCCAGTATATTACCTGAGCGAGGTGATCTCGTTGTCCAAGCAGAACTACCTCACTACCAGAAGATGACATATGGTGTCTATCTGGCTGCTAAGAAGTTGAAACATTACTTCCAAGAGCATTCAATCACTGTGGTTGTGAGGCTCCTATCTCGGAGATCATTGGGTGTAAAGATGCAACTGGCCGAGTAGCCAAGTGGGCTATCGAGGTGTCCCCTTACACTCCTCACTATGAAAGAAGAGATGCCATTAAATCTCAGGCACTGCCGGATTTCTGGTGGATTGGGCTGAAATGCAATATGAGCCACCATTGCCTGACTCCAATTACTGGAGAATGCACTTTGATGGTTCAAGGACAAAAATTGGTTTAGGTGCCGGGGTAGTCCTTACCTCGCCAAAGCATGATCAGCTGAGATATGTGTTGCAGATTCATTTTGCGGCATCTAACAATGTGGCCGAGTATGAGGCACTTGTTCATGGGCTAAATGTGGCCAAAGAAATTGGTATTCGCCGGATAGAATGTTTCGGAGACTCGGATTGGTGGTGCAGCAAGTCTCGGGAAATTGGGATGCTTTAGACGCCAACATGGCGTTGTATCGGTTTCATGTCCAGAAGATCTCGGGGTTCTTTGAAGGTTGCGAGCTCACGCATATACCTCGGGCTGAAAATGAAGCCGCCGATGTACTGTCCAAGCTAGGTTCATCCCGGGATCCAATTCCACCCGGCATAGCCTTGGAGCATTTGAGGAAGCCATCAATCAAACCATCGCCGAGTCCGAGTCAATCTTTATCCCGGCGAAACCGGAGTCTGGTGCTGTTCCCATGGACGTCGATGTCGGATGCATTTGGGAGAACCCGGGGACTGCTTGGCAGAACCCGGGGACTGGTTACTCATCTCGGAAGAAGCATGTCGGTTGATCTCATGGAGGTGGATGATCGGTCTTTCCTGTGCGTCCTGTGCCGGAGTGGGCACAACCAATAATGGCATATATGATGGATGGGAGTTTGCCAAGTAATGAAGTTGAAGCTAGGCAAGTGCAAAGAAGATCCAAGGCATACACCATCATCAACCAGGAGTTATACAAGAGAAGTGTGACCGAGGTACTGCAGCGCTGTGTCGAGCCGCAGGAAGGGCAGGAGATGCTCCTGGAATTCATCAGGGAGAGTGTGGTCATCATGCTTCATCAAGAGCCTTGGTGGCTAAGGTATTCCGGCATGGGTTTTATTGGCCCAGTGCTTTGAACCAGGCAGAAGATATCGTCCGAAAGTGTGAGGGATGTCAGAGGTTTGCTAAAAAGATCCACCTGCCAGCCTCGGCACTCAAGACAATTCCAATCACTTGGCCCTTTGCAGTTTGGTGTCTGGATATGGTGGGAGAGTTCAGGCCAGCCCGAGGTAACATGACTCATATGCTGGTGATGGTGGACAAGTTCACCAAATGGATCGAGGTAAAGCCAATCCGGAAGTGTGATGGTCACACAGCTGTGACCTTTTTGAAGGACATCATTTTGAGATATGGTTACCCCCATAGCATTATCTCGGATAATGGCACAAACTTTGCTGTGGGAGAGTTTGCTCGGTTCTGTGCGGATAAGAGAATTCGGTTGGACATAGCCTCGGTGGCACACCCTGAGGCAAATGGGCAAGTGGAAAGAGCAAATGCATTGGTGTTAGCCGGTATCAAAGCCCGGTTGATTGAACCACTGTTGCGAACTCCGGGATGTTGGATAGAGGAGATACCAGCAGTGCTGTGGGGTCTAAGGACCACACCAAATCGATCAACTGGCTATACGCCATTTTTTCTGGTCTATGGAGCAGAAGCGGTCCTGCCGACCGACATGGAATATGACTCGCCGAGAGTGGCGCTGTACACTGAAACCGAGGCAAAAGAAGCTCGGGAAAATGATGTTGATTTGCTCGAAGAAGCACGAGAACTGACCTTATCTCGGTCAGCTATATATCAGCAAAATCTCCGACGCTATCATAGCCGGAAGATCAGCCCTCGGGTTTTCCGAGAGGGAGATTTGGTGTTGAGGCTAGTGCAACGCAAAGCAGGCCGACACAAGTTGTCACCTCCATGGGAGGGACCATTCATTGTGAGCAAGGCTCTGCACAATGATTCATACTATCTTATAGATGCGCAGGCACCGAGGAAAAATGTGATGGACAAATCCGGAGAGGAGACCAAAAGACCCTGGAATGTAGCTCTACTCCGCCCCTTTTACTCATAAGGGCGCAATGTATGTATCTCGGTTTTCCTTTGAATAAAATGCCGGCACTCCGAAAAGAAACTCGGGGACTGCCTTTGTCTATATGCTTGTGTTTTATCTCGGTTTTTTCTGTGTTGTTCATATGTCGGATGATTTTGAGACCTCGTTTCAAAGTTCAAGTAATGTATGCTATTTTGTTGTGATCTTGTGACTCGACTGACGAACGCCGAAATGGCAGTCAAGAGCAGAGGTTATGGTATATGGTAAACATGAAAATGGACTCGGGGACTCGGTCCTAAAAAGATCCGACATATGTCGTTTACTAACCCGGTTTTTCTTTCCTTTTCCTTGTGTCGGATGACTCTAAACCTTACCTCAAAATTTACAAGTATTGTGTGCTATAATGATTGATCTTGTGACTCGACTGTCGAACGCCTAAATGGTAGACAAGAGCAAAGATTACTAAGTATAGTAAACAAGAAAGTAAACTCGGGGACTTGGTGCAAAGTGATCCGGCATTGAGCCTGTCTTGTTGAAACTAATATGATAAAAGTAGCACGGATAAAAGTAGCACTGCGAGATACTTAAAAGTATATTTACATCTGCACCCGGCATTCCGGGGATTTAATGGTTCAATGTTGATAAGCTTAGGCAGCTGCCTCGGAGGAGCTCGGAGCAGTTGGAGCGGTGCGAGGCTCAGGAGCAGTCTCGGCGGCAGGAGAAGCTTCGGTTGTTGGAGCAACCTCGGGTGTTGGAGTGGCTGCCGAGGCACCAGCAGTGTCGGATACCGGCTTCTCAGAAGTCTCGTGGCCGGCTTCTCAGAAGTCTGGTCGCAGCCGGCTTGGCAGTGTCGGTTGCGCCAGCAGCAGAAGTGTCGGCTGCTCCGGCAGCAGAAGTCTCGGTCGCTCCGGCAGTGGCAGTGTCGGGAGCTTCGCCTCAATCTCCTCATCGATGTCATCTTCCTCGTCTTCACCCTCTTCATCATCCTGGTCATCTTCTTCGTCATCCGAGTAGGCGGGACCCGGAATGAAGTGTCGGGTGGGAGCATAGCTGGCCATGAAGGTGGCTGCCTCCTTGCGGCTCTCTATCAGTGTCGGATCTGAGGTCCATTTGGAGCCTTGGCGCAGGGAGCGCACGGCATTGAGGTTGATGGCCTCATACCAGGAGAGCACAAAGGTCAATGCTTGATCAGCTCCGGCACGAGCTGCAGAGGATCTCCACTCTCGGACCCTGGCCTCGGCCCCGACAGACACTTGGATAATTCTTCAATGCTAGCCGGAGTCTGAGATCCTGGCCATAAGGCTCGGTAAGCTTGGATGCCAGCATCAAGAAGATCCAGGCCAATGGCCTTCAGAGGAGAGATGCGAGCATTCAGAGCGGTCAGGTGATCTTCAATATCCCATTCCTCCGGGATTGGGCCAGCCTCGGCTCTTTTGCTCGTGCCTTGCGGACAGTGTTGTGCAGCAGCCTTGGAGTGGGAGAAGTGATCTGAAGATAGAAAAGCTATCACCGAATTGAGTTATATACCGGCATACTTAATGTCGGTACAAGCAATGAAACAAAAAGAAAGGATAAAGAAACTTACTGTCCATCTCCTTGTTAAGCCGGGTGAGCTCGCGGAGCCAGATGTCGGATTTTGCCTTGAGGGCATCCAGTTCTCCTTGAGCCGAGGTAGCGCGAACCTCGGTCGCCTCGAGGGTTTCCTTATGCTTTTGCGCAGCTTCCTCCCTTTGCATCAGGGCCTTCTCAATGCCGGTTTTCTCGCCCTGGACCCGAGCAAGTTCCTCCTGGAGCCGAGACACTTCCTGTCGTTCCTTCTGGAGGGCAGTGGTGTGCGCGGTTTCCTTGTTCTTCAGCGTCTCCTGAAGTTGCTTGTGGGACCTCTTGAGTTTATTGTGGTCCAGAAGCAGCTTCCGAAACACTGTGGTCCGGGCGTTGGTGCAATCCTGAAAAGAGCAAAGGGTTAGTATGATTTTTTGAAGATTCATGCCGAGTAAAGCTGAATGTCGGATTTTTTGAAGATTCGTGCCGAGTAAAACTCGACAAGAATCTCGGGGACTGGATGTCGGATTTTTTGAAGATCCTAAGTGTCGGATTTTTTGAAGATCTGAGTGTCGGATTTTTTGAGTCTAATAATGGAAATTTTGTGAAGATTCGCGCCGAGTGATCTTTACTCGGGCGAGCGCAGGTCACTCAACCCGAATCTCGGGGACTGGGGTTATATATGTTTATCATCTATGGCAAAGGAAAGAAAAGTCTGGCTGAGGAAAAATACCTCGGCAAGCTTGCTGGCTCGAAGGGTCGAGAGTTGCAAGTTGTGCATGGCCTGAGCAAGCGCACTGGGTCCAGCTGGATGTTGGGTGACCGGGTTCGCGGAGGAGACCTCGCTAGTGTCGGCGGCATTCCAGTCCATGTGGTACTGCTTCTCCGAGCCTAAGCTGTGTCCACTTTGAGTTCGGAGCTGGGGTAAAACCCAGCTGCTACTGGTAACTCGGGAGACGGAGGTGGTGAGAGCTTGGTGCTCCGGGGTAGTGGTTGGAGTCAACACCACTTGTTTCTCCGGATTGGCGAGTTGTTTCCCGGTGCCCACTTGGCTCTGTGCCGGCTTGGCTAGTGGAGTAGCTTTCCGAGTTACTAACTCGGTGGACTTGGTGGTGGACTTCGGCCGGGGCGGCTGCTTTGGTTGCTGTTGTTACTGTTGAGGTTGCTGCTGTCCTTGTTGCTGTTGCTGATGTTCCTGTTGCTGCTGCTGTTGTTGTTATTGTGGTTGCTTGGTTGCTGCTGTTGTTGTTGTGGTGGTGGTTGCTGTGCGCCCGAGGTCACCGAAGTGTCGGCCCGCGGAATGTCGGTTTCCGCGGTGGGGGCAACAGAGCCAACATCTTCGTCGAGGACCACGACCTCGGGAATGATAGATGAAGTGGCGGGTATCCTGGAATCACGTGGGCGCATGGAGGAGGAACTCTGGTTTATCTCAAGGGCGGCACTGCGTCAAGCAAGAAAAAATGTTATGTCGGGGAAAGATTATCCCGGGAGAAGGAAAAAAGGAAGTGAGTTTGTGTCGGCAAAGAGTATCTTACCCTTGAGTAACTGGCGGTGTCTTCTTGCCCTTCTTCGGCTTAACCGCTCCTCTTTTCTGCCGCTTCGCCTGCGGTGCTGCTGGATCCGAGGATGTGGAGGTCCCGGTTTTCGAGGTATCGGTTTCTGCACGCTTGCGAGATCCCACTTGTTTGCCCGAGGTAGCAGGGCGTGCACTCGGAGCAGAGCCACCCGGGTTAGCTGATGCCGAGGCTGGGTGAGCATATGCGATGGGACGAGCATCAATTATCTCTAGCATTTCGCAATCATCGTCATCCGACCAATCTCGGATGGAGGCTCGGGCTCGAGGCTTACCCGAGGTAGGGGCGCCAGCAGCCGGAATCGGCAGCTGATCCTCACCATCTGGGTCTTCTACCTCGGCGACGTCCGGGGCAGGGATATCTTGGCCCCATTTGGTGGAGGGATCCTCTCCATCTTCAGTCTTTTGCTGGGCAAACCTCTGCAAGCCAGAAGCAGTAAAACCGAGTTACTTTATGAGCGAGTATGGGGCCGGCATAAGGGTTATCTCGGTAGAAAAAAGTATGTCGGTGCAAGTTGCAAGGTTACTTACTTGCTCCGGAAGCCGGGTTCTGTTATGAGGTTCTAGACCCCATTCCCATTCCTCGGTCATCGTCGTGCGGGCAATGGCCTTGACACGTCTTCTGACCTCGGCTTGGGTCAGCTCGTGGGTGCTGATCCGAGTTGGATCATACTGGCCACTCATGTGGCAAATCTTGTGAACTCGGTCTTGAAGGGGGGAAACTCGGCGGCTGACGAAGGTCCTCAGGAGATCATCGCTCGTTAAGCCTGCCCCCACAAGCTCCTCAACGACCTTGTGAATCTGGTTGATCTCGAGGTTTAGGTCCCTCGGGTTGAGGGACCAGTTAAACTGTTCAGAGGGGGTGGAGATGTTGAATAGCGGCAGGTTCAGAAAGTCGGCATTGTCTGGGCTGTCCGGGTTCTTCACGTAGAAGAAAGTACGCTGCCATTTCCGGCATGACTCCAGGCCTTGAATCCGAGGCAAGATAGAACCCCTCCGAGGTATGATGGTAGCAGCTCCGCACGGGGTCATCTCCTTGAGGAAGTTTTTGTTCTCCGGGTCCGGGACACTCTGCTTCCGGAGTTGGAAGTACTTGGCCCAGAGCTCAACGGTGGGCCAGAGGCTGAGGTATCCCTCGGAGAAGGAAACGCACGCAGAGAGCGTGGTAATGGCATTGGCTGGAAGGTGGTGAGGTTGAAGCCGGAATCGATCCAAGAAGGATCGGAAGAACTCGCTCGCTGGGAGTCTGAAACCGCGCTCGAAGTGCGCGACGAAGACTACGCGCTCGCCGGATTTCAGCTTCGGCTCGGCCTCTGTGCCGGGAACCCGGCATATCACTTGTGCCGGAATGCGCTTGGTCCGGACTAACCAGTCTATCTCAGCCTGGGTTACGTCAGAACCTTCCCACCCGGCGCGTTCTCCCTCTTCAACGACATCCTCGGCAGGCTCCGGGGTATGGCTGGATGACATCTCGGAAGGGATCTGTGCAGAGACACAAGTTGAACTGAGATAAGTATATCGGAATATTTGGGCAACAGAGGAAAGTGCATAAGTGGCGGGAAACACCAATCTGTGAATAAGTGTTTGGTGGAAAGATCTACAGAGAAGGATAAATAGAGGATAAATGCAAGTTTTATAAGTTGAAACCTATGGGAATCTACGAAGAAGTTATTGCAAGGATAATAAGAAGCGCGTTGAAGAAAATCTAGAGGGGATCTATGCAGAAGGATGTAAGCGCATCATCGGGAAAGATGAACAAATCCATCGGAGAGGAGGAACGTGTTCATCGGAGGGGATGAACACGTTCATCGGCAATGCTAAGGGCGAGGAACTCATCGGTGTTGCGGTGGCGTTGCGAGGCGAAGAAGCGCGGTGTGTGCCGGAGTTGAGCGCGTCCGGTGGCGGCACGAGGTGCTCCGGTGGACGGTGGTTCGTGAGATCCGGCGTCGGGCGGTGGCGAAGCTCACTGCGCGGCGGCGGCGGTGTTGCAGGAGAGAGAGAAAGGAGAAGAGAGCGGTGAAGAGGATGGTTTGGATCGCCCCGCTCCCCTATTTATGGAGGTGAGGGCGTGCGGTTTCCGTATTTACCGCGTGCGGTTACCGCAATGGGCGCGCGGATTACCCGCGCACGATCTGCGCGGTTGCGATGTTTGCGGCCGCACGATCAGCCGCATCGTGGGCCACAAGGTGGTAACTGCCCACGGCGTGATCGCATGCGGTTACTGGCGCGGGAATCAAGGAGGCACGCCACGGTCAAACGCACTCGAGTGCTTTTGAGACGTGACAGCGCGTGATGTGGGCGGCGTGCGCGCAGAGATACGTCTGTCTGCGTGCAGTGACCGAGGCATCGCGCAGTGTTTCCCTGCCACGTGTTGTGGCCAAATCTTGGAAGAGATCGCGGGAATCTTTTTGTGTCGGAGAGACCGGCACAAGAGCAGATCTCGAATGTTTGTGGGAAGTTTTGGTCCGTGAAGCTTGAGATAAACTGACATAAGAATGTCGGATGTTTGATCAGGATAAAACAGTGGCCTTGTGTCAGAGAGACCGGCATAAGGGCATATGTCGAAAGTGGTAGGAGGTTACTTCCTGATGCTTGTGGTGTACCGACACGGTTATGTCGGATGGTTGGGTCAAGTTGAGTTGGCTGTGAAAGCTTGACTTGCTCCTTCAGCGGAGTTCTTGTGTCGGAGAGACCGACACAGGGGCAGGTGTCGGAATCAGTTGGAGAGGTTGTTATTGGCTTTACGGTTGGACCGACATGTTTATGTCGGACGCTTGGTGTGGTTGTTTCGGTTGATTAAACCTGCTGTGGCCCTTCATCCAAGGCTGCAGGACCGCACCAGTTTCGGGGACTAATGTCGGGGGGCTACCCCCGGGTAGGGTCATGGTGTGGTATAAGCAAGGTCCCATGTGTGGGCCAAGTTATGGTAAAAGCCGACATACCTGGACCACTGGAGTGACCAGGGTGTGGAGTTGGTGCTTACCGACATAAGCAAACCGAGGTAACCCGGGCCAGAAGGGACGGAGGTACCATGCTGGTGCCAACCGGCATATGTCGAGCGAGATAAGGATCCGAGACATCATAACCGACATATATGTGTCGGTATCTTGTGTGTTTTCTTATGTGCAGGGAAGGTTATTCAGGAAAGGGAATCCGGCATATCCATGCCGGGTTATCCTTATGTCGGACAGAAGTCAATGCTCCTGTCACATCCCGTCTGGCACGGGAGCGTCTGGCACGGAAGCGCCTGACACGGGAGCGTGCAGAAGGAGCGAGGTGACACGGCTCGCCTAAACGCTGACCGCAGGACATCTGGGGAAAAGGCTACGAGATAGGCATGGGCATGCCATGTCTTGTCTCTGGCAGAGGGTACATTCTAGGCGTACCTCGATGCTGCAGGAGACAGGCATGTCACGTCCTGTCTCTGACAGGAGTAACATCATGACATATCCTTGGCGTGGCTACAGTGCACCGGGAGGGGCACTTCCGTAACTCGGTTTAGCCTATTTATAGGGCCTCACCCCCTCCTGCGTGAGAGAGGATGCCCAGAGACACCTTTCACCCAGTAGCTTCATCTTCTTCAGTGTGTTTTTCCCCATTGCTGGGATCATACAGCTCGAGGATCAGCCTTGTATTTGTGATACCTCGGTATAGAGAGAGAGACAGGCAGGAGCAGGGGCTTTACCTCCTCACGAGGGCCCTGAACCTGGGTAGATCTTGGTGTGCTTGTGTGTTCTTCGTGTGTGCTTCTTAGCGCGCTAGCTCTCTCCCGGATCCACCAGTGTCCATCGGCTCCACACTTTAGCCATCCTATGGCATCTGCCGTGATACCACCACGACAGGATAAAATCGAAATATTTACTTATCCTTGTAGCATAACCTCACCCGTGTAACAAAAACATTATATACAACATCCCATCCTATAGTGGGTTAAAAACGTACAAAAATCATCACACAATTTGGAAAAACCAATGCTACGTGCGCAACTTATCACGGAAATATATGCAACTTTCCGTGAAAAAATATTTACATCATTGGAGCGATATTTGCAGAAGACGCCCAGAATTGTTGCCACATCTTGCTCGTGTGTTCGCAGCAAAACATGTAAGAGTTTGCGGCATGTGAGAAATACCCTTGTATCATCGAAAATCTGCCCAAAAACTAACCTCGATTTGGACCACACCGACCTCACCGTCCGATGAGGCCCATTGGTGTTGGAGCTAGCAAGCTCGTACCCATTCCCGTAGCCACTGTTGTCCTTCGAGGAGCTCGTTGGCATGGAAGGTGAGCTCCACGCCAACATCCATGGCATGAGGTCTTCTTCAACATTGATGTGGAGGAAGAGCGGCTAGCTCGTTGAAAAGAAGCGGGGATAGGGGAGTCAGAGAAGGGCGCAACAATGGAGCACTAGAGGCGTCGACCGGCTTGCCGGTTGCCGGCGAGCGTTCACGAGAAACAAAACGGATAGAGAGGAGAACACGCTGCAGAAAGAAGAACTCTGGAGTTGCGCAAGGCGGATGGCATCATTCTCGTGATTAGTAGGCTTACGAAAAATAGATGCAACATGTTTGCATGGTATGGGGCTTGGCACGGGCGGAAGGCGAGAGCAACGTGGCAGTAGTTGTTCCGGTTCTTGGCACAGGCGTACGGCCATGACGCGTCGACTGCACGTGCCATGACGCATGTGTCGGCCGATTTGGCAGCGCATGGTGTTGCCTTGTGTGCGAGCTTGGACGTCGAAGATGGATGTGGCGGCGTAGAGCAGCTGGTGCTTGTGAAGCGTGGCGACATGGACCTATTGGACCGGATCTAGGCGAGGTGGTGTGCCTCATTAGGAAGGTGGGGTGGTGGTGAAGGATGGTAGGCCAACACCCTCAGGACGGTTCTGGACATGATTGCGTTTGTGGCCAAATCTACCACTAGACAAAAGAGACTATTAGAGTCGGTTTTCCCATCACATCTCGTTACATTACTCACTATATAAAAGTTGGATTATATCGCGAATTGTGAGAGGCCATGCGACTGTAGCAGCTACAGTCTACTACAGTGTTGAACAGTGCGGCGATCCGCGCCGTCGCGCGGCGATCGGACGGCCCTCACCAGACATCCGTGACGGTTTTGCAAAAAAAAACCCTCCTTAAACGATAAATCAACCCGCAGTCCACACTTTCCCGCAGACAGGGACACGAACGCAAATTACGGAAAATCCGAGGACCTCCATGTAAAATTACCCGCAGATCGATTCTTCCCCTTCTCTCTCCCGCACGCGCCCGCACGTCGCCGGCGCCGCCGCCGTGCCCCTCCGCCGCTCCAGGCCTCCCCAGTCAGATCGATGGTCACTACGGCCTCCGGCGTGGCCGCATCTCCCTCCTCGCCGTCTTTCGCATGCCGAAACGCCGCGGCGGCGGCGGAATCGTCCCCGCCGTGCCGCTGTCCCTCGCTGTCCTTCCGCCGTGTTTCCTCCTCGCCGGCCAAGCTCCGGCGACCCAGAGGAAGCAGCGCGGCCGCTCCGAGCTACCCCGCATCTGCGCGCTTCCGGTGCAGCCAGCCTCGCGTCCCACCTCGCGCAGATGCGTCGCCGGCGAGAGCCACGCCGCCGCGCAGGCGCCGCCACAGCTTTGCCCCCGGTGGCGTCATCGTGACGCCATACTGGGCCTGGGTTGGCCTCAGCCGCGCAGATGGGCTACTTGCTGGGCCGGGCTGGCTGCTTCGCAGCTGGCTCGGCCCTTTTTTTCAATTCTTTTCCCCTGCTTTTCTTTTCCAAAATTTTTTTGCAACTTTCAAAATATAGACCAAATAATTTCAAACTAAATTGTAACAAATTTGTAAACATCAAAACAGCCACTCCAAATATTTTGGAACCTTCTCCAAAATATTTCAAATCTTCAAAATGTAAAAAAAAACACATAAAGGCTCAAATGACATTTTTACGTCATTTCAGAAAACATGGATTGCATTATTTTCTTTACAACTCAAATAAAATCCATAAAATAATATTAGCACTATCGTTCAATATGAAAACCCTAATAAAATCATTTAAATACAACTACCCATTTATATTATACACTTTAATGATCAATGTTCTAAAATGAATAGAACATTTCAATTTGCTACCAAATTTGATATACTATAAAATTTACCAAGATAATTTAAAAGTATTTTAACATTTCAAATTGCTAGAAAAAAAGGTACTCCAACATATAACAACACAACCTAGATGTATTCCCCCTAATTACATTCATTCAAACTCGATAAATGCTCACATATTGTAACCTCCCCACTTATGGACTTCAAAAAAAAATGCCACCTGTTGTTGCAAACAAATTCCATTAAATAATGAATACTCCAAAATAAATACCTTCAAATACAAACTCATTTCTACATTTCAATTTTCCAAATATTCTGAAATACACAAAAAACATCATAATGCTTGCAAAAAAAAAAAATTTGCATCAAATTTAAATCCTCCAATTTTATAATTTTTCCCAATAAAAAAACTGAAATATATTACATTACTTCTCACCAAGGGCGTGGCGTGTCGCCACGTCAAATTCAACTAGTTTGAATTATAGGTGAACAATTTTTTAACCATGGAAAATTGTTCATGCATACCAAGAAAATCTTCACGTTTAGTAAACAAATATTCGCTAGTTCTAGAAAAATGTTCAGCGGTTACAAAAAAATGTTCACGTGGTTAAAATAAAATTTCGCGGAGATTGAGAAAAATGTTCACTAGGTTAAAAAAAAATGTTCATGGTCTAAAATAATGTAAACGGGGTTCAAAACAATGTTGGCAGGGTTCAAAAAATATTCACCGGTATAAAATGGTCATGGGTGTACAAAAAAGTCATGTATTTTTGAACAAAATGTTCACGTGTCTGAAAATAGGTTCACTTGTCTGAAAAAATATTCACAGGTCCAAATCAAAATGTTCAAATATTTTTGTAAAAGTGTTCACAGTTCCAAGAAAAATATTTATATAGCACCCCGAAAAAAAAAGGAAAAAAGCAAAGACTCAAAAAAAGATAAATAAAAACGAAAAGGGGAAAAGAAAACGGCCCAAAAATGGGCGGGCCCATGTCGGAGGCTGGTTCGGATGAGACGTTACTCCATTTCGCAAAGAGAGAGAAATAGTGAAGGCTTTGATAAGAATCGCTAAAAGCGATGAAAGGTTTACCGGGCCCGTAGCATGGAGGAGCCGAAATACCAACACATTTCAAACAAAATATATACTTCAACTGAATTAAGCGTAATGAACATAGGGAGACAAAGGTTGCAGTGTGAAGTCCTGATACAGAATACAACGTATCAGAAAATCACTTGAATTTACACTGCGGAACCAGAAAAGGAAGCCTGCTGGTTAATTACGAGGGAATGTAAAAACAAGTACTCCCTCCGATCCATATTAGTGGGCATAGCTTTGTCTAAATTCATATATATCTAATTAAGTATTTAGACTAGATACATGTGTATCTAGACAAAGTTGTGCCCACTAATATGGATCGGAGGGAGTAACTAAGACACATGTTGGCGGGGTTTGGGGATTTCTGTGCATCAACTATGTTAACCTGTTATATCCCTCCTGTTGGTAAATCTGATCATACTAGTAAGCCTGTACAGTTGATTGTCCATCAACACGTGCGCATGTCTGTTATCTACCGTCTTCTTCCGTCAATGCGACGTTGCTGATGTAGGACGACTCGCCAAATGAACCGTTCGACTCCTGGAAGGCCGACATCCTGACGTTGAAGTAGGCTGGCTGCCTGGGATCCGGCAGTGTGAGCCCCTCGCTGCCGAGCATGGCGACGACGTCGGACATGTTGGGCCTGTCGTCGGCGCTGTCCTGGACGCAGAGCAGCGCCACCTGAAAGCACCTCATCACCTCGGTCACCGGGTAGTTGGTCCCAATCACCAGGTCGACCATCTCGTGCCATTTCCCCTCTTGCCACAGCTGGTACGCCTGAAACAAGGTTTGCACTTCGCAGTGAGCGGCGGCTTCTTTCATCAAAACTGGAGATGATACTCAAGCAGCATTGTTGTATGCACTTACGTATCCCGTGAGATTGAAGAATTTGCCGTACTGGTAGAAGCCTGCGGTCCTCTTCCCGCTTATGATCTCGAGGAGCAAGACGCCGAAACTGAAGACGTCGGATTTGGTGGAGAAGAGGCCCTCTGAAGCATACTCGGGGGCGATGTATCCACTGGTAAGAAAAATGCACAAAGAAATTCAGTCGTAAGCTAGGTAGGCAACGTGTCTCGGTGTTGTTAAATGTACGGAGTATGTTGGTACTGTAACTAAGTGTAGTGAAATTTGATCAGCATTCAGCAGTACTTACTGCGTGCCCACGACCCTGGTCGTGTTGGCCTCGGTCACGTTGGAGCAGAATATCCGCGCCAAACCAAAGTCGGAGATCTTGGGGTTCATGTCGCGGTCCAAGAGAATGTTGCTCGCCTTAAGGTCCCTGTGTATAACTCGCAGCCGAGAGTGCTTGTGCATGTAGAGAAGCCCCTGCGCGATCCCGTCGATTATGCGGAAGCGCCGCTGCCAGTTCAGTATAGCCCCTCTCGTGCTGTCTGCAGATCAGCAACAGTCAAAATATAACAAAAACATCAATGATCGATGTTGCATGAGGAAATGTGATGCTCGTTGTTGGTGATCAGAAGGCGTACCGAAGATGAAGCAGTCCAAGCTCTTGTTGTGCATGTACTCGTATATGAGCATCTTCTCCTCGCCCTGGAGGCAGCATCCGAGGAGCCTGACTAGGTTGGTGTGCTGGAGCTTGGCGATCAGCTGGATCTCGGTCTTGAACTCCATCAGCCCCTGCACCGAGCAGGTGGAGAGCCTCTTGATCGCGACCTCAAGTCCGCCGCTCAATTCCCCCTAGAACAAAAACAAAATATAGTCGTCAGAGAAATTCAATTCATTTGTCTAAGGGATTGCACTGAAGAATAATATTAATACATGTGTCTGCTGTAACTGTATCAGTAATGCACTAGAAATACAGGCACAAGTTCGGGTCGTGTGTGTAAGAATTGTATACCCTGTAAACAGCACCAAAGCCTCCCTGACCGAGCTTGTAGTCGTCAGAGAAGTTCCCGGTGGCACCTGCGATCTGTTCGAAATCGTAGAGCGAGAACTCGGAGTCGCTCTCCTCGATCTTCCATAGCTTGAGCACCTGCTCCATCTCCATGGACATGGTTGGTATGCCTACCCTTCCTGAGAGATTGCTCACTGATGATTAATTGCACATTCTGTTAGTTGGGGACGGGAGATCGCGGTCGAAGAGGACGGCAATAACATGTTCTAGCTAGCAAGCTACCTCTTCTTCTTCGTGTTCTGATCCACAGGAAACACGCCAAGAAGCCGCAGAGGAGCACGATCACCGGGACTACAATCGCGGCGATCCAAAGCGTGCTGTTGCTCCTGCCTGCACGTACAAAACGAACAGGTACTGCGGTCAGGTATTGTCATACAAAAACTTGCACGTTGAATAAGTAAGAGCAATATTGCATAAATTATCCCGGAATCACAATTGGGTAGGTCCTGATTAGTCGATCTTCAAGATTCTCAGATACTGACGGCCGCATGAGAGTGGACTACATGGCAACATTCGCGGTAGAGACGAGACATCGGCTTCAGCGGGGGCCACCCCACGCGCCGGCGAAGACTAACAATCCCGATCGGGGCTGACCGAAGGTGGCTGATTGGATCGGGGTCCACACACCGGTCGGGGCGATCGGCGACGACCCGGCGGAGTCAAACACCGGCCTAATCGCCTTGGATTGGACAGGATGTGAACATCCATGGAAGCAAAGCAGCACAAGCAAGTAGAGAACGTCGTACCAACTCGGTACATACGTGCATGACAAGCACATGGCCACCTAAATACCTAATGCATGCATGAACAAAGGCGCCAACTTGGCCGGTGGGCGGTGGCCATGGATGCACAGATCGAGGAGGGTTGAGCTAAACCCTGAAGCACCTCGTGCCGCACGTGGATCCGCCTCGAACATCGGTAAGAAAGGCATGTGATTGTGCGAGATCAAGATCTAGCAGTGCTGAATCGATCGTCTGGTACGGTGGTCGCCTAGTTGTGTCGGCTAACATCGAGATCTAGCAGGTGAACCCGCGGCGCCAGCTGCAAGTACGAAACAGGATTGCCTGAAGAACTTCTGCTTGGGAATAGAAAATGAGTAGTGCTCACTTGATTAATTATACTTGGACGCCAAAAATATAGACGGTCATACGATTGAGATGGCCCGATTAGATTAATTTGCATTAGAAGATTGGATGCATCTCTCTCTCAAGGGACCCGGCCTCTCTCAGTCCTATGAGATCGAGTATATTATTCTCGAGGTCTGCATCGAGGAAATATGCAGGTTGATAACTTCATCAACTGGACTTGGACGTTATCTCATACAGTATATACTCTGGTCGTAAGAAGGCAAAGACTTCAACAGCTCGATCGATCCCGTCATAAACTATATGCACATGGCGACGAGATAATTCTTTGTTCCTACTGGCTGATGTGCACCACCCGGCGTTTCGCGTTTCTTCTATGGACACTAAAGTCAATCGGGTCCTATTCTCACATAAGCTATGGCCGGAATTCCTCTTGCAGCTGTGCTGGATCTTGAAAATGTATCGATATTCTGGGCAAAGGAGTTCCAGGGCAAATTCAGGCTGTTCTGAACATCTATTGGTCGAAAACGAAAATAAATAAATAGCCGTTTTGGCTTGAGCCCCAAATCAAATATATATACCCTTAAAATGTATAACTAAACCATGCACTCTGATAATCAAAGTTGAGTAGTTTCTTCCGCATAGCTACTTGGAACGAATTGTAATTGTGCTACTATGGGTTACTTAATTATGAACCATCAAGTGAATGATGTGGTGTTGTGGTATGCTATAGTCGATGTAAATCCTTGCTATGCAGTAGCACCCATATATGTGTAGCCTCTTTATTGTACTAATAATTGACTCTTATTTACTGTCTAATTTCATTTTGCATACATGAGAATTGTTGTCTTACATGCCTTACAATTTTATTTAATATGATATTCTTAAAATTACTTTATCCACATGTCTCCCTTGAAATGTCAAATTTGTTCAATGTTATAAATTTAAAATGAAATAATATGATCATTGATAAATGTGTAACTAAATCGAATATATATACCCTTAAAATGTATAACTAAATCATGCACTCTGATAATCAAGTTGAGTAGTTTCTTCCGCATTGCTACTTGGAACGAATTGTAAAGCAAAGCTAAGAGCAGCATGAAGGTTCGAGACGCACCTGTGGAGGAACTCACTAGCGGCGTGAGCGTCACCATGTCGTCGGTGGTGGCGAAGAAGATATCCTTCTCGTACCTGTAATTGCAGCGCACCCCAAGAATCCTGCCTCCCACCCTCCCGCTCAATGACTTGGGCATCTGTCCGATGATTTCGGCGAGGCAGCCCCGGCACTGAGCCGTTGTCAGGTCCGGCGTGCACTGCGCCAGACCGTAGACGTTCATCTTCTCCGGCGCGAAGCCGGCCTGGCCGTGGCGTACCTGCCGCTCACGTTGCTCGCCCTGTCCGCCACCGCGTTGGCCAGACGGTCGACCAGTACGTCGAACGCGGCGACGTTCCCTCTGGATACGTTGTTCATGTTCGACGCCCACTTCTCGGGCGAGTTGCCAGTGCCGGCGAGGAAGTCCCGGTCGTAGAACCGGACGTGGCACTGGTCGTAGAAGACGGTGACGTCCTTGCTGTCGCCGCACAGGCCCCCGGACTCATTGAACGCCATCGCGAGGCACGCGGTGCAGGCGTCGCCGAGGGAGTCCCCGCGGCAGAGGCCCAGCCCGTACACCGTGTCCGGCGCTCGGCCGAACGTGCCCGCTGAGAAGCCGGATGCCGAGGCGTTCTTCGGGAGCACCGTGGACATGGTGGCGAGATTGGCTGCAAACGTGCTGTTGGGCAGGTATAACTGCTGGTCGTTCGTCGAGTTGCAGACGTGGGCAAAATCGTTGATCACCGCCACGGCTCCTCCATCGCCGGCCGCCTGCGCCTGCAAGGAGGTGGCGGCGAGGAGGAGGAGAAGGAGAAAGAGGAGAAGCATGGTAGGTGTTAACTGAGAATAGTTGGGGCCACAAAAGCTACGCTCTCATTGGGATTGCTCAGTACGGATCAAGTTGTATTATATAGGCATATCCATCGATGCTCAACTAATCAGATTTTTCGATGCACAAAGATACAAGAAGGGCTCCCGGTTGCTTGAGCCATGACAGCGAGACTGACTGTAGGCTGGTTTCAGCTCGAGAGGTTTGACTTGTGGTACGAGCTCCGATCGCTGTTCGAGATTGGACGAGGAATAAAATAACGCAATTGCATTATTCTGTGGACTGTGCTCAGCTGCTGACGGTGTCGTTCCGGATTTGTTCACGAGAGAAGATGCCGCGGATTTTTTTTTTTGGAAAAGGACCCGATCCATAAAACAGCATACTCAGTACAACTTACAAAGAAGTCCAGAAAGAAAAACGAAATTACAGAAGGACCCTGCAAATTGCAAAGAGCACCCGAGCAGCCTCGAACGAACGCGATCAGGTCCACCGCCGCTCTCCCAGAACGCCTAGACCACGCCGGCGCCGCCGTACCGCACTCCACCGGAGCAGAAGAGCCACCACCACCTTAGGAAGACGACCGCAAGATCCAGCCGCCGCTCCGCGACGGATTTGTTCTGGATGTGATTACATTGCTGCCGGGAGTAGGATCAAATGCTCGATAGAATTCCGGATATTTTTGGAACACGGAAATTCAGAGGAAACCATTCAGTTCAAGAGTTGTGCACAGCCACATGCAGGAGTAGCGTAAGTGTGACCAGGAATTAAAAAATTGAATCCCCGGCTTCCGCCTTGTTTCCGAGAAAAAGAACCAGGTTGGTTTGTAGTACACACCTTGTTTTGAATTTTATTTTTCGAGAAGTCGTAGGGGATCTGCATGTCATTGCATTAAACTCGAAAGAAAAAACGAGACAGAGTTGAAAGTAAATGAATGGACACTATTATTTATGATTAGTCTATAACCTGCATTTCTGTGTAATCGCGCGGACCATGGCAGAACCATACTGCCCGGTTCTAGTCTTCAGCCCTGCCTCAAATATTGGGTATTTCCTAAAAATCTCATAGGCCCATGTGATTGTCATGAGAAGAGAAAGGGAATACAACACGCTCGCCTCGCTTGTCATGTGTTGCCGTGTTGGAGAGTATTTTCCCAAAATATTTGATGAATTATGTGAGAAACATAATATTATTCCCAAGAGGCCGCCTCCCTTTTGGCCACAATAAAACGAGGCTGCCGAGGGAGAAAAAAACGCACGCTGGCCGATTTGGTTAATGCAATGTTAGACACTACCGGTTTATCTAAAACATGGTGGGGGAGATTCTATTGACTTAACGTCATGTCTTGAATAGATTTCCAAATGAGAATAGAGAGAAATTCCCTTACGAGGAGTGGGTTGGGAGAAAACTATCAATTTCTTATTTACGCACTTGGAGCTGCTTGCCCAAAGTCAACATACTAATATCCAAGAAATACAACCTCTGACCAAAAACAGTAGATTGAGTGTTTTTAGGTTATCCTCGGTGGAGCATTGTCTATATATTTTTGGTAGGTCAATCTGAGGTATTGGATATGCATATTGATACTATAATGGAATCTTGTGATGCAATATTTTCTGGTAACATGTTTCATATGAAAGATATGCATAATAATGCTAGAATTTCTTAATCTAGTGTGTATAGTGATGATTTCGATCAATCACGTGAGAAAGTCCTGGACAAAGATGACAATGAATTTTTTAGAAGAGTAGAGACATAAGGGTAAAAATGATTTGGTATTGCGAAGTTCAAAAGATACTAAAGAGACGTTTGAAGTATGTCATAAATTTGAGGAGCTCCCCATGTCCAATACTGATGAGGCAGTCATATACTATTACTAGTTGAATGCCCGTGCGTTGCAACGGAATGATAAATTTATAATTCTCTCGGTAAGGAGAATCACTCCTTCTGGTACATATCCCCGACGTGCAATATATGAAGTGCTTCATCCACAGTTGCAGCATCTGCGTATTTTACATTGTACTGTGTTATGTGAAATAAAAATAGTGTAATTTATGTCAATTTTCCTTTGAACAAATGTTTTTACACTTATATTTGTGTCTTATGATTATATTTTTTTGTCAACTTGCGGACATCACCTTTCATGGTGAACCCAAATCCGCTCCAATGGACTGCAGAGCAATACCACATTCATAAGTCCCAGTAGAATATGAGAAATAAAAATGGAGCAACTTTTTTTTGGCCAAAACGGAACATAGGACATCACTATCCCTTGTATAAAAACTCATACTTTTCATGCTTCACTTCAGGCTATAATAACGATATGACGGTCCTGGAGTGCAAGACTTGCTTGTCACCGGTTTCATCCTTCTATCTAGGATTCCCCCACGCCCTAGCCCCCATTGTGATGTAGGTTGGTTCTGATCTTCACGGCTTTGGGCGGAGGGAACGTTGAACACGAAGAACAAGAGATGAACACAAGAACACAAATAGGGGAAAACTCTCAAATCAAAGATAACTAGCAAGACATAACTCAGCAAGATTCAACTGGTAACAAGCCCCAAGGGTAGCCCCCAATTCTCCTCTCCCAAGCACACCTTACTCTTAGGATTGTTTGTCCAATTGGTCAATCCAAACCAACCCAATCTAGCCACTTCAAGAGGAAAGATTAGCAAGTAGCAAACTACAAGAGGAAGCCTTGGTATCCACGAAGGGATCTTCTCCACAAGGGGAGGCATTGGTTCATCTCCATAAGGGGAGACCTTGATTCATCTCCATAGGAGGAAGGGACCACTTTGAGAAGAAGGAGCACAGCTCTACTCTAATCCCAAATCATAGTCTGCCCAGATCTGAGATGGGGAACTCCTATTTATAGTCTAGAGGCAAAAAGAAAAGGTAGGTGGGGGTAGGTGGATATTACAAGGCTCAAAAGCCTGGCTAGTTCCCGCGGCAGCGGTAGTACCGCTCGTCCGGGCGGTAGTACCACTGGTGCGGGCCAAAGCATGCGTTGACTCGGCGCAGGCGGTAGTACCGCTCGTCAGAGCGGTAGTACCGCTTGGGCGGGCGGTAGTACCGGCGACACTGCCGCACATGGGCGCAGAGGATGGTTTCCGGCGGCACTGGGGCGGTAGTACCGACGGTGTGGTAGTACCACCTGTGGGGGCGGTAGTACTGCCGTGGCACTTTTTCCTCCTCTTCTTCTTCTTCTTCTTCTTGGCCATCTTTTTGGGTCTTCTCTTGGTCATCTTCTCCATCATCTTGGACCTTCCCTTGCTCATCTTCTCCACTCCATTGTGGGTCGTCATCAAGGTTCCTGAGTATGCACAAAGTATCCGAATGAAGTAGCAACCCATTCAAAGGAGTGTCGAGATCACACATAGATAGGAGTGAATTCACCTTATCATGGAGAGCTTTAACTCTTGCTCTTGTCATTGGGCCACTTGTTGTAGGAGCCGTAGGTTGGGCTACATCATCTCCCCCCCCCCCTTGGAAAAGAGTCGTCATCGACTCTTGGTCATCCTCATCACTTGATGTTCCAAGGTATGGCGATAGGTCGGCGACGTTGAAGGTGTCATGGACCAAGTGTTTGGAGTGGGAGATGTCAATCTTGTAGGCATTGTCGTTGATGCGCTTGATGACCTTGAAAGGTCCGTATCCACGAGGGTGAAGCTTGGACTTCCTTGCATCCGAAAAGCGGTCTTTGCGAAGGTGTAGCCAAACAAGGTCTCCTTCAAATATCATGGCGCGCTTGTGTTTGTTCATCTTCGTAGCATGGTCTTCATTGTGCTTCTCAAGCGTGGCCCTTGTGTCTTCATGTAGTTTCTTCATGTAAGCGGCGCGCTTGTCGAAGTCCATGTTGACTTGCTCTCGGAGTTTGTTGTGCGGTGTAGTGCTCGATTGTAGGCGAACTCGGCATGTGGGATGCACTCTTCCCAATTCTTCAAGTTGGCTTGATCAACACACGAAGGAGTGTGGATAGGCTTCGGTTCACCACTTCGGTTTGGCCATCGGTTTGAGGGTGGTATGCGGTGGAGAATAGTTGCTTGATTCCCATCTTGGCCATCAAAGTCTTCAAAAATAGCTCACGAACTTGACGTCACGATCCGACACAATGGTCTTGGGCACGCCATGAAGACGGACGATTTCCTAAAAAAAAAGTAGCAATATGTGAAGCATCGTCGGTCTTGTTGCATGGTATAAAGTGTGCCATTTTAGAGAATCGATCAATGACGACAAAGATGGAATCCTTGTTTGTTTTAGTGCGTGGGAGTCCTAAGACAAAATCCATAGCTATATCGGACCATGGGCGATGTGGAATAGGCAAAGGTGTATATAAGCCATGAGAGTTTAGAGTAGACTTAGCTTTGAGACATGTAGAACATCGTCGAACTAGGCGTTCCACATCACGCTTCATTCTTGGCCAATAGTAGTTGGTGGCGAGCATGGCGTAGGTCTTGTCGCGTCCAAAGTGACCCATGAGTGATCCTCCATGAGATTCCTTCAAAAGGACCAAACGAAGCGAAGACTCGGGTATGCATAGTTTGTTAGCCTTAAACAAGAAACCTTGGTGCAAATAGAAATCACCAATTCCTTTGTGCTCCGAACATTGAGCGAAAATGTCTCCAAAGAAAGCATCGGTAGCATACAACTCCTTTATCTCATCCAAACCCAAGACACTAATGTCAAGACGTGTAAGTAGGTTGGCCTTGCGGGATAGAGCATCCGCGACCACATTGTCTTTACCTTTCTTGTATTTGATTACAAAGGTAAAAGACTCAATGAACTCAACCCACTTAGCATGTCTTTTGTTCAAATTTGTTTGACTTTTCAAATATTTCAAGGATTCATGGTCGGAATGAATGACAAATTCCTTAGGACGAAGGTAATGTTGCCACACATCCAAAACACGAACCAAAGCAAATAACTCTTTGTCATAAATGGGGTAATTCAAGCGAGCTCCATCTAGTTTCTCACTATGGTATGCAATGGGTCTACCATTTTGCATAAGCACTCCACCAATGCCCAATCCACTTGCATCGCATTCAATCTCAAATGTCTTAGAGAAATCCGGAAGGGCAAGGAGTGGTGCTTCGGTTAATAACCGTTTGAGCTCATTGAAAGCAAAATCATGTGCATTGCCCCAAATGAAAGGTACATTTTTCTTTGTAAGTTCATGGAGGGGGCAAGCAATTGTGGAAAAATCCTTGATGAAACGGCGGTAAAATCCGGCAAAACCAAGAAAACGTCTCAACTCCTCAAGTGACATCGGAAAAGGCCAAGTCCGAATTGCTTGTATCTTTGCTTCATCAACTTCGACTCCATCCGAAGAAACAACAAAACCCAAGAAAACAAGTTTGTTGGTGGCAAAAGTGCACTTAGAAAGATTGGCATAAAGCTTTTCATTGCGAAGAACCAACAAAACTTGAGCAACATGAGAAGTGTGCTCTTCCAAAGATTTGCTATAAATAAGGATGTCGTCAAAGTATACCACAACAAATTTGCCAATAAAAGGACGCAAAACATGATTCATGAGACGCATAAAAGTAGAAGGTGCATTGGAAAGACCAAATGGCATGACGAGCCATCATAAAGACCAAGCTTTGTTTTAAATGCGGTCTTCCATTCATCACCTTCACACATCTTATTTGGTGATATCCACTTTTAAGATCAATTTTGGAGAATATAGCGGAACCACAAAGCTCATCAAGTCGAGGGATAGGATGGCGATACCGAACGGTGATGGCGTTGATGGGGCGACAATCCATGCAAAGGCGAAGAGTGTTGTCGTGCTTGGGTACCAAGATGACGGGCACGGCGCACGGACTCAAGCTCTCGCGGATATGTCCCATGGCAAGAAGTTCTTGTATTTGCCGCTCGATCTCCTTTGTCTCTCGGGGTTGGTGCGGTAAGGAGCGCGGTTTGGTAGCGGTGCGCCGGGAACAAGGTCGATGCGGTGCTCGATTCCGCGTAGAGGAGGTAGTCCCGGTGGCACTTCTTGAGGGAAACATCTTCAAAGTCCTTCAAAAGAGACAACAAAGAAGGAGGAAGGTTTGTGAAAGTGTTAGTCATAGAAACTTCACCCTTGCATATGAGCACATAGTGGAGGGTGGATGGGTTCTCTCTCAACTCCCTCATCTCTCTTTGGTGGCAAATAGTGTAAGTTTTGTGGGAACTCTCTTTGAAGTGTCACACTCATTTGGCTTGTGGCTCTCACTCACTTTATGGTGGGTCTCTCGCTCACCACTCATCTCACTTGACGAACGATCTTGTTGTGCCCTTGCAATAGTCTTGGCGTTGTCGGCGATGACTTGACTTGGTGTCATGGGACGAAGGACGAAGGTCTTGTCGTTGTTCTTGAAGCTATAGTAATTTGTCCTTCCATCATGCATAGCACCCTTGTCAAATTGCCAAGGACGTCCAAGAGTAAGTGACAAACGGTCATAGGCACAACATCACAATCAACCGTATCTTCATAGGCTCCAATCTTGAAGGACACTTGCACCATGTGTTGAATCTTGACGGCTCCGGTATCACTCAACCATTGCACATGGTAAGGATGTGGGTGCTTCTTGAACTTCAAGTTGAGCTTATCACAAAGTTCTTTGCTCGCTAAGTTGTGGCAACTTCCACCATCTATGATGACCTTGATGGACTTTCCATTGATTCCCGCTCTTGTTTGAAACAAGTTGCATCTTTGGTCTTCTTCCACTTGAACATTGGTGGTTAAGCTCTTGCCACAACCAAGGAAGGGTTGTTGTCGCCATCACAATATATCTCACTTTTCTTCTTGAGCACTTTGCATTGTGGCGACCTTGTTCAAAGCATTGTACTCATCTTCACTCATAGATTCATACTCTCCCATGTCATTGATGATCATGACCTTCTTGTTGGTGCACTCAAAAGATTTGTGCCCTTGTCCTCCGCACTTGTAGCATTGCAAGTCTTGTGCCGGACGAAGATCCTTGAGGCGCCTTGTAGAGGGAGGTACTTTCTTGAAAGGTTGAGGCGCTTGAGGTGTCGATGTAGAGACTCTTGGAGGACCTCGTGTGTTCGCTTGAGGAAGAGCTTGTGAAGGTGTAGGTGTTGACGAAGAAGGCTTGTTGGCGAAGAATGCCTTTGTCTTGATGTATTTGAGCTCTTCAAGCACGTGGCGCTCGGCCTTGTTGCTTGATACTAGCTCAACCAAGTTGGCATATGGTTGGAACTCCACAATCTTCTTGATTGGATAGTTGAGGCCATTCATGAAGCGAGCCATGGATTGCTCTTCGTACTCGTTGACATTGGCTCTCATCATGGAGATTTCCATCTCCTTATAGTACTCATCAACCGACTTCAACCCTTGCTTCAACTCTTGCAACTTCTTGTACAAGTCTCTAGTGTAATGGCTTGGCACGAAGCGCTTGTACATTGTTTCTTTCATTTCAACCCAAGTGTCGATTGGTTGTTGGTGGTTAGCGATGCGTGCATCTTGTAGTTGTTCCCACCACAAGAGGCATACTCTTCAAACTCCATCGAGGCTAAGGCAACCTTCTTGTTGTCGGAGAAGCGTTGTACGCGGAAGATCTTGTCAACCTTGAGTACCCATGAGAAGTAAGCTTCCGGATCACTTGTGCCGTAGAACTTGGGTATGTCAAAGCGACGTTGGTCAAGTCATCATAGTTGTCACGATGGCACCACGTGGGAATGCACGTCCACGTCTCCTTCGATTGAGTCCATCACCATTGTGTTGGCTTGACTCGTTATCACTTGACTCGGAACGTGGTGTTGTTGACGATCATGTGGAAGTTCTTGACGAGGACGAGGATCATGGGAGGAGCTCTTGTTGATGAATGGGTTGTTCGTTATTGTTCGCATTGTCATGATTTTGATGGCGTGGCCTTGGAGGATGACGGGGATGACGTCCTTGTTCATCAAAGTCATTCGCACCCGGTACGCCATTGTCATTAGCCAATGGGTCATGACGATCACGTTGTTGCGGTGGTGGTGATGGTATGCGTTCACGACGTTCATCATTTTGGTGAGGTTGTTCTTGATGCGCATTGGCATTGTTCGCGTGAAGATCATGTGGTTGTTCAACGTTAGGAGGAGGTCGTTCATGGGCGTCGCGCCTTGGGTTATGACGTTGTTGCGTCTTCTCGAGGGCCATGACGTCCATGACGTGCTTGCGTCGACCTTGAGGTGCTTCTTGTACGACTTGAGCGTGATGAAGAAGAGCTCGTTGTCGCACAAGGTTGTTGAGAGCTTCGGTCACCCGCTCCATAGATGCTTCTTGCGCATGCATGCGGTCGTTGAAGTTGGCCTCTTGAGCTTGAAGACGGCGCTCGTAGCGTCCTAGGCCATCACGAAGAAGGTGTCGAAGACCAACAAACTCGGTATGTGTGACATAGCCATGATCACCTCGAAGTCCACTGTGGATTTCATCGTCCGGGCTTGAGCTTCCGTTTGTACTTCCCCTAAACATTTTCTCAAGAACAAGTGAGATATGTGGCAAGGAAAACCAAGACAAACTATATCCCAAGTATAATGTGGCTTGAGAGGAGAGAATCCGGTTCTAACACCCACACACACACTTATGAGGATAGGAAGGTATGAAGTGGCAAACGAAAACAAGCAAATCCGGCGAAAAGTATGTTGTTCAAGGGTAGAAAAATCCACAATGATCAAATTACCAAAGAAACTCCAACCACAAAGTATCAAGAAACACACACAAAAGCGAATGATGGGGTTGGGCGACCAAAGGGCGAGCACTCGAAGATAGAAACCTAACGAAGACTACGTGCTCAAATGTCACACCAACACAGAGGGACGCTAGCTCAATTGCCTTTTGGTGGGCAACGGATTTGCACAAGTGTTAAACACTCACACTCACTTTGGCGGTATAAGCTTTGTCGCAACCTATAAGAGATGATACTTGGCACTACTCATGTCTTTTCTTTTCTCTTTTTTTTTTTGATTTTTTACGATGATTCCTTCTCTTTTGCTAGTGCCAAGATCTTAACGATACACACTCGCCAATACTTGAAGACAATCACTCGACAAGTGCAATGCCTCGCAATATCAAAGAGCTAGTCCGATAGGTCAAGGTACGCGAAAGGAAGAAGGGCTCACAACGGATTACAATGTGGGGAAATGTCGAGTCCTTGGTGGTCGTCGCTTGGCGTTGATGATGCGTTGCTGCGGAAGCTTGTCGATGTCATAGGGCACACCAAGAAAGGACTCAAACCAAAGAGGAAATGCCAAAACGAACCGAGGAAAAAGAAAATTTTCTGAAAAATCGGCCCTGGCGGTAGTACCGCTGTTCCGCCCAGTAGTACCGCTGCGGCGGTAGTACCGCTATCTCGGGCGGTAGTACCGCTGTTGACGAATCTGCTCGATTTTGACTTGATTTTGACGGAAAAGGGCTCCAAAACTTCCTCGAATTCGTGGAAAAATGGAAAAATTTAGACTAGGGAACGCAAACAAAGGTGGAGGGGGTCCTAAAGCAACAGATCCATGGATCAAAACTACCAAAAACTTATCAAATCGACAGATCGGCTCGAATCAAGAAAAAGCTATTTTTGGTGGAAATTTTCGAATTTCTCAAAAACAAAGAAAAAATTTGGTGGATTTTGGTGGAAACACAAATCAAATCCGTGGCAACCTAGAGCTCTATACCATATGATGTAGGTTGGTCCCGATCTTCACGGATTTGGGCGGAGGGAACGTTGAACACGAAGAACAAGATGAACACAAGAATACAAAGAGGGGAAAACTCTCAAATCAAAGATAACTAGCAAGACATAACTCAGCAAGATTTAACTGGTAACAAGCCCCAAGGGTAGCCCCCAATTCTCCTCTCCCAAGCACACCTTACTCTTAGAATTGTTTGTCCAATTGGTCAATCCAAACCAACCAAATCTAGCCACTTCAAGAGGAAAGATTAGCAAGTAGCAAACTACAAGAGGAAGCCTTGGTATCCACGAAGGGATCTTCTCCACAAGGGGAGGCCTTGGTTCATCTCCATAAGGGGAGGCCTTGATTCATCTCCATAGGAGGAAGGGACCACTTTGAGAAGAAGGAGCACAGCTCTACTCTAATCCCAAATCATAGTCTGCCCAGATCTGAGATGGGGAACTCCTATTTATAGTCTAGAGGCAAAAAGGAAAGGTAGGTGGGGGTAGGTGGAGATTACAAGGCTCAAAAGCCTGGCTGGTTCCCGCAGCAGCGGTAGTACCGCTCGTCCGGGCGGTTGTACCGCTGGTGCGGGCCAAAGCATGCGTTGACTCGGCGCGGGGGTAGTACCGCTCGTCAGAGCGGTAGTACCGGTTGGGCGGGCGGTAGTACCGGCGGCACTGCCGCACATGGACGCAGAGGATGGTTTCCGGCGGCACTGGGGGCGGTAGTACCGCCTGTGGGGGCGGTAGTACCGCCGTGGCACTTTTTCCTGCTCTTCTTCTTCTTCTTCTTGGCCATCTTTTTGGGTCTTCTCTTGGTCATCTTCTCCATCATCTTGGACCTTCTCTTGCTCATCTTCTCCACTCCATTGTGGGTCGTCATCAAGGTTCCTGAGTATGCACAAAGTATCCGAATGAAGTAGCAACTCATTCAAAGCAGTGTCGAGATCACACATAGATAGGAGTGAATTCACCTTATCATGGAGAGTTTTGACTCTTGCTCTTGTCATTGGGCCACTTGTTGTAGGAGCCGTAGGTTGGGCTACATCACATTGCCTCTTATATCTTCCAATCTATGTTAGCGTATTGTTGGTTGGTAATGGTTTTAAAAGCGCGCTATATCCCAGCTATAACCGCACTATAACATTTTGAGTAAGTTGCCGCTAAACTGAATCCATGTAGAATTGCTCATTGTAGCTCCGATATAGCACCGAAATAGCATATTTTGAGGTATGCCACTATTTGTTATAGCACGCTATTGTTTCATTGATTAGGATGTTTAAATTAAATAGAAGAAAAACTAAAGCAAAGGTACATTAATGTAACCCGAATAAGTATAGGAGAAAATGAGCAAATTGTCAAATGCGCAACTTCTAAAGTTTTAAATTTTTCAACAAAGTATATAGAAGATTTTGAAAGGTCAAAATGACTAAATAAAATACGTAGTGCACATGTTACACTAAATGCAAAACTGTTCCTTGTTTCCCTTTATTTGCAAGCATGTACCGGTCCTCTGACATCTTTCAACCGGAAGCTAAACAAGAAGAATTTATCAAACCATGAAAATCTTGTTGGTAAGTATGAGCATAAAATTTATTTAGAACCTAAGATAGTAGTTCGCTTCTCAAGACAATGATCATGCAAATCTTGTCCGTAAGTCGCGTATTAAATGATATTTATACATCATCAAAAATATTTGTTTGCTTCTCAATTAACTTGTACAAATAGAAAGTTATTTGAACGCACGAGTAGAAAGATGAGTTTAGGGAGGCATTTTGGCCCCCGAGCTCAGCTGCTCCTGGCTGAATAACAAATCGGAAAAAGTAGCAAAACATTTTAAGAAATTCTAAATGAAAATAATAATGTTACACTAAATTTATTTGCAAGCATGTACCGGTCCTCATAAGTCTTTTAGCCGGAAGCTAAACAAGATGTATTTATCAAACATGAAAGTATTGTCGGTAAGTCTACGCATAAAATTTATATAGATACTAAGATAGTAGTTCGCTTCTCTCAAGACAACGATCATGACAATCTTGACCGTAAGTCACACGTATTAAATGATATTTATAGAGCATCTAAAATATTTGTTTGCAAAGTCAAGCAGAACACCCGGACCCCCTCCTTTCCCCATCTACAGTGAACAGGAGGAGATTTTTGGGCGACTCCCATGCGACCAGCTCGCCGCCGGCGATCCGCTCGATTTCTCGCCCTCCGCGGCCGCTCCGGCGGCGGGAGGACGGGGAATCGACGGATCCCGACGTGTACATAGTCTAGGTGTGCGTGGGGTGCCTGCCGGCGGCGCTGTGGAGTTGGCGGCGTGGCCGGAGAGGCTTTTGGTGGCGGCGGTCCTCTCCTCTGTCCTCGGTGCTCCGGTGGAGGCCCTGGACAGATCTGCCGTCCCTGGCGCGTCCGCTGCTCCTCGGAGCCGCGGCGTGCTTCCCTCCGAGCCGGCGGCCGTGATGGCGGCGCCAGCTCTTGTCCGCGGGGTCCGGCAGCCTTCACCTCGGTGCAAGGTGTTGCTTTTGCTTAAGTTCTTCGGGAGTTTGCAGGCGGGAAGCTCTCCATCGTCGGTGGTCGCGGATGGTGCTGTGGAAGATGGGTGGATCTGGCGGCGGCTCGACGCCGATGCTCCTTCAGCGTTCAGATTCTGGCGCCTGCGTCAGATGGCTTCTGCGGCAGCTCAACAAGGTTGGTCGAGGCCGTTGCTTCGGTGCGAGGTGAGCTCGCCTTCTTCCTCCCCGGCGGCGTGATGCTGGTGCTCGAAGGAGGTGCTCTGCTCGGTGGTTCCGTGTTCGCCGTGTGTGGTGTGGTTTTTCCCTCTGTTCGTGTGTGTTCGTTCGATTTCTTGTTGATCTTGTACACGAACTCCCTTCAAAAAAAAAAATTGTTTGCTTCTCAATTAACTTGTACAAGTAGGAAGTTATTTGAACACACGAGTAGAAAGATGAGTTTAGGGAGGTATTTTGGCTCTCGGCCTCACCTGCTTCTGGCTGAATAAAAAACTCGAAAAAATAGTAAAAAAAATCAAGCAATTCTTAATGAAATAGTAACGTTTCACTAAATACGAAACCGTGTTCCTTGTTTCCCTTTATTTCCAAGCATGTACCGGTCCTTTGAAATCTTTTAACCGGAAGTTAAACAAGAAGAATTTATCAAACCATGAAAATCTTGTTGGTAAGTCTGAGTATAAAATTTATGTATAATGTAGAATAGTAGTTTGCTTCTTAAGACAACGATCATAACAATCTTGACTGTAAGTCACATATTAAATGATATTTATATATCATCTAAGAATATGTGTTTGCTTCTCAATTAACTTGTACAAGTAGAAATGTATTTGAACACGCGAGTAGAGAGTTGAGTTTAGGGAGGTGTCTTTGCTCCTGAGTTCACCTGCTTCTAGCTGAATAAAAAATAGAAAAAAAGTAAAACATTTCAAGCAATTATGAAAAAAAAAGTGATGAACATATACATGTTTTATGTTTTTTACATACTTGCCAAGTTTCGAAGTGAAATGACATTTATAGTGCTTTGTGTAAAATAATTGGCCAAAATGTCATTTTAGCACAAAACTTACTTATGCTGAAACATTTTTTTTACCAACGATCCAAACTCAAACGAGTTTGACAACTGATTTCCCTAAACTAAATCAGCCGGCGACCCGGGAGATGTTTCCAACGTTGGCAAAGGCTTCCGCGATGTGCATGTTGTTGTTTTATGGTGATCCAAATTCATATGAAGATAGGGTCTAACTTCGAAGCGGAGCGGAGCCCCATCGCCGGACTGCAGCCGACTTAGGATTTTGCCTCCATAGAAATACATCTTGTAAGCTGCCGGTTGGGATAAGTCGCATTGTGTAAATCCCCAGCGTTTGTAACCTCACCCAATATAGTGAAGTTTTCCTGGCTGGCGCCCGTGGTTTTTCTCTCCCATTGTTGAGCGGGTTTTCCACGTTAAATCTCGTGTCCCCGTTGGTTTGATCTTTCCGCTCTTCGTCGTTTATCTTGCTATCGTTTATAACACCACGTCGTGTGCCTGTACGACGTCCTGTCCGGCGCCACGCTAGCCTTTAGCATGGTGTGCAGGAGCATCTCGGATGGGTCGGTGCTGCTCTCCCGGCTCGCCAACACCGAGTGACCAGGGACATGGTCGCAAAAGGGCAAGCGGGGCATGGAGCTCATCGCCGCGCTCCCATATTGCGGACGCGTAGTTAGCCATCTCAGCGTCCAGACGTGGCGCTCGACGTTATCTCCTCGCTCCGGCTCTCAGAACGTTGCCTCGTCGATAGGGATGGAGTGGCGCTTATCGACATGCTCGTGTCGATGTTACGGCGCTCCGATCCGTTGCCGTCTGCCAGGTGCGTGCGGCGATGCTGCTTGTGGACAAGGCGGCGTGCACGGCGCCGGCGTCGAGCAGGTCGGCGTGCCTGCGTCTGCTCGGGGCTTGGGTCTATGGCGAAGGGAATGAGATGAAGAAGGCGCACGATGATTGCGGCCTAACCTGGTATACCAGTATGAACCACATCCGTTATTAAAGTGAATAATGATGGTGGCTGTTGGAGAGGTTATTTGGTGTTGTTCGTGCCTAATAGTAAGGAGAAGATAAAAGGAAGAGGTTATTTGGTGTGAGAAGAGATAAGAGATAATGCGGTGGCATAGTCTTTGTAATTAAATAGAAGCGTGACACCACGGGAGGTCACCAACCCAGTTTTAATGCTGTAGTAAAGATCTTTGTTTTTCTATCGGGGGTTTTCTCTCCAGACTCATCATTTGCTTCAGGGGCTACTTCGCCATTAAGTCATGCAACTCCACCATTTTTTCCCCTCGAAATAGGTCGTAGCTGTCGTGGGTTAGTCACGGCAGATGCCATAGGGGGTGGCTTAACTCGGGTGTGAGCCAGGCAATTTAGGATCACGGAGAGGTAGCACACACAGAGTTTTACCCAGGTTCGGCCCCTCAGTATGAGGTAAAGACCTACTCCTGCTTGTATGTATTCGGATATTGATGGGGTGTACAATGGTGTGCGTAACAGAGCGTAAGGTTGCTCCGGAGGCAATGGAATGAGATGAATCTGTCCTCTAGGGTTGCGCCTAGCCGACTTTATATAGGGAGTAGGCTAGGGTTTACAGGGAAATGACGGGTGCCCTAGGCGGCGCTAGCTAACTTGTTACGAGTGCGGCTTCGTGGAGCGCACTCTTTAGGATACGCAGATTAGCTTGCCGCCTTCCCCGAGCCGGCCTGCCGGGTTCTTCGGGAACCCGGTATCTTGGAAGATGGCCTCCGAGTGGGCTCTGGGCCACCCGGTCTTGTAGTCCGACTCGTGGTTCTGGGTCTACCCAGTTGGGTATCCCCCATCATTAGCCCCGGAGTTCGCCAGGGACTCGTCTTCGGCTTGTCCTTCATCTTGCGGGTTGCCGAGTCGTGTCGCTGATCGAACTCCTGAAACAAAGAAAACAAAAAGGTGAAGTAGTGAACTGAGGCGTTAGCGTCCGGACTGACTCAAATTTTGTTTGATGCCGGCTCGGGCCCGATGGGATGCCTTGCCATGTCGACTCGCCTCCTTGCCGAGTTGCCTCCTCGAATTCTCCGGATGACATCACGGCATCTTTGACCGCTTGTCTGGTAGTGTTTGTTCATCTAACGCCGAATCGATTGATGGGACAAGACAGCACCTCGACTGCCTCTGCCTTGGGAAGGAGCAGAAGCAATGATGATGGTGTAAGCCACACGCGACCGATCCAACGGCAAGAAAAGACGTTGCACGACGACGTGGCTCGATCGTGGCCGCAATTTCCAGCACGCCCGCGCGGGACCCGAGGAGACGTGCGGCGTGGGCGCTGTGGGCGACGTGGGCGGCGCCATTTACTGTGGTAACAGCTGCTTTCACCGCGGCTATTTAAGGGGAAGGAGAGCGGCCGAGTGAGGGCACAGCTCACTCTCCTTCTTCCTCGTGCCCACTGCTTTCCTTCTCGCCTCTGCTCGCTTTCTTCTTTGCTTCCCCGCCGCCGCAATCGGTCGTCCACATTCGAAGATGGTGGCGCCCAAGAGCAACTGGGAGCGCTCCACGGTATCGGTGAGGGCGTTGGAGCAAGCCGCGGCGGAGGGATTGCTGCCGCCGGCTGTGGAGAAGAGATGGTGTACCGCGTCTGCCGATCCGCAGCCCCAGCCACGGCCTGGGGAATTCGTGGCCTTCCTCGCCTTCCTCGAGCACGGGCTAGGCTTCCCGATGTCGAAGTTCTTCCGACGCTTCTCAGACTTTTACGGGCTCCAGGTGCATGACCTGACACCCAACTCGATCCTCCACCTCTCCTGCTTCTCGACGCTCTGCGAGGGATACTACGGCGGCATGCCGTATTTCCCTCTGTAGCTGCGCATCTTTCACGGGAAGCTAGGGAAGACCGGGAACATGCCGCCCTGTGGCGGCCTCAATTTTCAAGTCCGCAGCGACGTGGACTACCTCGACATCAGCTTCCCCAAGAAGGTGTATTGGAGGAAGTCGGCTTTCTACATGTGGGAGACGGCTCCGGACGGCTAGGTTGGGATTCCTCCCTTCTCTGCCGCACCGAGCCATCCCCGCAACCTCCAGGAGCTGCCCCACGTGGACGACGCGCCGACCGTCGAGCGGATGCTAGAGCGGCTGCAGGAGCTGAAGGCAGAGGGCCTGACGGGGCTCAACCTCATCGCCACCTGTATGAAGAGGAAGATCGCCCCGCTGCGGGCTCGCCCCACCTTGATTGGCGAGTAATCGGGTCTGACTGACCCGGGCCGCCACGACCCGCAGCTGTATGGGTTGCACGAGGAGTTCGCCCTCCGGATGAAGCGCATCATGGCCCACTACGTGGTGGACTGGGAGGTGGGCAGCCTGCGAGCCCACACCTTGAAGAAGCCGGCCCCGGAGGTGAGCCCTTGTCCTCTACGAGTCATCTTCTTTCCTTTCTCTTTCCGGATATTTATTTGATGCCTTCGTATGCCTCGTTGATTTGCTTGTACTGCCGTCTTGTTGATTTAGGAGTTCCGTGGCCTCGTCGGGTTGCCTCCGATTCACGGAGAAGCGCCCATGGTACCGGCCGAGCCCAACGATGTCGTGGAGTGTGACTCCGACGATGAGGCCGAAGCGCCGGGTGTGGCTCCCGAAGCCGATCCCTCCTCTCACCGTCCCATCCCCGTCGAGTCGGATGAAGATAAGGAGGAGGAAGAAAGACACGCCGGGTCTGAGGACCCGGCACTTGATGATGCTGATGAAGACGTTCCCCTCCGATTTCAGAGGAAGCGCAAGTCGACGGCCGAGGGCTCGAAGCCTCGGTCGAAACGTTCGAAGTCTGCGGACGTCCAGCCGCTGCCTATGAGGCAGTCGCCGGCCTCCGCCACGCGCTGCACCAATACTGCCGAGAGGAGCCAGAAGGCGGCACGCGACATACCTGCGAAGGCAGCGGCGCCTTCACCACCCGCGCCCCGCTCCGTGTGGATTCGGATCTCGAGCCGCCGTCCTGTCGCTGAGAGGTGGGTAAACTCCGGCATCTCCGAGTTCCCTTGGGTTCGTCGGCTCAGCTTTGAGCTTTGCATATGTCGCAGGGCGGAGGACGCCTCCCTCAGCGACTTGGAAGAGGCGCTGGCCGGCGGGGCCACGAGGACGACACCCACCGTGCGGGTTGAGGAGCCTGCCGCGCGTGCGGTGACTCCGCCTCCTCCATCCGCTGGTGGAGGTGAAGCGCCTGTTCCTCCCAGATCGAAAGTCGCTCCGAAGGCAGCCGCGGCAGACACGGCCATGCCGGGTGACATCACGGGTGCCGTGGCCTCTACGGAGTCCTTGCCATTGGTGGCCGCGTCGTCCCGTAGCGCGGCTGCCACGACTTCGATGGCTGGGCTGGCAGCCAAGCCCCCGAGCTCTGTTGCGGGTGCGAGGACTTCGGCTGCCGGCTCCGCGAAGCCGGACTTCAAAGCCGCCGTTCAGATTGCGGTCGAGGCGCATGAGGTATGTAAATTTTACTTTTCCTTTTGCGTCCTTGTAGCCGTATGTAGCCCCCAAGGCCCGAGTCGCCTTTGTAGAAGGCGGCTTGGGTCTTCGTAGTTTATCTGGACGCGTTGGATAATGTGGCGTAGCCCCAGGGTTACCTTAGTGCTGTAGTAGAGGTAAACCGAGGCGCAGCCCCCGAGCGTGCTGCTCGGGTGGACGAGGATGTTTTGTTGGGGCTAGCCCCCGAGCCGTCTTTGAGGTCGGTGTAGAGATCGGCTTGTGGCGTAGCCCCTAGGCTCTTTGTGTTAGTGTTATAACCCTTTTATTGTTTCTTGCAGGAGGAGCTGCGCCGTCTGCGCGCCGAGTTGGAGAAGGCCCGCGAGGGCTTCATCTCCGTTGCCGAGCACCAGCGGGTGCTGGCTGATCAGGAGCGCCAGCATACCGAGGCTTTTGCCGCGGTGCAGGCCTCCTGCGTGCAGCTGAGCAAGGCGAAGGAGTAGTCGGATGCCGCTCTCACCTTGGCGACCAAGGGCTACGGCGAGGACCTCGACAAGCTCGAGCGCAAGTCCTCGGCGGCTGAGCGCGAGATGGCGGAGCTAGCCACCCAACTCACGGACGTCGCCACCAACATCTGGGGTAAGCTTATCCGTGGTTGTTTCTTCCTATCTTGGCTTTGTTGTCTTTTTTGCTGACTGTGTCTTCTCCTTGTTTTCGGGTAGGCAAAGACGCACGCAGTCTGACTGCTGGCGAGCAGGTGCATCGGGTTGGCATTTTCGTCCGCGAGGTGCGCGACCTGGCCAACATCGTCATCCAGACCCTCTCGCCTGAGGAGGGGATCCCTGCGCCGTTCTCCCGGGTCACGCGAGTGCTCAAGCTGATGCCGATTGTGATCGGCTGGGTGCGGCAGTCATCCGCGCACTGCGGAGCCATCATGGCGTTTGCCCTCGTCAACGGTCGCTGTCAGCGTATGAACGTCGACAAGATCTCCGCGAGCATCCCAGTCGACGATGATGGACGGGAGAATGACCTTGGTCCAGTCTGCGGCGAGGTTACTCCCTTCGGCTGCTGGGTCGCGAAGATGCTCGACCACACCGATTTAATTTTCGACGAGGTGGTGGCCAACAACGAGCAGGGTGAGGTGGTGGACTGGGAGCCTGCATCGGAACGCCTGTTCGCTAGGGCTGCGACTCTCCCACCGCCGGCCTCGGCTGCCAAGGCGTCGACGTCTTCTGCGCGGAGGGCTCCGCGTACTTATCCTGTGCCCCTGCTCGCAAAGAGGGGTTAATTTATAAGTAGTTAGGAGTATGCGCATACGGGCGCTATTATTTTGTAATGAACAAGAAATTGTTATGTGTCGGGTTGTGAATTTGCTGTCGCCTTCGCGGCGTTTGATACTAAGTCGGCACTTGATTTGATGTTCAGATGTGCGCTTTTCGTCACTTGTTTTGTTTTTCGCTTGTGGGGAAGCTAGTCGATCGTGCGACCCCGCCAAGTGTGCCATCGCGTGGTTCTTTTCGTGACGCGCGCGGTACCCATTATGACAAAGTCCGTTTATGCGGCCTCATTGTCAAGTTTGGTTTGAACCGGCTGCACTACTTGTCCAATTTTGGCGAGTTGCTGACGACTTGGGGGAAAACGAAACATTTTTCAGGATTTTGCTGCATGAGCTGGGAGTCCAGTGGTGAGCCGCGCATCATGGCGTCTGACTCTCTTTGAAGACCCATCAATCATATAACGTGTGAGTAGGAAAAAATAAAGACTCGAAAGCATGTTTGAGACGAAATGGTAGCCCCCGAGCTTGTCAGGTGTGCACCGGCTTTATTTCCTTGATTGATTACACAACATTACAATGTATACTATGTATAATAGGGGCGAAGTAGGCTGATGTTCCATGGACGCTTGGTCTCCTCTTCTGACTTGGAGCTCTTTTTTGGCTCACGCAAGTCGACGTGGTGGTAGGAGCCGTTGCCCATCACCTTGCTAACGACGAACGGTCCTTCCCATGGTGCCGAGAGCTTGTGCATCACTTTTGACTTTTGTATGAGTCGAAGAACCATGTCGCCTTCTTGGAAAGAATGACTCTTGGTCCGGCGGTTGTGATAGCGGCGCAGGCTTTGCTGGTAAATTGTCGTCCTGGAGAGTGCGAGTTCGCGAGCTTCTTCCAGGAGGTCGACGCCAACTAAGCGGGCTTCTTCATTTTCTTCCTCATTGTAGAGGGCGACTCGTGGCGAGTCGTGCTCGAGGTCTGTGGGCATGACGGCTTCCACACGGTACACCATGAATAAAGGAGTGTAGCCAGTGGAACAGTTGGGAGTCATTCTAATGTCCCAGAGTACTGCTGGTAGCTCGTCCAGCCAGCAACCTGGTGTCCTTTCCAAAGGGACTTGAAGCCGTGGCTTGATCCTGGCTAGCACCGTCTGGTTCATCCTCTCTGCCTGCCCGTTCGACTGCGGTGAGCGACTGATGCCAGATCGAGGCGAATGCCCTTTTCTTGGCAGAAAGCCTTCATCTCTCCATCGGCGAAGTTTGTGCCGTTGTTGGTGATGATGCTGTGGGGGTAGCCGAAACGGAAGATGATTTCCTGGAGGAATTTGGTGGCAGTTTTGCCGTCGAGCGTCTTGATCGGCTTGACCTCCACCCATTTGGTGAACTTGTCGACTGCGACGAGTAGGTGCGTCATGCCACCACGAGCTGTCTTGAACTTGCCCACTATGTCTATCCCCCAGACCGCAAATGGCCAGGTGACGGGAATGGTCTTCAGAGCTGCAGCAGAGAGGTGATCCTGGCGGGCGTACTTCTGGCACCCGGCGCATCGTCGGACGATGTCGACCGCATCTTGGTGAGCAGAGAGCCAGAAGAAGCCGTGCCGGAACGCCTTGGCGACCAGGTTGCGGGCACCGACATGGTGGCCGCAGTCGCCGGAGTGGATCTCATGCAGGATGCGCCTTCCTTCCCCAGGTTCGACGCAGCGGAGGAAGACTCCTGTCGTGCTGCGTTTGTAGAGCTCATTGTTGATAATGGCGTAAGCCGAGGCACGACGCACCATTTGTCGTTCCTGGACTTTATCGGCTGGCAGCTTCTTGGTTGCCAGGTACTCGATGTAGGGCTCCCTCCAATCGCTGCTGCTGTAGGCAGCCGCCACCAGAGTCGTGTCTGGTGATGGCGGGTTGGCGACGTCGACTTTGGCCGGTGGCTTGATCGAGGGGTTGGGAGGTGGTCTAGGAAGACGCCTGGCGGGACTCGGTCCCGCTTGGAGCCGAAACGAGAAAGCGCGTCAGCCGCCTCGTTCTTTCGCCTGTCCACGTGTTCCTGCTCCATGCCGGTGAAGTGGCCGCCGACTTGATCGACGAGCCGGTCATTAGCATCCCACGTCCCCATTGTTTGCTGGACAACGAGGTCGGAGTCGCCGTAACAGTTGATGCGGCTGACCCCCATTTCTTTGGCCACGCGAAGGCCGTGTAGGAGGGCTTCGTACTCGGCGATGTTGTTGGTGCAGGTGAAATGTATCTGCAGCACATAACACATCTTGTCACCTTGTGGAGAGGTGAGGACGACTCTGGCCCCCGAGCCCTCGTACATCTTGGACCCGTCGAAGAACAAGGTCCACCGGCCGGCCTCGTAGGTCGGAGCCGACAGCTGCGTCTCCATCCAGTCGACGATGAAGTCTGGTAACGCCTGCGACTTGATCGCTGTGCGTGCAGCGTAGTTGAGACCAAAGGGTTGCATCTCGGAAGCCCATTTGGCCACTCGCCACGTTGCCTCCCTATTGCGAATGATAGCAGCTAAGGGAGACGAGCTGACCACCATTATCTGGTGGCCCATGAAGTAGTGTCGTAACTTTCTTGAAGCAAAAAATACACCGTATACATGTTTTTGGTAGTGCAGGTATCGCTGCTTCGACTCTGTTAGGCATTCGCTGACGTAGTAAACTGGTCACTGGACCAGCTACTCGTGGCCTTCATCCTTGCGCTCGACGACGGCCGCCACGCTGACGACTCGGTTGGTCGCAGCGATGTATAGGAGCATCGGCTCCTTCTCTAAGGGGAGGCCAGGATGGGCGCCTCGGCGAGCGTCTTCTTGAGAGCCGCCAAGGCGGCGTCTGCCTCGTCGTTCCAGGTGAACGTGTCCGACTTCTTGAGGAGCCGGTACAAAGGCATAGCCTTTTCGCCAAGCCGCGAGATGAAGCGACTCAGGGCAGCGACACAGCCTGTGAGCCGCTGCACATCCCTGAGGTTCTCCGGCTTCTTCAGAGCTTTGATCGCCTTGATCTTCTCTGGGTTGGCCTCAATGCCTCGCTCGGAGACGATGAAGCCCAGGAGCTTGCCCGCGGGTACGCCGAGGACGCACTTTTCCGGGTTGAGCTTGATCATGTACTTGCGGAGGTTGTTGAATGTCTCCGTCAGGTCGGTGATCAAGTCCGTCTTCAGTTTGGACTTGACGACGATGTCGTCCACATAGGCGTGGACATTGCGGCCGATCTGCTCGTGCAGGCAGTTCTGGATGCACCGCTGGTAAGTCGCTCCGGTGTTCTTCAAGCCGAAGGGCATGGAGACGTAGCAGAACGCGCCATAGGGCATGATGAAGGACGTCTTCTCCTGGTCTTCGGGCGCCATCTTGATCTGGTGGTACCCGGAGTAGGCATCGAGGAAGCATAGCGCCTCGCACCCTGCCGTCGAGTCGATCAGCTGATCGATCCGAGGCAATGCGAATGGATCTTTGGGGCAGGCCTTGTTCAAGCCTGTGTAGTCGATGCACATCCACCATGTTCCGTTCTTCTTCAGAACGAGCACCGGGTTGGCAAGCCATTCCGGGTGCATGACCTCGGCGATGAACCCGGCAGCTAGGATCCGGGCTATCTCCTCGCCGATAGCCTTGTGTCTTTCACCGGTGAAGCGTCACAGAAACTGCTTCACCGGCTTCATCTTGGGGTCGACGTTGAGCTTGTGCTCTGCGAGCTCCCTCGGGACGCCTGGCATGTCAGAAGGTTTCCATGCGAAGATGTCCCGATTCTCACGGAGGAAGTTGCAGAGCGCGCTTTCCTATGCGCTGTCCATGTGCGAGCCGATCACCGCCGTCTTGGAGGAGTCGCCCTCGACCAGCGGGATGCGCTTGGCCTCTTGTGCCGACTGGAACTTGTCGTGAGCATCCAGGGTCGGCTTATTGACGATGGTCATGTCGTTGGGGTCAACTTGCAGCTTGAGCTGCTCCATCTGTTCGGTGGCGATGACGGACTCGGCGAAGACGGTGTTGCCCTTTTCGCACTCGATGGCACGGTCGATGTCGCCGTGGATGGTGATGATGCCGTTAGGACCCGGCATCTTCAGCTTGAGGTAGGCGTAGCAGGGCCTGGCCATGAACTTGGCGAAGGCGGGTCGTCCTAGGATCGGGTGGTATGAACTGCGGAAATTCACCATCTCGAACCAGATTTTCTCGAGCCGAAAGTTCTTGGCGTTGCCGAAGACGACGTCGAGCGCGCTTTTGCCTAGCGGGTAGGCCTTCTTCCCCGGGACGATGCCGTGGAAGGTGGTGACGGTGGGAACCAACTGTTCGTCGCGCAACTTCATGCGCTGGAACGTCTCGTAGTACAGGATGTTGATGCTTGATCCTCCATTCTAGATGGGCTAGGTCCGGTTCGGTTCGAACCTAGCATTGGACCCTGGAACCTTTTAAACAAATCGGAGGGTTAGGTTCAGCCCAGACCTTTCTTTCCAGGTTCCCGGGTAACCCAGGTTCGACCCTCGTCAACTACGAAATTAAAACATCAGCAGGCACAATATGGTTTGCTATGATCATACAGAAGCAATCAACCATCATTCATAAAACAATCAAAGACTACGGGCACTGATCAGCTTAAAAACAACACACACATATTGTTTACTGCTGGGATAAATTATCTTGTAGACCAAAAACAGAGACACTAGGCAGAATTAAAAATACCAATCAACAATGAATCAACTTCAGAAAGCATAACACGAATATTGTTTACTGCTGGGATAAATTATCTTGTAGACCTAAAACAGAGACACTAGTCATTGCTCTCCTCCTTGGCCTCCTCCTTCTTCTCTTCCTTCTTCTCTTCGGCAGCAGCAGCACCTGCAGCTGGTGCAGAAGCAGCAGCAACTGGAGCACCACGTCCACCTGCAGGTAATCCGACAGAGCAAGGATTACAAAATAGCGACAACAAGGTAGATATACTGAATTTCGCTTTAACACTCAAACCTTTGCATTTTAAAGACTTATACAAGGTCTTTTCAATACAGATGTTACAAATAAATGATACCAGAATCATTTTAAATGGGTGAACAGAACGCACAGTGTCCAAACTGAATATCCAGGGCACGTCAATTTCATCTGGTTGACGCAATTTTATGATCTTAAACTGCATATCACTACACAGGGCACACACGCATGCTTAAGCTAAGTAAAAGAAGAAGTGTGCTGCCTCAAGAAATGAAATGGCAACATACCTATGCCAAGGGCGAGTCGACTTCAGCATCTTGTAGGTCAACTAGATCGGTGATTGCGCTCATCCGCGAGTGAGTAGCTGAAATAAAGAATTCAAAACATATTAGTTTCAATCAAATAGAATTACATCAAACAAATGGAGCTGAGTTGTTTAGGTTACCAGATCCTCGATACCAATCCTGCGAACAGACAAGGGCATCAACACTCTCGACGTTTAATCTGCTATGGAAGTCACTCACAGTTCTTCCTCCCATGCTGAAAGCAGACTCAGACACAACCGTAGATGCAGGCACTGCTAGCACATCACGTGCGATGGCAGCAGTTGTGGGATATGTTGAAGAATTAGCGCTCCACCATTTTAGGATATCAAATTCCCCAGATCTCGAAATTAGGCTCTCGTTTAGGTATCTATCCAGTTCTGTTTCTTGACTTTGCCGCTGCTCACTAAGGTGATTATCGCAGTCACCAAACATATCATCATCTGTTGTGACCATTTGTCCATGACCTTGGCTTGGTTGTTGTGAGAAGGTGGTGCTGCCATTATTGAGTTTGGAGAAGTATTCATCAAAGAGGTCCCTGAACAATTTCTTCACTTTGTTGATCCGTGGTATTGCAACAACATACTCGTCTCTCTTGTAACAACATACTCGTCTCTCTTCTAGCTCTAAATTCAGTCACTACACTACTATTACAACAACATCAAGATCAAGAAAGCCACCGAGAGCTGATACATTCGAAATTGCCAAATTGGGCACACAGCTAGATTAAATTATCATGGTCACCATGCTAAGCTAAGCACATAGATAAGATTACCCAGCTACAAACAACATCAACTTCGTGAACTCGAAGGATATTATTCGCTCATGCAAACTAAAACTGTTATTGTGGTTGTTCACTGTTGAATGGAAAGAACCCTTAGCTCGATGCATCATACATCATACATGTATAAGCATGAAATCAGCAAGACCTATCAAATCTCTAGCTGAATGGAAAGACCACACATTCAGTACGAAACAACAAGCATGACTTCCGCATGTGAACATGTACTACCTGACGGAGCATTAGAGCACCCTAGTGATTTCAGTCCAAGAACAAGTGGAGATACTTAAATGCATCATGGTCGGAAATGTAATTAGTTGTTTCCATGCACCCTAGTGATTTCAGTCCAAGAACAAGTGAACCTACAAGATGCATCACCAATAAAAGAGTTCCATTTTACTGCTTTAACCGCACAGGACATCAGCTAGCGAGCATCAGGATTCAGGAGGACTGTTACCTTGAGGTTGTGGAACCCGTCGCCGGCCCGGATGGAGATCTTGCAGGGAGGGGATGAGTTGGACGAGCGGGGGAGGGGAGCGGCAGGGAGGATCCGGGAGGGGACGATTTGGACGAGCAGCGGAGGGGAGCGGCAGGGGCGGAGGGCGGCGGCCGGTACCGGCGAGTGCACAGCGGCGGCCGGCGGCGCCCTGCCGTTCGCCTGCCGAGGAGCGGTGCGACCCTAGGGTCGAAGGGATTATGACCGTGTTGGACCTAATTAGTTGGGGGTCGGCCCTTTTCCCTAATGGTATCAAAACCCAGGTTCGGTCCAACGGGTAATTGGGCCGGACCGGACCCAACACATCTATATCCTCCATCCATCAGGGTCTTGGTCAAGACGTAGCCCTTAACCTGTGGTGCGACGACCAAGGCGAACTTTCCTGGGTAGTCGACTCGGGGCGGGTGGTCTTGATGGCTCCACGTGATCGGCTGCTCCGACCAGTTCAGCCACTGCGGAACATCCGACAAGGTTGCGTGGACGGCGTGGTTGATGATCTTCTCCTCCCGCTTGGAGTCGAGACCAACGAAGGTGTGTCCCATGAAGCCGGCAGTGGGTGGCATGCCCGACTGCTGCTCACCGCCGTCGTCTCCTTCTGGGGCCGCTTCTTGGCACCAGTTTTTGCCTTGACGATCTCAGCCGTCCAGCTGCACTCGTCAGTGGTGTGAGCTGCTGGCTTGCCAGGCAGGATGTGATGTCTGCACGGCATCGCCAAGATCTCCGAGGCGGTGAGTTTTATCCGCGGGAAGTTACCGCGCTGGCTCTTGAAGCCACGGCCTCCCGCGGATGCGACGGCGACGAGGTCGGAGCCACCATCACCCTTGCGTTTTTTGAGCGCTAGAGTTCTTGCCGTGGGTCTTCCCTTGCTCCTTCCGCCCTTATTGTCGTCGTCCTCTTCATCGGAGTCGTCTTTGGTGATGTTGGACTCGACATACTTGTGGACGATGGTGAGCAGCTGGCCCATCATCATGTCGCCCTTGTGAGAGCGCCTCAGCTTCTGTTTGAGCGACTCGAACGTGGTGTTATCCTCGAGATGAGAATGCACCGTGTCGACGCTGAGGTGTTCTGCCGAGTTGATGAGGTCGGCGACTCAGCGATACCACTTCCTGGTGGACTCGCCCTCCTTCTGGGCGCAGCGCTTGAGGTCCTCGACCGTGGCCGGGCGCTTGCACGTCCCCTCGAAGTTGGTGATGAAGGGCCTCTTTAACTCGCCCCAGGAACTGATACTATTCCTGGGGAGGTTGTTCAACCATGTGCGAGCCGTTTCCTCAAGCATGAGAGGGAAGTAACGTGCACAACAGAGTGAGGAGGCGCTCTGGATGCTCATGGCAGCCAGGTAGTCCTGGACCCAGGTCTCTGGGTTCATGGTGGTGTTGTACTTGGGCGCCTCCCTTGGCCCCTTGAAGCTGCTAGGGAAACGCTCGCCACAGATGGCGGATCCGAAGCACTTCGGGCCGACGTCGTCGTCGTCGTGGCGTGCCGCCTCGGCACGCTTGTCGTTGAGTGGTTGGAGCGCGCCTGAGCCTAGTTGTTGTTGATGGTGTGTCGAGCGTCGTTGCGGGCAAGCCGAGGCGGGTTGCCTCCAGCTACCGCGTTACTCGACACCGCCGGCTCGTCGTGACGGCTGTGCGGTGGCTGCGGAGCAGCATCGTGCCTCGGGGAACCCTGGTTCCCTTGACTCTGATGAGGTGTCAAAGCTGCCCGCTCACTTGCGGGCTGCCTGGAGTAGAGTTTGCCGTCGGATTGCAACAAGTTCTCCTGCAACTCCAACGCTTTCTCCACCAGCCTGTGCCCCTTGTTCCAGAAGGGGTTGTCCTTGACCTGCAGCCTCTTGAAGAGGGAGGCCGCAGCGGTCATGCAGTCGACGGGCGTGCCGAAGACCGCGACCTTCGTCCTCATTCCGCGTCTGCGGACGCGGCTGCGGTGGCGGTTGCGTCCGTGGTGGCGGAGAAGGGCGTGGTGCGGGAGGCGGCATCGTCGGCCGCTGCTGTGGAGGCGGCTGATTCGAGCCGCCAGGTTGAGACTTGTGGCACTCATCACGCTGCCTCAGCAGTTCGGTCTCGCGTGCGAAGTCGTCGTTGAGCGCGCGAGTCGCCACACCGGCCGGGAGCCGCGATTTGCGACTCTTGTGGTAGTTGGTAACCGCAGAGAGAGCAGTCGTCTGGGCATCAATGGCCTGCTCCTTCTTGCGGATCTCCTCCTTCTGGCGAGTGATCTTCCGGCGCAGCTCCTCGAGTTGAGGCGCATGGTTGACGGCGTTCACCGGTGTGATTGGGACTTCGAGCGGGTCGTTAGTTTGGCCCGCTTGGCCCCGCAGCGTGGCGAGGGAGTCGCCGTGCTGCTGCTTGTCGTGCGCCGCCTGATCGTGGCGCGCCTTGTCGCGCTGCGCCATTTCGCGCTGCGCCTTCTTACGCGTCTGCTTCTGCGCGTCGGAGTCGCTAGCAGTGGCGTTTGCCGCCTCGCTAGTCATGTAGATGACGGCTGGGGTTGCCGAGCCATCTGAGGCCAGATCAATCGAGCCCTCCGACTCGTAGTCGAGGACGGGCAAGATCGACCCGGCATCGTCAGTCTCGTCCGAGATCTAGACGGTTTTTGCCGGGCTTGCGGTAGGATCGGCAAGCGTGGCATCGATGGCGGCGTGGTCAGCCGTCTCGAGCCAGGGGATGGCGCCGTCGTCGCTGCAGTCGTCGGCGACGCCTTCCTCTGTAGAGCCGCAGAAGGCGACGTAGGCGGTGACAGCCGTCCCGAAAGGGATGACCATCGAGTGGGAGATCGGGGCGTATGAGGGTGCGCCCCAAGTGTGCGGATCGGTGACGAAGCCGATGCCGTCGTGCTCGAAGTAGGTGCCGCTGACGATGCAGTCGCGGCCAAGCACGACCGGACCGAACTGGACGCCGGTGCCGGGTAGTAGACTCTCCGCGAAGTAAAATTCCAGCGATCGCTGGCCCCACGGTGGGCGCCAACTGTCGTGGGTTAGTCACGCAGATGCCATAGGGGGTGTCTTAACTCGGGTGTGAGCCAGGCGGCTTAGGATCACGGAGAGGTAGCACACACAGAGTTTTACCCAGGTTCGGCCCCTCGGTATGAGGTAAAGACCTACTCTTGCTTGTATGTATTCAGATCTTGATGGGGTGTACAATGGTGTGCGCACCAAAGCGTAAGGTTGCTCCGGAGGCGATGGAATGAGATGAATATGTCCTCTAGGGTTGCGCCTAGCCGACTTTATATAGGGAGCCGGTTAGGGTTTACAGGGAAATGACGGGTGCCCTAGGTGGCGCTAGCTAACTTGCTACGAGTGCGGCTTTGTGGAGCGCACTCTTCGGGATACGCAGATCAGCTTGCCGCCTTCCCCGAGCCGGCCTGCCGGGTTCTTCGGGAACCCGGTATCTTGGAAGATGGCCTCCGAGTGGGCTCTGGGCCACCCGGTCTTGTAGTCCGACTTGTGGTCCTGGGCCTACCCGGTTGGGTATCCCCCATCAGTAGCCCCGCTATATAAATATAGCAACAACCTGATACAATCAACGATTTAAAATGCTAGGGCAGCAACAAACATACGCTCCAAAAAAATGAAGACATAAGCGGATCGACTAAACTACAATGACTCGTAACCGCAACTCCACCATTTGAACCCACCTGGGGTTTTTCACATCTCCGTCTTCATCACACTTTGCAACTGTTTTTTGGGGTCAATACCCACTTTGCGTTGTGGAGATCTCTTTTCACGTTGCAGGCCTACCTGAAGGCATGCCCCATCTCCATCATGGGTCCACAACTTTGGGATCCAAATGACGGATGGCACCCCGATTGTTTCACTGTTGCAAACTTGGAGGAAAGTTTTTGTTGGAGCCCAGACTAGGTGTGCAAAATATCCTTTATGTGTCCCGCCACGATTTCGTGACCAGTCTCTCACATCACATAGCTCGGATCGACGAGTAACAATTTGGTAACCAGGGACCCGAGTGAGCATTCGGGAGCCAGCCCAACCGAGTCAATGACTCGGAGTTTGCCGGTCCAACTGGTCGTCATGTTCAGGTGTTGAGCCACATTGACATTGGCCACCTACCCTGGGATCTCTCTGTTGCTAATTGCTACAAATGAAAAGGGAAAGGGTTGTTAATTCTCAATACTTATACACCTCAAACAAATCTTAATGCATACATATAAAATGGTTTGTTTGGGAGTGAGGGGGCATGCAGCTTGTGATGAACTGTCCATGGCGGGGAGTAAAACGGCAGGTCCTTTTCCTCGAGGATGAACTGTTTATTAAGAAGGATACTCGACGCTGAATTTTGATTGACCATTTGTTTGACGTTTTCAGTTCCTAGTTTAAATTGCTTCGTTAGAAGAAATGATTTCCCAGGCTGCTGAACTTGTGATTTCTTACGAACCCTTTTGTTTGTGTGTACAGTAGAGAAAACTAACGCAAAGTCTTGCTTAACCTTGAAGAAAAGTTCCCCGCCGAATTGTACATGATCGTTTCACATTCAGTGAGGGATAATGATTACCTTCAGGGGCTACCAGAAACAGTTTAAAACGACTCATCTTTTTGGAGTATAAGCTGATTGGGTTTCACAGTTGGCATCATGAGACTGTTTTATTGGGATAAACAGAGCTAATAGAATAATGACGTGAACATATATATTGATATACGCGATATTGTGAGGCCAAACAATCTGCTACCATGTGTCTTTTTCAAAGTTTCGTTTTCAAAACGCAGTCAGGATGGTTTAGATATCTTTCGATTCAGTAGTAACCTTATTTCGAATATTCCACAAAGGCACAAAACCCAATTAGGCTCATGATAACAGAGTTTGTGTTATCAGTGTTGTTAAGTAAGCTTACACTAGTACACGGGCTTTGGGGACCGGGAAATTTAAAAAAAAAAATGTTATCTAGAAGTTTCAAATTAGTCAGTTTTTTATATGGATACATATGGTGCTCTACATACACATATGGTTAAATAATTTAGGCAATGCGAAAAAGATACAATTGTGGTTCAAAAAGGCAAAAGCAAAAGGGGATTTTACATGTCGTATTTCTATTTTGTGTATATCAGATCTGGAAATATGTAGACGGAATCTTTGTAATCTTTGTACGCACATATATGTGCGTTTTTTGTAATTTTTGAGACTCTTTAAGTTTTGGAAATGAGGTTTTCGAATTTTTTTGAAAAGCAGTTTCAAGGGAGCTCAGGGTCTAAAGGAAATTTTCGCATGTTGTTAGGTTTCATGGTTAGTTAACTAACTTTTTCGATCAAGGGTATATATTAATATCGCGAAAATACCAATTACATACAATTTCTTAACAAACAAGATGATTACATACTCTAACCACCACCAAAGATATCGCCAGAACTAAAAAAGAGGTTTCTCTTAAATCAACGTCTCAAAGGGAACAATGACAACCATTGTAGTCCGATCGAATATCTTATATTTCCTGTAGAAAGTCCAAGTTATCAAAGCAATGACTTGAACAAGGTCATTGACAGGTACAACTAATAAAGGTTAGACATTAGGTTTTCACCCTGAAAATCAAAACGCGGTACTTGAGGGCACCACCAAAAATGAAACCCTCCAGTATTGCCGACCCAGCTTGCGAGGCTGCTGCTACAAGTCACCAAACACCAGCCACACATGTATCATGTCCAGAATGGACATGAAAAAAAAATAGTCTGTGCAGTGTGATTCTCATCGCATCCAATACACCCCTCTACCATAACTTCAATTCCCCTAGGTGTTGCCATGACTTTCTCCACCTCTGTCAATACCATGAAAATCTGGACTTAGACATGTCCCATGACAATGACAAGAAAGTGAGTGGCAAGGAATAAAGAGCACAATGGAGCATGTCTCCTAGGTGAAACTGAGGGGAGCCACATCGTTTCAAGCTAGTTGTATCTCTCATCTCGCCCGCATGGTTCGCTCCAGCTGGAAGGCCAAGGAAGAAGAAAGCCCGTATAAAAATGCAACGGTAGGTTGCTTTGAATTGGGCTTCAAGAAGCACTAGGAGTGACGCCCGCTATGAACAATTACTGGGCAACTTTTCTGCCCTATTCAAAGATGTGGCTGTGTATTTTTATTTTGATGGTAATCCCATAGAAAATAAATTTTATCTAATTAATTTATTACTAAGAACAATTTCAAAAACATGGGTTGTGTAAAATAAAATGTTCATGGTTTTAAAAATTCATCCATATATAAAATATGTATTCATGAGTTGAAAGGAAAAAAATCATGCAATTAAAAAATGTCATTCAAAGGGGATTAAAAAAATTAAGGGTACAAAGAAACAATGTTCACGGGTTCAAAAAAATGTTCACGAGTACAAATAAAATGTTCATGGAATTTAAATAAATGATGTTCACGATTAAATAAATATTCAAGGAGTTTGAAAATTTTACACGGTTAAAAAATGCCTAGGGGTTAAAAAACAAGGTTAAAAAATGTTCGAGTGTTTGAAAAAACGGGTTAATAATTTGTTCGAGGGTTCAAAAATGCTCATGGATTTGAAAAGTGTTCACAAGGTTCAAAACCACGGTCTAAAAAAATTTCTTGGGTTCTAAACGACATTTCAAAAATATTCACAGGTTCAAAAAAAATTCAAAGTTGGGAAGAAAACACATTTAAATATTTGCAAAAATAAAAGAAAATAGGAAATAAAAACATCAAAAAATAAAAATAAAAGTCAGAAAAAGAAACAAAACAAATCAGAAAGAATAATACTCTAGTGGCGGGGTTCCACTGTTATTTATCTTTCGGAGAGACCAAAAAAACTCGGAAGAGCGAGAAATAGTGGCTGCAGAAAACAACGAGCAACACTGGGTCAAAGCTTAAGCAAGCGAAATAGCCCAGTGGGCCAACAGTGCGTTCGACCCAATTGGGTGCTGCAGGCCGCTCCAGATGAAAGTTTTCTTTTTGTGTGGGCCGCTCTAGATGAAAGTTGGGCCCAGGCTGAGCTCCAGATGGCGCTTGCGCCGGCAACCAATGGCGGAGCACCCTACCTGAGCCGGCGAGAGCGGCGGCGGCGTGCGTCGGCCCGACTCGACTTCCCGACAGTGGATGTGACCTAATCTCACCTACCTGGAGCAAACGGGAGCCCCGGTTCGTCTCTCCGACTCCACTCTTGATCTAGTTTCGGATTAAAGAATCGGCGTCGCAGTTCCATTTTCGAATTCGCATCATGGGGACATTGTATTCTGTTATCTGTTCCCCTAATATGAATCGCATGGTTTTCTTCTCTGAAGAACATGTAGCTGTCATTTCAACGTGTACCCCTTAGTTTTTTCCAGTCCTCTTGCAAGAACTACTTTCTATTGGCTTATGTAGTTCACTAGGAAACATGCCCGTGCGTTGCAACGGGAGAGAAAAGATCCGCGTAGGGAGGCACACAAAGTAAATTTTCATTGATACAACTATTGCGTGTCGCTGAAAAAGGTTATACATGTAGATATTCTATATTTAGGGCTTGTGTAAAAATTCTACGGACATCCATTTTTCCGATTGTTTTTATATTTTATAGCAATTATGCCCATGCGTTCAACGGTAGTTTAAAACATTAATATCCGGTAAAAAACATAAGAATCTTGGTAAGAGTGATATATATGTTGATACATTCTTATCTCACTGATAAGTAATATAGTATTACTCTTTGATGTACTAACTTCTTTTTCTGTTGCAATATATGCATGATTTTTGAGTGTAATTGAATCTTTGCATGGGTGTGTTACACTTTAACTCACCTCTAGCTCTAATTTGTTCTAATCTATTTATTTTTTGGTTGCATATTTGCATATTTCCTCATTTCTCCGTGCACTTTTTTGTCCTTTGTTTTTGTTCTAATTCTACATATTTCTTAGTGTTTAATATATCTATTTTACTTATAAGTTTTATATTATATTTCATCATTTTCTGCTTTTCCTCATCGGTCATCTTTGCATGCTTCTTTCTATTTTATTTTCGTTCCTTGACATTGCACCCAAATCATTTGAGTGCATCGGTGTAAGTATGAAATAACATGGTAATTAAGTTCATATTTCGAAGAAAAATGCCTATGTAAACAATGATTGAATTCTTAATCTGCCACGTTATGGAGAGGCAACGTGTACTGACAGATTGCATTTTCCAACTTGTGCCAGCCCAGCATGGACCAAACGGAGCAGCACGTTGCTGACGATCGACGTCGGCGATGCTACGCCGCTGTAAACTCAGAACCGCGTGTATGTATCTCTCTATTTCTGGAAACCCCCCCCCCCCCTTCTACAGTGCCCAGAGGCGACGGGGGGGCGACCCCGCGTCGACCAGCGGCCGCCGGCGTATCCGGTGATTTCCTTCTCTCCGCCGGCCGCTCCGGCGGCGGGAGGGTGAGGAATCACCGGATCTGCGCTCCGGCGAGTAGATCGGGGGTTCGGGCGGCGTGGCCGTGGTGGGTTGGGCGGCGCCGTCACGCGTTGACTCTCTGCGGCTTCCCCTCGGCTTCGTCTCTGGCGGGCCGGCGGGCTGCAGGGGCGTCCCCACCTTGCCGTTGCTTCCTCCGACGGCGGCAGAGTTCGAGAGGAGTGTGAAGGAGGCCGGGGTTCAGATCTGCCTGGCCGTCTTCGGCGTCGTCTTCATCGGCGTTGGTTCAAGACGGTGGCTCTGCTCTGGTGGTCTGCCAACATCATCTGCTCCGCCAAGACCCAGGCGGTGATTGAAGACGGCGGCTTCGTCGATGGCTTCCTGGCCGTGGTTCGCTGCGGTTCGCCGGCTCGGTGGAGTGCGGCGGCAGCGCGCGGTCAGCGGTCACCGTGGTGAGGTGGCGTAGGTGCTGCTGGATCCTCAAGTTTCGGGTTTGTTTTCCATTTTACTGAGGTTTGTACCGCTGGTTCTGTGTTCTTCGATCTGTAATCCCTTGATCTCAAAAAAAAAAAGAACCGCGTGTATGTATGGCCCATTGCATGCGGCTCTCTACAGAGACCCACGGTCAGACCAAATCAACGCCTACTGACCAAGAGTTTTTTACTTTTTGAGATGTTTTGACCCGAGGGGCTGCTTGCTTTGTTTTTTTTCAGTGGAAGAGGGGCCGTTTGCTCTCCTTTTTTTTACGGGAAGGGGCCGCTTGTTGTGACCTGTGAGGAGGAGACAGTTCCCATAGATGGGCCGATGATGATTCCTGGTTTGGATGAGGACGTGTTCCAGTGATCCAGTCGGATGGGGAACTGATCGGATCGATCGCACAAGGTTTTTTTTTCGAAAATCGATCGCACCAGTCGGATGCGTTTCTGGCGGACGAAACAAAGCAAAAGACGAAACGTTTTTCTGAATTTGACTTACGGGTGGCATAGGTGGGTAATTATTTACAAATTTATGGGCAAATCAAATGACCTACCAAATCAAAAGGTGGAAGCCTTAGTGCTTTTATTATTATGTATAGATGTATAGATTGTAAGAATGTGTAACTCTAGAACATCACAAAATATTACCATTTCTGTTTTACTTTGTTCAGTATGTTGCAACTTCCAAATGGTGATATAAGTCTTCAACATGTTTTAACTTCAGCCGGAAAAGAATAATAAGTACAATAAAGTTTGCACCTAGAAAAATGTATAATATGCTCGGATGAAAATAATAATTAAGACAAAGAGATGTACATAAACATCACCATATTAATGCAAATAATCCTTTGGATGCATATTTTCTATCATTGCCATGTTGCTTATTGTGCAGTACCGCACAATCGGTCACGGTCTCACCGATTGGTGTGCTCAGTCAAGACCACTTCCTTTGGATGCCCGATAAACTTTTACTTAACTAATACAGCTAGTATCTTTCTAAGCATTGATGACTATGCGTCTATGCGGTGCTACCTCTCTAATGTGATGCTTATAGTAATGTTACACGACAAAACTTCTTCCTCACTTGGATCTACATGGAAGTAAGCCGGTTGCATAGGAGAGGGTAAGCTCATGTTCTTGGTGTTTAGCATTGTGAGAACACGCTCCATAGCAAGTCGATCCTCTGCACTTTCTTGAACACATAAAAGTGCCACATGAATGCACCTTTCTATCTCGTGATAGTCAGTTCCTGCTGGACAATAAATCATCTCACCCCATTTTCCATCTATCCAAAGTTGACAGGCCTGTTATCAAAATATTATGATTTTTTCAACACTGAAACAAAAATATGTACGCCAGTACATTATAAGCGGTATTAATAGTCCCGAGAAGTGGCCGCTTATTCGTGATAAGATTGAAGAGAGTGCGGCGTCGATCATTTGTTTCCAGGAGACAAAGCGTGCTGATTTCGATCTAAACTTTATTAAATCCTTTGCTCCGCGACGCTTTGATCAATTCGCTTACGTTCCCTCTGATGGTGCCTCGGGTGGGCTCCTTGTTCTTTGGGCTAGCAACATGTTTGTGGGTCAGGTAATCACCCAGGAAAGCTTTGGTCAGGTGATCAGCTTTACCTCCACAATGTCTGCTGAATCCTTTAATCTGGTAAATGTTTACGGTCCGTGCGAGGGTGTGGACAGGGAGAATTTCATTGCTTGGCTTTTCCATCTTGACATCTCGCCGGAATCCCTTTGGATCATCTTGGGAGATTTTAACTTCTATCGCTACTCTGACAGCCGTAATAGGCCTGGGGCTAACTTAGAGGACATTGCAACTTTTAATGAGCTTATTAGCTATCTGGGTCTGATTGAGCTGCCGATCAAGGGTCGTAGTTACACATGGAGCAACATGCAAACAGACCCCCTCCTTGTCCAGCTTGATTGGTTTTTCACGTCACCTTCGTGGACTCTGAAGTTTCCCAATACTATGGTAAAACCTTTGGCTAGACCGACCTCCGATCACACCCCCTGTGTAGTATCCGCTGGTACTAACATTCCAAAAGCATCGATATTTCGCTTTGAAGACCACTGGATTAAAATGCCAGGGTTTATTGATGTTGTCAAGCGCATCTGGTCCATTCACTGCCCTGGGGATGGAGCTCGTCGCATCTCGGCTAAACTCAAGTTGCTCAGAAAAGGTTTGCGTATTTGGAGTACTAGCATCTCTGTTCTTTCTCATATCATTGAAAAGTGCAACGATACCATCCTTTGGCTTGATGATATTGAGGAGTCTAGAACGCTGCATATCACGGAGTGGAACTTTAGGAATATTGTTAAAAGGAAGCTACAGTATTGTTAGAGTGTAAACAGCATACTGGAAAAAAAAGGTGTACTGCTCGGTGGGCAAAGTTTGGGAGTGAGAACACCAAGTTCTTCCACTCTATGGCCACTATCAGATTCAGAAGCAACTTCATTTCTTCTCTGACTCGAGAGGACGGTTCTATTGCCACTGATCATCAAGAAAAGGAGGCCATTTTGTGGAACTCCTTCAAAGGCAGATTAGGTGTTTCTACCCCTATAGACACTAATTTTGACTTCTCAGCTTCATCCATCCATCAGTTAATTTGGCAGACCTATCTCTGCCCTTCTCAAAGGAAGAAATGGACAAAGTCATTGCTGAATTGCCCTGTGATAAAGCCCCCGGACCGGATGGTTTCTCTGGCTTGTTTCTGAAAACGTGTTGGCCTATTATTTGTCAGGATTTCTACAGTCTATGTGATGATTTCTGGCATTTGCGTGTGAATCTCCAGAGTATTAATGACGCATACATTACGCTTGTTCCGAAGGTGGCCTCCCCCACTAGCCCAAATGATTTTCGCCCCATCTCCCTCCTCAACTCGAGTCTGAAATTTTTGACGAAATTGCTAGCCAATCGCCTTCAAAAGAAGATCTTAAGCCTCGTCCATGTCAACCAATATGGTTTTCTTAAATCAAGAACAATTCAAGATTGTGTCGCATGGGCCTATGAATATATACACCAATGCAAGCAGTCCAAGAAGGAGGTGGTTATTCTGAAATTGGACTTTGCTAAAGCCTTCGATACCATTGAACATCAGGCTATTTTGGAGATCCTTCGTTGCTGGAACTTTGATGCTAAATGGATTGAATGGGTTCGCTTGATTTTCTCCTCTGGTACCTCGTCTGTTTTGCTGAATGGAACCGCAGGAAAAAAAATTCATTGCAAACGTGGTGTCCGACAAGGGGACCCCTTCTCTCCTGTGTTGTTTGTTGCTGGAGCTGATCTCCTTCAGAGTATGGTAAATCAGCTTGCTGCTAATGGGGTGTAACCCCCCCCCCCTCTGCCCATTCCCAATACTGACTTCCCTATAGCACAATACGCGGATGATACTTTGCTCATTCTCCAGGCCTGCCCCATTCAGCTACTTGCTCTTAAAGAGTTGTTGTCGACTTTCTCTGCTGCCACTGGTCTTCGTGTGAATTATGCCAAATCATGCCTAATGCCGATAAATATTGACGCTGAACGGCTAGCTTCTCTAGCTGCCACTTTTGGCTGTGCTGTTGGTCAACTGCCATTCACCTATCTTGGACTCCCGCTAGGTTCTTCGAGGCCTTCGGTACATGACCTTTCCCCAATTGTTGACCATGTTGAGAGACGGCTTAATTCCAGCGCTAGGTTCCTTGACTACGGTGGCAGGTTAACATTTGTGAATTCGGTTCTCTCCAGCCTGCCGATTCATTTCTTGTGCACCCTTAAAGTACACAAATCAATCCTCAAGGTTTATGATCGTGCTAGGAGGCACTGTATGTGGGCGAAAGAAGAGGACTCATCTTCTGTTAACTCCCTAGCTGCTTGGAGCTTGGTGTGCAGACCCAAGAAGTTTGGAGGCCTTGGTATTTTGAATTTGGAATTATAGAACAATGCTCTTCTTCTAAAGCAGCTACACAAATTCTTCAGCAAAGTTGATCTGCCTTGGGTTCATTTGGTTTGGTCTCTGTATGACCCGGGCTCGCCACCCAAGCTCAGACCCCTAGAGGTTCATTTTGGTGGAAAGATATCTTCAAACTTGTGGATACCTATCGTAGTCTTACTACTACTCAAGTTGGAAATGGTCGTTCCACCCTCTTCTGGAAGGATTTCTGGTTTGGTGGAGAGCTCTTGTGTGACAAATTCCCTCGCCTATTTTCGTTTGTCCTTGAGGAAGACACTTCAGTTGCAGCCATGGGCAGCTCCCCTAACCTGCTCACTTCCTTTGCTTTACCGCTTTCAGTACAAGCCTACAGTGAATATGAGCAGGTCACCAACTTGCTTGATGATCTTGATCTGGACCCAACTGCGGTTGATGCAAGGATTTTTCCCTGGGGAAGTCAGTTATACTCATCGGCGAAATACTACAATTACATCTTTTCTTGTCTGCCACAAGATAGCTCCTTACAAGCCATCTGGAAATCCAAGAGCCTGCCCAAACTTCGGGTTTTTGCATGGCTTCTCATGAGGGACCGCTTAAATACCAAGGACCTCATGCTGAGAAAACATTGGCAGTTCGAGGGGGGGCCATCTTGTGTTCTCTGCAATACGGCAGCGGCTGAAACCTGAGATCACCTATTTTTTGACTGTCCCTTTGCCATCTCTTGCTGGAATTCTATTGGTATGCACTGGTTCAGGTCTATGGACATCTCGCAGCGTTTTGCTCAGGCCAAGCTTGGCTTTTCCGGCCCTTGCTTCATGGAAATTGTTGTCTGTTGCCTTTGGAATATATGGAAATCTAGAAACGATCTCATCTTCAAAAACCAGCAACCTTCTCTTGCTAGATGGAAAGTTTTGTTCCAAAGTGATTTACTACTACATCAGTACATAGTTTCAGCGCCCTTAATTCAGCCTCTTCTAGATTGGCTTCTCCTTACCTTTACATAGATGTGTATCTTCTCTTTTCGAATTTTGGCCTTCAAGCCACCCTGATTTTTCGGCAGAGATTTGTAAGGACTTGTATTGAAAAACCACTGGTTTTTCTCCTCTTTTAATATAAAATCTACACCGTAGGGATTTTTCCCTACGGTATCTCTGTCAAAAAAAAGTACATTATAAAAGCAAATGTGCATGCATAGATGAAAATTGTGGTCTAGGGTAACTCCACTCACATATGCAATGAGGTTATATTGTTTTCCATTGTATAGGTAGTAGTGGGCTGTCTTCTTTCCAGTTATTATTTCCAGAACCAATATACCAAAGCTAAATACATCTGTCTTGATTGAGCAAATCCCCGCAAAAGCATACTCCGGAGGTATGTAGCCACTGTGAGATGGAAATAAAATCAGCACAAGTCACCAATGCAAGAGGTAGAATTTTAAGATTAAGTTGATAAGATGCTTCGATGCTTCTTTTTTTTCTTCCAAAAGAAGCACTGTCTTGTTTTATAATGACTAAAACTGAACATGTTTGTATGTTCTTACTGTGTGCCCACTATTATGGTGGTATTTGACTGCGATATTTGAGCAGAATATTCTGGCCATCCCAAAATCAGATATTTTTGGATTCATTACACTATCCAAGAGAATGTTACTTGCTTTCAAATCCCTATGAACAACACATAATCGTGAGTAGTTGTGAAGATAAAGAAGACCTTCAGCTGTCCCATCAATTATGTGCAAACGTTTTGTCCAGTTTAATTGTGCTCCTTTAACGTTATCTGCAGAACATGCATACTTAATCAAAACACGTTGCCAAGCTATAAATATTATCTTGTTGCAGGCTTCTATCGCATCAAAAGTAGAGGGTGTTACCAAAGAGGAAGTAGTCTAGGCTTTTGTTTTCCATGTATTCATATACAAGCATCTTTTCTCTATCTCCTTGAGTGCAACATCCCAGCAGTTTAACGAGATTTTTGTGTTGAAGTTTTGCTATAAGTTGAATCTCGTTTTGGAACTCCAGTAAACCTTGCAAAGAACATGTTTCCAGTCTCTTGACTGCTATTTTAAGTCCACTTCTCAATCGGCCCTGAGATTGAGAAAAGGAGAAACAAGTTAAAATGTCATCATTTCACAACAGGTTTACTACAAAGTTAGTAAATGTATAGGGTATATGCATGCTTTTTACGAAATGAAAAAGGTTAAATTGTGCATAGTTGCAGAATACATTCCCTTTGCATCGATGATTATAAGTAATACAATTGATAATGAAGTATAATATTCAGAGAAAAGCATTCAAGAATGTGAATGTTGACTTTGGATTTTGAGTAAGATAGCATTTACAATGCAAGTACACAATCACCTTATATACAGGACCAAAGCCACCTTGTCCCAGTTTGTTACTGATTGAGAAGTTATTTGTAGCCTCTTTTATCTCGGAAAAATCATACAGCAAAAATTCTGTGTTGGCTCCTCCCATCCTCCAAAGATTTATTGCAATTTGTATTGACAAGTACAGTCGCCGTAATTTAAACACTGTTTGTTCTGAAAAAAAAATTAACGGTTTATGTTCTTCGTACACGTGTGGAGAACAATTAAGGGTATCAAATATTATTTTATGCAGTGTTGAACTGATTAGAATGCATACCTCTTCGCCGTTGTGTGTTGATCCATATATGGAAAACCAAACAAGATATGAATAGTACTAGTAGGAAACCTCCAACGCCAACCAAGACTGCATTGTTCCATCGGAAAAAGTGTGTTTTACCTGTACATTCACATAAAATTCCAATGAGAAGTTATGCAATGTGTTAGTGAAACTTCTTGTTTTTGCTATGACTAGTGCTATGCATCATAACTGAGGGAGCACTTCGATCTACTGGGTAAAGCTTCTTGACTCCTAAAATAAGGAACATTATGAGTTTGAATGAAACAAATGAATATAAATTTTTGAGTTAAACGCCTATGCAGTCCATCAAGTTGCAACGTTGGAGCGGATTGGTCCCCAACTGGGAGAATGCAAACTATCGGTCCCTAAGTTGCGGCGATGGAGCGGATTGGTCCGACCGTCACGGCCGCCGTCAAATTGCTGATGTGGCACCTGTTTTTTTGCAGAAAACCCCCCGATTCTTAGTGATTTCTCGGGCTACATGTAGCCCGTTTTTTTCAAAAAAAATTCAAAATTTGAAAACTCATCAAAAAAATCTGAAAACAATCATGCATGTACCTGAGCATGGCACGCACCGCCGTGAATTTTTTCGCACCGAAATGACATCGTATGCGCCCTGTGCAAAAATGACAAAATTTGGACAGAAAATTAGATCCAAAATTTGAATTTTCTGTCAGCAATTTGTCATTTTTTTACAGGGCGCATATGATGTCATTTTGGTGCGAAAAAATTCACGGCGGTGCGTACCATGCTCAGGTACGTGCATGATTTTTTTCAGATTTTTTTGATAAATTTTCAAATTTTGAATTTTTTTTGAAAAAACGGGCTACATGTAGCCCGAGAAATCACTAAGAATCGGGGGTTTTCTGCAAAAAAACAGGTGCCACGTCAGCAATTTGACGGCGGCCGTGACGGTCGGACCAATCCGCTCCATCGCCGCAACTTAGGGACCGATAGTTTGCATTCTCCCAGTTGGGGACTAATCCGCTCCAACGTTGTAACTTGGTGGACTGCACAGGCGTTTAACTCTAAATTTTTCATCTTTATTTCCATCTTGTCTCTGAGCATAATGTCCAGATTGGATAAGACTGTTCCTATCTGGAACCCTTAAGTGGTGTACGTTTTTGGTTCCTAGACATTTACTTCACCACATGTTTGGTTATATTTTTTCCCAACCTTTCCCAAATTCCACAAAAGAAGCCCTCCAGACACCCCCTTTGTTTGAAATCCTTGCCTTCGTAGGAGAAAAGCAATCCTAACTACTCCATCGGTCAAGAGAAGCCGATAAATAGGTTATGCAATAAATGAAATCATTCAAGGTAACCTACTTCCTGGGATCGCATTGAGCGGTAGCATCTTTGTATCGGCGAAGAACTGTGTATCCGTCTCATAACGCAATGTGCACCACACCCCAAGAAATGCCGCTCCCATCTGTCCAGAACTGATTTTACTCTGCATGTCAGAGATGATGCTATCCAGGCACGCCGCACAACGCTCATATGGTATGCACTGTGCTAGCCCGTATACCGTCTGTCCTGTCTCCTCAAACCACACTTTGCCGACTGCATATTTTTCTGCTTGGCTAACAACATCATCAGCAAGGGCATGCATCAGCTTGGTGACAAGATCTTCGAAACGCTCGGCTACAGTAGCCGTCACAGAATTCAGGTTAGTATTCACGGTGCACCAGGGCACGTTGCTGAAGCTGGAAAGGATGTCCTGGTCGGAGAAGCTTTTATGTGCCTGATCTTGATCATAGTAGTAGGTCACATTCTTATTGCTCTGGAGAGAGTAAGAATCGCCAGCTTTACTGTTGATTGCTTCATCAAGGGCCTTGGTTAGGCGCTTATGACAGTCGGAGCCGTCAGAATCACCCTGACAAAGCACTGCACCATAGACCTTGTCTGGACCTATGCCAGCTGTGCCAGTAGCTGAGTGCTCCTTTGTGGCGTTGGCAAAGAGCAACTCGGCCAGGGATATGAGGTTGGATTTGTAGGTATTGTTTGGCATGTACATGCCGCCATTATTGTGAGTGCAGATTGCCTGGCCTGCTGAAGATGGCGAGAATGAGAAGAAGAAGAGAACTAAAAGAGATAATAGTAGCATCCTCCCAGTTTACTACAGAACAATGGTATTTGATCTATCTGTGTTGCAGAAGTACTAAACAAGTTGTAAAGGATGAGTACCAAATACCATCTTCTCTTTGTCTACCAAGTGGTCAAGGTATTGAAAGTTCTTACAAAAATGACTGCTGGGACTAAACTGGTCTAAGTTAGACATTTCTCTTCGAATTGACAGGATGATGGTGACAGCGCCATATCCTAGAAAGCAGGGTGGAGAAACAGGCCTACTTGACTGGGTTTTTTACGTGCAATTTAGTCCAGTTGTAAGCAGTGGATTTTATTTGCAGTTGTACACACACAGGTTCTGCCATACTTTTCAATCCTGGCGCATTTGCACAATCCGGGAAATATTTTCTTCCTGAAATTGCATTTTTTTCTTCTAATACTGTTTACAGACATTTACGTTTTATATGAGTATTTCACACTGATACTCTCTATTCTGTTGGTTAATATATGCTGCTAGTTTGCTACTCCTGGTGGTTTCCAAGTATGCAGTGACAGGATAAACGTGCGAGGTTTGTGAGTTCTGAGCCACAAATGGAATACAAATAACGTGCTGCCTAATTAGCTAACACTAGAAGAACACCCAATACCAGTATTCACACTCACACACTTTGCAAAAGAATGAACGATCATTTATCTACCATCAATAGTGGTGAGAGTTGTATCATTTCTGGTGCATGATACATTGATGTTTACTGACACATCTACTCTGTTATAGGAGTAAGCTGGTTGCCTTGGCTCTGGTACGGTGATGTCACTGCTGAGCATTGCAACAATATCGGACATAGTTGGGCGGTCTACTGCTTTCACTTGGACACACATCAGTCCCAACATAAGATATTTCATCATATCTCCTGGTTCGTATTCATCACCAAATGATTGATCAATGAATTCATGCCACCCCCCTTCTTTCCACATTTGCCATGCCTGAAAGATAGGGTTCTTACATAACTGTGGTAGTATGGGCATCCATATATATCTGCTATTAAATTTCATATAAACTTGTAGATAATAAAACATGAAAGAATGAAAAGGCCCCTACAAAATTCATGGAGAAGAAAAATGCAGAATGCACCAGTTTTGCAGATTTTAACTTGCTTACATATTGAAGAAGATTGGGAAATTCTCTGTCTCCAGAGTGCTGAAATCCTGCACTCCTCTTTCCACTTATAATCTCAAGAAGCAGTACCCCAAAGCTGAAAACATCTGACTTGATCGAGAGAAGGCCCTCAAATGCATATTCAGGAGCCATGTAACCACTAGGAAAAATTACATGCAGTAGTCAGAAAGCAAATGCTTGGGTAGAAACAATACTAGGTAATTTACTCTATGTGCTGTACTGCTGTACTTACTATGTTCCAACAAGTCTGCTTGCTTTTTCTTGAGTAGCATCTGATGGAAATATCCTTGCCATGCCAAAATCAGAAATCTTAGGATTTAACTCAGAGTCTAACAGAATATTGCTTGCTTTCAAATCCCTATGGATGATACGCATTCGTGAATGTTCATGGAGGTATAGAAGCCCTTGGGCTATTCCTTCAACTATTTTGAACCGTATCATCCAGTTTAATGATGTCCTTCTAATCGGATCTGGAGGCAGTATTACACAGGCCATAGTGTTAGTACTACAGCCTACAGAGGGGAAGGCATACAATTGAACATTGCCAAATTACTCCAGAAACATACCAAAAATGAAGTAGTCCAAGCTTTTGTTTGTCATGTATTCATATATCAGTATCTTCTCTTCGTCATGGACGCAGCAGCCAAGCAGCCTAACAAGATGCCTGTGCTGAAGTTTTGCTACCAGTTGGATCTTATTTTTGAATTCCAGTAGACCTTGTCTTGACTGTGCAGCAAGTTTTTTAATTGCTACTTTTTGTCCGTCAGGAAAAACTCCCTGCAAAAACCATCAACCCATAAATTTAAATATAGCCATCTTAATTCTGTTTTTCTTGAGGAAACCCATCATATGATAATAATAGATGTGACATTGCCATATGAATACGAAGAAAAATACCTTGTAAACAGGCCCAAACCCACCTTCTCCTAATATGTTTCCAAGTGAGAAATTGTCTGTAGCATCTACAATTTGCGAGAAATCATACAAAGAGAACACGGAACCAGTATCTTCCATCTTCCAAAGCATTAGGATTTCATCGATGTTCTTAGGCTGCTCCTTGGAATTTATTTTTCCTAGATTAACATCTCGCCATCAGTTTTTACATGAAACTGAATGGATTTGTTGCGATATATTTGCCACTATCATCACTAAATCATGGAATATTGTTGAATGGCTTACCTCGTTTTCTTCGTCTCATGATGTATAGGACACAGAAAAGCAAGCGTGTACAGATGACTGAGAGCGAGTACACTGTGGCAATGATCAATAGTGCATGGCCCTTCCGTTGCTCTGAATCTGGTAAGAGAGGATAATTTACATGTCTTAGCGAATTGAATAGACGATATTTCTATAGGGAGATGTCATACTTTTAAAAGGGAAATGTCAAAAAGTGACTCAGATAGGTACTAGATTCATGTACTTTTCGTGACTCAAGTATATGTACACCCAATTTGATTAAGCAAACTGAACTTTGTACCATTTCAGAAAAAAACTCTTCCTCTGTTCATTCATTGTAAATCATAGATAGCACTCTAGAAGAACTGTATGCAGTCTTACCTTTCATTACAGAGGGAACATGTTTTCAGTCTGATCTAATTATTGATAGTCCAACTCTGAAGATACTCCTCAAATAACATGCTCCTGCAACTTGCCTGTGGCAGTAACGAAGAACTGGGTGTCCGTCTCGTACCGGAGCGTGCACCGCGCGCCATGTATGGCCCCGCCCATCCTGCCGGCGCCGATCTTCTGCCATACCTCTGCAGCAACGCCGTTAAGGCAAGCGCGGCAGCGCTCTTGTGGCATGTCCTGCGTGCACTGCTCCAGCCCATACACCGTCCGCTCCCTCCCCTGCGACGGCCTCGGCGCGTCGGCCGTCGCGTACCTATCCGGCTGCCTCGCCGCTGCCTCGGCGAGCGTTCTCGTCAGCTTGTTGACTAGCTCGTCGAATTGCCCGGTGTCGGTGGCCGGCACAAGGTTGAGGTTGGTCTCATCGACCCACTCTGGCGCGTTGCTGAAGGTGGAGAGGAAGTCCTCGTCGGAGAAGCGAAGCTGGCACAGCTCGGAGTAGAGCGCCATGTCCTTGTGGAGCGCGCACACGCCGGCGCCGGAGCTGTTGGCGTTTATGGTCCCATCGAAGGCCTCCCGGAGGCGCCTGCCGCAGTCGGCGCCGGCGGAGTCACCTCGGCAGAGCACGACGCCGTAGACCTTGTCGGAGCCCGTACCGGCCGTGCCAGTGGCCGAGTGCGACTCCGTGGCTCTGGCGATAAGTTCGTCGGCAAGGGACCTGAGGTTGGAGCTGTAGGTGCTGTTCGGGCTGTACGTGCCGTTGGCGTCGGTGCAGAACGACCGATCGCCGGCCGCCGGCGCCGGCAAGGAGAGGAAGAGAACTACTGCAAACATCGTCTGCCGTGGTAGGTAGTGAAGTACGGCGTGTGTCCACTCACAATGTAATAGTAACAGAAATGACCAGGGGCACGTCGTATTTTTTGCCAAATCTGGCCTTTTTGCCGAACTAATGACGTATCTGGCCGCTCCCGTGAACTAATTGTAAATCTGGCCCCTGAGATCGGCGCCAACGCAAATTGAGCCGAACTTATGCAGTTCGGCGCCAACCAAAATTTGCAAATCTGGCCCATGAGGTCGGCGCCACAAGGTCGGCTCCATTTGCGTTGGCGCCGACCTCGGGGGGCCAGATTTGCAATTAGTTCCCGGGAGCGGCCAGATACATCATTAGTTCGGCAAAAGGGCCAGATTAGGCAAAAAATACGGGCACGTCCAACAAACAAAAATGACCGGGGCAAGCTGATATGTAAGCAGGCTGGAATTAAAACTCGAAACTTGCAAGTTAAACGAGAAGCTCGGAACTCGACTCGGCTTGACTCGAACTTCTTGTTGAACGAGTTGAGCCAAAAGTTCATATTAAACGGTAACCGAGTTCCGAGCTACTCATTTAGCTCGGTAATTTTTTTGTTACATGCATTCTTATCTTTGTGAACAATTGTTTCTGACTATCGTAGTTTAACGACTAGATATTACTTGAGAGTGTCATATTGTCATTGATTGTTATGATAATTGCACCATAGATGTCCAAACAATTACACATAAAATATATTAAAATACATATTAACAATTTTACCGAACTAAATGAGTAAACTCACGAGTTTAGCAAGGCGAGCCGAGCCGAGTTCTAGGTCAACTCGACACTGACTCGCTAGGTAACCGAGCTTTAACAATTCGAGCCCTCAGCCCGGCTCGAATGAACCACAGAGACATAGGCGATCACGACGTTTCTGCAGATCGATTGACGACTAGGCCACAACCGCACGAAATATGCAAACGCGTGCAATTGGTTTGATTAGTCGTTCATACCTTACTGTGTGTATATATGTTGACTCAAGACTGAATCCTACACGGCACTACAGTATATTCCCTCCGTTCCAAATTAATTGATTTGGGTTTGTTCAAATACGGATGTATCTATACTTATTTAGTGTCTAGATACATCCATACTTGGACATATACAAGTCAACTAATTTAGAACGGAGGGAGTACACGACAATTGTTACATAAGCCGTTCGTGTGGGCGGATGTATCCTGGCGCTATCTACCGAGTGTTGCGTATCTCGGTTTGGTTTGGGTACACGGGTAGTAAATCCGGTTACCGCCGGAATCGCAAATCCGGAAGAAAAGAATCTGGTTTTCTTTTAAATTTTGGTGCGAGATCTAAATTTACGTATTTACGCAAAAAGTTAAGTTTGAAAAGCTTTTTTTTACATTGTATGTCCGCATGCATATATTACTTGTATTGATAACACTATGGATACAGAGATGACACGAATACAAGCAACATAAAACTAGAAAAAAAACAAGGGATAAAACTGTTGCAAACAGACGTCGCCGCAACTATCAAGTATCAACGTCCTCCGGGAGAAGAAGAAGTACACATCTTGATGCTGAATAAATCTCTTGACACAAGGCGTTAATGAGCCGCAATAGGCACCGGCCCCATGAGACTGGATCCACTCAGATAATGAACATCGGCCGGAGGAGCCCTTCGAGCCTTTTCAATGTCGGATCCGGGGCCAACGGCACACCACCCATCAACAGGCGGCCGGATCCCCCACCATCTTCTGTGGATCCACAACAATCAGCACCGCCGCACTCCAAGAGCAGCCTCTTCCCGCCGTCACGACAAAACACAACGTTAGACTGAAACCGCTCCAATAGCTTGGACTCCAGAAGCTTCTTGCCGGCACTAGCAACACCTCCGACGAGCGGGCGCATGAGCTAGACGACAATTATTCCTACTAGTACCCTCGGCATCCACCCCACCATGACGCCAATGGAGGAAACACGAAACGAAAAACACCACATGAACGAGAGCCGGAGCTCCCCTCCCCCCCGTGCTTCCAAGACGGGGAGCGGAGGGGAAAGGTAGTGCCGGATCGCTGGTGTTAAAAACGAAAGCCTAGGTTGTCTAGGACCCGCGACCTGAGAACATCCAACGAGGCCAAGGGGCCATACCATTCATTTACAGCCACACTTGTGATTATATAGAGTTTTACATAGAAATATCATTAACACTTAATGTGAACTTTGAATTCAAATTTTATTTGAAAATTTTGTCTGGTAATTTCCTGTTATTTTTTCGCTAACCGTGGTTATCTTGAGCACCCTCGGTAATTTTTTTGCACTTGGTAACCAAAACCTTGGCGTATCTTGTCATCCTGGTAAACTTCGTATCCTCATGAAGTTTCTGGTGGGGAAGGGATCGAGAATTATAGGGTACATTTGTTAAATTTGATGATGTAAAGATATACTGGTTGACCAATTATATTTTCTTAAATCGGTCTTATTATTTTTTTTGCCATGAAAAGGAAGCTAGTTCTTGGTTGGATTATTTCTAAAATCGTCCCTCTTTGGGAACTTTGCTCTCTATCAATAGCACCAGCGAAAATGTCTAAAAAAATATCACATGCGGATCAGTAGGAGAAAAAAACAAGATACGAGGGTAGCCTAGACATTTTTACAATAATCTCCTTCAAATCCGAATCTAGAGCTAATTTGTGAGTCAAGCACCTTTTTAGCTGCTCTAGATCTTGTTAGGTGGAGTTTAGAGGTGGAGAAGTAGAGCTATGGCAAACACCACGAAAACGGATTTTCCCCAACTCATATGGCACACAACCCGTATCTCGTGCTGTCCATTTCCGTGATTGAACGGTCGAGATTTGATGTTGAATGGGTTAAAATGTTCAACTCGTTCAACGGCAAATCTAGACCGTTCAATCGTGAAAATGGATGACCGAGATACGGGTTGTGCGCCATATGGGTTGGAGAAGCTCATAACCGGTCACCTTTAGGAACAGTAGTGGAGCTTGCCATAAACTATAGGAGGTGAATGAAAAATTACCAATATTTGGGAGCCAAATTACTATTTTTCCCGTCAAAACCCTCACAAAAAATATCCCCCTCCCCAGTAAAAGAAGTGTAGCAATGTTTTTTTCGACAAAAATACTCTAACTCGTTCCACTTAATAAGCACTTGACACACAACTGATTTCCCCAGGCTTCTCCTGCGACTAAAGCCAAATGTGGGAAAATGGCACAAGTGAAAAGGAAAATAGACCAAATTGAGCCCACACTCCGTTTCGGTTTATGATTCCACCACCTGCTGATGCCTCATCACACAACGGTAGGCGGGCAGAGCTACCTAGTGTTTCCCTGGTGCGCGAGACGGGTCTGAAACATTCAGTGTATGATTTCATTCTTTTTTTTGCAAAAGTTTATGATTTACATTCTATGTTTCTGTTTTTCTGCTGAATGGACCGAAGATTTGTACCCTTTTTAAATACGACTCTAAAATGCTTGCCAGCAAGTTAGGAAAGCCAGTTCCACAATATATGTTTTTTAACCCTTTGTACACATATTCATCACATTTTAAATAGCCCACTGTTGACCCTAAATAAATCAATGTACAATTTTCCGCTATAGTTACATTTAGCTCCGATTTACTCTTTTCTGGTATAGGGTTGGCGCTATTTACTATAGCCCGCTATTTACAACAATGATATTCATACATCTACTAGTCAACCTCTTCTGTGCGTTTAGGATGTGTATGAGCTAGCTTGGACGACTGTGTAAGTCACCAATTTTTTCCTTTATCATTGATCCCTGGTTGACGATTATGTAGTGTGTGTGTGTGTGTGTGTGTGTGAGAGAGAGAGAGAGAGAGAGAGAGGCGCTGCTTGTACGCGGTTGCTTCTCTCTTATCTGATTGGATTCCGTCAATTCTTGCATCTTATACTTGCTTTTGGACCATGACAAACGCAATTATCCGATGACGACGATCGAGTCTCGTGTTCAATTTAATTTGAAGACAAGTTTGAATTCTTATTCCCTGCATGCCGAACAAATAGCTCACCTAATCTATCAAATATTGCCTGCACGCAATCGTATATGACACTCTCTTGGTGTGATGTGACTAGAATCAAAGGATAAACTTTTTACAGTTCTTTCCAGGCAACATACCAAAGGAACCAGCACAAAATGGCGTGCTTGACCAAGTACGAAGAAGCGTCATAGCACAGCACAGGATATCTACTACTAGTAGTATATAATCCAAACCATTTCATTACATGTTGTCATTCTTGTATTACTAGACATCGCCTAGCTCCAGACATCGTCTGTACAAATGGCGTCACTCGCGGTTCTTCTCCTGCTCGTTTCTGCAGCTCTGACCTCCAATGCCGCCGCCGTCCGCGTCGGGCTGACGCGCATCCGCTCCAACCCCGATGTCACCGCGACCGAGTTCGTGCGCAACGCCCTGCGCCGCGACATGCACCGCCACGCCCGGTTCACTCAGGAACTCGCGTCCTCGGGCGGCATCACCGTCGCCGCGCCTACCCGGAAGGACCTGCCGAACGGCGGGGAGTACCTCATGACTCTGGCCATCGGCACGCCGCCACTGTCCTACTCGGCCATCGCCGACACGGGCAGCGACCTCATCTGGACGCAGTGCGCGCCCTGCGGCAGCCAGTGCTTCAAGCAGCCCGGGAGGCTATACAACCCGTCGAGCTCGACCACCTTCGGTGTGCTCCCCTGCAACAGCTCGGCCAGCATGTGCGCCGCGCTGGCCGGGCCGAGTCCGCCTCCTGGTTGCTCGTGCATGTACAACCAGACATACGGCACGGGGTGGACGTCGGGCATCCAGAGCGAGGAGACCTTCACCTTCGGCTCGACGCCCGCCGACCAGTCGCGCGTCCCCGGCATCGCCTTCGGCTGCAGCAACGCGAGCAGCGACGACTGGAACGGGTCGTCCGGCCTCGTCGGGCTGGGCAGGGGAAGCATGTCGCTCGTCTCGCAGCTCGGCGCCGGCATGTTCTCCTACTGCCTCACGCCGTTCCAGGACACGAACAGCACGAGCACGCTCCTCATCGGGCCGTCGGCCGCGCTCAACGGCACCGGGGTCCGTTCGACGCCGTTCGTCGCCAGCCCATCGACGGCGCCCATGAGCACGTATTACTATCTAAACCTGACGGGCATATCTGTCGGCACGACGGCCCTGTCCATCCCTCCCAGCACCTTCTCCCTGGGGGCCGACGGCACCGGCGGGCTCATCATCGACTCCGGCACGACGATCACGTCGCTAGTCGACTTGGCGTACCAGCAAGTCCGTGCGGCGGTTCTGCCCCTAGTGATGCTGCCGCTGGCCGACGGGTCCGACTCCACGGGGCTCGACCTCTGCTTCGCGCTGCCGTCCGACACGTCCACGCCGCCATCCATGCCGAGCATGACGTTCCACTTCGACAACGGCGCGGATATGGTGCTGCCCGTGGAGAACTACATGATCTCGGATTCCGGCGTGTGGTGCCTCGCGATGCGGAACCAGACCGTCGGCTCCATGAGCACGCTCGGCAACTACCAGCAGCAGAACTTCCATCTGCTCTACGACGTCCACAAGGAAACGCTCTCGTTTACTCCAGCCAAGTGCAGCACGCTCTGAAGAGGCAACCGATTTTGTATAGTTTCGATTCTTTAATTCTTTTTGTACATGCATTTCTGGCTTCACATATGTTTTCTCGCCATTTTTTAGTATAGTTTCGATTCTTAATTTTTTTTGGTCGAGCTCAGAATGCTAATCTGTATACTTCACGTTATCTGTCGGAAGAGCGCCTACTGCCTGCCGACAATTACTCCCACTCATTCTCCATTTTTTTGATAAAGCAAATACATTAGAGGTATATACACTGTATATACCTCAATACATTAGTATCAAGATGAACCAGTGGATACATCAAGGATGCGGGCGCGGATTCGCTGACTTTGCAAAAAGGCAAAGTCAGGTGACTTTGGGTCACTGCCATGTAGGACCCATCTTGTGTGGGGCTCACACGTCAGTGGCTCAAAGTCAGCCAGAAGAACGGCAGCGAATCTCAACGGCAAGGATGCACACAGATCTATGGGAGTGCACCAGGTCTCTGTAATTGTGTAATGTCAAAGAACTGGTGGATAGATCAACATGTAGACAGCAAAAAACAATACATAAATTTAAAAGGAAAAGAAGAACATGTCGCTCGTTTGTTACTTTCTTGGAAGGAAGGGGAAAAAAGAATCGGTGGAAGCTAGCGATCCTTGTGAACTTGTGACCTCACGTACGAAAGTCGGGTCGCTTCTTAGAGAAAACGCGCGATGGAGGCGTAATGTCAAAAGAACTACTCCCTCCGTTCCAATTTAATTGACTTGCTATACATCAAATGTGGATGTATCTAGACATGTAACAGAGGGAGTAGTGGAGAGATCTAGGATGGAGACAACCAAAAATACATAAATTAAGAAGGCAAAGAACATGTCCCTCGAGTATATTGATAAACGAGGTCTACGCTATTGTTTGGGCAATTTGCTAAAAAAAAAGGAATTTGCATCAAAATGATCCACGAAGCCCGCGAAGCGGAGGCGGCGAACGGCGATGATGGAGGCTATGGAGTACGCAGGAGCTTAATCTAGCGTGCCATGCCATCGCTTGTTTCCTCGGGGTCGAGAAATGAGTAGTCATCGTTAGGGTTAGGGTTGTCGTCGCCTAGTACTGGGCAATGTATGATCAACCTTTGACATGTTCAAAATCTCGCGCGAACAGCTTTAAAAAAAATTGCGGTACGAGCTTTCAGTTCTATTCTAGCAGATCAAGTTCCAAATCGCAAAACGATTTTCAGCGGTAATTAAAACGAGTTTTAGTATTTGAAGTTTTAAGTGATCTTCTAAAAATGCTAAGATACACCTATATACTCGTAGGGTATTGTTCTGTATGACTACTCAACATCCACAAGGCGACAAAGGAACCGGACAACATTCCTAGGAACTCACGGGAGGTCATTGTGCCGCATGCTTGGCTCCTTTCTTCCCCGCTCCTATTTCCCCTCCACACGGCTTCAGGTTCCATCGCCATGATGTTATGTTGGCTGCAAACGGGCTCTCCCCTGTGGCCATGTGTTTCTCACCTCGTGTGTGTCCAAAAGCTAAAACGGGTGGCAAGCTGTGTTTTGTCCTCTCCATTGTTAAGCATCATTGGGTTCGTGGGTTTTTTTTAAAAAAAGTGGCATTCGCTTTGCCTTCCGATTAGTTTAGAAATAGAGTTTTATGGACAGAGCTTTTGCATAGTAATGCAAAGTGAGGAAACGTAAAACAAAAAACGCATTACACCGCAAGATGAACATCTCCAGGATCATTTGTGTGCGCATAGGTCCTTTGCGCCATCTCCTCCTTGACCAAAGCTGCCACGACATCAGGGAGTACTGCCTTGTTTTGGAAGATCCTACGGTTCCACTCCTTCCAAACTCCACACATGATATAGAAAGTGAACATAAGCCTATAACCAGCATGGTACTGCTTCCTATAGGCTACACCGCTATCGTACCTTCTAATGACCCAGACAAATTATAGTGGAGGGACATATCACATATACCTCGAAGAACAAGACGTGTGCCAAACCATACAAAGACTATCGTGTCTCTCACAAATTCTCTTCTACAGTACTACACACTGAGTGACCTTATGACATGGTTTAAAATAGCTTAGTGATTATCAAACAAACATGAAACCTATATATATCTGACAGCATAGATCAACTAAAAATGAACAAATATAACTAAATGGGATCGATTATTCGTGATCATAATCCTAGAGCTCGAATCCGGTTCACGTCACAGAAAGTCCAAGTTGGCCTGTCTTCATCATTGTTGGATAATATATTTCACTTAATGATCTTTCATCAGCAGCAGCTTGCTCCGTTCATCCATTCTCAACGACGAAAGCAGATCATTGTACTTACCATACTTCGCCGCCCTATACTGCCGGTGGAGCTGAAGGTTCCTTGGATGCATTGTGGACAAAGTCTTCTCTATCATGTCATTCTCCGTGATCTCTCCTCCACAGAGTTTCAGTCAAGAGGCTACCCGATGGAGAGCTGAATTATACGCACCCACATCCTCGAAGTGTGAGAAGTGCAGGTTCACCCAAGCATCGCGCGCTTCAGATGTGATAATGTCCTTTTGCGCCCTTCCCCGCACAGCCCTCCCTCGCTTTCTCTCCCGTCACCGCCGCCGGCACGGGCTGCCGAGCTTGGCTCGGTGGACACCGGCGGCGGCGGCCTGTTCTCACCCGCGCCGTGGTTGACTGGAGGTGGGGCTCCCTCTCCCGGCGGCGGTGCTCCTCAAGCGACAGTCGGCCGGCCTGGGCCAGGGGTGGTGTCTCGGCGGCGATGCATGTGTGCTCGCGGGCGGCGCGGTGCGGTGCAGCGGCTTGCAGCAGGGCAGCGGCCCCGCAGCCCAGATCTGGGCCCGCCGGGCTCCATCTGGGTCTGGGCGGGCTTGCCGGTTCTGAGGCTCGTTCTGCGGATGTAGGGGAGGTGGAGGATGCAGGTGCAGCGGCAACGGCGACCGACCTGGTTGCAGCATGGCGGCGAGCTTCACGGACCCGTTTTGGGACCGGCCGGACTCCATTAGGACTGGTATGCCCCCATGGGGGCTTTACGGGCTAGGCTCGGCCGGACCTGACAGAGACTGGTGTGCTCTGCTGCCCCGTCCGGTCGACTACCGTCCTCGGCGGTGGAGGTTGTTCCCTCCCGCTCGGTCGCGGTACTGCTGCGCCCGGTTCTTTCGCCTCACCTCCGTCTGGCAGACTGCTGGACGTCTACTTCGGTGAGACGACGATGGTGGTGACTTCGGTTTCGTTGGCGCATGGTGGTGGGCGGCTAGTCTGGTGGTTCGAGGCTCGTCCTCGCGGGGCTCCTGTGTTACCGATCGTCCGGGGTGGTGGAAGGGGTTTCGGGAGAAATCCTTGTCGGTTTGTTCGACACCGACGCGGTGCCACCTCCAGGTGGCATCCTTCCTTCCTGAAGGGCGTTGAGGCTACCCTTCGCTTCCCTCCGTGCCGGGGGAAACCCTAGGACCAGTGCCCTGGTCCGGGCAGCAGTATGGCGTACCTTCTTGATGGGGCTGCTTGGTACTCGTCGATTCGGTGCTAGGAGCGTGGTGGTACTCTGTTGGAGAGGGCGCAGCGGTGGCGGGTCACCGTCGTTTTAGTCGATCCGCCTATGTCTCCTTTTTGTTTCTTCTTCTTTTCTTCTCTTCCCCTTGCTTTGGGTGTATGTTTGCTGCCACCCCAGCATATCGTGACTGTTGGTTGTATCGGGTTGTTGCTATATTTATATAGCGGGGCTACGGCCTATTTCGTCCTTTTGCGCCGGACCGTAGAACCTGTCCTTCAAGAACTGCCACATCACAAATGGATCCTCTTCAGTGAGAAAATTCTTAAGGTCTTGGTCTAGATGGTGTCGTAGATAGGCAGTAGCCCGAGCCTTTTCAGCGCCAGTACACTTGGACATGGGAACAATAGTCTCAAGGAGACCTTTCGCTGCTAAGTTGATTTTAGCATCGAGTGCCCATTCCAAGTAATTACTTCCATCAAGATCGAGCTCCTCAAAGTCTCGCGGAACAATGTCACACATGCTTTCCTGCAGTTATTAATAGAAACGAAAATTATTCATGAATAAATCAATGTTCAATTAAACTATTATATACAAGGATTACTCAAACGATTATTAAGCTTATTTGTGCATGATCACATGTTTGTTCATACACGTAGCTCTGCTTTGCAGATAACTAAAAATATCTCTCATGCACCCTCTGTATTCAAAGATAAAGCATGACAATGGAAGTATGTCTTCCAAAATTGTCTACTCCAAATCTGAAATATGACTTATTCTGGTCTGAGCAGTATATTTATGATACGGTGATACTTTAAATCTCATTTCGTTTTTTGTTTGACACATCGAGCTACATTTTAAATCAATAATTTCAACTTGAAGTGTCAGCATGCCACAGATACAAGATTCAAACAAGAATAGGTTTTATCAGTAGTAACAAGTATACAAAATGGATGAGAGGCATATCAAATGGGTCAACTTGATTGTGGAAGTCCAATGTATAATTTATGGAATCGAGCAGATATTATTGAAACAAATACTCCCTCCATTTTTATATACAAGACCACTACCTCACTTTTTACACTTTTTAGATACTCCCTCATTCACATATAGATTGCGTTCTAACTTTTCAGAAAAATTCACATTTACTTTGCGTTGCATATTTTGACACTTGAGTCCCAAATATACCCTCAGGTTTAGTCTTCGGATGCATTAATTAGTGAGAAAAGAGAGCATGCTTGCTGAACGAGGCGTACGCAGCTGGCCAAGCATTGCATATAGGAGGTGAGAAGTCCACGACCAATGGAGAGAACTTGCCTGTGGCAAGATGGTTAGGAGGGTGGTTGTACCCCAGCCCACCAGAGTTCAAACCTCAGGTTTGACGCTGGTGTTTCTTATTTAGGCGGAATATTCTTCAGTGGGAGACGACGTTACCGTCGACAGCGAGGCGCCCGTGGTGGCTTCGTCAATCTCAAGACCTAACCATCGGCTCAGTCTCTCGGAGGTGCTCATAGGGGTAGGGTGTGCGTGTGTGCGTTCATATGGGTGAGTGTATGCGCGTGTATGTGAGCGTCTGCGTTGTACTGTGTTTTGCAAATAAAAAAAAGTCCACGGCCAATGGATGCATGCAAGCAGCGACGCACAGAGTGGGACTGTGCACAAGGGGCAAATTAGTCCAACTTACTTCTAATTTAGCCCATTAAAGCCTCTCCTTGGTACTACCTGTTTTTGTCCAGGACGCAAACTAAATACCAAGAAAACAAATCCAACTAATAAATAACATGACTAATTATGTGCAAAGTCTCTCGTGTTCCGGGCTAATTAAATATGATGCATGTGGTGGTTTTTTCTCCATAGTTGCATTCAATGTTTGCATTAATTAGCACCATTGTACGAGGTAGAAATCTAATCAATTCATTTTGAAAAGAGATAGTGACATTGTATAGAAACAAAAAACGTATATTTCATAATGGCCTTGTATACAAAACATAGTAAGTACTTCTTTTTTTTCTTAATCCGAGGATCAATAGTACAGTCAACAAGGAGGATCAGCAGTTAATTGCTAGTCCAGCATTTTCAGTTGACTAGACGAAGAAGATTAAGAAAACAGTTGACTCTGATGAACAAGCATCCCAAATTCACAATCTGAGAGAATCGAATTGTAAAGCAGCAAACGAATCAAGATAGATCTATGTATACGTAATATTCTAACGGCCGGGAACCCTTTCCCTAATATGTGTATATAGGTAACATACATAAGAATAGAACAAATTGGACATAACATCCGAGGATTAGGATAGGAATAGAGCAATGGAGAACATGCATGCCTGCACTCACAAGTTTTAGCTGACATAAGATCGGGAAGTAGATGTGGCACACGATGCGCCGCGCGAGGCGCAGTATGTGTCGCCGGAGAGGGCGTCCTCTCGTTTTCGGCGGCGAATTGAAGAAACCGCTGATTATGTAGTCGCACGATAGATAGTTTCTCACTGGGCCGCAGGCGGCCTCGGCTGTAGTGCGGGAGGAAGGCGCGACGGGGTGGGCTGGGCAGCATGCGTACCGGGCCGTTTCGACGCCAGGCCCGGGGGAGATTGCTGCTTGCTCACCCGCTGGCTTGGACCTCCAGGCCGACGGTGCTGTGCTGGTCTCCGGGGAGGCGTCTACCACACCACAGCCTCCTCTGGATGGACTTGCTTCAGGTGCGGCAGGGAGGGGTGCAGTCTGGACTCCGACATTGACTCACCTGCCCGACGCTGCCACCTTTGTTGCTGCTGCGTTGGCTTGGCCGGCTGCTACATCGCCAGTGCCGTCCCATGCTAATGCTCCCCCGGAGGCTACGTACATGGCCGGAGGCTCCGTCAGGCCTTCCACTCCACCTCCCACTGCGTCGGCGTTTGCCGATGGGGTCACTCCGCCCCGTCGTAGTGAGAGGTTCGGAGTGGCGTTGGACGGGGCGTCTGCGACGGATGAGGACTCCTTGAAGAAGGCCATGCGGCGCAAAGCCGCGCGCAATTTGGACTACCTCGGTACGGAAATGAATTCAAAATCTTTTCTTTCTTTTTCTCCTAATTCCATTCAATCAAAGCTTACTAGTATAGGAGTTAATCTTGGTAGTAGTAAATTTCAAGTAGATGTTTCAACCAAAGTCTTGAGGCATATGGAATTTGACCGTCTTACGGTTATTCCTAAAGCTTCGACTGGGTTGACGGCCACCTATATGGATGAAGAAGAAGCGAATGCCACATCAGATGGTCAGCTTCTTTCTCATCTAATTGGTGAAGTGTCGGAGGTTGGTTTGGATGATGACGGTTTAGGCTCATTGTATGAGCTAAAAGCAACCGGTCGGAAATCAAAATCTACCACCAACAAGTCGTCCCGGAAACAGGCAAAGTTATCCAAATCCCCACGGTTTCCCAATGAATGGCATGTTCACAAATAGCAGAGGTCTTGGTGACTTGGCTAAACATTTGCACTTTGCTGGTAGCATTCGGGACCATAATTTGGATTTCTTAGCTATTTCTGAGACGGGAAGGCGTGAGTTCTCGCAAACTCTATTGAACCGACTTACGGGCGGTATAGACTTTGAATGGTACTCTCGCCCTCCCCATGGCCGCTCCGGGGGCATTCTACTATGCATCAGGACTGATACCATGGAAGTGTTGATGTTTCGGATGGTGATTTTCATATCAAAATGCACATCCGTAATAAATCCGACAATTTCATTTGGAGTCTAGTTGACGTGTATGGGCCGGCCCAGGAGGAGGCTAAGACGTCTTTTCTCTGTGAGATAATGGTTAACTTGACAAAAGACACCCCATACCCATTTATCATTGGTGGGGAGTTCAACTTGCTTCGTTATCCATTCGAGAAGAGTAGAGGACGGTTTGACAACCGTTGGCCTCTCTTGTTCAATGCAGTCATTGACAACTTGAACTTAAGAGAGATATCAATGGTGGAGAGGCAGTTTACTTGGGCTAACTTTCTCCCTGAACCCACATACAAAAAATTGGACCGTGTACTCATGGATACTGATTGGGAATCCAGGTTCCCATTGGTGTCGGTACGGGCTCTAGAACGTATAGAGGGTTTGTCGGACCATGTTCCCATTCTTTTGACCACCGGTATGCCTAGACCACCGTGTAACCCGCGCTTCAATTTGAACTTGGATGGTTGCATCGGGAGGGTTTCCATGAGATGATCAAAAGAATTTGGGAAAGACCGGTAGCTGGCGATACGTCCATCCAGAGATGGAACAACAAGATCCGTGATTTACGCACACACCTAACTGGTTGGGCCCATCATACTACGGGTTTACTTAAAAAAGAAAAGTTAAGACTATCCTCCATAATTGATGTTCTAGAGGCATTAGCAGAAGTTAGACTTTTGTCTACGCAAGAGATTGAGCTTAAGAGCCAATCTAATGCACAGATAGCGAAACTACTGCGTGAGGAGGAGTTAAAATGGTATCAACGATCCAAAGCTCAATTCATCCTTGAAGGGGACTCGAATACTCGCTATTTCCATAGTATTGCCAATGGCAGACATAGGAAAAAGCATATTCATTCTCTCATTCAGGATGAGGGAACGATTGAGGGCCATGATCAACTCAAGTTTATATTACTAATTACTATAAAAGTCTGTTTGGAGCTCCAGAGGAAGGAAATTTTACTTTGGATGAGTCTAGAACAGATGATATACCCCAGGTTTCAGATGAGGAGAATAGCCTACTTACTGACCTCTATTTGAGGATGAAGTGAGAAAGGCGGTTTTCCAAATGAAACATAATAAAGCACCTGGACTGATGGTTTCCCGGCTGAGTTCTACCAGAACTTCTGGGATGTTATCAAGTTTGATCTACTTGAACTGTTCGCTTGTCTACATGCTGGACAATTAGAGTTGTTTCGTCTTAATTTTGGTGAGATAATTTTATTACCTAAGGTTAATGAGGCAGAAAGGATTCAACAATTCAGACCTATATGCCTTCTTAACGTTAGTTTTAAAATATTTACCAAAGTTGCTACGATTCGACTGAACAGTGTGGCAGATCATGTGGTTCGTCCGTCACAAACTACATAGGAAAAAGCTTATGATAAAGTTCACGAACTATATAGGAAAAAGCTGAATGGGGTAATATTTAAAATTGATTTTGAGAAGGCTTATGATAAAGTCAATTGGTCTTTCCTTCAACAGACTCTTAGAATGAAAGGTTTTTCTACTGAGTGGAGAGCGTTAATAGATAGCTTTGTTTCGGGAGGAAGTGTAGCCATTAAAGTCAATGATGACACTGGCAAATACTTTCAAACGAAAAAAGGCCTTAGACAAGGTGACCCGTTATCGCCAATACTATTTAATATAGTGGCTGATATGTTGGCTATCTTGATCGAACGCGCTAAGTCTGACGGCCAAATTGAAGGAGTCATTCCCATCTAGTCGAGGGTGGTTTGTCGATTCTTCAATATGCTGACGATACAATTCTTTTTATGGAACATGACATTGAAAAGGCTCGTAATCTTAAGTTGATTTTATCAGCTTTGAGCAACTTTCGGGTCTTAAGATAAATTTCCATAAAAGTGAATTGTTTTGTTTTGGCGAGGCTCAAGAAAACGCCCCTTGTACGCTGAATTTTCGGCTACACGCAAGGTCAATTTCCTATCAACTATTTGGGAATTCCGATACATTATCGGAGACTCACAAATGCTGAATGGAAAAAGGTGGAGGAAAGACTGCAAGTACGGCTAAATAGCTGGAAAGGCAAACTCCTATCTCTGGGGGAAGATTGGTTCTCATAAACTCAGTACTAACGAATATGGTACTGTATATGATTTCATTCTTCCAATTACCAAAGGTCTTGAAACGATTGGATTATTTCCGATCTAGATTCTTTTGGCAAGGGGATAGCGAGAAGAAAAAATATCGGCTGACTAAATGGAGTGTGGTTTGCTGCCCTAAAGACCAAGGAGGGCTCAGAGTTCATGACCTTGAGGTCAAGAATAGAGCCTTGCTTGGTAAATGGCTCTTTAAACTTCTTTTTGAAGATGGAGTTTGGCAAACCTACTTAGGAGAAAGTATGTGGGCTCCAAGCTGTGTCTCAGGTTCTTTGGAAACCTGGGGACTCACACTTCTGGGCAGGCCTTATGGCTACGAAGAAGTTCTTCTTCCCACAAGGATCCTTTTCAATTAGGGATGGATAGGAAATTCGTTTCTGGGAGGATAAATGGCTAGGAAATACCACTCTCAGAGAACAATATCTGACTCTGTATAGCATTGTGCGAAACAAAAGTGACACGCTCGCTACGGTGATGGGAACTTCCCCACCAAATATTTCGTTCAGAAGAAGTTTATTTGGGACAAGACAAGTATCTTGGAACGCCTTGCTTCTTCGATTGGAACCCATCCAATTGACGGAAGATCCAAATAAATTTTGTTGGAATCTTACGAAGAATGGCAAATTCTTGGTTGATTCTATATATAGAGATTTAATCCTACCTGATGTACCAGTCGATATTAAAGATAACAATAAAATTTGGAAGATGAATATCCCGCTAAAAACGAAAGTGTTTGCGTGGTATCTGTCGCAGCAGTGGAACACGGGGTTCCCTAGTGCTGCCAAAGTGGGTCCACCCCATGTGGGCCCAAGATGAAGATGGACAAGGCCAAGACCCAAGTCAAGTTGGCGCGGGTTCACCGTTCAACCCCACGAAGGCCAAGCAAGACCTACATTGACAAAGGGCTCCAGTCCTGGGGGCCTGCCGGGTCCCCGAACCAAGCGGGAAGGCAAGGAAGTCTCTGAGTGCCCGAGTTCCCGGCAGGAGGCCAGGCTCCCTCTCAGGTACCTCTTCGCACCACTGTGGATAAGCTCTCCACCTCATGCTAGAAGACCTCAGAAGACTTGGGAAGCAAGGCGATGGTGGCGTGGGCCGGAGACATAGCCCTTGGTGGTGTCAGCCACTGTCCACCCCAAGACGGACGCTCCCACCTAATCCAGGGGAGACACTAGGCTAAGAAGAGGCCACGTCTCCCCCTAAACCAGTCATGGAGGGTCCTTCCCGCCGAAGGTCCCTCGTGCTCCTCACGTGACCCTGTGGTAACCCCTTAGCCTATAAAAGGAGGACCAAGGCACGGAGGAGAAGAGGAACAAGTCAAACCAGAGCAAGACTAGACTAGGGCTGCAAGGGTAGAGGGGAAGGTGATCTCCTCCGGGTCAGGATCTGTCCTTCTTCTACCTCCAGCCAAAACCCTCCGGGTACCCTGTCAGGAAGGCTCCATTGGAAGCCACACTATGAAGAACCCATCAATCCAGACATGCAGGAGTAGGGCTTTTAGCCTCCGGGCGGCCTGAACCTAGGTAGCTCCTTGTGTCCCTTTGGTTGCATGCTTTGATCGTGGAGAGGAGAGCTTGATCTAGACTTCACCCACAAGACGATTCTCAGCCTCCTTCGCGCCCCGTGCCAAACCTAAAAGGGGGTATCCTCTACTCCCGGTGTCCGTGCATCGAGACACGACAATATCTTCGTCGAGGAGTTATCCTTACAAAAGATAACCTTGCCAAACACAATTGGCACGGAAGTAAAAAGTGTGTGTTTTGTTAGCACGACGAGACTATTACACATTTATTCTTCCAGTGTGAGTTTGCTAGGTCTATTTGGTCAGCCATCCAGATAGGTTCTACCTTATATCCCCCGAGTAGTGTTGTAAACATTTTTTACAATTGGCTAAACGGTGTGGATCCTAGGTTTAAACTCTTTAGCAGGGTGGGAGCGATTGCCGTTATTTGGTCACTCTGGCTATGTAGAAATGACAAGATTTTTAACGATAAAAATACTTCTGTTATGCAGGTTATCTATCGGTGCACAGCAACGTTACGAGCATGGTCGGCCCTGCAACGTGTGGGGCACCGAGACTTGTTTTTGGATGTGGCGTTGCGTTTGGAGGCTGCGGCGAGGGAGTTATTCTCCCAACATGGATGGCCACATAGTCTCCGGATAGACCTACCATCATCATAGGCGTCTTTACAATTTCTCATCGTGATATGTAATTCGCTTTTTTTAATTTCTGTCTTGGGTACCGGCGAACTGGTGAATTTTGGCTATGTGCATCCTAATTATGCAGAGGCCGGGTGTAATGTTTAAATCTTTTAAGTAACAAAATCCCTTTATCGAAAAAAGATAGTTTCTCACGGGGTAATTCTCCTTTTTTTTCCTTTTTTTTTTGCGAGAAACCGAAAGAGATCGATTTACAACTGTCCGGAGGACTCAGTTACTTTCAAAGAGAGAATGGCCGATTACCTTTTGTTGGGCTTGGATGCGGGTCAAATCCAATATGAGCCCCACTTGACCTTCCTTTTTCGTTTTCCTTTTTTCTTTCTTTTACTATTTTTTCCCTTTTTATTTTCTGTTTTCTTCCTGGATTTTTTATTTATTTATAATGGTATAAAATGTTTACACATTGTGGACTTTTTTTCATGGTTTAAAAAATTGTTTATATTCAAAAAAATCATGACGTTTGAAAAGAATATTTGCTAGATTCAAGAAAATATTGACAAGTTAAGAAAATGTTCATGTGGTTCTAAAATGATCGTGGAGTTAAAAAATACTTTTCATGGGATTCAGAAAAGTCCACCAATTGGAAGAATGTTTATGATGTTACGAAAATTGTTCACGGGGTGAAAAATGTTCATAGTGTTTAAAAATAATAATTTCACGTGGAGTTGAAAATATTCTTCATTTGAAAAAAATGTTCATATATCTACAACAAAAGTGTTTATGTTCTCAAAATTTTCATGGTTTCAAAAATATGTTAATAGGTTAAATCATTCGTTCACATTTTCAAAAAAAATGTTCATGAAATTAAATAAAATATTCACAAGAGGTTTTAAAAATCATGGTTTGGAAAAGTAGTAGGTAGCAGCCTTGAGAAGGCAGGCGTGTCTCATGCCGCATGGGGTGGTGTAGAGGATTTCCGTTGATTTTGGGCTTAGAGACGTCAGGGATCTGGCCGAGAGCGCAAGTCCCACCAATTCTAGGCTGGGACTATGGCATATGGCAATGTAAGTTTTTTTAAACGATTTTATACGTATTTTATAGACTTGTTATGTTATAGTAGTTAATAAAACGATAGTGAGGTCATTGGCCATAGGCAAAAAGTGCTAGCACAATCATATATATGCATGTTATGTTATATGTTCAAAGGACATGCATGTCAATTCGTTGGGCCATAGGTATTCACTGGTTGGGGCTAAAATGTTATACGGATTAGTGGGGAGAGGCTACATTGTTCTAAGTAAAAGGAAAGTAACGCAAACGTGACTAAGAGGTGGGGTATTTTGAAACTGCGTGATTTTCGAAACGTGCTCTTTGAACCGTGACGGTGGGACCGTGGGAGCGTGCAATTCATAAAAAACAATGCATTGTAGTATCTTAACCTTTTTTTTTAATACATTTTTTAATGATTTTCATAAACAATACACATTTTTTTAGAAGTTGCAAAAATAATGCACCCTCGGCTACGGCGTGGCCGATTAGTACCTATCAGCTACAGCGTGATAATCGGCCACGCTGTAGCTGATAGGTACTAATCGGCCACGCCGTATCTGATGGGTACTAATCGGCCACACCATAGCCGAGGGTGTATTATTTCTGCAACTTTTCAAAAATGTGTATATTTTTTAAAATTATTTTAAAAAATAGCTATTACCCCTCTAACATGCTAAGAGACGGTGCATTGACAGTTGACACGGTGCATTGGCTACGACCTCACTGTCTCTTTTCACTAATTATTATGAAACATCAGCAACATACATATTAAATCGTGATAAGAAATTCGAGCAACATATATGGTTATGCTCCTTTGGATAATTTCAGTTCACAGGGTATGCTTGACAAAAAGAATAAGCAGAGGCAGAGCTAGGCATAATAAAATCGAAAAATCAATTCTAACGGAGCCGCGCCCTACCGGGGTGGCTAGCTGCTGCCACGTGCGGCCGGTGCGGCCGAATACGTATGCATGCACTGTATTTCTCCCATATTTCTCATGTATTCTAAAGTATAAATAATATTTTTTCATCACAAAATAATAATTATTAATAAATTCCAAATATTTTTTAAATAGATTTCCACAAAATATTTTCTATAAATGATTTGAAATTTCATTTTTCTAATCAGTTTCTTATAATTCTTGGCGACATGTTGTTGTTACGAAATCTTTTTGAAATTAAAAAAATTTGCAACGCAAATTTTAGTTATTTCAGAAACATTGGACATATTTTTGGATTATTTCAGTTATGTTTCAAGAAATTATGGTATTTACAAAAGACTTGTGTGAAACATTTATGAAATTTTGGTGATCTCGCAAGAAAGCACAATGAAATATGCATGAAATCCTTATTATACTCATACGTATGTCATATCGGAATGAAAACGTCGATTTTGATAATTTAATTTTATTGAAATTTCAATTCAATTTCATAGTCGATTTTTAAAACTTTTCAAAATGTGTCCAATATTGATCTTGTTTTGAAGATCTCGTCATCAGGAACTCAAATATCAAAAAATATCATAAATTGGACATTTAGTTTAAAAAATATTATCAATACAATATTGAGAATAAATCTGAAAAGGAAGGGTGGGTGGATAAAATAATTATACTTTTTACTGGATATGTACCCACCATTCACTTACGCGTGGGACACAAACATGGGCGGACGCAGCGCCCATGTTCCCCGGCGCTTGCCCGGGCTTGACTGCTACGCGTCCATTGCGCAAGTTCCTTTCCAGCCACAAACCGAGGAGCTGGCATGGGCAAATCCATTCGGCATTTTTTTAATGAAATCGGCAAATTGGTTCTCAGCTGTGCACAGCGTGGGCCATGACCGTTCCTTGCACATGCAGACAGGCAGAAGCAGGCAGTGATCGAAGTAGTAAAACTCCGGTAACAAATAAACAAAGACATGATGTTATAAGCAGGAGTCGAACCTGCGACGTGCAGCCATGCTGTGTGCCACATTCATGTGAGGCTGAATACCATTTTTTTTTTTGCATGGGCTCAATACCAAGTTACCAACCTTGCTGAGTGCTGAATCTGTCTTTATATAACGTCATTTTTCTCCCATTAAATGGTGTATTTTGCAAAAATTATTTGTAGCTCCAAAACTCTAGCAATCCCGCTTTTTAAAAAAATCGAAAATTTCAATTTTAGGCCTCCAATTATTTTTGAAAAAGCATACAAGTATATATACATGTCAATTGTGTAAAATTCATCGAAATAAGAATAGAGTTGCTCATTGTTTAGCCAACTATGGTAGAACCGAGCTGAGCACTGCGTGCTGGTTCGGTCAGCGACCTCCCTGGATTGAAACGCTTGTATTGGAGGACTGTAAATAAAACTATGGAATAAAACTCCTCCACCAAAAAATTTGTGTACGATCAAATTTGAATTGACTATGTTTTTCTCATTTGTGGCCTACATAAAAAAGACAAATGTTGGAACACAAAATAGTATTTATTTTACCATTTTAGATCCACATTTTTACTGTTTTTTGTGTAGCCTAAAATAGAACGTACTATCTAGCAAATCTCTGCAAATATGTAGATATATTGTATGTATACACGTAATTTTTTAAATACTATTTTCAAAATTTTAAAATACCAAGAGCTTTTAAACTATGCTCCTGAATCAATCCCGACTCCCATGGACCATTGTCCCGAAATCAATCATGACACGTAATGTATAGTATGTGTGTTTCTGCATTAAAACTATTGTGAAAACAATTTTACTTCCTTTGATATTTATATTTATCTGGAAAAAAATTATTTGCCTTGCGCATGCCCAGGCTTCGATAAATTCATGGGTCCGCCACTGGACACAAATGTGTTGTACCCCACCTGTCATCGAGTGAAAAAAGTATGTGGATAGATAGGTTGTATTTAGCATGTATAAGATACCCTCCAATTTCGTATTAAAATAATAATAAAGCGCATGCATACGTACCCGGCGGCACAGCCAGAGGCCCCGGTAGGGCGGGGCTCCCTTAGAAAAACCGTTTTGATAATAAAATGCAGAGCAGCAGAGACGACGGCCTCCTGAAAAAAAACAAGTGAGACAGAGAGGCGAAGGCCAAGTTTTAGCGACGTGGGATGCACTTCGGAGCCACCATCCATGAATCGTCCAGAAAAGATCGTCATTTGTCAATTCAAAATATCCACCAGACCACCACGATCTTGAACAAGCTGTGACAAAACCCAAAACCACCAACAAGTTATAGTGTCAGTCCTGATCCCCCTAAGAAACAATGGCGTCAGGGAGATCTCTTCTCTTCTGGGTTCTCCTCTTGCTGCCGCCATTTGCCATTTCCACCGCATCGAGCCGTGGCATCCGTCTTGAGCTAACGCATGTCGACACCCGCGGTGACTTCACGGGGATCGAGCGCATCCGCCACGCCGCCGACCGGAGCCACCGCCGCGTCAACGGCCTCCTTGACACGGGCATCTCATCCACTGCAACGCTGAAGAGCGACGGTACTAAAGGAACAGCGGCAGTGCACGCGAGCACGGCGACGTATCTCGTCGAGCTCACCATCGGCACGCCGCCGCTCCCGATCACCGCCGTCCTCGACACCGGCAGCGACCTCATCTGGACGCAGTGCGACGCGCCCTGCCGGAAGTGCTTCCCGCAGCCCACGCCGCTGTACGCGCCGGCCAGGTCCGCCACCTACGCCAACGTTTCGTGCCGCTCCCCGCTGTGCAGCGCCTTCCGCAACCCGAGTTCGCACTGTTCCGTGTCCGAGCCTGGCTGTCCCTACTACTTCTCCTATGGCGACGGAACCTCGACGAACGGCGTCCTCGCCACCGAGACGTTGGCGTTCGGCTCGAGCACCACCGTGAGCGGCATCGCCTTCGGGTGCGGCACGGAGAACCTCGGCAGCACGGACAACTCGTCCGGCCTGGTTGGGATGGGAAGGGGGCCGCTGTCGCTGGTGTCTCAGCTTGGCGTCACGAGGTTCTCCTACTGCTTCACGCACTTCAACGACAAGGCGGCGAGCCCTCTTTTCCTCGGCACGTCCGCGACCCTCTCGACCACCGCCAAGTCCACGCCGTTCGCGCCAAACCCGTCCGGCGGTGGGCGCAGGAGCTCCTACTACTACCTCAACCTGGAAGGGATCACCGTCGGCGAGACGCTGCTGCCGATCGACCCGGCCGTGTTCCGGCTGTCGCCCATGGGCGGCGGCGGGTTCATCATCGACTCCGGCACGACGTTCACCGCGCTGGAGGAGCGCGCGTTCGTCGTGCTGGCCCGCGCCGTCGCGGCGCACGTGGGGCTCCCGCTGGCCAGCGGCGCGCACCTCGGGCTCAGCCTCTGCTTCGCCGCGCCGGAGGGGAAGACCGAGGCAGTGGACGTGCCGCGCCTCGTGTTCCATTTCGACGGCGCCGACATGGCGCTTCCCAGGGAGAGCTACGTGGTGGAGGACCGGAGCGCCGGTTTGGCGTGCCTCGGGATGGTGAGCATGCGGGGGATGTCGGTGTTGGGCAGCCTCCAGCAGCAGAGCATGCACGTCCTCTACGATATCGAGGGGGGCGTCTTGTCCTTCGAGCCTGCCAAATGCGGCGAGCTTTAAATTGTTATACTCTTTGTGTTGATGATGAAAACAATTCTACGACTAGCTGCGACCGTGAGGGAATCACGAACACATATACATCCATCTGTTTATTCTCCCTCCGTGGCCTATAAATTGTGTCAGAAAGTCGATGTTTTTATGTTTGACGAGGATATATGAAAATATATAAAGATTTACAGTACCAAATCAACATCAATAGATTCAGTGGCCTAAAAATTGTGTCAAAAAGTCGATGTATAATGTATTTATTCAATATTGTAATTGTTGATATTTCCTTATATATTTGGTCAAAGTTAAAAATGATTGATTTTTTATTGAATTTATACACCATATATTTGAGAACGGAAGGAATATATTCTCTAAGATTGGTGCTGAACAGGTATACACCATATACCTGTTCATTATTCAGTTTTTTCATACGAGTAACTGGTCACGCCTCACCTAGCACGGATCAGATCATCATACGCTATATTTGGTCATAGGTTTCTTTCTAGTATGGTTGTATGGGCACCTATTTTCTGCAGACTTTTCTCTTCATTTCGTGGCTGCATCGAGGCAAACAGAAATTCTCTATCGGTCATTCCTGCTTGCTCTTTTTTAACACAGAAAGGTTCCTTTTGAGAGATCTGATAGAAGAAAGCATCTGCAGTTTCTCCGTGGAGACGCCCCGTCACGTTTCTGACTGGCCTTCTTAGCAGATGCTTCATCAGGTGGCAATGTACGGAGTACTTCCGAGAGATGATTCCTCCACAGGTGGTTCATTATCCAATGTGCCTGCGTGCGCACCCTTCTTCCCAGCTTGTTTTCGCAAGAAGATGGCACTCCTGTACAAAACCATTCACAGTCAGCACGCATTAACACTATGGAACTCGAGCAGATTATATTATACAGTAGTAGGATAGGGAAATGATGATTATGTAAGCTGGTGGTACCTCTTGTACTGGGGATTAGTAGGATCCAATGCATACAGATGAGATGTTAACATGTCGTCGAACCTTGGGTCTTTGCTAAGATCGATTTCAGGAAGTTTGTCCTCAACAGAATCCTTGCCCTTTTTGCCCTTTTTACTCTTGCGTTTTATGTTATATCCCTTTGCGCCATTGGCTGCATCCTGGTCAGCGGCAACCAAGAGCTCCAACTCTTCTCTACTTGCTTCTAGCTCAAAATGTTCCTCTGGAAGATTGTTATTTCCTTTCCCTTTTCTTTTATCTCTGGCCTTCACCTTCTGTTTCTTGATTGGCTTAGCTTCTTTATCAGACTTTTCATCGTCAAAGAAATCATCCTTTTCATCATGACTATCTTCGTCGCCATAGTCATCATCATCCTTTGACGACCTCTTCCAAGCTTTCCGCTTCTCCTTCATTTTTTTCTTGGTGCATCTCCCACACAGTCTTCGTCTCGCTGCTCTTTCTCTCAAGGATACGTTTGCCGAGGTCCTCGAGCTCCGTGTTGAATGTTATCTCCATGTCCTGGTCATCAGTTTGTTCCTCATCAGGTTTATCTCCTGGTTGTAAAAGAGCCAACCACTTCTCATTTGTTAACTTCCTTTTCGCTACACCATTTGGCAGAGACTCATCGCCAGAATCGTCTACCTCATTATCTGATGCGCTGTCATCACTTCCTAAATATGCAGCAAGCTCCTCAAACTGCAACAGATAAAATAGAAGACGTCAAAGATGGAAAAACAGTGAAGGACAAGAAATAATGATCAACATATAAAAAAAATCATGAGACAAAAGGTAGAAAACTGCAATGGCAACATTGTCAAGTTATGTGATTCTGTAAGAATAGCAAGTGTAGAAATCACAGCTGTTCCACGGATAGTTTTAAATAAATACAAGAGTGTCTGCATTTCCTCCTTTATCATTCACTAATGTTGAATGCTTATCTTGACACTGTGTTTTCTTACGTTGACATTTATAAAGTCTTCGAGAAACTGATTTTTCAGTTTTACGTTAGCAAACAAAATGAGCTCACCTGATCCTTTGTGAACTTCCGCCTCAATATTCTCTTACGACCTGGTTCATCATCATCCCAGATGGGCCTAACTTCGCTATGTTGCAAAGCACGAGTTTCAAAAACAGGCGCCTTGTATCTAGGAGGTGCCTGCATGAAGTAAAACAAGTACCGAACTGAGAAGACCTTTTCTAGCACAAGTGAAAGGCAACTTGTGCCTACATAGCATCATAACTTTGAAAAACAATATGGAAAAAACATAATATAATCAGTCATTGCTGAAAAGATTTGTTTTGATGCTGGCAAGTGCCAGCAGTTTAATATGTTCACCAACAATATGGATGCAGATACAATCTATTCAAGTAAGTACCTCCGTAGCTACATCACGAGCAGGGTGCTTAAACTCCACAGAGTTAGGAATGAACCGCAAATCCAACACATTTGCCGTTTTCAAGAACTCAGTACCATTGAGAATCGTGTATAGCTGATTTGCAGTCGCACTAGAATCACACACCACAACTGCAGAGTAGTACCTGCAGCAATATGGACATAGTCATAAGAGAGCTTAATGAGAAACCCTTGGCAAGCAGTAACATTGCCATATGGTTCATATGAAAGATGGACAGACAAGGCTATTTGGACATATGCACGCCATCCCAAACATGTGAAGAAGCCACCATAGTTACATTTACAAATAGGATTTGAACATTTCAATCCTTGTTGCTAACCTCAGTCTATTTAGATCATAAGCACGCAACTTGTTGTTCTCGGTCTCAGAGTCATGTTCACTATTTTCTTCGTCATCAACATCATCACCGTCATCATCTTCGTTATCGTCTTCCCCACCATCACCATCATCACCAACAAGAGCAGATGGGCCTCTAGTTGTCTCAATATTCATGCACTTCAGTCCGAATTCTGATGGATATATCGAGACTGATAGAACTCGCCCATCTTTTGGGACGTAAGATGTCATCACCACATACAAGTCCACAGCCTGTTGAAAGGGAGGAATGAATGACATTGAACCCAAGCATGCCAAGGGTGTTGTTCGGATCTTCAGTTTTAGAAAAAACAGTCTATCGTTATGTTAAATTTGGATTATTAAGTATCAAGATATTTTGTTGGGTTGTTATAAAAATCATAGGAAGTGCTTTAATACTTAACCAAACAAAAGCAAAAACAATCATTATATGTGTCTTTGAGTGGTGTGATTTCTTTCAGTAGAATTGGGATATAGGGGCTGTTTGGTTGATGCCCACGCCTGCCCAGCCAAATCAGGGGCTCGCCAAAATTTTGGCGAAGCATTCTGCCGCCCCAGGTTCGCCAGTGCGTGGGCGCAAAATCTGGCCTAGCGACCAAAAAATTGGCAGGGCTTCGATACTTAGGCTTCGATCCAAACGGTAAGCTAGGCCAGCAGTCAACGCCAAAACTTTTGTGTGGTAACCCTCGGCCACGATCCAAACAGACTCATAGTTCTATCATAAGGGCTCGAATTCAGCCACACCCCCCCCCCCCCACACACACACACCCAAAGAGGTCCTCAGGGGTAAGTTTGTACTGATGTCTCTCGAAACAGGCTTTCGCCCCGCTTTATAAATAAAGCAACCGCCCACAAGCATACAAAGATCCAGTCAGAAGTTCAAAAAAAAAAGTCTGCTGGGCCACAGCACACAGATGCCCAAACCTAAAACGAGACGATACACCTCCACATGGGAGTAACTCAGTGGCTGGATGACGCAGATAGAAGGCGTGCCGCCCTCGGAAGCTTCTCGATCAATACATCCAGTCGCTCCTTGTCCCGTTGTCTACAGAGCGGGTGCCACTGCTGCAAAAATGCCAAGAATTTGAAAACGGAGTCAGAGGCACGCCTCGGAAAGACACGCTCGATAACCATCTTGTTACGTATAGTCCAAAGAGTCCAGGTCATCGCGGCAAACACTAACCAGAAGAGGCGCCTCCTCTTACCAGTATGGTTCGCCTGCACTTCTAGGAACTCGGCAAGGTCTTGGGCCTGCCACTCAGGCCCAAGCGCCTCGGCCAGAAAGCTCCACAAGAAGCGAGCTGCGGGCCAAGAGAAAAGAATATGGGTCCCCGACTCGGGGACCGCGCATAAGGGACAAGTACCATCCCCAGGGCCAAATCGCTTGACTACCTCCACACCCGAAGGGAGGCGGTCTCGCAGCAACTACCACGTAGAGATCTTAATCTTCAGTGGCATAGGGGCCTTCCACAAGTGGGAGGTCCACGAGAGCACGGGTCCTCTAAATAGGGCCCGGTAAGCAGAAACTACTGTAAAGCATTTCGAGGGCGAGAAGGTCCAAGAAACACTATTTGGGGCGTTCGATAGGGAGTATGGAAGGGAGGCCAACAGGTTCTCCCACCTGTTGGCCTCGACCAGACCAAAAGTGCGGCGGAACCTAATGTTCCAGTGCCCATTATGGGCCGCATCCGCCACCAAAAGCATAGGGTCAGAGCAGATAGCAAAGAGCTCCGGGAACTCATACCTAAGTGGTCTTTCACCAAGCCATGAGTCTAGCCAGAACAGGGTACTCCCTCCGCCGCCTATGGAGAAGGTAGCCCCAAGCCGGATCTCATGTTTGATGGCTTGAAGAGATCTCCAAAACTGAGACCCCTCCTTCCTCTCACAGCCATGAGGGGACAACCACGTAGGTACTTGGCCCCCACTAGTTGAAGCCAAAGTCCCCCATCACCCTCAGAATCCTCCAGACCCATTTCAAAATTAGAGCCTTATTCATGCGACGAGAAGCCAAAATACCTATGCCCCAACCTCCTTGTACTGATGTTGTGAGGTTGTATATTAAGTTTTATAGCTCAATGGCTGGTTACCTATTCAAGTTCAACACCATATCAAGCCCAAATAACCAATCAGTTATTTGATTACTCTGATAGATGTTTCCTGCTAATTCGGCTTATGCCACCATCATTGCCTTAGTGCACAAAGCTCTTCTGCTGACAAGAGCATTATGAGTGAAAGCAACATCGTTTTGCAGATGCCAGATGCCCTGATGGTGTTCTGTTCCACTACTGCAAACAGCTTAGAAGCACCTCCTATAGGATGGGAATTGGTAATTAGCACCTACAACGTGAAGAAATGATGATAGTTGCGGCAGTTTGAGTATAGATAGATATGGTCCAGTTTAACTATATATACAGGTGATCATTATGCTTTTTGGAGGGACATCTGGATAAAGGAACCTAGTAATTTGACACAACTTCAGATTTTGTTCTTAAACCTGCTATCTATATCTGGTGCATTTATCTCTTATCTATTCTCAACAAAAACATAAAGAAAACATCTTCAAGCTAAACAACATGAACCCATGGATCTTCCCTCAACCTAACAAACAAGCAAAATAACGTTTTTTCTATCAAAACTACTGTTTTACCAACATCTTAAAATATTGTGATCCAAACAGCTCTACGAGATTTTATAAGTCTGTAATAAACACACAAATGCAAAAACATAGAAATGCAGGCTAACTTCACAAAAATTAATAATAAAATTGTCTTTTGAACATGGCTGAAACTATTTAGGCAGAACGAATGACTTCTCAAGATTATAGAAATTAATGAATTGGCACACACCTTAATATGGTCCCAGTCCATATTAACAACAGCAAGCCTGTAAGTTTCCTTATCAATCATAGGTGTATCATCATGCCTCGCCATCAAGTAATGAGCAATGTCACTGCCGACAGAGTACTGCAGAATAAGAATAGTCAAGGAATTATAAATAATGCAAGAAAAATTTCTCTCTTGAAGACGAGAAAAATACAACTAGTATTCTAGTAAAGTGTCCCACGAAGATAATTTAGCAATCAAATGGAAATCATACAAATAATAACGCATAACACAAGACCCATACTGGCAATAAAACTAACCATGTGGTATCTGGTAAGTTACCCTAAAATCAGTATATAAGATCAAGAGTTATAGTTACAAATCGTTCTTATAGCCACAGATTGAATTGCACGGCTATAGAAACATGCATATCTCTGTCTCTAACAAACATCGATCAATAAGCTTCATGCTCTACAAGAACAAAATAAAGTTAACACTACAACATGCATAAACATACAGCAAAAGTTGAAACTTCGCCATAACTTGAACCTGCATCATCCACATGAATGATCGGATTAAACAGCCCATATAGTCAACAATTACAAACAACCAATCAGATCATACACAAGCACTTTAATTCACACATAACCTTTGAAGCAAAGTAAGGCTTGGAGCGAAAACACCTCCTATCTACAAGTGAGAACATAGACTAATGACTAACATATGCATCAACTACGATTGAGGAAAAAAGAGAATGCTGCAGTCTAAATTGCAGGTAAAAATCTAGTCAGGATAAATTTAGTACACCATAATAGAATTGGAAGGGAAACACCACCTTGTCATCGTCCTCCACCTCGCCGTCATCGCTACTAGAACTCTCTTCTTCATCTTGCTCGTCCTCTTCTTCCAGCTCACCATCCTCCTCTGCACGCACCAGCTCCTCTCTCTCCTTCTCCTTTTGATCCTCCTCCTTTTGGTTGAGATAGCAGTGCAGCATTGGGTTCTCCCTGGCGCCTTTCTTGCGGCGCCTGCCGCGTTTGTCCACCGGCGCCTCTGCCGAAGCGAACATCTATTGAACCTCGAGTCGAGGGCCACCTTTGCGTCCTTCCGCCGCATTGGTCAGAACGTAGGGTCGATCCGCGCCGGCGCGAACCGCTCGTCCTCCATCGCCCGCATCATCTTCTCGTCTCCCCGCTTCACATCACCCGCCCTGGCCCCCGTAGCTTTCTCATCCTTTGAGTTTGACTTGTTTCCCTTCTTTGCAGCCTTGAGGTCGACGGAGTTGGCCGGCGGCTGCTAGAGGTACAGGGGCGGCAAGGATGCAAGTTTTTTTAGGAGATGGCGAGGATGCAGAAGATCCCTTAAGGCCTTGTTTGGCAGGCCGGTTTTGAGGTGGGTTTCTTTGTCTTTTCCCAGCCCAAAAAAATACACTCGCAAACACTCCACGACTGTTTGGTGGCCCGGTTTTGATTGGGCTGAAACCCACCAAACCCCAGAAACCACGTCGGGTTGACATGGATACGAGACGCTTGGGTCACCTCGCGTTTTCTACTCCTCGTCGCTCGATCCGCTGCACGAACGCTCTGTGTCGAAGTGTGATTGTGTGTCGGTTTCTTCCTGCCTTCTCTGTGCCCGGTTTTCTTCCTTTCTTCCAAACACATAAATTAATGGAGAGTATTGATGAGAAAGGGGATTGTGACAAAGTGTTTTGGGTTACAAGAGTGTTTTCACCCAATCCCTTGGGAAAATACACCCAAATACTCTTTGAAACACTCTTACCAAACAAGGCCTAAAAGGGCAAGCCCTTATAATAACCGTTAAATTCCTTTAGATTTCATGCCGAAAATTTGACCCGATCAGATCCCTTATATCGGTCCGCCCCTTATAAAATTTTAAGGGGCCTAAAACGGGGAGAGGAAATCTTCGTATCAACGTTTTCCTCCAATATTTTGTGGTTTCCTTTATATGCACACTACGCTTGGCGTGAGGGAAATTTCAGCCCGCGCGCCGCCAGCCGTTGCCGCACCGTCGCCATGGGATACATATACCCCTTGCCCGGCTCCCCCGCTCCTTACGTCGCTGAAACGTATCCGTCCACCCTCAGAACTTCCCTGAAGGGGAGCCCATCGCCGTGGCCGCCGCCGTGCCCCCCGTGCCACCCACCGCTCCTGCTGCCCCGGCGGTCCTTAGAGCGCTCCGCCTCCCACCCGCGCCCGCCGCCGCCGCCGCTGATCTGTACCTTCCTTTGTCGCCGTTTCCGCGTCATCGTCGTCGCCTCCGCGGTACTACCCTCCCACCGCCCCCGCTTGGTACAGTATCAGGCGGCTGGTTTGGTACGGCGCCGCACCTCCCGCGCCTCCAGGCGGATATGGGGTTTTCCCTCCCGCTGGTATGTTGTGTCCGAGGTTGGACCTCTCAGAAGAAATCGACGGGTGCATTTCTATCCCCGTAATATGCCAATGTTGTGTAGTTTGATTTAGTAATTTGTGCAACGTTGTATAATCTGCAAGAATCATCGAACATTTGCAATTCGGAAGAGCTAGATGATGATCCGATTGGTGCACTGACTTCGGAAGAAGCATTGGACTTGTATGAACCAATGATACGAGATTACATGGATCAACAATTATATCTAACAGATACGCAAAAAGAAGTGAATGCTCGGGAACGTAGATCTGTCTGATGAAGATACATCTAATGCGGTTGCAGTAGAAGATCATGTACGAAGGAGAAATGGATATGGATGAGCACACTCTTCGGCTTTGGGGAGCTTGCAGAGGTAGCATAGAGAGATGCCAAGTTACATCTCGATTTGTGTTGGTTAATGGCCATCCGAGGCCAACTCCATACTAGACTGTTGTATGTCGTGGCAATGTGAACTCGATTATTGTTGTATGCCGCACTAGATTGTTGTTGTATGCCCCTACTAGATTGAGATTGTTCTTGTATGCCGTAGCAATATGTGAACAAGTATGTTTATAAGTTTTAAGATATGGCGTGACTTTCTGCCGGAAAAGATCCTGTACAATAGAATATACTGTTGTATAGTACATGTTTACGGTATCTGATCTGACAGACGCCTTTTCATCCCTTATAATGGTTTTAATGGAACCTTATATGCGTTTTAAGGTTCGCCCTTTTAAGGGATCTGCTAGAGATGCTCTAACCATAGATCACCTGGATTTAATGGACTACTAGTAAATTATTTTGGCCCTTGAGCTTCAGTGAAATTTATTTTATTTTTCCAAACCATATTTTGAATAGAAATTTCAAGAGATTCCAAAAATATTTGCCATAACCCCATAAAGTATTTGAATCGGGAAGACTTCTACTCCTAGCAATTTTTCGGAAGGATAATTGTATACCGGAGGAACATGTTATTTTTAAAAGGAAAATTATAAATTTACTTTTAATTTTTTTTAACATAAAGAGATCAATGAATCTTGAAACCCGAAAGCCCGCTCTCGGAACATGCCAACTCTCATTCAAATAGTAGTCATGGGCTTATCGATTGACATAACTGCCAAGCTTTCTACACCGATTGAAACCATAGGATATAAATCGCCATATCAGTCACGTCTGTTCAGAGCAAATATAAGATTCAGGTTAAAGACAATTATGCTCAGGCAACCACCAATTTCTGAAATACATATGATTTCAGGTCCAAGGCCTTCAAAGGAGGCTAGGACACCACTGAATTCATGCTACAGCTTACACCTACATGAGCCTAAAGAACAGTTGATAACGTTCTTACGATTCCAGAAACACACAAATGTTCTTGAGTACTACTGTACAAGCCACCTTATAGGCCATATCTTTATAACAAGTCAAAAAGCAGATCCCCAAATGGCACAGAAGATTAGGAAATAACAGCTGATATTTATTCTTGATCGACATGAGGGGTGGGCAGACTTGGAGCTCCAACTTTTTTTTGAGATCGAAGGATACAGATCGAAGAACAACAGAACTAGTGGTACAAACTCAAGAAACAAGGAAAAACAAACCCAGCCTTGAGAGCCCAGATCCACCGCCGCCGCCTCACCACGGTGACCGCCGACCGCGCGCTGCCACCAGGCTCCACCCGAGCCGGCGAAGATGCAGCGAACCGCGGCCAGGAAGCCGCCGACAGAGCCGCCGTCTTCAGTCCACCGCCTGGGTTTTGACGGAGAAGAGGACCTGGAAGACCACCAGAGCACGCCATCGCCTGGAGCCCGCGCCGATGCCGTCGACGCCGCAGGCGACTCAGAGATCTGGATCCCGGCCTCCTACACCACTTCTCAAGCTCCAGCCGACGCCGGAGGAAGCACCGGTAGAGCGGGGAGCCAGCAGCCCACCAGCACCGCCGGAGACGACGCCGAGGAGGGGAAGCCGCCGAGCTCCAAAAGCGCGACGCCGCCGCCCTTCCCGCCACGGCCGCGACGCCCGGAACGCAGATCCGGCGACCGGCGGCGGGAGGGTGGGGGATCCACCCGATGCGCCGGCGGGAGCTGGGCGGGCCGGAGTCGCCTCCCGCTCGCCTCTGTCCACTGTAGAAGCGGGGGGGGGGGGGGGGGGGGGGTTCCAGAAATATCGAAGTGGCCTCCCGACTTGGAGCTCCAACTTGATCAGCTATATCTCAACACCATGTACTATTTTTGACAACAGGAGTTAAAAGAACATCATGAGTATGGCAAAACACAAAGATGAACTGATGAGTCAGCTACTCCATCCAGAACTGTAGGAGGCAGAGGCTACTGCGGCGCTGAGGGGCATCAACCTCATTATCACTCACTGTCCTGGGCGGGTGATTCTGGAAATTGATAGTGCTGGGGTCGCCTCTGCTCTCCGCTCAACTGGCCTGAAGAGATCGAAGTGGTCAGCAACTTATGAAGAAGCGAAAAAGGTTTACTGTCCCTTCACGAGTGGCAAGTCGTTCAGACTAAAAGAGATTGCAAGAGGGTTGCTGACGCCCTGGCTAGACATGCTAGAATTTGGGGTGATTCTGTGTACTGGGAAAGCTGTCCTGAGCTGATTAAAGAGCTTGTAATCTCCGATTGTAAAACTGATGTTCCCACTTGATCTATAAAGCTCTTTTTCCCGCCCTAAAAAAACGTGTGTGCGATGATGACAAGTTCGTGTAGGTTCCATGAGAAATTCTTGCAGTGCATATACAAGAAAAGTGTTACACAAGACCTAACAGTGTCAAATTAATTACTAAGTGTGACTATCTTGATAATTTACAGCTTTGTTTCAGCACAGGCGTGTGTTTCTAGTAAACAAAGCATTGCCTACAAAATTGGCTCTGTTTCTCTACAGTTAAATGTATGCTTGTCAATAAAAGACCCAGATGTTGTGTTACTAAGTACAGAGTTTATCCTATTCCAAACATGCACATATCAAGGAGTGAAGAGTATCATTTTTCTCTTACAAGAAGGTGTTGAAGCGTGAAAGTGTTGATCTCATTTATTTAAGGCGCTGGTCCAATCTCATAGCAAAACTGTTGATCTCATAGCGCCTTAGATGGTGAGAAGATGAAAGCAGTAAACACACAGTTTTGCTCACAGTTCAGTGACTATCAAAAGATTCGGTCTATCCTGATAGTAGCTAGTGCAAAATGGTGGTATTGTCAGTTCATTTTGAGTAGGAGCACTTAAGTTAGTAGTTATAAACTCATAATTCAGTCTAATTAGATATCATATGTTATAATTGGATTGTGACGTCAAAACCAACAGTCCTGATGGAAGTCTGCAACAGGTTACAAGCAAAGAAACTGTAAATTCACATATACCTCGGCAAGCATATGTTTGAGACGAGGAAGCAGCCACCAACCCAGCAGGTGGCCATGTCATTTGGAAGGGGTAGGCCATGGAACGATGACAAAGAAACTTATCCTTGAGGCTGAGATTCTTGAGATCAATGATAAAGTGAGAATACTTGGTACCCAAACAGTAAAGAAGAGCTAGTCCAACAGACACCATATGGACACGAAATCGCTGGTTGAAGTCGACCAGCTCGCTTATCTGTCTTTGTTTTTCCAGCTCCCACACATTGTCGGCGCACTTCTTCTTGAGTAGCCACACCTGCAACGATGTTCTGCCAAGGAGGGACACAAGGCAGCACTCGCCGGCCTGGGTGTCTCCAATGGCATACGATGGCCGTGGCCTTCGTTGCTGGGTCGAGAGGATTACAAGTGAGAGTGGTAGAGAGATGGTGGAGAATGTCATGGTGCTAGTGTCAAGCAAGATGTATGAATTGTCATCACATCTCATAAATATAAGGCCAGCGGTGGCAGCGGGCATTGCTGTCGCACGCAGAGTAGCCAGATCGATGCCTTCCACCCACGGGTAGCAGCGCCAATCGGGCGTACCGGAGCGGTGCTCCATGGCTCGCAGCCGGTTGCCGTCTCGCTGCACGCTGACCACGCGGAAGGACGCCGCGTCATCTTCTCCATGGCTGCCGAGCAGGCAGTCCGCTATGTATTCTGCTCCCTTAGAGGGGAGGGTTCGTTGGGTGGACGGCGCACGGCGACGTGCGGTGGGAGACAGGGTCGTAGACAGAGAGGGATTCGCCTCTACATAGTAGGAGGCGGCCGTTGCGGCAGTCCCGAAGGCGCCACGCCGGGTCGTGCTCTAGGCGGGTGAGCAGGAAGTCGCCGCCGCGCGCGGCGGCGGCTAGGTCGGGGTCGGAGCGGACGGAGGCCGACGGGTGGAAAACGGGGAGCTGGCCGTGGTCGGCCTGGGAGACGAAGAGGCCGAGGACGGGCGGCGAGGGGCGGCGCTCGCGGAAGCGGCGGAGGAAGTCGGGGCTTGAGGCGACGCGGCACCAGCGGCTGGAGGAGAGAGCGGCGCGCACGAGAGACGCCGGCGACGGGAGGCGGAGCAGGATGTCCTCGATGTTGTCGTCCTTGAGGGAGTCAACGGTGGTGGTGAAGGCAGCGCTAATCTCCATGGTGTGCACCGGCATCTGGAGGACCTGGAGACTGGAGTGGACGCCGCGGCGTGACGGGAAGTTGAGGATCCGGCCGGTGGCGGCGGATGTGGGTTCAAAATGGGAAGGGAAATGGGGGGGTGGACATCCGCTCCTTTTTTTTTTGAGAGTCACCTCAAAATACTTTTCTTTTTAGCCTAATCATTATCCTTTATTGAACTGAAATAATGTTTGGAATACAAAGACCATCGAGGGGCTGGAGGAGCCAAACCCGACGTCCAACACTACTAGAAGAAGCAAAACGAGCTAGTCTATGAGCTTCCGAATTCGAAGCCCGGTTTTCGTGCCTAAAAGACACTACTGCTAGGAGCTCAGCCGTAGCTGAGATTTCCTTGAGCACCATGCTGTATCTCCCTTCGAAAGGTCTCGCCATGTCATTAACGATCGTGAGACAATCCGTCGCCACCGTGATCCTCTGGAGTTGCAGGTCTTGAGCCAGCGCCAAAGCTTCCTGCACGCCAGAGCTTCCATCACAGTTGGGTCCGTAACTCCGCTGATAGACAGCGTTGAAGCACCAAGGAATTCCCCGGTTTCACTTCTGCAGATGACACCCACAGCACCACCAGGTCCTGTTTTCGCCATCGCGGCATCGACCTTTAACTTCACACATCCCACCGCTGGTGGTATCCACTTCGGGTGGCGAGGTGATGCGCCCACCCTTGCTTCCGCCCTAGTCGGGCTTGATATCGAGAGATCCCGCAAGTAGCTCTCGATGAAAAGATGTGTGGACAGCGGGCTCTTGAACTCCTCCTCATGGATGATCTTCCTCCGCGCGAACCATATAGCCCACATTGTTACTGCTACTCTCGCAAAATCGTTGCGAGATAGACCCTCCATCATGGAAAACAACCACTGTTTAGCCGAAGGCTCCCTATTCATGCTAACATGTTCGGCGATCCCTTCATTAGCTAAGGCCCAGACCGATCGCGCGATCACACAATCAAGTAGGGAATGCCTCCATGAATCTTCTGCTCCACAGATAGAGCACGCACTCGTCGCTGCCATGTGTCTGTGGCACCGCAGATCACCAGTTGGTAGTGAGTGTCGGGCAAGCCGCCATAGGAAAACGCGAAGTTTCGAAGGAACCTGCGTCTTCCAGAGGCTCTGCCATGCTTTCCCTTCCTTAGCTGTGCTAGAACCTGCTGCCCGCTCGTCCAGCCAATCTTCACGACGCAGCTTTGTCTGAATCAGCATTCTGTACACTGACCGAACCGTGAGAATTCCCGATTTTACGTAGTGCCACGCCCAGCGGTCCTCCATATTCCGAGTGCTCAATGGGATGGACCATATGATCTCCGCGTCCATCGGGAGAAAGTGTGTATCCAGCAGGTCTGTTCTCCATGACGCAGAGGTGCTGTCAATGAAGGATGCCACCGCTACCGGTGGATCAGCCTGCAAGTTCCTGAGAGGCCGCAACATAAAATCACGCGGGAGCCAATTATGATTCCAAGCGTGTGTGCTCTCACCATTGCCGATGCGGCGAACCAACCCTTGCTTCATAGTATCTCGCCCCTCGATTATCGCTCTCCAGACATGCGATGGAGCCGATCCAAGCGAGGCTTCGAGAAACTCATCGTTGGGGAAGTATACTGCCTTCAAAACCCTGGCACTGAGAGCATCGGGGTTTTGTAGAATCCTCCAAGCCTGGCGTGCCAACATGGCCAGGTTGAAAAGTTCGATATCTCGGAAGCCCATGCCTCCAGAGTATTTTGGGGAACACATGGTTTCCCATGAAACCCAACATGGTTTCTGACTGCCCTCCTTGCTGCCCCACCAAAAGTTCTGAAGCATGGAGTTTATTGCTTTGCATAGCCCTCTCGGTAATTTAAAACAGGACATGGAGAAGGTAGGAATTGCCTGAGCCACTGATTTGATCAAGACCTCCTTCCCTCCTGATGCCAATGTCTGCTCAAGCCACCCTTGGATCCTCTTCCAGATCCGGTCCTTAAGGTACTTGAAAGCCCCATTGGTAGATCGCCCAATGTCAGACGGCATACCAAGGTATTTCTCATTTAGTGTTTCATTTGGCACATGAAGAATGTCCTTCACCGCTTGCCGCCGCTCAGCTGGGCAGCCCTTGCTGAAGAACACTGAAGATTTATCCAAGTTTACTCGCTGGCCAGAGGCATTACAGTACCTCTCCAGGATATCATTTACCTCTGTAGCTCCCTCCACGGTCGCTCTTACAAACAATAGGCTATCATCCGCAAACAGGAGGTGGTTCACTGCAGGAGCTATGGGAGCCACCGTGATTCCATGGAGATGCGGTGATTGATGACTTTGTCTCAATAGGCCTGAAAGGCCCTCTGCTGCAAGTAAGAAAAGATATGGAGATATGGGGTCGCCTTGGCATAGCCCCCTAGATGGCCGAAACTCCTTTAGCGGTGTTCCATTGAATAGCACCGAAAAGGATACCGATGAGACAAGGCTCATCACCAAATTAACCCACCGTGTGTCAAACCCCATACGGAGCATGATTGCCCGAAGGTAGTCCCATTCCACTTGGTCGTAAGCCTTGCGCATATCGATCTTGAGAGCGCAATGTTGGTGTTTCTTTGCTCCGTTCCGCTTCATAAAATGAAGGCACTCGTATGCAGTGATGATATTGTCAGTGATCAGTCTTCCAGGCACAAAGGCAGATTGTTCCTCGGAGACGATCTCTGGAAGGATGGCCTTCAGCCTATTCGCCAAAACTTTGGATGCAATTTTGTATATGACTTTGCATAAGCTGATAGGACGGAATTGTCCCAACTCCTCCGGTGAAGCTACCTTTGGAATCAAGACAATAAAGGTTTTGTCGATACCTTCAGGGTTCTCCTCCCCCGAAGTATGCGCAGCACTGCCGTAGTCACCTCTGCCCCGCACAGGTCCCAATGTTTCTGGAAGAACTGGGCCGGGTAGCCATCAGGGCCAGGCGCCTTTAGCGGGTACATCTGGAACAATGCATGTTTCACCTCATCATCTTTAAAGGGTGCGACTAATGATTCATTCATCGCCTCCATTACAGAGACATGTACAGCTTCCAGAACCTCCCTCATACCAACCGTCCCTTTCGACGTGTATAGGTTACTGTAAAAATCCCGGGCCAACTGTGCAATTTCTTGTTGGTCTTCTGTCACCGAACCGTCCGGCCGAGAGATACGGCTGATTCTGTTTTTCTTCTTTCTCCTGCTAGCTCTCATATAGAAGAACTTCGTATTGCGATCCCCCTCTGACAACCACTGGATACGGGAGCGTTGTCTCCACATTATTTCCTCCCTGTGCTGGAGCTCCACAATGCGTTCAACAGTTTTGAGTTCCTGGTGATTTGGTCCCACCCTATCAGGCGCAGCACGCAAGAGCTCGAGCTGCGTTCGGAGGGACTTTAGTTCCTTTCGTACATTCCCGAAAGTGTCACGGCCCCATGCAGACATGGAGCACGAGAGTCCTTCCAGCTTCCCATGCAAATCACGCATGGACATGCATGGTTCCTCCTTCCAAGCTACGTCGATCATCGGCTGGAAATCTGGATGCGCCTCCCACATGGCCTCGTAGCGGAAGACATGGGGTGGCCTCGCCTGGGCCTCAATAGGCACATGCCTAAGGAGTATAGGGGAATGATCCGACACCGCGGTCGTCAGATGTTGGAGCGTAGCCAATGGGAAGCGATCACTCTAGCAAGGCGTTGCCAGGGCCCGATCCAGCCGGACCCGACAGAAAGAACCGCCCGCCACCTTCTTCTCAAAGGTCCATGGCGTGCCCGTGTACCCAAGATCCATGAGCTCGCAGACATCAACGGTTTCTCGGAATGCTTGTATCTGGGTGTTGCTTCTCTCGTTCACACCCATATGCTCCTCCCTAAGGAGTACTTCATTAAAATCACCAATGCACAGCCACGGCAGCGGGGACGATGATTTGATAAATTTTAACATATCCCAAGTCTTGTGGCGGAACCTGACTTGAGCCTCTCCGTAGACACATGTAAGCCGCCAAGGTTCCTCATTAGGGGGAACACGACCACATCAATATGGTACTGAGAGTAAGGTAAAAGATCCATCTTTGTTTCATTATTCCAAAAGATAGCCATGCCACCACTGCGGCCTGTACTGCTTACAGTGAAACCATGGTCTAAACCTAGGGTTCCCGCTAAGCTCTCCACCCTAAACCTATGTAGTTGAGTCTCCGCAACACACAGTATGGATGTGGCAAATTCCTTCACGAAGTCGTGAAGTTCGCGAACTGTCGCAGCGCTGCCAAGTCCGCGACAGTTTAAGAATAGGGTACTCATTTCTCTCGGCGGTCCTCCGCAACGGAGTCCGCCGATGTGCTCAGATTCTTGTCTTTCTTTGCTGCCCAACTTGATTCTTGGGTTTCTTCAGCTCTCTTGCCGATGGTGGTAGGGGTGGGACGCCAGACGGAGTCGGGTAGCTCATCACCGGCTCCTCGTCAAAGTTGAGTTTTTGTTTCACCTCCTTGCTGTCAACAAGTGCTATCACCCCTGGTTCCTTCCACTCCAGCATGGGCGGATTCATAGTTTCAGTGGTAGCCTTCACCGGGCTAACCTCTGTGAGCTTGGCATCCGCAGAGCTATGCTTGCGGGACTCCGAGATAATCAGAGAGTTTGCCCGTCCTTCTCCACGCCCACGGCCTCCACGGCCACGGCCACCATCTCCATGGCCTCGACCATCAGCGTGGCCTCCTGGGGTGAACCCCATCTTTTGTTTCATGTCCTGGCTATCAGTGCCACCCTCGCCTTGGAGCAGGCTCCGGTTCCAAGCAGTATCAGCTAGCATCCACCGACCAAATTTCACTTTTCCTGGAGAGTGGTCACCCGAGCCGCACTCCTCCTGTGCATGGCCAAGGAGGCCACACACAACACAGTAGCGAGGCACCTTCTCGTACTTCACCCTCATGATCACCACCGGTAGGCCCTCCGGTTTTATGGATACGAACCTTGTCAGTTCCTTGCGCACATCAAGCCACACCCCAGCTCTGACGAAATCGCCCCCAATCGAGCTGGACATGTCGACGGAGATCACTTCGCTGACGTTGGCAGCCCGATCAGCGATGATCGGCCTCTTGCGGTACAGCGCAAGTACATCATGAATCTGGATCCATGCATGGATACGGTTCAGCTCAACCTCTGAGGTTTTGCAGCTCCCGTCATACTTTTCTATCAGCAGCCCATGTTCGCGGAAGATCCATGGCCCCTGCTCCGTGATTCGCTGCCAATCTCCCAAACAGTTCGCCTGAATCACGAACCTGTTATTCTCCAAATCCCTAAAGACAACCTCCTGGGCAGGCGCCCAAGCAAAATTCTCCGTCTTCTTCATGGAGTTCGCACTGAAAGGCCTCGGTGTTAGCACCCTCATGACTGCCATCCACTTCGTCCCCTCTCTCAGCGATTCAACTTCATCCTTTGGAACAAAAACACCACCAATGTCCTCCCCCATCAGGTTCAGACTACTGAGCAGTTCATCCAGCGTTGGTTCATAGCCCGATCGCTCCGAGGAAGCGCTGGCCTCCCCTTCTCGCTTGTCGTCGCCATGAAAACGATCCGATCTACCCCCGAGTTCGGAGAACACCAAGGCCGGGCAGTTGGGCAAGCCAACCCCTGGATCAGCCCGAGTGGACTCGTCACAGAGGAGAGCAGACAGATCAGGAACGTGGGGAAAACGAAGACCTCGCCGCTGGAGATCGGAAATCGCCGGAGCAGTATCAAACCCTAGACAGGTATCCTTTATCACCTCAAAATACTTGCGTGAGTTTAACTCGCTACGCGTACCCATCTCGTGTTTCTGGGCTAGGCCCATTTACTTTCCGCACGTTAGGCATTCAGTTTTGTGTGTGGCCTGTTTTTCTCCACCGTACAGTTTCAGAGACGCAAACCCTATATATCGCCTTCTACGAGTCCTAACTAGAGCTCGCCTGTTAGGTATCCCGCTATTGGGCCGGCCCATTAGTACTTCAGAATAACAGAAAATAGAAGAAATAACCTGGCGCAGCGAGGGTTCGAACCCAGGTCGTACGTGACAAGCACGGCGCGCTTTGCCACTGAGCTACGCTCCCGTACATGTCTATAAAACATTTCTCTGCATTATATCGTTTCAACTTTTGGATTTTCGGTTTTTTTTGTTTTCCATTTCCTTCTTTCCTTTTTTCTTTCTTTTTGATTAATTTTTCTTTTTCTTTTCCGTTTTCTTTTCTGTTTTCTTTTTATTTTTATGATTTAAGTTTCTGTTTCCTTTTTCTTTTTTCTTTTTTCGTTTTCTTTTACTTTTCTGTTACCTTTTCTTTTTTTGTTTTCTTTTCCCGTTTTATTTTTATGTTTTGTTTTTCTTTTTCATTTTTATTTTTTATTTTCCGTTTTTCTGTTTCACTTCTTCCTTTTTCTTTTTATGTTTTAATTTTTTCTTATTTGTTAAAATGGTTCATATTTTTGAAAATAATTATTTTTTAAAAAGGTTCCGATTTTCGAAAATGGTACTTTTTTGAAAATGGTTCCTTTTTGAAAATGGTCTGAACCGAAAAATGGTTCATTTTAGAATATGGTTTCGAACCGAAAAAATGGTACCGATTTTTGAAAATGGTTCCGAATGAAAAAAATGGTTCCGGTTTTTTGAAAATGGTTCCTTTTTTAAAGTGGTTCTGAACCAAAAAAATGGTTCTTTTAGAATATGGTTCCAAACCAAAAAAATGGTTCCGAATGAAAAAAATGTTTCCAATTTTTAAAAATGGTTCCGATTTTTCGAAAATGGTTACTTGTTGAAAATGGTTCCTCTTAGAATATGGTTCCGAACCGAAAAATGGTTCCTTTTAGAATATGGTTCCGAATGAAAAAAATGGTTCCAAATTTTAAAAATATTTCCTTTTTGAAAATGCTTCCGAACCGAAAAAATGGTTCCTTTTAGAATATGGTTCTGAATCAAAAAAAATGGTTCCGATTTTTGAAAATGATTCCGATTTTCGAAAATGGTTCTGATTTTTTCGAAAATGGTTCCTTTTTGAAAATGGTTCCGAACCAAAAAAATTGTTCCTTTTAGAATATGGTTCCAAACAAAAAAATGGTTCTGCTTTTTGAAAATGATTCCGATTTTTGAAAATGGTTCCGATTTTTTAAAATGATTCGGGTTTAAAAAATGGTTTAGATTTTTAAAATGGTTCAGATTTGAAAAATGGTTCTTTTTGGAAATGGTTCTGGTTTTTCAAAATGGTTCCATTTGAAAAAATGGTTCTTTTCGAAAATGGTTCCTTTTTAAAATGGTACCAGTTTTTAAAAAATGGTTCTTTTTGAAAATGGTTCCGATTTTTTGAAAATGGTTCAATTTAAAAATGTTTCGGATTTTGAAAATTTCATTTTTAAACAGTTCCATTTTTGAAAATGGTTAATCGTTCAAAAAAAAAAACAAAATCTATACATTTTAAGAAATGAACAATTTTATTGTATACACAAAAGTCAATGTATTTAGAAGGCACAGGAGGTCGCTGGTTCGATTCCTTGCTTCGACATATATTTTTTCGCGCGGAGAAAGAAAGAAGAAAACGATTCGCATGAAGTCCCGTAAATGGGCCGGCGTGTCCTAGTGGGCCGGCTCGCCGATCAGCCGCATGCAGGCGAGTAGTATATACGACTCGCAGAAGGCGACCTATAGGAAACCCTTCAGAGATGCACTGTACTAGAGAGGCCACAGTAGGCCACACGATTCCGGATGGCAATGGGTACCCGTTACCCGCAAACCCGACGGGTACCCGCCTCAAATGGGGAGGGTTTGGTACAGAAAAAAACCCACGGGTCTGCTTAGCGGGTGAAATTCATACCCAACGGTGTAGCGGGGGCGGGTATGGGGGTGCCAAACCCGTACCCTTGAACCCGCATACCCGGCAGACCCCACGTGTCAGCGAGTTCCCAGCAACCAGCCCCACATGTCATTGTACAGAGAGAAACCCTAAGTCCCTAACCCCACGCGTCCACATCTTTTCCTCCCTCGATCCGTCCCTCACTCCCTCTATTCCCCAGACCCCAGCCGCCACTCGACCCACTCCCACTCCCGAGTCCCACCCACGCGCCGCCGCCGCCTGCGCCTTGCGCCGGCGCTCCCCGGAGCCATCGATTTCGTCGATCTGGAGGGGAGCGAGGGTGACTCTGGCCAGGACCCTGTCGAGCAGCAAGAGCTCTCGCCCAGCCGCACACCGACGCCGCCTCCGCCGATTGGAGATGCAACGGCTCAGATGCCGCCGGCGGGAAGCGGAGCGCGGCTTGGATTTTTGATGGGCGTGCAGCCTTCGCTGTTGTTTGTATTTTGGATGTATTTTAGATGCTTGCCTGCTGTTTTGGGCTAGGATTCAACTAGGATTTAATATGTGCTTGATTTGACTAAGAACTGTAATGTGTTTGTTGCTATTTGGTGGTTCTGCTCTAGATGTTACTAGGTTTAGCTGCTGTTTTTCATTTACCTCGGCTGCTGTTTACTTACTGTAATCTGAAGTCTGAACCATTTTAGGCTTTTAGGCTTAGCTTAGCATTTGTGCAAAAGCCTGTCATATTGCTGTGCAAAAACATGTCATATTTGCTGTGCAAAAATCTGTGATATTGCTGCTTCGTGGGGGGGCGGGGTACCCGTTGGGTCCTGCATACCCGGCGGGTGACGGGTATGGTTGAGCTTCATACCCGGTGACGGGTATGGGGGCGGGTGGCGGGTGCGGGGAGAGGGGACGGGGGCGGGTATGGGGGTGCCAAACCCGCCCCCGAACCCGGCGGGTGCCATCCGTACACACGATCGTACTTTGGCCCATGTTCGCAAGGAGGACCCACATGTCAGTGGGTTGAGAGGCGCCCGCTCGGCCCTCGCTATACGTTTTGATCCACACATCATCAATTCGGTGGACTACCACGCCTCATTACGCCCAATCTCACCTGCTCTCGCCCCATCGTGAAGCTTTCCTCGGCGGTGTCGCCGTCGCCGTCGACTCGCCAGCGTCCGCCGCTGGTACGAGATGGCGTCGTCCCTGTACGCGCCCAACCTTGACGACTACCTCCCCTCGGACTCGCTCCCGCAGGAACCCCCCAGGACTCTCACCCTGTAATTTAGCCCTAGCCCTGTCCCCGCCTCTTGCTTGTGTTTCGATCTCGTTACCCTAGTGTGGCTTAATTCTCGATTCTAGCTAGGTTTTTGAGGCGTTGGTTCCCTTTTACAGGCGCGATCTGCTTGACATCTCGCCGGTGCTCACCGAGGCGGCGGGTGCCATCGTCGATGTGAGTGTTTTATGTGGTTTCTTACTTCCCCCGTTGTATGCATTTTTCGGGTTAATTGATGATGTTCTTGTGAAGACGTACGAGGTCACTAGTCGTTTCTAGGCTTATGGTCTGCAAGGTTTAGCATAAGGAGAAAACCGCCTCTTGCACTTTTTCTGTTTGGTGGATGTAAGCTTATAGTTGTAATTTGTAAATGTTTAATTCGTCTGTGTTTGCGTCTCAAAAACTGCGTAGGGTTCTGGTGTATGACAATTAGCTTGATGCCAGTTAGATTCCTCGCTTAATATAAGTCCTCTTGACCTTGAACTTGAAGGTTCACTTGTGGATTGTTTACTGTAATTATTGCTATTCTGCTCAATGCATCCCCATCTGTATCCTGTGTCTTAAAATAGCAAACTGAATTGTCCTGACGACTAGATGGAAAACGGTGCATTCACTATGGTTTTGTTATTCCTGTTTATCGAGGAAGGTTTTTTTTATTACATTTTGGGACAGGAGGATACACTGTGTCTAACTAAAGAGACATCCTTCTTTTATTACCCCCATAGTGTAATGTTGTTTCATACTTCTCGAAATTCGATTACAAGTTGGCAATTGCAAGGTTAGCTTTCACCGATTTGTTATGAAGGTGTCGATCTAACTGAGTGAGCCTTGTATTTAGGAATTAGCTACTATGTTATGCCACCCATCCAGTTGAAAAGGCTAACACATCTCTCCTGCTAAAACAGTGATTCTTGGATGTGCATTACATCGATTTAGTGACTGACATTATAGATTGCAAAAGTTCCTTCTGTTAAGCTTTTGACCGGGATATGAGATCCACATTGAACGCTTTGGTTAAATAACTCAAAAGGAGTCTTATTTGTATTGTCTACAAAGCTCTGCGGGCAACTCTCTCTTAATTGAGGTGTAAAATAGAACATTGAACATTTCTATTTGTAGTTTGTTTCCTGCCCCTCGTGCATATGACTTAAGCATATTTTTGTGCAGCCTTGAAGTGCTTTGAACATGAATTTCCTGCTGTTTGATGTGCACATAATTTGAATGTGTGACACATTTGAATGTGTAAGAGGAACCCAAGCTGCTTAGAGACTGGGCTGGTTTTAAAATTTGGAGTTAGTCCAGATTTGAGTGGTAATTCCTATTGATGAGGGAGCTATATATTACTATAAGGACCCAGTTTGTGTTCAAATAGGTTAAAGAGTCTTGTTCAGCTTGAGTCTAAATTGTAAGGTCACCCTTATGTTATGAGGAAGTGACCCATGGTATGAGATCTGTAAGATTAGAAGGAAATTATCCTTTTACTCGCCCAACCCTCTCTACCTCCCCCTCTCTCCTTGAGCCTAGGTCTCCCCAGCCCTGACCGTGGCACCTCCATCTTACTCTCTCCTGCTATGAACCTCTATATGCCTGATCACCAAATTCTTAACCTAGCCTAATCCTTGTTTCTGGAAATTAAAGCTCTAACATCTAACATCTTTATGTCATGTCTCTTGGATCACTGTGCATATGTGGCTTTACTTGTTGTATGGGCTTAACATAAATCATCATCGTTATGCTTCTTTTTCATCTGTTCCAAGTGTCTAGTTATGACATTGCTTGTGTTTGCACTCATGCAGGATTCATTCACGCGTTGCTTTAAGTCAAATTCTCCAGAGCCATGGAACTGGAACATTTATTTGTTCCCATTATGGTGCTTGGGAGTAGTCATAAGATACGGACTACTGTTTCCACTGAGGTACTTGAGTCTTATGGTCTGAACTTCACATTGAACTTCGGGATATTGCCAATTCTTATCTGAAATGTTTGTATTTTCCTTCCTTTTTTTGTATGAGAACTTGAGTTGTTGTCAACATAGATTGGAAAGCTCTCGAAGGCTTTGCCCAAGAGAAGGACATCACATCTTTTGTTTTTAGTACAGAGTGTTTTTTTGGGGTGGGGTACTGATTTCCAAATTAATTTCAAGCCATTATGGAATGGTTCAACGCAGTTCCAGTTAAGCATGCCAAGGGACATTCTTTCCATGACCATCTACAACAGTACAACACTATATGTGAAACTTGAAAATTCAATTCTAGTATAATGCAGTAGACGATAAAAAGGAGTTGGCATGGTATAGCTCTTTCTTTTGATGTTTCAGGGTTTGCATATTCTTTTCCGGGATGTGGATCATATAATCTGCACTAAATCACTAGGCTTTACACATTTTGAACCCTTCTACAAGTATTTTTTGTTTGTCTATGGCAAATTCGTTGGTCTAAATCATTGACATGTTCTCTGTGTTATCACATTCGTTCTTTTGATGCCTATAACTTCTTTCATGTTCCCTTTGAGGCTATAATTTTGTCTTCTCGGACATTCTTAGAATACGTCTGTACAAGCTATTTACTTGAAATAATAATTCAATTTTGTGTACAATTGAGCAGAGAAACATTGGTCCTCTCTACTTCTGTATAGAAGCTAGTTGCTTACTACAAACAATTAATCCATCCACTGCATTGCTGCCTTCATTGATTTCTTCATAAACATTGAATCTCAGTCATCTGATAACTCAATTGTTTACCAGGGCCTTAACACTTCTATTTGGATGGCTGGCCTTCTTTGCTGCCTTTTTCCCCGTGCATTTCCTAATGAAAGGCCAAAGTAAGCTAAAACGTAAAATAGAGGTGAGCTATTTATTTTGATGTATCTTGGTCATCTCTGATTCTGGATATGTGCATATTTTTTTGTATATTACCCCATGAGTATTTTGGGACAGAGCTTTACTGGACTCTTGGTTAATGATTATCTGGGTTTGTTTGTGTGGATGAGCATTCATGTGGTTTGTGGGAGCGTGAATGTGGTAAATAAGTACACCTTTTTGGGCACCTCAAATCCTAATGGAACAATGAATAAACACCAAGCTATCACAAGTTTTATCCAGCATTGGTTGATATGGGTTTCCGTGCTGGTTGTAGGGATTGAGACTGTTCCCTTTCCCTAGTGAATACATAAGCATAACAATAATTAGCACTCCCATCAGTTAATCCTTTTCTCGATGTCTTATAGGGGTTTAGCTCCTACAGGTACTACCTATATTCAGGATTATAAGGCCCCATCAAAGTGTGAGCCCAGCTTTGACCATAAAATTTATTAACAGAACATGTTTTGTTTGTTACAAATATTACATAGTTGGAAACTTCTTTCAAATATGAATCTAGTTGTATGCTTGGTATGACATATACTTTATATTTTGTTTGTTAAATTCATGGTTAAAGTTGGACTCAAAATCAAGGTTGCCTTATAATCTGGAACGGAGGAAGTAATCAATATCTGTCTTATGCTTTCACTGTAAGTCAGATTATTGTGTTTATATCTTGGAAACCTAGTAAAGGTAACGATTACTTGTGAGATAAGATAATCTTTAAAGCTTTTTGAGTTAACTAGGCTTTACACTCAGTTGTTTGGTCCTGTCTGACACCATTACTCGTCTAGCCACTTTATCTTCTTGTAATAACTAATACCTCTTCCGCAACTTTTATGGTGCTATGCACGTTCCATAACTTATTACTCTGTATTTCGAGTCCCCTGATTTTTTTGGCCAATTCTCAGTGTGATGTTTGTTAAAAACTTCTTGGGTTCTAAGTTAAATAAATTTGTTTTCAACTTTGTGCAGAGAAAGCTGGTTGAAATGATGTGCAGTGTTTTCGTTGCTTCTTGGACTGGAGTTATTAGGTACCATGGATCACGCCCAAGCTCACGACCTTATCAGGTTACCTTTTTTTCTTGTTCATTTACTCATGTCTGAGCTACTAGTATGGTTGTGCCTGTGAACAAACACTAGAGAATTGTAACCACCCAAGCCGATGCATAAGGGACTCGCCTCCATCACTCTGCTCGTCCCATGGATGCTTTGGAAACACCGCAATGACTGCGTGTTCGACCGAGGCCGTCCTTCTGTCCGTGACCTGCTGACGAAGATTAAGGATGAGGCAGCCCTTTGGGCCAGCGCCGGCGCCTAGGCCTTAGAGCTCTCATCCCGCAGACCTGGGATGTGCATTGATTCAATGTTTTACTCTGTAACCGCCTTATTTGAGGCATGTAAACCAAATTCTACCTTTTCAATAAAATAAAACGCAAAGTCTTGCGTTTTCTCAAAAAAAAAAAAACTAGGTGCTTGTTCCCATGAAACTTCACATAGAAAGTTAGCACAGAGCCACAAGATGTCACTTCTATCACATTCTTCTGATTATGGAACATTTGTGTGCTCTGTGACATATTATTATCTTGATTTTTTGCATTATATGGTTTATATTCTGAATGTGTACACAAAAAATTATTTATATCAATATCTGTGGGTCCACATTGTTCTTGTATATAAGTACCATTGCTTCCATTATCTTACTCTAAAATTCTGCATAGGATTGATACTTCAATCTTTCAATTCAACAGGTATTTGTTGCAAACCATACATCAATGATAGATTTCATTATTCTGGAGCAGATGACAGCATTTGCTGTCATCATGCAAAAGCATCCCGGATGGGTTGGTCAGTTCCTACTGTTCAGAAACATCTGTTCTATCTGTAGTTTAGTTTTCAATCTAGAATGTTTATTTATTTAATATTTTCTCTTTCTCATTTGCAGGATTTATTCAGAAGACTATATTGGAAAGTGTGGGTTGCATCTGGTTTAACCGTAATGATCTCAAGGATCGTGAAGTAGTTGCAAAAAGTAAGTAATTCCCTTTGCGACTCTATCTGTTAAGATCTGTTTATTCACTGTTTTTTCCTTATCAGGTTACGTGATCATGTGCAACATCCAGACAACAATCCTCTCTTGATTTTCCCAGAAGGAACTTGTGTCAATAATCAGTACACTGTGATGTTCAAGAAGGTATAGTGGTAGACCCGTTTTTTTTCGCTGGCCATATAAAATGGCTTTGAGTAGTCTATGATACGGAAAGTTTATTCAAGAAAGAATTCGGATTTCCATTCTTTGCAGTGACTGCACTTATTACAATCCTTTTTTAGCTTTATATTTAGATGATATTAGAGTTCTCTGCATGCAAATAAAATTATAAAGGCTTGTCACTTGTTCAGAAAAATGAAAATGAAAGAACAAACTTTTCTTTTCACTCTACACAATATGGTTAAAGCAGATGCCGAAAATCAGTCATATGTTGCATGGCATATACTTGGACATTTTTGGTTGTTGATGGTGCTCTCACATTCACTGTAAGCATAAAATTGGATCGCTTCTTTGTTTCTTTTTTTCAGGGTGCTTTTGAGCTTGGCTCTGCTGTATGTCCAATAGCTATCAAATATAATAAAATATTTGTTGACGCCTTCTGGAATAGTAAGAAGTAAGGAATACAAAACAATTCTATGAATCTACTTTGTTCGCACTTATACCTTCGTTTTTTTCACGTATTATTCTTTGAATTTTCACCAGGCAATCTTTTACAATGCACTTGGTTCGTCTTATGACATCGTGGGCTGTTGTTTGTGATGTCTGGTTCTTGGAACCTCAGTATCTCAGGGAAGGAGAGACGTCGATTGAATTCACTGAAAGGTAGCATAAGTTTGGATAATATTCCTTTTTCTACAACATACCAAGGTTCAGAAAGTATTTATTTTTTTACTCAATGCAATGCTTTGTACAGAGTAAGGGACATGATAGCTGCTCGAGCTGGTCTTAAGAAGGTTCCGTGGGATGGCTATCTGAAACATAACCGCCCTAGCCCAAAACACACCGAGGAGAAGTGCGTCAAATCTCTCTCTCTCAGGATGTTCATTTGGTCAACCTAGCTGGTTAGCCACTTTCAAGTTTACATGATTTCTTACATGCTTTTCAATTTTCAGGCAGCGCATGTTTGCCGAATCTGTGTTGAGGAGACTGGAGGAAAACTAAATAGGTGCTCCCGGTTAGTAGAGGGATTCACCCTTTAGCTGCCCTGTAATCCGTTTGGTCCCAAGTTAGATGTGGGGCATGTGGATATGACCACCGCAGTTTTGCTGTAAATTTGTTCAGTTTGACAGAATCAGTAGTGCGTGCTTCGCAAGAAAGAACTATTGCATGTACGTGTGATAGTTTAATATCTTGTGATCCGTTAGTGTCAACACATAAGCATTGGTGTTCTGTTAGGAGATGCTGTTCTGGCATTTGGCTGCTGCTTCATGCAGACAATCGGTCCTGATCATTCTTATGTCGTTGGTCCTCTGATTATTTATTTGGTCTATTTTTATTACCAAGCAAGAGCGTCTGAGTTACATCACCAAAAATAAATTGTTGAAAGAAGGTAAAGACGTGTTTGTATAAATGAGATCCTCGCACAAAACTAGAAGAAACAAGAGGTACAGGCATACAGCTTACCGCATGGCCGAAAAGTGAGACAATTTTTTGTAAAAATATATGCTTACTCTGAGCCAGGAGTTTACCCGTTTCAGTCCATGGCAAAGTTGCCGGCCTGAAAATCTAATGAACTACAATCTACTCCCTCCATTGAAAAATTAAGTATCTTTCATATCTCTTCCATTGGATTTTCAACTTTTTTTTTATGATTGTTTTCTCTTTATAAGATCGTTGAAACCAAATTCCAATACCCTTTCATTCCTCACATGCTTCACACTTGCATAACAATGATCACGCAGTCCAGTAAATGTAGTGTCACAAACACATGTATGTCAATAACCGTGCTGAAAAAAGAATCACAAATACCACCACAAACCCAATAAAAAGTTACAAGTAATTAATGTTCAAGAACAAAATAAATCAGAGGAAAAAATCTCTATTATAAGGAGAGCAGCTTGAATGATCCGTCAGAAGTACATCTTGCACGGCGAGTTCTTGAAGTCCTGCAGGAGGCTGCCGTTCCCGCTGATCTTGAACTCGCAGTCCACCTTCATGTGGTGCTCCCGTGTATCCCACAGCTTCACCTGGAACTGCACGGTGGAGTTGAGCACCAGCCGCAGCCCGACGCTCCCGGCGCCGACCTCGGCGGCGAACCGCGGCCACGCCGGGTCGGTCGGCGTCGGCCCGGAGGCGGTGAGCTCCCCCTGCACCGGCGTGTCGCCCTTGGGCTGCTGGTAGAACGGGTACACGACCGGCCCGCTGCGATGAGCTCGTCGTTGTAGTACACGGAGCCGAAGACTTTGTCGAAGTGGATGCCGATCTTCTGGTTGGGGTTGTGCTCGTTGACGGTGAACTTGACCGGAAGGTTGACGGCGCCGGACTGGCGGTTGATGTTGGGGATGGAGAAGTCCACGAGGGAGAACTTGGGGCGGTGCGGGCGGAGGCTGAGCCAGCACACGAAGAGGATGATGCCGGCGATGAGGATGATTGTGAGCAGCACCGCGCAGAGGAAGTTGAGGCACCGGATCGCCGGGCTCTGCCGGTGGTACATCGGCAGACGGTAGTTCCGCGCCATGGCTGGTCGACTGCGCTGGCTCGTCCGGTACTCCTGAGTGTACTTAGTGTGCGTGTGACATTTTATAGGTGCATGCGGCATGCCTGTCACGGTGTAGAAGGCAGTAATATTCTTGCCTTGCACAAAGTCACAAAGACGAGAGATGCTCACACGCAATGACATTATTGAGTAGTGTACTCTGGATGTTTTATTCCCATCCTACGAGACCTTGGAGTTTTGCTGGAAAGTTCAAACGATTGTGTCTTGCAGAGTCGAAAGCAGGGCTAAGTTCTGTTTAAGCTGACTGGCGATCCTTCCGTACTTATGTTCATTTATTTTATATATTTTCTCTTTTTACGATTCTCCCTTGTCATTTGTGTGCAAATATCCTCATGATGTAGTTCCGCTAGATGTAAAAGGCAGTATAGGATTCAAGAGGCTGCCGTCGGAGTTCATGATGCAGCTCCAAGTTCCCATCTACAGATAGAAGATGTCGATGAGGCGGAAGACATGGAGGAATGACAGAAAAAACGAAGAGAAAGGTGAAGAAGGTTTGGAAAAAGAGATGTAGGAACTGAAGCTCTGTTCTGCTGCCTGGTGCTGTCCTTTTTTGCAAACCGAAGGAGAAGTATGCTGTAATGCTACCGAAAAAACTTGAATTTTGCTGGTATCGGAGTTGTGTGCTGTGTTTTTCATCCCCCCGGGGTCCTCCTGTAGAGGAGCCTCTTCCTTCTGTTTTTTTAATGCTTTTGGCACAAGACTTATGTTCTGTTATCCAGTTATCCTTCTGATAGTGAAACCTGGCTTCTATTGAAGTCGTATGGGGAAAAATGTGAAAGGCAGTATATATTCTTCGGCTATGACACACTTATTATTGAATTATTTGCTTAAGGATCCTTCGAATATGTGAAGAACAGCTGCCGAAACTTCGCCATCAGGCAAACGCAAAGGGATATGCTACACGAAAAAAATAAAAATGAAGAACCATGATCTGTTGGGTTCGTTAGCTAAAGGCCACCCAACCTTAAATATAGTCTATAGAGATGTTTAAAATTTACTCACTCCGTTGAAAAGTTAAGTATCTTTCATACCTCTTCCATTGGATTTTCAACTATTGTAGATCATTGTTTTCTCTTTACAAGATCTTTGAAACCAAATTTCAGTACCCTTTCATTTCTCACATGCTTCACACTTGCATAACAATGATCAGAAAGTCCATAAAATGTACTGTAACCAACACATGCACGTCAATAACCGTGATTAAAAAAATCAGCAATACCACCGCAAACCCAAATAAAAAAACTACAAGTAATCAGTGTCCAAGAACAAAATAAATCAGAGGAGAAATTAAAAATAAAAGGAAAGTAGAGTAGCTTGGATGATCCGTTAGAACTTAGAAGTACGTGTCGCACGGCGAGTTCTTGTACTCCTGCAGGAGGCTGCCGTCCCCGCTGATCTTGAGCTCGCAGTCCACCTTCATGTGGTGCTCCCGTGTATCCCACAGCTTCACCTGGAATTGCACGGTGGAGTTGAGCACCAGCCGCAGCCCGACGCTCCCGGCGCCGACCTCAGCAGCGAACCGCGGCCACGCCGGGTCGGTCGGCGTCGGCCCGGAGGCGGTGAGCTCCCCCTGCACCGGCGTGTCGACCTTGGGCGGCCCGTAGAACGGGTACTCGACCAGGCTCGCCGCGATGAGCTCGTCGTTGTAGTACACGGAGCCGAAGACTTTGTCGAAGTGGATGCCGATCTTCTGGTTGGGGTTGTGCTCGGTTACGGTGAACTGGACCGGCAGGTTGACGGCGCCGGACTGGCGGTTGAGGTTGGGGATGGAGAAGTCCGCGAGGGAGAACTTGGGGCGGTGCGGGCGGAGGCTGAGCCAGCAGATGAAGAGGATGATGCCGGCGACGAGGATGATCGTGAGCAGCACCGCCAAGAGGAAGTTGAGGCACCGGATCGCCGGGCTCTGCCGGTTGTACATCGGCAGACGGTAGTTCCGCGCCATGGCTGATCGATCGACTGGAAGAATCCCTGTGCTATCTAGCTGTGTTGGTTCGTCAGGTAATCTGAGTGTAAGTGATGTGCGGGTGAGATTTTATAGGTGCATGCGGCATGCATATTATATGTCGCGCTGTAGAAGGCAGTAATATTCTTGCCTTGCGCAAAGATGAGAGCTGCTAACACGCAATGGTATCATTGAGGAGCGTACTCTCAGCTGGATGTTGATTCCCATACTAGGCAGCTATGAGACCTCACAGAGTTCCTGGAAAGTGAAACCGAATGCGTCTCGCAGACTAGAAAGGCCAAAGTTCTGTTTAAGCTGACTGGCGATCCTCCGTTCGTTATTTATTTATTAAGGACATTTTTTTTCTTTCGTAGTCCTATGATTCTCTCGCATCGTTTTTCTGTAAATGTCCTCATAAATGTGGTTCTGCTGCCTGTAAAAGGCAGTATATATTCTTCCGTTCTGACTAGCTTATTCTTGAATTATTTGGCTTAATGTTCCTGCGGATATGTGAAGAACAGTTGCCGAAACTTCACCCTCGGGCAAACGCAAAGGGAATGATACCCGCAAAAAATAAAGCTGCAGATGTCTGACGGCAAAACCATGACCCCTTGGCTTTTTAGCTAGAGACCATCTTATATTTACTAATTGGAGGCACCATACGAGCCTCCACGTTAATCCTGGAGGTTAGTGAATTTTGTCCATCAGATCTACCCATAATTTATTTGAAGCCGTCTGATCAAAGCTGTTTATCCAACGCGTATACGCGACTCTTCTCGCACGTACATCCCCGTCTTGAGTTCGATTCCAAAACCATCCTACAGATCGATCATTAATTAATTATTTTGTGCCATGCATGCAGACTAGCCTATCCCGTAGCCAATCGACGTCAGAGTCTGAGTCTCCCGTGCCATCTGACTGATTTCTGTCATGCACTGCCTCTCTGCCCATGGCCTCGCCGTCAGTATATATGATAGTTCGCCTCCGCGGCGGCGGCTGCCAAAATTGGCACGATCCGGCCGGATGCAGAGTTTGCCAAGGACGATTTACCTCTCCAGTGGCCTTCGGTGGATCATGCAGATCGTGCGATCTGAGATAGCAACGGTCAAAGTTTGCTTCACCTCTCCCGATCTCACGCAGCTTGGAGTCTTGGAAAACGAGGCTCTACATGGCTACTCAAGCAGTAACTACGATTGATCCCAGGTATGCAATTCCCTTCTCTTTTCAGCTATTCAAATCGATGTGCTGTTCTAGGAAACTACCGACTGATCCCATGACCAACTACTTCAACCTTTTATATAAGCTTGGACAATCAAAGTAGCATGCATGCAGTAGTACGTACGAGGGTTGGTCATCCGATGATTGATTTTCCAACCCACTGCTTAGTGCTTACGCTTAGGTTCATCTCTTCACATGGCATGTAGCTTATAACAGGATTAATTCCACGGCACACGAGTTATAATGTGATCCACACGACGCACATCACGTCATTGGACATTGGTACGCCGGCATGCATGTGCAACCATCACAACGGCTGTGCGGGTTGTGTGACTATCGTGCAGATCTTTTGTTGTGGCAGCCTGGCAAGACAAACCGCTAGAAGTTTTGCTGCAGTTCGGCAGTTTACCCATGTCGCCCACTGCAATATACAGGAAAACTGTCCTTTGTACAATTGTACTTAATCCTAATATACGATATATATATATATATATATATATATATTTGAAACAAGTCGGTTCATCTATATATGTCCGTTTAAAAAATGATTATATCAGCCTTAGCCCACTCTATTCTCTATGTCGTTGTTGTATATTCCAGTCGTGTCCTGGGCACCAGCGACCCACTACAATGTGTCAGATTAGTTTAATTAGTTGATCCTACTTCGACATGATCTAAGGGTTTCATAACAGTTAAGTTTCTTCTATTGGTGAATTTATGATATTAGAGATGGACTGTCTGTTAAATTTGTAAAAGTTCATATTCTGTATAAAATATTTCGATAAGTAAGTTCCGATTCGTATAAATTAATTAAACGTTTTGTGAACATGATTTGTTTTCAAAGCTAGCACTTCCAATGATTTCTTTAATGTTTGTTAGTGTACTAGCTTTCAGCAATTCCACTTGGATGGTTCTTCAAAAAAATAGAACGGAATGAGTATGCATGAAGAAGCAATATGTTTCCCAATATTACCACCAAGGCAGTAACTCATAGGCTCAAGTTTGTTTAGTTGTTTGGTGGAATGTCATGATTGTGCCCTAAACTTAAGAAACTACTGCTCCGGTTTTGTTCATGAGTGTATGTTGACATATGTATATCATATTTTTTCCAGAATTGTAATTTTTTTCAAAACATCTAACTTTAAACTATCTTAATTCCGCAGGCATTGTCAAATGGAGACACTTATGCTGAAACGTACAATTTTTAACATTTTCGTTTCAGGTAAGAAAACTGCATGTCATTATAGTAACAGTTGAGTTATTATAAATAATATACATTGAAGTTCTTAATAATTATAAATCTATTTTCCATAATTATAAAATCTATTTTTCATAAATACACGCAGTGCTTAGAAAAGGTGTTAAACTAAATCATTATGCTAATATTTTAATAACTAGCCCGTGCAGCCGCACGGGTTAACGACTAGTGCATCTAACGTTACTATAGCGTATGCCCTATAGAGATCTTTAATGTTAGTATGGTATACTTCCTCCTCCCTAATATAAGGGGTTATTACAACGGAAAGTCTATTTGGAGGCCGAGCTACATGTAACTCGGTATTCTAAAAAAAATGAAATCTGCAACTTTATGTCTCCAAAATTCGAAACAAAAATTTACATGTAGATAATAGTGAGATCTACCACTGGGCAAATTTTCAATGAAAAATTCATGTTCGTTTAGGCTACACAAACATGAAAATTCTGGCTAGATTTCAAAATTTGAGAATCTGTGCACTGCCATCGATCCAGATCTATACAATTATATTTTTGTTTAGTCCAAAATATAATGAACTTTCTAATAATATAACATGAGAGGGATGGACTAACATTTTTTTGTATGGTGTATATCCCTGTCGCAACGGTGGAACACGGGGTTCCCTAGTGCTGCCAAAGTGGGTCCACCGCATGTGGGCCCAAGATGAAGATGGACAAGGCCAAGACTCAAAACAGATTGGCGGGTCCGCCCTCCAACCTAATGAAGACCACGCAAGAGCTACATCGACTAAGGACTCCGGTCCTGGGGGCCTGCCGGGTCCCCTAACCACACGGGAAGACGGCGAAGTCCCCGAGAGCCCGAGTCCCCGCAGGAGGCCAGGCTCTCTCTCGGGTACCTCTCATAACTGCAGCGGATAAGCACTCCCGCTCACGTTAGAAGACCTCAGAAGACTTGGGAAGCAAGGCGATGGCGGCGCGGGTCGGGGACACGGCCCGTGGCGTTGTCAGCCCCTGTCCGCCTCGCTTTCCCCAAAGGTGGACGCTCCCACCTAACCCAAAGGAGATACTTGGAGAGGAGAGGCCACGTCTCGCCCTAAACTAGCTGAGGGGGGTTCTTCCCGCCTAAACCCCCCCCCCCACGCTCCTCGCGTGACCCTGTGGTATCCCCTTGGCCTATAAAAGGGGGACCAAGGCACGGAGGAGAGAAAGAAAAGGAACAAGTCGGACCAGAACAAGACTAGGGCTGCGAGGGTAGAGAAGGGAGGTGATTTCCTCAGGGCCAGGATCTGTCCTTCGTCTACCTCGGGCCAAAACCCTTCCAGGTACCTCATCCGGGAGGCTCCATTGTAAGCTACACCATGAAGAACTCATCAATCCAGACATGCAGGAGTAGGGCTTTTAGCCTCTAGGTGGCCTGAACCTGGGTAGCTCCTTGTGTCCCTTTGGTTGCTTGCTTTGATCATGGAGAGGAGAGCTTGATCTTGATCACACCCGAGAGACGATTCTCAGCCTCCTTCGCGCCCCATACCAAACCTAAAAAGGGGGTATCCTCTACTCCTGGTGTCCGTGCTTCGACACACGACATCTGGCGCGCCAGGTAGGGGGCGCAAGCGCTGGATTCTTCTACATCAAGCGCGACGGCAAGTTCTTCGTCGTCAACTTCAAGATCTTCATCGAGCTCTTCTTCTTTCTGCACAAGATCTACGTCAAGCTCTTCGTCCGAAACAAGATCTGCTTCTAGTCCATTGCACTCATACAAGACACCCCTGCCAAGATGGTGCGGAAGAGAAAAGGGAAGGCAGCCATGGAGTTCTTGCGGTACCCCGAGCTCGGTTTCGTTCTTGAAGAATCTTCATCGACACCTGCTACTAAAGATCAAGCCTTCGGAATCCAGTTCGTTCCTCCCGCCGCTTACATCAGCCCTTTGGCCAGCGAGGGAAGACCTGAGGAAGGTGCCACGAGCATAGATGTCCCTCCTACCCCATGGATGCATGGGGTGAGGGAGTAACTCTGTTCTGACGCACCGCCCGCAGTGCCGCTTCCGGAGGAAGAAAACCTTGGCAAAGACGCGAAGGACGAACTTCACCACGAGGATCCTCTCATCTGCTTCAAGTCTGTGTGACGCAGATGTCGCCTGGGGATCCACGTCGCGCTCCTCCCCGGGACCCTCCACATGGACAGCTACCTCCACTCCTGCGGTGGACAGAGCATCCGCCGGGCTCCTTCGGGACGCGCCTGGTTCTTGGGCCTGAAGGGACATTCCCCATGCCGCCGCCTTGTCTACGACAACTGGAGCCACCTCCGCTGCCCCAGGCGCAGGCCTGGGGCTCACAGTCATCTTCCGCCGAGGCTTCGGAGGAGCTCTCTGCTCCGGCGCCTTCGCCTCCCCGAACCCGCTTGCTTGGCCACTCTAGTGTCGGGCTCTTGCAGAAAGGATGGGCAGAGAATATCAAAGAAATGTCATGCAAGAAGCAGTGTGCACTCCGGCTATCTACCGGTCAACTTACCGCCGGGCTCGTTTCAACCCGGAGAAGCTCCACTTCTTCTCCACCAAGTCGTCAAAAAGAGCGGACAAGGGCAAGCTCTCTTCGCCATCTCTTTCGTCCCCGAGAGGAGGCGGAACGACCCCCGACGCCTGATCAGACCCCTGCGGTGAACCCGACGGTGTTGGCTGCCTCGGCACCTCAGCGCCAGTTGGGATGGTCACCACTGAAAGATCGATATGTCGACTAGAGGGCGGGTGATTAGGCGACTACCAAATTTTAATTATTTTTCTTTTAATTAGGGATTAAGCAAAGTATAACAAGGTTGACTATATGTGCACTAGATGATATCAACCTATGTGATACAAGCAAGGTAAATAACGTAGCGGAAGCAACAAGTAAAGGAAAGAAATAACCGCAAGGTGGAGACACGGAGATGTTTCCCGTAGTTCCTTCCCAAGGGAAGTACGTCTCCGTTGGAGGAGTGTGGAGCCGCCTAGGCACTCCAATAGCACGGATGTGCTCACTCTATTCTCTGTGAGCTTTATCCGTGAGGGTTTGGCTCATCCACTATGAGGTCACCTGGATGGCATTGACCAAGCCGGTACACAAAGGTCGGGGAACTCCACAATGAGTTGGAGCGTCCCAACAATGTCCCGGACCGCCTCGCAACAAGTTGAGGCTTCCGAAACTCACAAAGGTCTCCTAGGGTTACAAGCAACCCCAAGAGAGCAAGTATCACAAAGGATGGATGAATCTGAAATTCCTTCGGTGGAGATGTAGATCTAGACCTCCTATGACACTCCTCAAAGGATCAAGTCGGTTGGGTGGTTGGAGTGGGAGATCTAGTAGTTTGAAGGCTTTGGCAACAATGGGGATTCAATTCTAGTAGCTCAAAAAATCCCAAGGTAGGTGGAGGGGTTTAAATACCCCCTCCCTTCATTATGTCCGTTGGGTGGCAGAAACCCGGGCCAGCGGTATTACCGCTGGAACAGATGGTGGTACCGCTGGGGTCTACATCGCTCGATCCAGGCCAGTCAACGGTCGTCTTCTGTCTTCGCGAAACCCACGCCCCCGGTACCATTTGGTACCACTCGAGGTACTGCTGGTGGTACCGGACGAAGCCTCTGAACGCCGAAAACGGCGGTACCTACATCGGTACCAGATCCAGCTCTTCCGCATCAGCCCGGTACCGCTGGTGGTACCGCTCAAGCGGCCAGAACACAAATTCAGCGGTACCCGCGGCGGTACCCGCAATGGTACTGCCTCCGCAGTGTGTTTGCCAGGGAGCAGCGGTACTACCACCTATCCCAGCGGTACTACCGCTCCCTGGCAACTTTCATTCAAAACGAAGAGTTTCGCCGCGCGAATGCAATGAATGCAATTGTAAAACCTGTTCAAACTTATATAAAACTGTTAGAGGCAATCCTTGTATTATCATCAACATCAAAACATGATTAAGAGCGACAATGCTCTTTCAATCTCCCCCTTTTTGATGATTGATAACAATACAATTATTTGCTACAAAATGGTTCGAAAAATTTAGACGGAGCTCGCCTAGATATGTGCACTACTCAAGAGTAGTCTTTGAAGATCCAAAATGCACATCAACTAGGATCAACACTCCCCCTAGATTTTTCAAGCCATGCAAGATAAAGTATATAGCATAAAAACACAAATCTTGCAACTAACATAGGAAGTTTAATACCAACTAACGAAGTTTAAACATGTCTTACACCATGCATAACAAGGTACTTGAAACGATAGTAAACAAAGTTCACAAGCTTATAAGAATCAAAGAGAGAACGCCAAAAGCTAGTAACTTAACCCATGCAAATCCCCAAGAGTCCTAATAGATATCTCTCCCCCTTTGGCATCAAGACACCAAAAAGGGAGAAATCGATGCTAACGTCCCAACGGTTAGTTGGAGAGGTTCTCGTTGCTTCCGGGGCGAGGACGGCGGCGAGAGGAGACTTCTTCTTCACCTTCATAATCTGACCAAGTGATGACGTTGCCTTCTTCATCCTTTGCTTGCCACTTGCCCAAAGTAGTGGTGTTCTTCTCCAAACCCGAAAGCACATCTTCGCCTTGATCATGGCGACATTGAATGTCGCATTGACGTGCCAACTTGTCTTCCTTATGATTTTGCCAAGTGCGAGTCTCCACAGCCTTGGACAAACAGAAAATCTTCTTCATTTGCTTAGCCATCCACGCAAAACCACCCTCCATCCTAGGAGCCTGTGAGGGGCCAGCAGCAGTTTCAACAGTCTTGTCCTTAGCTTTGTCCTCTTTATGCTTCTCGGTATGATCCTTGATGAGGAGGCACTTGGCCTTGTGTTCAATCCAAGTGTTGGGGTCACTAACATCTTGATTCGGGAAACGGAGATGCCAAGCCCACAAGATGATCTTCATAATGATTGGACCATGACACGCATTCTTCTTGTTGAGGACAACATGGAAAGCTCATTCCAAATAAAATCCGCAATGTCAATCTTCTTCCCTTGAGTCTTGAATTGATGAGTCATAACCATCAAGGTGCGAAGATACCCATGAATTTCATCCAAGTTGCCAAACTTGGGGTTGAGGACCATGCGGTAGATGCGATGCATGATATCATAGGGAGGATAGAGCCCCTCTGATTTCCCAACGGTGAACTTCTTCCAAAAATAGAGAGGATGAAGCAACTCATTCTCCACGGGTCTTGTGGCTTCATGAACACGGAACCAAGTGCTTGACAAGTGAGAGGGAAGTACAGTTTGAGTTCCATGATTTTCAAAACCAAGCATAGCAGTAATATCATCCCAATTCTCAGAAATTTGTTGGTCCTTTGTCATCCAAGTGAGATATGGTTCCTCCGCTTCGGTCCCAAAGTGAACGGTGGCAAGGAATTGGCAAACAAGCGCTTCATCATAATCTTGCTTAAGTTGCATGAGAGGAATGAGCCCAAACTCTTGACACATGGCCATGGCTTCTCCAAAATAGTCCGGGTGCCTCGTCATATGATCAATGTCAATCCATCGTTGAGGCACCACATTCTTTTATGCCTTCCTGTGAAGGATCTCTGAGTAGCATTGGGCTTGAAAGACATTGTGAAAATAGGGATCATTGCCTCGATATTTGGGAAGCAGTTTGCCCGTTCAGTGGAGTAGGCATCCCTCTTTCTTAGTTCAAGAATTGAGGTTCAGGCATCTTGCTTGCGGAAAGTTCCTTGGTGGCTGGTTTCTTGACAACTTTCTTCTTTGGTTTACTTGGCCCCGACGGATGGAGTTCTTCTTCAATCTCATCCACTGCCACATCTTCTCTATCTTTTTTGAAAGCCCGACGACGAGGACCTCCCGAACCAAGATCACCTGTGAATAGCAATGGGTAGGAAAGCATGGGGATAAGTAATGCATATCAATTTCATGATTTGGAAACAAAGAACACAAGTGTACAAAAAATTGGATAAAACAATGTCTAGAGGTGAGTACAACAACTAGGAGGGGTGGAATCACCAAGTATGATGAGACAATTCGGGAAGAACAATGACAACATCCCGAGGTGATTCCAACAAATCTAGATGGAGAACTACAAAACTAGCCAAAGATTCATCACAAGACTTCTACACAAGGTTCTAGGTTCCCTAAATTGCATCTCTACCAAACCAATTCGTCAAGAACACAAAGACTACACCATCTAATCATCTTCCTCCATCAACTAGAGGAGAGAGAGGGAGAAGGCATACTAGTGTTCATGGCGAGGATCAAGGGTGAGGGAGAGGTGCCGGAGCGTCCCCGGAGCAAGGGAGGGAGGTCCCGAGGCCGGAGGGCTTCGTCCCGGCGGCGGAGATGGTCGGCGGCGGCGGATCTGAGGAGAGGCAGTGGGAGGGTGTGGGGAAAAGAAACAGTTGACTTTGTCCCCGTGCCCTCCCGAGCCTTAATCTCGCCATAACCACGCCAGTGGTACTACCGCTTAACCCAGCGGTAGTACCGCTAGCCGGTTTCTGCGCAGCCCAAAGCTTAGTTATTCGCCGATCAAAATGCTTTCGCATCATGGTAAGGTGAATAACTATGAAGTGGGATGCCAGTACCGGCGCCTGGGGGCACTGCGTTGTGTAAGCCCAAGAGGGCGAATACAATGCCATGTCGCCGGGTCCGACTTTCGGAGCGCCAAGAGCAT